>JAJHSJ010000006.1:82759206-82806920 GCA_021015155.1 Magnolia officinalis
AAAAAAAAAAAAAACTATTTTTTAGTTCTTAGTATTTTATTAATTTTATGAAGTTTCAAATTATCCTTTAATTATTTAATTAAATATTAATCAAATATCCAATTATCCAACTATCCAAATTCTTTGAATAGTATCTATATCCAACTTATATTTAATCTTTTAGATTACTGGATAGGAATGTTGCAACATCCAGCCCACATCCTCCTCTTTTACAGCCTTAGATGCCCCAGAGTTATGTCACAGTCTCTATCCTTCCGATAATGGCCAAAGATAAACAGGGATTTCCTACGAAAGCCTGTCACAGGAAGTTCCTGCACTGGGATGCTAGATGGGCCCACCGTGATGTTTGTGATATATCTACTCCGTCCATCCGCTTTGAGAGACATGTGACTAAAAATGAGGTGAATCCAACACTTTAGTGGAACGCACGAGAGGAAACAGTGGGGATTCAGTTAGCATCATTGAAACATTTTCATGGTGACAAAAGCTTCAAATGAGACTATTTTTTTTTTTTTTTTTTTTTCATGTTTTCACTTCATCCCAGTGGGAATGACCTTATAAACGGTTTGGATGGAATATAAACATCAAAGTGAAGCCCAAGAAGGTTTCAACGGTAGAAAACTCTTTCCCCAGTTTTCCCTCTCATGTCCTACTTGGGTTTTGTATCCCCCTCATTTTCAGCCACATTTCCTCAAAATGATATCTCAAAGCTACGGGGTGTATTTCTCACAAACATCACGGTGGCCCCACCTAGCATCCCGTTGGAACATCCTCCGAAATGCTTTCAGAGGAAATCCGCGTCCTTCACTGTCTATTTTGGGCGCGGATTGGATACTGACAAGGTCAGTAGCCAAATCGCTACTGAAGTGACGTCACCAACCTCTGTGGGGCCCACCATGATGCATGTTGTATTCAGACCGTCCAACCATTTGTAGAGATCATTTTATGGCATTACAAAGAGAATAAGATAAATCTAAATATCAAGTGGACCCACCACAGAAAACCGTGGGAGCAGTCACATCCACCATTGAAACGTTTATAGGGCCCACCGTGATGTATTTTTGAGATCCAACCTATTCATAAGTTAATATAGAGATAGATGAAGTGAAAACAAAAATATCAGCTTGATTGGAAACTACCGTGGCCCCTAAGAAGTTTTGAACGGTGGATGTCACTGTCCCCACTATTTTCCGCTTGAACTTTAGATCTATGTCATTCTCTTTATAATGCCATAAAACAATCTCTAAAAATGGTTGGACGGTATAGATACAAAACATGCATCATAGTGGGTCCACAGAGCTTGGCGACGTCACTTCAGTATCAATTTGGCTATGAACTTGTCAGTATCCAATCCGCGCCCGTCTATTTTAAGGAAACGGATTGGCTACTCCCCCTGCCACCAGCCCCATGGATGGTGGTCCGTACTCGGTGGGCCCCATCATGATGTATTTGTTTTATCCATTCCGTTCATCCAGTTTAAAATATCATTTTAGGGCTTTATCCCAAAAATGAGATGGATATAAATCTCAGGTACAACACACCACAGGAAAACAATAACGATTGGATATCCACCATTAAAATCCTCTTAAAGCCCTCTGTACTGTTTATTTGACATCCAATCTGTTGATTAGGTCATAATGGACCAAATGAAGGGAAAAAACAAAGATTATCTTGATCCAAAACTTTTATGGCCCAAAAAAGTTTTCAATGGTTGACGCTAGGGGTGTACATCGAGTCGAACCGAGTCGAGTTGGTCTCAGCTCGACTCGGCTTGAACACTAGAGCTGGGCATCGGTCCTGATCGGATCGGATCAAATCAGGTATAACTCAGTCCTATCCGATTTTCCAATGGTTAGACCCGAACCCGATCCGATCAATGACCGGATCCGGGTCACCTGATTCAAACAGACCCGATGCCTAGTTGACATTACCTGAACCGAGTCCGCCTCGGTCAGAAAAACCGAGCCGGATTGGATTAGGTATGATTTGAACAGTATGAATTAATTCAAATTGTTTCATATGGTGTGGTCTAAGTTAACCTTTAATATATTTCCTTTTTGTGCTTAATAACTAAAATAATATTTCAAAATGTTTAAACGGCTTAGATGAAATATATACATCAAGGTGGGCCCCACATGACTCTGAAAGAACATTCAGTTTCCGTGTATATGTTTTCATTTAACTTTTAAAGTTACTTTCTCTTCACGGAACCTTTTACTTGCTTTTCACGCAAACATGGGTAAATTCAAATTGTGTATCCACGTTAGCGATTTCTGTGGATCTGATCATGGGGTAGGTGTTATATCCACACCGTTCATTCATTTGGCAAGCTCGTATTAAGGCTTGAGACGAAAAATAAGACAGATCTAACTATCAAGTGGACCACATGAATGGTTTAACAGTGAAATCATTCTTTGCTGCTATTTGTGGTGTGGTCCAGATGATCTTTGGATGTTATTCGTTTTTTTTTAATATGCTCTATAATGACTATAAAAATATATGAACGGTTTAGATATAATAAATACATCACTGTGGGGCCCATAAAACTTTGATCTCCTTTGAACCGTTTGTACAACTCGGAGCTCGAGGTGCCAGACGCGTCACGCACTAGTACAACTATAGCGTTGTACTGGAAACGGACGAGCTACTCCCTTGCCACCGGTCGTCGCTGCTCTGTGGACCCCACCATGATGTATGTGTTTCATTCATGCCCTTCATCTATTTTTATAGATCATTTTATGTCATTAGAAAAAAAATGAGGTATATCGAAATCTCAAGTGGACCACATTATAGGAAACAATGTTGAATGAACGTTGACCATTAAAAACGTTTTAGAGGCCATAAAAGTTTTTGATCAAGCTGATATTTATTGTATACCCGACGTCAAAACCGGGTCGGGTCGGTTTCGGACCCATTCGGTCCGGGTATTCGGACTAGATCTATTCGAATACAGTGCTATTCGAACCTGATTCAAAATACTTTCGGATCTGGACCATCAGAATCGATCAGGAACGATCAGACCGTCGGTTCTGTTCGAAACGGTACGGAGTCGGGTCTGGTCGGGTCGGATCCACTAGATCGGGCCTAAGTTGCCCACCTCTATTGAACACTGGCTGACCTCAGCTCGAACTCGGCTCGGCTCAGTCCTCGAGCTTGACTGGCCAGCTCGGCTCGGTTCGGTCAGCGGCTCGGGCCAGCTCAGGTCGAGTTCGAGCCAAGATCGAGCCGAGTTTGCCATTGAGGCATTTCCACAAACACCTGAACTGCAACTTCAAAAACCCACTGCTTTACAAACAGAGGCAATGGTTTTACATGTGTTTTATCAAACACCTTCTAAGTAACATAAAAACCAAAAAAAAAAAGGTATTTGTTTAATGTACATGATGGGGATTTTCTCCTCATTGTTGGGATCGATGAAATCGAACAGGTTTCGATATCATCGATAATTGCAGGATTTTTCAGCGTTGGTCGCTGGACAGTTTTTTGGTCCTGTCGATATCATCGAGAGACCTTCAGATGATATCGAGGCTATCATCGAGAGTGGCTCGATGACATCCCTAATTGTTGGAATTTTCACCCCTGGTTACTGGACAGTTTGGTCCTGTCTCGATATCATCGAGAGATCTTTAGATGATATCGAAGCTGTCAACGAGAGACTTTCGATATCATCGAAGAGTTTCGCAAAAGCGATTGCGGAAACGCGGATTTTGTGGATTTTGTTTCCTATTTGGATTCTCCCTTTTTATTCTTATATAAAGGGGTGTATATGGGATTGGGGTGGATTCCAAGGTATTCTAAGTTTCTTAAAGGTTTTCTAGGAAGGCTTAGGGTTGTCAAAGGTGTGAGAGAGAGAGAAAGAGATAGAAGCTTGTAAAAGGGAGATTCTGCTCGTAGAGGTGATCTACTTTGCAATCTACGTCTCAGCGCTTCTACGTCCTTGTGATCGGTGAGATCTCTCATCAATTTTTCTTTGTTTCTCGTATTGTTTATCCACTCCTGCGTGAGTGAAAAGGTTTGATCTAAGCAGTGTGTGCTTGTGATCGGTTATAACATTCTGCTTTATAGTGAATTGTTGATCTGGATGAGGTCTCGTGGTTTTTACCTCTTTGAGGGTTTTCCACGTAAAAATCCCTGGTGTGGTGTGGTTTATGTTTTGATTTAGTTCATTGCATTATTATTCCATAATTCTGGTTTGTTTCAGGAGGTTAGATCCTAAGGTTTTGTCAAGGCCTCCAATATAATGGTATCAGAGCCAAGTTCATTGAACGGGTAGGATCGGTTTTGAATTATGGAAGGTGGCTCATCAAGGATGATCAGCCTCAATGGTTCTAACTGGACCATATGGAAGGCTAAGATGAAGGACTTGCTTTATTGCAAGGACCTATATTCTCCAATTTTAGGCATATCAGCAAAATCCAAGGATATGTCTGATGATGATTGGAAGAAGATGGACCGAAAGGCAGTAGGTTTATTAGACAATGGCTGGATGATTCTGTGTTCCACCATGTGTCTACAGAGACCTCAGCCGCTAGCCTATGGCTGAAATTAGAAGGGCTATATGAGAGGAAGACAGCCGGTAATAAGATTTTTCTGATAAGGCGACTTGTGAATCTCAAGTTCAAGGATGGTGGTTCTGTGGCCGAGCACATGAATGAGGTCAGCAATATAGTGAACCAGCTCTCTGCTATGAAGATGGTCCTTGATGATGAACTGCAGGCTTTGTTATTGCTTAGCTCATTGCCTGACAGTTAGGAGACATTGGTGGTGTCTCTAAGTAACTCCGCGTTAGACGAAAGGGTATCCATGGAATAGGTAACCAGTTGTCTCTTCAATGAGGAGACAAGGAGAAAGTCTCAGAGTCTACTCAGCAAGAGGCCCTTGTGACACAGAACGGGGTGAGGAAAGAATAGGAAGGGGGGAAGGCCCGAGATAAATCAAGAGGCAAGTCGAGTAATAGAAAAGATGTTGATTGCTGGAATTGTGGCAAGAAGGGCCACTACAAGCATGAATATTGTGGTAAGAAGAACAACAAGAAAGGAAAAGGAAAGGAGAAGGAAGATGAATCAGATTCCACTGCGGTCGCTTCAGATGGCGACGTTGTAGTTATTCTTTCAGTAGATCATGATATATGTCTCACGGCTACAAATAAGGACACCGACTGGGTGATAGACTTGGGAGCTTCTTTTTATGCGACTTCACGCACGGACTTCTTCATAAGCTACAAGTCAGGTGTCTATGGGACCGTGAAGATGAGAAATTCTAGCGTATCGAAGATCGTAGGAGTCGGTGATATTTGTGTGAAGACCGATGTGGGCTGCACATTGGTTGTCACGGATGTGAGGCATATCTCAGACTTTCGCCTCAACTCGATGTCGACGGGAAGGTTGAATGATGATGACTATGAAAGTCAGTTTGCTGGTAGGCGATGGAAGCTCATCAAGGGTTCGTTGATCGTGGCCAGAGGAAAAAAGTGTTATACCCTTTACAAGGAAAGTGTCAGTGTGTGCAAGGGTGGGTTGAACGCAACGGAAGATTCAGCTATTGACATGTGACACAGGCGTCTAGGCCACATGAGTGAAAAAGGGATTCAGCTACTAGCGAGGAAGCGGCTCCTTTCAGACTTGACAAGTACACCTCTCAAAACCTGTCTTAATTGTTTATCAGGGAAACAACATAGAGTTTCATTTGTTAAAACTGCTTCTCATATTAATAAAGTGCATGCATTAGATTTGGTTTATTCTGATGTTTGTGGTCCTATGAGGATAAAAACCTTGGGTGGGGTATTGTATTTTGTCACTTTTATAGATGATGCATCTAGGAGGGTTTGGGTTTATGCTTTGAAATCCAAGGACGAGGTCTTTGGTGTGTTTAAATTGTTTCATGCTATGGTCGAGAGAGAGACAGGTACATCATTGAAGTGCATCCGCACTGACAATGGTGGTGAATACATTGGCGACTTTCATGAGTATTGTAAGTCCCTGGGTATACGATATGAACAGATGGTTCCCAAGACCCCCCAGCATAATGGTGTGGCTGATCGAATGAATGCACCATTGTAGAGAGAATCAGATGAATGTTATCCCATGCGAAGTTGCCCAAGACGTTCTGGGGAGAAGCAATGCACACGACAGTGTATTTGATAAACAGATCTCCATCAGCCCCGTTGAATGGAGAAGTACCTGAGAAGGTGTGGATTGGACAGGATCCATCGTACAGTCATGTCAGAGTGTTTAGATGCAGGGCATCCGTTCACGTACTAAAGGACGAGAAGTCCAAGTTCGATATGAAGATCAGACAGTGTATGTTTTTAGAGTACGGTGATGAAAAGTTCAGTTACGGATTGTGGGATCCGACCGAGAGGAAGCTCGTCAGGAGTAGAGTGTGGTTTTCTTTGAAGATCAGTGTATAGAAGACATTGGTAAGCCAGAGAAGAACCAACCTAGTTCAGGTGAGCTAGAGGACATGTATCCGGTTATTCCTCCCGTGTGCCTGATGATGGGGGAGTACAAGAAGGTGCAGAGGACGATGGAGTTCCTACAGAAGATGGACCGGGGAACAACCCCCACTTGATCCACCTGTTGAGCCACAGGTGAGGAGGTCATCTAGGGACAGACGACCGTCCAAAAGGTACTCGCTGCATGAGTACATTATGCTTACTGATGGGGGAGAGCCAGAAGATTATTCTGAGGCCCTAGCCGACGAGCATAAGGGGGAGTAGTTGAAAGCTATGTAAGAGGAGATGAAATCCTTGCATAAGAACCACACCTATGATGTGGTGAAATTGCTTAAGGATAAGAAAGCTTTGAGCAACAAGTCGGTGTTCAAAAAGAAGATTGAGCAGAAGAATTCACAGACGAGGTTCAAGGCCAGACTTGTAGTGAAAGTGTTTGGTCAGAGGAAAGGTATAGACTTCGAGGAGATATTTTCACAATTGTAAAGATGACATCTATACAGGTGTTGCTTGGGTTGGCGGCTAGCATGGATCTGGAGATAGAGCAGTTAGTGTTAAAACTCCTTTCTCATGGTGACTGCCTTTCTCATGACATGGAAGAGAATCTACATGCACCAATTAGAGAGGTTCGAAGTAAAAGGCAAGGAGTGTGTGTAGACTGAGGAAGAGCTTGTATGGGCTGAAACAAGCTCCACGGCAATGGTACAACAGTACATACCTTGCTTGCCACCGACTAAACCTTCCTTGCCACTAGCCAAACCTTCCTGGCCACCATCCACATTTCGTTGAGTCATTTTATCAAACAGTTGGTGAGCAACATCAATGGCAAAGTAACCGACTCACCAAACTGGTTCGATCCGAGTTCGATTCGACATTCGAGTCGAGTTGAGCTGGGGCCTGCTCGAACTCGGCTCGAACTTATTTTTGAGCTCAAAAAATCAGCTCAACTCGGCTCAAACTCAGCTTCGAATCGAGTTGAATCGAGCTTTTTCGAGTCAAGTCGAGCGAGCTAACCAAGCTAGCTTGGTTCGTGTACGCCCCTAGTCAACGCTCATTCAACACTGTTTCCTATAATGTGGTCCACTTGAGATTGGGATATATCTAATTTTTGGTCTCATACAATGAAATGATATGTAAAAACAGATGGACAGCATGGATGAAACACATACATCATGGAACGGCCCACAGAACACCGACCATTGTGGCATGGGGAATAAGGCCACTGATCGGATGGCTAGAATCATCAGACGTGCGTATGACATGGGAACCAACGTAAGAGATCTTCTAACTCAAATCTTACAATCTACTACGAGAAACAAACGTTTCTTTCCCACGCTTCTGATCACCCCCTACTTTCCGTTACCCCATGCTAGCTCATGATTTTCATGTGGTGGCCCACCTCCTAACTGCCACTCGCACTCGCTCTCCTCCCACACGCAAGAAATCCCACCAGAATCTAAACGTTTCCCCATCACTCTCGGGGCCTGATATGATGCATTCGTCCCTACCATATCATAGTCGAAACACCGTTCCGTCCTGACACGTGTGAAAAATAGACCGTTCGGATGATCTGAACCATTATTTTCTTCTCACTTTTCTTGCATAACGGTAACCGTTAACCGTGCTTGTTCCCTACCGTCCATTGTAAGTCCACCAATCGCGTGGATGGAATAGTAAATATTTTGTTCTTTTCAAAGCATTGTCTATCTACAGTGGGGTCCACGTGATGAACAGTAAATATCCACCATTTATCTTCCAAGAGTTCGGATCAAAGAGGAGTTTTATCGTAATAACATACTCGCAACTCTTTGGGTTTGAACTGTCCTCTCAACGTATTCCACGCCGAGTTCGTTTTGCCTCATTCGCGGCGCTGGATACCGCGTATATGTACACCTACTGGGACCCACACGTTGTATGGTGCCATGATTTGAACTACCCCTATTTTTCTAATTACCATAATCACGTTTCAGTAATGATCCTCACCTTCGAGGTTTAGAGATGAATCTGAGCCACTGAAAATGTTCTTTTCATTATTATATGTTTTTCTACAGATAGAGATGGTTTCGATCATCTGTTCAGTTTTAATTTTCATATGATAGCCATTATGAAATGGATTCTACAAGATGGACGGTTGTGATTGTCAGAACGATTAGAATATGGGCTCCAGTTAGTGGCGACAGACACTGTTTCTGAGTCGCGACGGAGGCAAATTGAACTCTTCCATTCAAGGGCCAGACGAAAAGCGTGACATAAGTCCTCCTTCGGCACGTGTTCGACATCGCAGCCGTTTATCAGTTCTGACTTAACATATAGATGAATGGTTTAAGAACTCCGGTTGTCCGGCTATCAGGTAAGCCACACGTACGAAACGAACAAACTCTTTTTTAATCCGTCCATTGTTACTGTCCACGTGTGGCCTGCATGATGCACGAACGCCCTCAATTTTTCGGCCAAACATTGTACACGGTGGATCCCACTTGATACACGGCTCGGATGTCCTGAAGACTTGCCAGGTTGGCTCGCGTTAGTGCGTGTAAGGACTCAGTTTTACCGTTTCACTTTCTTTTCAGAGACATGCTTTTAATGCAGTGTTGCAAACGTGAACAAGATTGGAAACAATCATCCGTTGGCTATGCCTTAGGTGGGCCACACCAAGAAATCCCACTCATCTGACAATCCTGACAACTCTATCGAGACAATAGGGAATAAAGTAACGAATTGTTACAAGTCAACGCAAGCTCCTTTGACTGTCCATTTCTACTGAGAAGATCCTCCGGCGTGATAATTTGAGATGTGGACCATCCAGGGTAGGGCCTACCTGATGGTCGGTTCGGATCTTGTATACGTGTACCAAATGTATGGAAATTATACATTCTAGGTTTTCTCTTGTATTATTAAAGTGAACTGAAATATCATCAATCCATTCTTCCTGAAACTTCATGAACTTCGTCATGTCAACCGTCGCAGTGTACGAGAGATCTGGATCATTCATCCAGCATGCAGCCAAAAATACACCAAATAGACATCTCCGACCACTCATTGTAATTATGAATGTCATCTACTTCCCATGACCGTTCATCCATAGTCCTCACCCAACTATATGATCAAGATATTTCAATTAGCTTTTTTTTTTTTTGGTTCAGATGCAATCCCATGAATAGGGTCTCACACATATTTCCATGTCTTGCTTAATAATTATGTATAGAGATCATGGTTCAAGTACTCTTCCCAAATTTATTTATAAACTTATAATTGCTCAATCTAAATAATCCAACGGTCTAATCTAAACCAATTATCATGTATAGCCGATCAGATGAAGTCTTAAGCTGAGATCTTAAATAAATAAGTAAACCATAAAATTACAAAATAAGAGGCAATACACATTACAAACTTACAATGTTCATTGAAGCTATTTTCCTTTAAATTAAACTGGAAAATCATGAAATATTATGATATGTGATGCAACCAAACGCACTATTTGATAACGAAAAAAAAAAAAACACATTATCCATCGAAGAACCACGACATAGGAATTAAAACCCCACCCAAAAAAAAAAAAAAAACAAAACAAAACAAAAACAAAAAAAAAAAAACAAAGAGATAAAAATATATATCCAACATCCATCGATCTCATCCCCACATACCCCCACCAATCCAGCATTCGAAATTCCAAATTCGAATAAATTAAAAAAAAAACATTTTGTCTTCTATCTTGTTGCTCTTCCATCCTTACTATCTATCTCCTCTTATTCTTACTTCCCAGCAACAAACAGAAATAAAACAAGATCCGAAAAAAGAAGCCCCACGCCAAGGTCGTCCAAACACAGGCCCATTTACTTAAATCAGTCACCCCTTGCTGCTTCAATATATCTCTCCCTGTCGTCACACACGTCGTGCTCGTTAAATTCACGCCCAGCACTCCACTCATCGACTTCAGCAATGCTGCCTTCATCATCGGCGACAAGCTCCCAAGCGGCGTACTATCAAAGATCTGCGCTCCCGTCACAAAACACTTGGACGTATCCTCAAATTCATGCTGCAGAATGCCCTCAAAAGGATACTTCACCAGCGATATGTAATGGAACCAAAGCCAATACGGTGGAATCCGGTCTCTGGTTATGAAAAATCCACTAAATAGAAGGAAGTAAGCGAGGACAGCAACAACCACAGTATAACCCAACATCACGTGCGTCACCACGCCCGAGAGGAATGTCACGAAAGAGCTCCCAGCCCAGAACGATGCTAGGATAGTGATGAAGAAGAAGAAAAATCCCGATAACCCACCGGCGAGTCCCACCGCCCAGAAGGTGGTGGCGGCGAAAGCCAGAGATAGGAAGACTAGACCTGGGATGGACACGATGGCGTTGGAGAGGACGTAGGAGGATCGACGGTAGGCGTTGTAGGCTGTCTCCCGCATGAAGATATACCGTTCTTGGAGGAAGACGGGAAGCGCCTCAGCGCAGGTGTAGAAGATGGTGGACATCGCAAAGGCGAAGAATCCTAGCCGTTCTTGTACTCCTTTTGGAGAATCGTCGAGATGCCAGAACATGGTAGCGAGGATGAAGCCAGTGACGAGAACGGCGCCGAGGCGGATGCCGAATAGCTCCGGCATCCGTTTTGTATTCATGGCGGAGCGTTTGGTCAGCACCGCCATCTCGATCCAGAACGGATTGGCGTATCTCGGCATGTCGGAGGCTGAGCTGGAATCACTGGTGGCGCCGGAGACTAGCTTTCCTCTCGAAATACTCGTGCTGATCGCGTCTTTTAGTGAGAGACCGAGCGCATCTGACTCTGAATTCCGTCGCAACTTCATACTCTGCCATGATTTGTTGAATTCGACGAGGCCTTTAGTCCCGCCGGGAGATCCTTCCAGTTCCCGGATGAGATCTAATGCAAATTCCGTCCGATTCTCGTTTTCCGGAATCGGATGTCCGAATTCCGAGAAGAAAAGCGGCAGACGGGCCGGCGATCCGCCGTAGACTGTCTGTCCACGTGATAAGAAGATCAGACGGTCTAGAAGTCCTAATATCCGGTAACTAGGCTGATGGACGGACATGATTACAATGCTCCCGCTCTGCGCGATTCGCTGCAGGACCTTCACGACCATGAAAGCGCTCGTTGAATCCAGACCGGACGTTGGCTCGTCGAGGAAAAGTATAATCGGGTCGTGAATTATGTCATTGCCTATCGAGACCCGCCTCCGCTCCCCGCCGGATACTCCCCGATGGCCTTCATCGCCTATTATGGTTTTGGCGGCGGATCGCAGACCGAGCTGATCTATCAAGGCCTGGACGCGGGCTCGCTTCTTGGTTTTGGATAGCGTCCGCGGGAGCCGGAACTCGGCCGAGAACATCAGCGTCTCTTCGACGGTCAGCATCGGAAAGAGAAGGTCATCTTGCATTACATACGCCGAGATTACCCGCAAGAGCCGGCTCTCGAGCGGCTCGCCGTTCAGCGTAATCGTCCCTTTGAGGCTCGCCCTCGAGATCCGATCGGCTAAAGCATCGATCAGCGTCGATTTCCCTGACCCACTTGCTCCAAGAACGGCCATGATTTCACCGTCCCTCGCCTCGCCGGATATATCATCCAGCAACGTCTTTGTTTTTGTGAACTTGCTGGCGGTCTCCAGGGGATCCGATGTGGCTGAATCCAGCCGCTTCTTACGTCGGAATAGCGTCATTTTCCGGCGATTCTTGACGCTGTAGGTGAGATTGGAGAAGGAGAGGATGAACGGTAGGGATCTCTGGTTCATGCCATTGCAATTAATGTCGACTAGATGATCGGCCGGAGGTTCTTCGGACTGAGCGTCGCCGACTAGCTTAAGGAGCTCGCCTAGTGTCGGCGATGGGCCTTCGATCCGACGGGTGAGATTGGTCCTGGCCATATCTTCGAGTTCCGTTGCTGATCTACGGTCCAGATGTGAAAGGCTCGCCGGGAAATTGTGCTCTGAAACAACACGAGACATTGCTTGAGATATTTTGTTTTTTCTCTCCCTAAAAAACCCTTCTGGCTTACAGCTTGTATTTATAAGCTGTTTCTGAGAAGAGCTGGGGAGTGAAGGTATACGGTGAGTATATATACTATTCCCATATGGTTTCTGTTATAACGCCGTTAGACTCCGGCTTCCTAATAAGAGAGAGAGTTGGTGGGAATTGGAGGAAGTGACTGCGGAAGCCTTTCGCAGGAAGTTTTTGGGCAAGAATGCTGGGTGGGGCCCACTGAAATGTACGTGAGAAATCCATTACGTCCATCCGTTTTGAGAGATCATTTTAGGATGTGTGACAAAAAATGAAGTGGATAAAAAACTCAAGTGGGTCACACGCGAGAGGAAATTAGGGAAAGAAACTCCTACTGTTGAAACCTTCCTGGGGTCCACATTGATGTTTATATACTATCCAAACCGTTTATAAGGTCATTCCCAATGGGATGAAGTGAAAATACTAAAAATATATACTTATACGAAACTTTTATGGCCATTAGAATTCTTTAACAGTTCTCATTGAATTTCCACTGTTTCCTCTCGTGTGGCCCAATTTAACGTTGGATACACTTCGTTATATGTATAGCATCTTATAATGAGCTAGAAAAACGGATGGACGGGGTGGATTTCTCAAAAACTTCTCGGTGGACCCAACCAGCATCCTTTCGCAGGAACTTCTTGCGAAAGGCTTTGGCAGTAAATCTGGGAAGAGCATGTAATCCTCGGGAGCATGCAAAATTGTGGTCATTTGGATGTTTGGAGTGTTTATATGGTGATCTGACCGTTAAACAGGTGGGCCCCAGAATGGATAGTAATTCTGTGAAAATCACAACAATCAGTTAGTATTGGTGATCCGGATCGTTCATTCCGTGTACTTCAGCCAGATGAGTGCGGTTACCGGTCACTTTCTTTTTTCGATCTTCTGAATGGGGTTTTTGGCCTATGGTCATAGATAGTGGGGCCCACAGTCTTTACTGTCAGAGTAGTTTACGATGGACTAGGTTTTCCTGCGAAAGCCTTTCACATGAAGTTCGTTGCAATGGGTGAAGGTGGGGCTCACCGTGATGTTTATGAAAAATCTAACCCGTCTATCCATTTTTGGAGGCATGGACCAAAATTAAGAGGATTCAAAACTCTACTGGGCATACAAGATGAAAAAGTGGGTAAAGAAATTTATACTGTTGAAACCCTCTTAGGCTCAGCCTTGATGTTTATATGCCATTCAAACCGTTTATAAGGTCATTTTTACTGCTGAGTGGAGATACCTCGTTTCAACGCTTGAGATCTTGGTATCGATCTCTTGTGGGGGTGGCTAACATGGAGTGTGTGTACTAACAGGCTAACCCATGTGTATTGCCATGGGTGTGTACTAACAAGCTAACCCAAAAAAAAAAAAAACAAAAAAAAAAAAAAAAAAAAAAACAGTCATTTTTACTAGGATGAAGTAAAAATACCAAAAACTTAGACCGATACGGAACTTTTGTGGCCATACAAGTATTTCAACGGTGGTCACTAAATCCTTACTGTTTCCTCTTGTGTGGCCCATTTGAGTTTTGGATCCACCTTATTTTTGTTGAATCTCCTAAAATGAGATTGAAAAACGTATGGACGGATTGGATTTCTCATAAACATTGAAGTGGACCCCACCCAGAATCATTTAACAGAACATCATGCGAAAGGCTTTGGGAGGAAATCCGCGTCCGTACGTAATTGTGTACAAATGTACAATATGAGGGAGTACAATTTCGAGTGCACCTGAGGTGCATGCAACAAGTCTTAGTAGCTAAGGCGTGTATGATTTCATGCAAGACTTTCTTTAATTTTTTCTCTTCGGTGGTTACCTACACCTCCTAATATCACCCTCCCACGCTTTCCTCTCTTCACGAAAGCATATCAGATTGCCATGTGGACAAATGGGTGTTTTTCTTTCCACAAACTAGCCCTAGTGTGTCCATTTTCAGTGATCGAAACCGTTCATCTAATGGACCCCACCTTGGATAAGGATTTTTTATGAAGTTTATCAGGCCAGACGGTCCCAACCCTTCTTTTAGTAACAAAGAAGCACACGGTTAAGTATGCCAAACAATCAAAGGGTTTAGATCATCCAATGTGGAAAATTTCAAACGGGTCTCTTGTTCATTATGAGGATCATCAGATCAACGGTTTGGATCAATGAAAATCTGTTGATGATGATCAGGGCCCAGCAATTTCCTCTTTTTTGGGGGGCCTAATGGAATTAGGTGCAGGTGTTTAGCAACTAATGTACCGTATAACATTGGAGGACTTTGGTCAATGGATGTGAAGTAGAAGAAAGAGAGGGTTTGTTTTTTGTGATGGATTTTGGTTGAAGTACATGGAATTATGTTTGAGCGCTTAGATGAGTGTTGGTGGGCCAACATTCACCAAAGAAACAGCTAACGTTTGATGACGAAATTTGATTTTATTTTTTTATTTTTATTTAAATTCAGGGTTCTTGAGTCAAAAGATGGGGTGGGAAATACGCCCATGTATATAACGTGGACATTTGCTGCAGGTGTTGGTGGGCCTTCGTAATCCTCTACATAGCCAGCGGCAAGCGGCTAAAGTTTGTGGGGCCCACAGAATTTTGTTTGACATCCACTCCGTCCATCAGGTGGGCCGCATCATGTTCACCGTACATTCTAAAAGTGACACGGATTCAAAACTAATATGGGCTACACCACCTGGAACAATGTAAAGTCATGCCATAAACCTATAAATTCATGATGTTTGACTCACCTGAGTTTTGGATCAGCATGATTTTAAGATGGTCTCTTTATACTAACGAAACGAACTTGATGAACGGGTTGGATGGCATATACAATGCACGATGGGTGCTGCACATCATCTGAAAAGTTTTCATAGCCGGTACCCATTCCTATTTTCCTGTGGTGTGGCCCACTTTAGTAGTGGATCGGGCTGAATTTTGTTTACAAGAGCTAATATTGAGGGGATCACGTGATGGACGGATCGGATGTCAAAAACAAAAGACAGTGGGCCCCACAGAACTCGGTGCTGTAGTAGCTATAGAGCCTTTTTAAAATTCGGTGTCCTCTCTGTCAGTCTCTTAGTGGGATTTGCATGGTTAACAGACTCGGAGACTCGAACCGACTGGTTTGTTCTGAAACGAATCGGGACTCCTGAGTCGGGGGTAACTCAGTTACTGAATTGGATCGAGTTCGAGTCCGAGTTCGTCATACCTTCATAGTCTCTCATTATCTACCTATTGGGTCAGTTGATAGATCATCCAGCTTGTGTGAACTTTGGCGTAGAGCCCACCCAAAGTAGAACCCAGTCGATTAACGGTCTGGATCTTTCATGACTGCTGCGTGATCACATGCTCGTGTAGGAAATCCAAGCTGTGAAAAGGTGGGTAACACCGTCAAGATCACTTCCGGAAAAGATCAGGTTGGTCCCACTTTCTGGCCACACCGTCAAAATCAATGGACATCCAATGATCTGATTCAAAGTACTGCTAAGGAAGCCTACTAAGTGGATCGGCCTGGCTTCGATCAGTATGGAATGGGCCATATCACAATTTAGATGTCCTACAGGACCTACACACGTGACACACGAGTACCTACATGGGAGGGAACCTAGTGATGCATTATCTCAAGAGGGTCCATGCAAGAAGGTTGCTCATGGAAATATGCTTGATCAAAACCCTAAAAGCAGTCATCTTTTCACCTACATGTAGTAAGGCAAGGTATATATATAAAAACACTTTAAAAAAAAACATGTGTAACTCAGCGTAATGTGGAGGCAGTGATATCTAATAATACATGGCCATATTTAATTAATCATATGCAGCTGTGAACTCATAAGAAGTGTACGAAGAGAGAGACGTCTAAAAACAAAAATATAACTACACTTGACAATGAAGTGGTTAGCTGACTCCGTCCCAAAATAATAGTGAATCAACCCAAGGCTACTAGCCAATTGAAACGTTAAGTCTCAACGATCAAGGGATCATACATAAGGCCATTGTCTAACCCAAGCCCATAAGCCCGCCAATCCAATCAAAATACAATAACTCCTTTCATCTCATTGCTACTTATCAATGTTTTCATCTCACATAAACGTTTATCTTAGCATAACTTAGCCTAATTTAGCCTTTTCACTTATATCCAGCATCATGTTGCAGTAAGTTTAGATTGATTATCATATCTTAATTTAGTTCTTCATTTCTATCTAGCGCATCACTACAGCAAGTTGAATTTAATTTAGTTAAATATTTACAACTCTATCGCGTTAGATCCTCTAAATCTCCAAGTCCCTACTTAGCGATTCCTCGATTACATCTTGCTAACCAGACTACGATCGTCTCACGACCAATCAGATTCAAAAGTCTATTCATCGTCCATGGTTATTTTGTCTGCTCGAATTGTCAGTAATTTAACCCTCCCCTTAATAAATCACATAATCTCCTTGTCAATCGATGACTAAGTAATCAAGCTAATCTTCATAAATTTGGTCCCAATCTGACTATTTCAGCACTTGGGGTTATAAGTCGCTTGGTTTGAATCAAGTCAAATACAACTCTGGCATGCCCGATACGTACGTATTTGCACACATATAATTTATCACACCCCAAACTCGAAAACCAGGCTCATGAAATTTTCGATCACCGAATCTGGTGCCGACAGCCTCCGTAGTACCCCATTCTCGGCTCCCAGCACTCATATACCAGGTTCTGATCCTGGGATCCTAGGAGGATTTCCAACGTACATTTATCTTGTAAGAAATATAACCACAAGCATAACCCACAACAACAACCACAAGAAACATCACCACATATCCACTATAATCAAAGACTTTAAAGTATAATGCGTAAAAAGGAAATACAATATCAATAATAAAAACTCCGTAAGACAGCTGCACGCTCCAATCTCAATGTTGTTGCTCAGCTACGACTACGCCCCGGCATCACCTACACGTATCTATCGTACATAAGCTTATAAAAAGCTTAGAGGGTGGTGAAAGTGTG
Organism: Magnolia officinalis; assembly: GCA_021015155.1. NCBI lineage: Eukaryota > Viridiplantae > Streptophyta > Magnoliopsida > Magnoliales > Magnoliaceae > Magnolia > Magnolia officinalis. The sequence continues at coordinate 82,776,643 of JAJHSJ010000006.1, forward strand.
TGTGCAAGGTAGCAATGCAAGTATGCAATATCAAAGTAATGCAGAAACATACTAGTAAGTCCATGAATGCGATCAGTCGTACAAAGGCTACGCGATGCAATGCATGAATGCTATCGGTCATACTGAGGCCATATAACGCAAGACCTACATAGCCAATGACATAAGCAAGATGCAGCTCAAGCATACCAATCCACATATCAATGCAGCAATCTCCTTTCAGCTCCTTGCTATACTTATCAATTTTTCGTCCCACATAAACGTTTATCTCAGCATAACTTAGCTTAATTTAGCCTTTTCACTTATGTCCAACGTCATGTTGCAGTAAGTTTAGATTGATTATCATAGCTTACTTTAGTTCTCCATTTCTATCTGGTGCATCACTGCAGCAAGTTGAATTTAATTTAGTTAAATATTCACAACTCTATTGCGTTAGATCCTCTAAATCTCCAAGTCCCTACTTAGCGATTCCTCGATTATATGTTGCTAACTAGACTACGATCATCTCACAACCATTCAAATTCAGAAGTCTATTCATCGTCCATGGTTGTCTTGCCTACTCGAACCGTCAGTAATCTATTTTGATTTCATTTACTTTTATCTACCGATTGTATTGCATCTACATTCAAATTAATAAAATCGACACTTATCATTTAATTTTCTATTTTCTTTCTTTATGTTATTTTTGTCAACGAATGCGACCAAGCTATCACCGTTGTGATAATATATATATATATATATATATATATATATATATATATATATATATATATACATATATATATATATATATATATATATATATTCAAGGAAAAACTCATCCGAATGACTAACCCTCCCCTTAATAAATCACATAATCTCCTTATCCATCAGTGATTGAGTAGTCAGGCTAATCTTCATAAATTTGGTCCCAATCCGACTATTTCAGCACTAGGAGTTATAAGTCGCTTGGTTTGAATCAAGTCAAATACAACTCTGGCATGCTCGATACGTACATATTTGCTCACACATAATTGAAATCGAGTTATTCACTATACGTATGGCCTCATGTCCGAATTGAATACCAACACATGTCATCAAGCTAACCAATGTGGGCTTGCTGGAAGTTTGTGTCCCATCAACCTGACCCCACTAAGGTGCTACAACATATCCAATGTAAGGGTTGTTGGACTATGTGCCATAGAAAACCAATGTGAACCCTAATCCATTGGCCTTATGGAGGAATAGGGCCGATCTTGGTGGTAGATCATGATGGCAGTAGTTATATGTGGACAACTTGATATACCTTAGTGTGTAGCGTCATTCTTAACTTGCATGTGGGTGAGTTAATTGATGGGTGAGTCCTCTGGTAGTCCTTGATTAAGATTAGACGTGATGGTCATTGACCAAGTAGAGTTGCAATTCATAGATCTTCGTACCCTATGTAGACCATGACAGTTACAAGCATGTGGACTATAACACTCCACTTAAATCAAGAAAAAACTACTTCTGTAACAAATTATTGTGCTTCAATAAAATCACCCTTAACCATTCGATGATTGTTTAATAACTAATCAAAACACGAAGCAAAACACTCAATGCGTCGTGAACCTAATTACCGTATCTGATTGAGAGATTCTCGACTCTAGAATTTAAAAGCAGAGCCAATCATCCACACCCACTGAAACCAAGCTGATACATCATCTCGATAAAATTGCACATGTACACCCAAAGAAGTGTTAAAAACTGAATAAAAGAATGAGAATGGAACCTAAACACCCCTCATAGAGAGTAGGCGGCCCTAATCGAGTGATTCTAGACCCTATAAACCTAGGTCTGACCAGGGAATAGATCCCAAAGGAGAAAAGAGGACCGATGAACATAACAGGATGTAAGGAAATGGGTCAGCGGCCCGCCGCATGCCAATGGACACCTAACCCACTTTTCACCAACTAAAGATATAGATCCATTCATGTAGATGATGTAGCAACAAAAAAAAGACAAGTGTCTATCGTCGACCCACCATGAGCCAATGATATACTTTTATAAATTCATACCTCCGACAGTCAGTAAGGGGGAAGATGGACGGATGGACGAAAAGAGATAAATTGGGGTGAAAATCTCATTCTTTGAGGACCGTGGAGATCTTAATTAACGTTAAAGTCATGCCCTACCTAAGGAATTAGCTCTTAAATAACCAATCGATTAAAAGAAGCTGGCTAAATCAGGAGTAGGTCAAGATCGGGGATATCCAACCATCAATTTTGTATTAAAAAATGGTGTCTGATCTCTCATTTTTTTTCTCACATCATGGTCAAACTAAGAATACATTTTACTCCATACATTCCTTATATATTATCACCATTAACCCTCACTTTCACTTTTCTTTCTCCTACATCTATTTTTTTACTATGTTCGCTTACCCAAAGTCACGTGACCTTGCAAAGTAAGGCTAGGATTCTTTCTTATTTACCTGCCTAGCCCCGTTCAAGGGAATATATGAAGCATGGCTAGTTGTATATATAACACTACTATATGATTGAATTCTCCCAAAAGTTGTAAATCCCGTAAAGTAGAGACTACACATCGTGCGGGCAGCAGAGGATGCATAACCCCTCCCTTTTATGTCACCAAGACCCTTACTCAAATGTTATGGTTGTGGACTATTCATCGGAGTCATTTAGGTCGAGGAACTTCACGATTTCTCGACTGCAAAAAGATTCCATTGATTCTAACTGACCGTGGATCCAATCAAGTTTTTCGGCTAGTGGTGACTCCAAATTTCCTTACATAATTCTTTTATACTCCCTTTTAAGGAATTATACAACCAATGAAACAAGTAGGTGGCCAAATCAAACCACTAATATCTCATAATTTCATTAAGTGGCGTGTGCACGAGCATCCTCTTCTTTCCTCCTGACAGATTGCACGAGGAAGGGGGTTAAGTACACAGGCAGTGTTCATATGAACATTCTTACATGAAATCTATGGCAATCTTATATGAGGTAACTAACTTAGGTCGTGATGAATAATCTCTATCATCAATTAACTAACTTGGTATTGGTTTGCTTTGCCCTTAACACATATAATATTATAAGTGTGTCATGGATACAAGACCTAGGTCGGAACCTTTAGTTACTTATATTTATTGGATCAAGTTCAAGTAGTTAATCAAAGGGGTCATTAACTTAGTTTAAATGATCATTATGAGTATGTTATGGAATTAATTAATCTTTAGGCCTGAAGATGTGTGAGAATCATTACAATTCTAACTAGTAGGCATTTATTCTTCCTTAAGGCGTAGAAGTCATTGAAAGTGGATGTGAATAGTACTTCTATAAAAAAAAATAAAAATAAAAAAACTTTTAATTCTTTCACGAGCTAATATGGGATCTACTAAGCTTTACCTTAGGACTGTTATATGGCTAAATCTATTAAATCGTCAACTTATCAAGTGGGCTTTTTGTTGAGCCATGCACTTTTTAATTATTGACGTTTTGTTTTAGTTGTTAAAATTGTTTTAATTTCACTTAATGATGATATGATGGTCCAGATCAAATGGTCCACTATTTAATCAACATGAATATAGATGTTTAGTGGATGGCCATAACAATGGAATGATTAGATCATGAGTATGTGCATTGATGAGGCGGATCGACGAACTTACTTCACTGAAGGTTATACCAAAATTTGTAAGGTGACAAAGCAACATATTGTACTCGTAAAAACTTCTCCTGATTATGTGTGTGTGTGTGTGTGTGCGTGTGTGTGTTTGTGTAATCCAATCCTAGAGGAGAGGAGTGAAATAAAGAGAACCCTAAATGTCCCCACCCCTTCGGATATGTGGAGCTTAAAGAGAGAAAAGAGAAAGTGGTTAGAAAGAAAGAGAGGAGAGATCTACTCAATCTCATTCTACATTTCAACCATCTTTAAGTGTGGTCCATATCATAGATGGTGTATGTCTACCTTAGCACTTACGAGAGAATTTGACGTAGGGTGATCTTGACTCTCCAATACTTGGATAGATTAGGGAAAGACTTTTGATTTAGAAGATCAACATCAGCATCAAAGTTTTCTACATCGTCAAATCGTCCATGCATTATTTAAACTATTAAAGTTTTAGAATGTGGAGAAAAGTTTTATTCTATTACGATCTCTATGAAAAACTCATCATAGATGGTATGCATACATGCTAATTTCAAACTCCCAAATTATGGCCCACTATTAGAGCTGGGCAGAAAGGGACCGATCCGGCAGATCCACCCTGATCTGACCCGAACAGATCCAAACCGAAGGCCATGATCGGGTCGGATCGAGGTGGCCCAGCAAGATCTGACCGTTAATCAGATCGATTTCGGGTCAATGGTCAACCCAGACCGACCCGATCCGGAATCCGATCCGAATGGATTCGATTCGATCCGCACAGCATTTGTTCACCATTGTTTCCTGTAATGTTGTCCACTTGAGATTGGGATATACCTCTTTTTTTTTAATACCATAAAATGATCTAGAAAAATAGATGGACGGCATGGATGAAGTAAATACATCATGGTGGGGCCCACAAAGCACTGACTTACCATCATTTGAATCGTTAGATGCAGAGTACCCAATCTACTTCTCTCACTCGTCTCAAGGTACCTTGAGCAGAGCTCCCTGACGACAAGGGAGCCCATCACGTCCTTTCTTGGGATGTTAGGTGGGTCCCACCATGATGTTTGTGATAAATCCACACCGTCTATCCGTTTTGGGAGCTCATTTTAATACATGCTACCAAAAATGAAGTATAATCCAAGACTCAAGTGGCCCTTACGAGAGGAAACAATGTAGATTCAATGACTACTTTCCTCTGTTTTCCCTCTCGTCCAGCACACTTGAGCTTGGGATCCACCTATTTTTTGGTATCATGTCCTAAAATGAGCCCTTATAACTAATGGACGATGTGGATTTCTTACAAATATCACTATGGGCCCACATAGCATAAAATCCACGTCCCAAGGAAAAACCTTGGGACGTGGATCGGCAGGTGTACTACGCACAGCAGACATGGTTTGGCGTGTTGCCATCAACAAATTCTGTGGGTCCCATCATGAGGTATTTGTTATATCTAAACCGTCCATCCACTCGGCAGGCTCGTCTTAAGGCTTGACCTGAAAAATAAGATAGATCTAAAGATCAAGTGGACCACACTGCAAAAAGCGATGGGATTGAACGTCTACCATTGAAACTTTAATGTCAAGAATATTTGATCCGAACCTTATATAACCCGATCCGACTTAATTTTTCAGACCGAGTCGGACTCGGTTCGGGTCAGGCCAATAGTACAACGGTTCGGATCGAGTAAATGGACCCAGACTCGATCTCGGATCGGATCGAGTTCGAGTCAGGTGTTAAAAACTTCGGACTTGGTCGAGTTGGGCCCAATCCGGTCCGACTCGACTCGATGCCCACCTCTACCCACTATAGATGGATGCAAATTTTCTAAATAGTTATTGCAAAAGGCCAATGTAACAAAAGGATCTATGGATTATCCCACCTTAACGTGGTGTATGACATTAATCCATTCATCATTAATTTACGCCAACTCATGTTCGGACGTGAGCCAAAAGTTAGGTCAATTCAAAAATCAAATGCGCTACACCACAAGGAGCATTGGTTTTGGGGACAGACAACCACCATTGAAACCTTCCTAGGACTCACCAGCATGTTTATATGCCATGCAACCAGTTGGTAATGTTATTGGGTTTCAGTTTGGTTCAATCACATATGACATGTGCAGGTGTACCAATTGTATGGTTCGATTCAAACCGAACAACTTCACCCCAAGCTCCAAGATAGGCGGATACATCAAACATGAGAGTATATGACCGAGACCAGAGAAGATTAGTCGCCTATTCAACCACTCGCAATATGGTTGTAAGATGATTAGGTGATTGTCGAAGGGTGGGGTTCTTCCTCCAAAGATAGGTTGCACCTTTCCTTACGTACGAAATGACTTTTATAAACAAAAACAATCAAACTAAAAAGAAAATACTTACGATCGATCGCAGTGAGTAATAGTAAGATGCCTTTTCGAAAGATGAAGTGATTATATTGATACCAGGAATAGTCCAGCACAAAAGCATGGCTTGTATTATAGTTAAGGATTATCGTTATTGGATTATGATTAAGGATTATCGTTACTCCTAGAGTTAAGATATATATGATAAAGAAAGACAATTTGAGTTGTCTGTTGGATTAGTATAAGATGATTTGCACTACTGAACTTCTTGTTATTTATAAATCTCCATTGTAGCTTCTCTTTAGGCATTTTTCTTCTTTACTTCAACGGTTATAGCAACTGAATCGTTGCCACATTGGTCTTCCAATCCTTCTGTCTCTATGTGTTCTTCTAATCATTCTTTCCGCTCAACCGCTTTTCACCTCTTAGACTTCTCGGTCGTGCCTTGTCATAAGATGACGTGTATCATCTAACTCAACACCAGCTATACTTTCATGAAAACCCTTCAAATATCTCTAAAGATTTTTTGCATGCTATATATTTCCATGCAATAATACATGTCATTTTCTTGTTTGTTATTTCAATAATGGTAAAAAATAGAGTACAACAGGAGATATTCCCATTAGAATAAAGAGAAAAACCAAAATATGTGTATCAAAAATCTCTTAATGGCCCACAATTAGATTTCAATAGTAGTTGTCCCATCCCCATCTTTTCCTTGTGCTATAGACTGCTCATTTAAGTTTTAGCTCGGCCTTATTTTTAGGCTCGCACACTAAATTGAGCTAGAGAAAATGATGGGTGGAGTGGATGTCACATACACATCAGGTGGGTCCATATATCTTTTTGTTATGAGGTCTCCTACATTGTAGAAAAATTGCATCCATTGAAGATGGATGGATCGATGGAGATGATACCGTGGATCAAATGGCAGAAATGGAATATGAAAGAACTATCTACGGTGGTCATCCTACGTACACATGGCAGATGATAGAGCAAATTGGCGAAATCTATCTAGCCACATACCAATTATAGATGACCTTTTGTTCCAAAAATCACTCATATTGGAAAACCTATCCATCACTTATACTTCACTTCCTTCAAAATGTTGACCATTATTGTTATTATTATTACTTGGAGATTTTACCTAAAAATTCCTCTTAAGTTCATGATATTCCAAAATGGCCATTGACTTATCATATTTACCAAAACATTCTTGGCATTGTACGACAATGACGAAAAGCTTAATTACCTTACAACGATCTACGTATAATCGAAAACCTCACCCATTGAGGAAGCAAATTAAAATTAATACAAAAAGGATGCTATATGGATCCTAATTTGATGTGTTTTCTAAATCTAATCTAATCATTAGTTGCTAAACTAATTTTAAGCACAAGTCTCAAAAACCAATCCCATACGTAATTAAGGCGGACCGTACGATTGAAAATAGTGTACAATACAATGCCCATCCTCCAAACTATTTCCTTGGTGTGGCCCACCTTAATCATGGATTCTCCTAACTTTTAGGCCCATATCTAAGGGTTTTTTTTTTTTTTCCCATCTAACAAGTTGAGTGGATTTTGCATAATCATCATATGACAGTTGTTTCTTTTAGTGTGGCCCATATGAACTGCAGATCAACCTAATTTTCTGGGCCAAAAAATTAATACAATCCATTGTTCAAGTGAGCCTCAACAGGGAAAATAGCTTGGAGGGTAGGTGCCCCATACACCTTTTAAATGGTATGGTCCAGCACCCATACGGCCAATTGCTTCACTGACACTGAAGCTCTTTATAGGTCTTAGCTTGCAAGAGATCATTGGGATGGGAGTGAATTTAGTTGTAACCGTCTCCACGTGAGACAATATGGATGAGAATTGATGGGTAAAACTATCTTTTTATCCTCACTTCTATAGGAAACACAAGACTTGATAAATATAGAATATAATGGTTTATTTTTCTAAAATGTTTTTAATTCATTTTTTGGATAATGGTATTTTATGGTTGTTATTGTTGGAATCTGGCAACTAGATATGATTAGTTGTGAAAATACACCCACGATGGGCCTACAAATAAATAGGAATATGTAAATAACACAATGTTGATAATGGTCGTGGACCTCCGATGCCTAAGTTAGGCTAGTAGATTTTGATCACATGCTTAAGTTTTGATTTTTTTTTTTTTTAAAGCTTACTTTCTTTCGTTTGCGGTCGCGATACTTATAGGGTCTTCAGCCAAATCTTTCCTTACTAGGTCCGGGGTAGGATTCCTTCCGAATTTCTCGTCCTACTTACAGATGTTTGATAAACACGGTAAATGACTGAAATCCTCCTTGACATATGAGGAGATAACCCTTCATTATATATACACGATAATTACAGTTATAAACTCCTATATAATAGGAAAGAATCAAATACAAATAAAGAGCTTATCCCTACAGCTATACAAGCGGATATAAAGCTTAACAGAAAAGGAAGGCAGCACGTATCGGATATTATGCTAACATAAAGATAACACAACACGTATCATGGAGAAATTGATTCTCCCTTAGCACCCCCTGCAAGGTGAGCGTGGTAGAAGGGGTAACGCTAAGCTTGCTTCGAAAGAGAAAAAACTGCGGCTTGATAACCCCTTTGGTCAGCGAATCAGCAAGTTGCAAGTGTGATGGAACACAATCGATTTTCAAAGTGTCATTATCAACAAGTTCACGAACAAAGTGATAGTCAATCGCAATATGTTTTGACCGAGGACGAGTAACCGAATTGACTGCCATAAAAATTTCACTTTGATTGTCACAAAGAATTTTAGGTGGCGCTGAAAGTGTAACACGAAGGTCCCGAAGCAATTGAATAATCCATGCAATATCAGCAGTAGTGACAGCTAAGGAGCGATATTCTGCTTCTGCACTTGAACGAGAGACAGTGCTTTGTTTCTTAGAAGACCAAGAGATTAAATTAGCACCAAAAAAGATAGCATAGCTTGTAGTAGAACGACGTGTATCAGGACATCCAGCCCAGTCCGCATCAAAATAGCCAAGAAGATCACGCGTGGACTGTTTATAAAGTTGAAGACCATGATGAGCAGTGCCTTTAACATAGCGCAAAATACGCTTGAGAGCACGAAAATGGTCCTCAGTGGGAGCATGCATGTACTGGCAAATGGAATTGACACTGAAGGACAGATCAGGCCTGGTGATAGTCAAGTAATGAAGAGCACCGGCAAGAGAACGAAACAGAGTAGGGTCGGAGAATAGCGTCCCTTCGGCTGATAGATGCTGACCAACAACAAAAGGTGTAGAAATAGGCTTGGCATCAATCATTAAAGCACGTTGCAAGAGATCAAGAGCATACTTCGTTTGACTGAGAAAGAGACCCTTCACATTAGCTTGGACTTCAACTCCGAGAAAATAATGTAGATCACCCAAATCCTTCATGGAGAATTCATTGGAAAGTCGAGTAAGGAAGGTTTGAACCAGAGAAGGAGAGCTTCCAGTGATGACCATGTCATCAACATAAAGAAGTAAGTAAACAGTGTCAAGCGTGATAGACAAACAACGAAGAATCAGCCTTACTCGGGTGAAAGCCAAGTTTGAGCAAAAATGAGCTAAAACAATGAAACCAAGCTCAAGGAGCTTGTTTTAGGCCATAAATAGCACGTTTTAGGCGACAAACATGCTGAGGAAACTGTGGATCAGTGTAGCCAGGCGATTGTTCCATGTACACCTCTTCGTTGAGAACGCCATGAAGAAAGGCATTTTTAACATCTAGCTGATGTAATCTGTCACGCCCCAAACTCGGAAACCAGGCTCACAAAATTCCCGATCGCCGAATCCGGCGCCGACAGCCTCCGTAGTACCCCATTCTCGGCTCCCAGCGCCCATACGCCAGATTCCGATCCTGGGATCCTACAAGGAGGATTTTCAGCATGAAATTTTTTTTGTAATGGAGCATAACCACAAGCATAACCAAGCCACAAAACAACAACACCACATATCCACTATATCAAAACTTTTAAGTACAATGCGGAAAGGGAAATACAATATAATGATATCAAAGAGAACTCCAAAAGAAAACTCCAGAAGACTGCTGCACGCTCCGAGCTCAACGCTGCTGCAACCTAACGCCACCTGCACGCATCTATCGTGCATAAGCTTACAAAATCTTAGAGGGTGGTGGAAGTGTGTGTAAGGCGAGTGCCAAGTGTACAATATCAGAGTAATGCGAAAATATGCGGTAAGTCCATAAATGCTATCAGCTATACTAAAGCTATGTAATGCAAGGCATGAATGCTGTCGGTCATACCAAGACCATGCGATGCGAGGCCTATGTAGCCAAATGTCATATGCGAGATGCAAAGCAAGCGTGCCAGTACTCATAAGTACACATATCAGTATAGTTCCTCTCTGGATATCACCGGGGTCTAATACACGTCACACTGACTGCCTCCTCCCTAGCTGCACAGTCAAGCAAGTGGAAGAGACCACACTATCCCCCTGACCAGTAGTCTGCCAATACCTACCCGGCTCGTCGATAGCGGACTCATTTGCGAGCTGGTCAAACTCAGCCTAGCTTATAGCCCCCTCACTCAGGCGGATAAGGCCACACCCCCTTCCAACCGACCACGACACAGTGGGAGACGCGGCCTACTGGTATTCGGCACTCGGGCGCTCGTGTATCCACTCGGTCTAGACGTTGGAGCATCTCCTGGTACCAAAAAGGTTCTGGGACTCTCACCCAAGGACATCCTAAGTGCCCACAGTGCTAGAATAAAGTATTTCCGGTATCCGATACGGTCATCCACGATGTGCCTGTGGAGCTACGGCCCTGATGTCGCTAGGGCGTGCAGTGATCAAGTCACACATATGCGAGATGCATGATTCACACCGTACAATCATGCAGCAATCTCATGCGTACCACGCGATCATGTGGGGCACTCCGTCTCATAAGGAGTCCCGTAAATGTCTCAGTCCAACGGCTTATGCTATGATCAAACATTTCTCATATCAAGCATACAAATGATGCGTATGGGTATGAATCATGGAGCTATACTAAGCATGTTATAAAGTGGTGAACTATCATCAAATATGGGCCTACTAATGGGCCCTAGGGAGAGTTATAATGCGGACATTTAACCAACATTATTCTTACAACGTGGACGTCAAACCAACATTTCTCCTAAGGCATAACCTGTCATCAAACATTATTACACACACTATGGAGGAATCCCTCATTACAATGGACCCTAAGGACACCCTGTTGGGCCTCGACCCATGGGCCTTATATTCATCAAATGGGCCGCATCATATGGGCTTTTTGTAAGTCAAGTGGGCCACATCAAAAGGGGCTTATGTACATTGCAATGGGCCATATCCCACAGGCCTTTGAATACATCACAATGGGCCTTGTAACATGGGCCTCAAATACATTGAATGGGCCTAAACCCATGGCCATATATACATCAAGGTGGGCCTCAAAAACGGCCATAAATACACATCTAGGTGGGCCTCAACAACGGCCTTGCATGTATACCAAGGTGGGCCACACCGAAATACAAGTGGTGATGATGATTTCCACCATTAAAATCCCTAAGGCCCACCAACAAATGTATATTATATAATATAATATAAATATACAATATAACCTATAGAATATAATATATATATAATATAATATATATATATATATTATATATATATATATATATATATATATATATATATATATATATATATATATATATATATATATATATACACACACACCACAAGCACGCACGCATACTGCACACACGCACACACGCGCGCACACATGCGCACAGCAGGGTCCCACCGTCCGTCCGGACGGTGCGGACGAATACATTCAGCAAGGTAGGCCCCACCGTCTGTCTGGACGGTGGGCGCACAACACGTACCTCACTGTGGGTCCCATGTGGGGCCCACCATGTTGCTTATACACCATCCGACCCATTGATAAGGTCACACGGGCCAGGATGAAGGGGGACAACAAATTTCAGCTTGATTGGAAACTTCTGTGGACCCCAAATGGGTTTCAATGGTAGAGTTCAATTCATACTGTTTCTGGCGATGTGGGCCACCCGAACGTTGGATCTGACTGATTTTTGGAGGGGACCCACCTCAGGGGGTGGTCCACCTCATGGACGGCGTGGATACAAAATATACATCACAGTGGGGCCCACATGAGTGGCCGTGGGTCCCTGCACGGACGCCTGCCGCACGCGCAGGCAGCGCCTGCGCCTCTGGCGCTGTCAGCGGCAGCAGCGGAAGCTGCCGCCCCCCTTTTTTGTTTTTTTTTTTAATTTTATTTATTCGGGGCCCACCGAGATGTGATTCAAAATCCAGCCCATCCATTATGTGTGTCCCACTTGTCTGGCCGTCCAGACCGAGATTCAGCTGCATCCAAACTTCGGGTGGGCCCACCAAGTACTTTTATATGTTTAGGTATGTCTTTACATGAATTTAGAGGGTATGGCCCACCCGGTGATCAAATCACCTTAAAACTTTGGCTAAACGCCTAAAATGAGGTGAGAAATAGGGTGGACGGCGTGGATTGAACACATACATCAAGGTGGGTCCTATACAAGTGGACCACCAAAAAGTTTGTAAACCAAGTATATATCTATATTTTTTTTATTTTTATTTTTGTTTTCCAAACACGTCCAGCGTCCCTGGACGCTGGACGGCCTAACATACTAAGAGGCGGGCCCCGTTTAAGTGGGCCACCACATGATGGGTGGTAAGGGTACATTACATCTAAGGTGGGCCCCACTTATAAATGGATTGGCTATAATACAAGCCTTATGGTGGGGTCCATTCAAGTGGGCCAATCAACCACATCATCACAAGAAAAGAAAAATGAAAAGAGAGAGGGAGAGAGAAAAAAAAAAGAGTGGGACACACGTGTGATGGAGGGACCCCGATACTATGGGCCCTCCCTTGCATTCATCATACATCAAACGGTAATCAAAGTGGACCATTGGCCACATCTTAGGGTCCCAAGTGAGATCCACACCATTGATCGGTAGGCCTCACTTGGCCCATTATTAAAACAACGAAATCTAGCTTATGGAAGCACCCACCTAGCGATCTTCTTGGTCCGTTGGAAAGCCTACCTTCTTGTGCTCCTCTTTGACGGTGGAGATGGGAAATCAAGGGCTAGGATGGAGGGTTTTGGGAAGGGAAAGGTGGGCCTCACACATGCATTTCTTTCTTCTCATGGAAGGCTCCCAACGTGGGATTTTTTTCTCATTTGGGTTGCTTGGAAGATGTGAATGGAAAAAGAGAGAGAGATAAGGAGAGAGAGTGAGTGATGTGAGGTGAGTGATGGATGTGGGTAGGTGGTGTAAGAGAGAGGGTGGCTAGCATTAAATGCTTGTAAGAAGGGCTAGGGGTGTAGGGTGGCTATAGCTTAGGCTAGGGGTGTAGGGTGGCTATAGCTTAGGCTAGGGGTGTAGGGTGGCTATAGCTTAGGGTGATGTCATCCATCACCCTCATAATTACCTAGGGATTGGTGCCACATGGGATGGGTGGGTCCCGCAATGTGTGGTCCACGGTTATTATAATGTATGGTCCGCATCTTATGATCTAAGCGTCGGATTGGCGCATGAGACGCGGCGTTAGAACCGCAGCGACGGTGCGGTCGCACTGATACAGGTCTCGGATTTAAACCGACTCGAATCTAAAGGATATGACTTACGATCGATCGCAACGTCAATTATCGGTTACGGACTGCCGGACTTCGACGGAAAGGATCGCAGGATTCATCGGAACAGTACGAACTAGGATACGGGTTTTACATAATCGCCATCCAGTAGTAACAACCAATGATAAAATGATTCTGACAGTAGCAGGACGTACCGCAGGGCTAAAAGTGTCACCAAAGTCATGACCATGAACCTGAGAAAATCCTTGAGCCGCAAGTCGTGCCTTATGACGCTCAATAGACCCATCAGAGTGAAGCTTTGTTTTGAAAATCCAGCGACAGCCAACCACATTATGATGTTGAGGACGAGGTACAAGAACCAACGTATCATTTTTCTTCAGTGCATGAATTTCATCTTCCATAGCTGAGAGCCATTCAGGGTGTCTTGTAGCAGACTTGAAGCCCCGTGGTTCTTTGAGAGCAAGAAGAGCCTGAAACAACTGACAAGAAGATGAGATACTCATAGCATGATATGACCGTGGTCTGAATATACCGGCTTTCCCTCTGGTAATCATCGGATGGCGGGAAGTGGTCACACGAGGAGAGGACGAAACGAGGGAAGGAATGGTAAAATCTGGAGCAACAGAATCCAAAGGAGATTCCTCATTGACAGGAACCTGTGGACTAGGAGAAGAAGGCAGTGACAGGTGCGAATCCAAAGGAGATTCCTCATTGATGGGAACTTGGGGACCAGGAGAAAAGGGCGGTGACAGTTGTGAAATATCACTGCAAGAGAGACATGGTGAATTCGAAAAAGATGGCGCAGGCAAAGAATCTGAAGAACTAACGTTAGAAGAACTAGAAACACCTTCCTGACACTCAGAAAAATGAATATAGTCAATGTTAGATGGCAGATTTTGCACAGAATCACCATTATAGGGAAAGTTATGTTCATAAAATTGCACATGTCGAGAAACATAGACACGATGTGTCTTACATTCTAAGCATCGAAATCCTTTATGAAGGGTACTGTAACCTAAAAAGACACAAGGAGCAGATTTTGGAAACAATTTATGAGGTGAGTAATCTCTCAAATAAGGGAAGCAAAGACACCCAAAAGTACGAAGCATGGAGTAATCGGGTTTCTTACCAAACAGGAGCTCATAAGATGTGTTGCCAACAAGAGACGGTGACGGGAGTTGGTTAATGAGAAAGACAGCAGTGGAGAAGGCCTCAACCCACAAGGAGAGCGGCACACGAGCATGAAACATAAGCATAAGACCCGTTTCTGTGACATGGCGATGCTTACGTTCGGCAATTCCGTTCTGACTAGGAGTGTAAGGACATGTCAAACGAAGATCAATGCCACAAGAATGCAGATGAGAGCGAAACTTATTATTAGTAAACTCAGTTCCACCATCACACTGAAATGATTTGATTTTTGTGGAAAATTGTGTCTCAATAAAACATTGTAAATTGAGGAAAGTATCAAAGAAATCGGATTTGTGTTTTAAAGGGAACATCCAACTAAATCTTGTACAATCATCAATGAAAACCACGTAGTATCTATATCCAGTAAAAGAAGAAACGGGTGACGGACCCCATAAGTCACAGTGTAAACGATCAAAAGGCATGACACAACGTTCATCATTAAGAGAAAAAGGTAAACGGTAGCTTTTGCCGAGTCTACAACCAACACAGATTTCAGAATCATTGTTCACCAATTTATTAGTACAAGAAATAGATCCTAACTTAGAAAGAGCAGCAACAGTACGATAATGTGGATGACCAAGGCGAGCATGCCATAAATGAACGGATGCACGCGGTGAAGAAGTAGTGGACACGAATGCATGATGACGATGATCCAGCACGTAGATACCATTTTCACATCTTTCGACTCCCAGTACCACTCTTGTGACCCGATCCTGTATGGTAAAACCAGAGGAAGAGAAGGTAACACAACAATTATTGTCTTTGGTAAGTTGACTAATAGAAATAAGATTTTTCTTAATTCCAAGAACAACTAAGACATTAGATAAAAGAAGAGGACTGGACGGAACAAGAGATGAAATGGAACCAGTGTGAGAGATGGTTAAAGATTGACCATTGCCAACCATGACACATTCATTACCAGTATAAACAGCCGGCTGATCCACACCCTCAGTGTCACTAGTCATGTGGGACGTTGCGCCAGAGTCAGGGAACCATTCGGAGTCATTCAAATCCTGAATGGAGCAAGCAGAAAATGACTCCGCAAGGTTAGCCGATTGTTTCTTCTTGAGTTTCAGGAAAGTCCAGCAACGTTTGGCTAAGTGGCCGTCTTTGTCACACTACTGACAGTGAACAGAGGAGTTGGAGGATGACTTCGAATTGGCAGACGGTGTAGGAGAGGCTGAAGACCGATGCTTCACTTTCTTATGGCTAGTCACTTTGGAAGTCTACTGCACAAAATAAGCAGAATTGGATGATGAATGGGAAACGGACCGTTCAAAGATTTCATGGCTCAAAGCTTTCGGAACAATCTCTGTAAAGGATGGTAGAGGAATCTGTGACATCATGGTGGTAGAAAAGATTTTGTAGTCGGATCCTAATGCGCGTAGGTACCAGTGGACTTTATCCGTGTCGTCAATGGGACGACCAATAGCAGCCAGTTGATCGCAAAGACCTTTGAAGGTGCGAGAAAACTCAGCAATGGACTGAGAGCCACGTTGCATCAACTGGAGTTCATCCTTGAGTTGCAGTTCTCGAGTCTTTGACCCGTGTGAAAATGAGACTTCAAGCACATGCCAGGCCTCATGGGAGTGACGGAAACCCAGTACCTCACTCATAGATTCCTCTATAAGAGAAGAATAGAGTAAGCTGAGCAGTGTCTGATCGGTATGCACCCAAGAGGTATATGCAGGATTGGTTTTTGAGGTGCCATCAGAAGCAGGAATTGTAGGAGGAGGAGTCGTGATGCTACCGTCCAAATAACCAAAAAGCTCTTGGCTAGATAATAGAGGAACGAACTGATTTCTCCACAATAGATAATTAGAGGAGGTCAGTTTAATGGTGAGCATATGCACCATTGTGTTGAGCGAAAGAGTAGGAGGTGAAGAAAACGAATCAGCCATGGTCAGAATCGGAGAAAAAACCTTGAATCTGATACCATAAAGATGTTTGATAAACACGGTAAATGACTGAAATCCTCCTTGACATATGAGGAGATAACCCTTCATTATATATACAAAATAATTACAGTTATAAACTCCTATATAATAGGAAAGAATCAAATACAAATAAAGAGCTTATCCATACAGCTATACAAGCGGATATAAAGCTTAACAAAAAAGGAAGGCAGCACGTATCGGATATTATGCTAACAGAAAGATAACGCAGCACGTATCATGGAGAAATTTATTCTCCCTTAGCACCGCTTATGGCCGTAGTCGATGTGATCAGCTCGAGATGTTTGGGAGCTCGTGACTCAAGCTCCTCGCCTTACGAGTTCTCTACCCGTATATTTAGATGTACTCGGTGAGATGACTCCTTCCCTACGGAGCTATGCCTTCGAACGGCTCAGCTTGAGTCGGCTTGGGCTCTTCTCTCTGTAGGGAGAGTCACTCGCCCTGACTCCAAGATCTGAGCTCTAACAGCTCCAGATGGAAGCATGTCATGGTCCTCTGGTCACTTCGGTTTTGAGACACTCCCCCCTGATTGGTCTTTCTCACAGTATAGTTGATTTTACCCATAACAATGACTAAAGTAATATTTAAGCAAAAAAGTTTTTTAAAAAACCCCTTTGTTATCATTTCGTATTTTTTTTTTTTTTAGCTTGTTAGTACACCGCCAGATCACACTTTTCACTGTTAGCCACCCCCATTAGGGAATCGTCGCCAAGACCTCTAGTGTTGAAACGAGGTATGTTTCACTCAGTCTACCACTTTGAGCTATGGATCTGGGTGTTTATCATTTCGTACTTCTAACACTATGAGGGCCACCGATCAGATGGCTATGATCATTTGCATTCGACCCCCACGGAAGCTCAAATGGACAGACCCGATTGACACATCATCCTGCCACGTGCTGCAGAAAAGTGGCTTTACCATATATGGTTCTTCCATTTCATCCAAATCATCTTCCCTTGGATGGATCATAGCCTAGGACAACACTGACTAGACAATCTTAACCGTCAATTTTCAGCCATTAGATTTCGACCATTGACCATTATCTCTGTAACGGTCTTATGGTCAACGGTTACAATTGCCCAACCAATTTGATATTGCCTGCATTCCATTTCTCAAATGGGGTCCACATTTGAACGGGTCCATTGGCATGCATTGTATCACATGAATGCTGCATGGTTGGATTGCACCACTGGGGAGTAGTGAGGTAAGGATAAAACTGGATTTTGCGTCCTAAAAACCCCACGTAGTATTCACCTTTTTCCATTCGACCTGTAAAAAAAACTTAAACACTAAAGTAGGCCTTTTTTCTACTAATGGATTCAGAAAGACGAAAATACTTCTACTTTATTCTATTAGGTATGAGTATTTTTGTTAAAAAATCAACTTCGGTACTCTAAAACTCTATTTTTATGTAATAAATTTTAAAAATAAAAATAAAAAAATAAAAAAATAAAAAGATAATACGGACAGACACTTCTACACTGCTAATTTTTTCTAAAACTTTTATACCCTTATCAGCGTCTGATTTTGATGCGCGGCTACTCAGAAACTGCACATGTGGTGAGTAGGTAGCTTAACTAAACCGTCCAAATAGTGGGGCTCATTTTAGATGGTTTGTAAACTAAAATTACAATTATCTATTGTCCTTTCTGTCTAATTAGGGACACTAAATGGATGGCCAGGATAAAAAGTAATCAACGATCCACATTGACCAAATAAATTCTCATTAATCAAAGGACAGGGTCATGATACAATCAATTCTAATTCCGAAAATCACCTATCTACTCTGTGTCGCGCTATTGGGACGGTTTAACTTGAGTAGCATATGCCAGGTGTAAAATTCCTGAATGCCTGTGTACTAACCATCAGTCTGCCAGAGTATATCAAACAACTCCAACAGAAGGGGTGGGTCAAAGGTCTATTGAACGTCGCTGTTCGGACGTGTAACTTAAGCCTGCCAACTAGAACCCACCACCCAAGTTTCTGGGGCCTGCCATGTTGTATATTTCAAATCCACTCCGTCTATCAGGTTCTATTATCAGTTTTAGGCCCTAACACTAAAATTCAGATAGAACCAAAACTAACATGGGCCACACTATATAGAACAAAGGGGATGGTATGCCAACCATAGGTTTGTGTCTGGGGCCACCATGGTGTTTATCTTTCAACCTGATGAACGGAGTGGATTATACATCTACAACATAGTGGACCCTACAGAGCTTGGATGCTTTACCGCTATGTAAAACAGGTGCTGCAGACGATTCCGCTGTGTAAAACAGTGTAAAACTCAGCTGGCTACACGAAACGTGTGTTTCCTGCGAGAAAATTATAGGATACTCGACCGGACGATGTTTTGCAATGTGCTCGACTTTCTAGTTCTGACTAGTGGGTCCCGTGATCCAGTCATCCAGACCATTGATCTGTTGTGTTACGCTGTGAATGGCTGCCCAGGATCATCTGATCAAAGCTATTGTAGAGTGAGATGGGAATCGAAGATGAGAACCATCAATGAATTATCTGAGTCGATGATTAGGCTTTTACTAGTAATAATATGGACCATTCATTTCTCTAGTCAATGACTGGATGGTCTAGTTCATCTCATTGAAGTAATTTCTTTTAAAAGGACAGGCAATTAAAGGTGGGACTGACACGATGCACAATCCAAATCAAGGGTTGAACCTTTCCTATGGAACCTTCGTTTTTGTAGCTAGTGAATGGATGGGCAAGATTGTTTGATCAAATTGACTTTTAAGACAGGGCTTACAATCAAAGGTGTGTAAGACTTTTATTAGGTGGGCCTATATAATCAATGGCTTAAATTGATCAAACCTATTAACCGTGGGATATTTGGATTAAGCAAACTGGTGGGCCCAACGTAAGGGTTGGGACATGGACTCTAGAGTATTTCAAACATGGATTATTGCACAGACATGAACTCTTATAGGTGCTACTCTTGAATGAAGAGTTTGTAATTGGTTTGACTATTCCAACCTCTTCTATTTTATAAATAAGATCTTGATCTCTTACCTACACATACACAGAAAATCTCCTCTCATAAAAGATGAAGTTTCATCTTAGTTTGTAGTGGTCAACTACTACAAGTCAGGTAAATTAGAATTAAAAAATTATTAATAATTACAATGTTTACTAATGGAGAAAATTGAAATATTATAATTGGCTAATTAGTGGATGGATGTAAAAGTATGACGGTCAGATTGCATGTTGTTGCATGTGAGACATTGGCAAGAAAGAAATGAAAATATTTGAAACTTCACAAAGGACCCATGGATCTTATCATTTCTCATCCAAGGCAAGCTATGTTGCGGCACACCATGATGGTGATAACTATTTACACCCTGATCCATAACTCAAGTGGTAGAGAGAGCGAAAGATACCTCGTTTCGACACTGAGGTCTTGGTATCTATCCCTAGTGGGGGTGGTTAACAGTGAAGTGTGAACTGATAGTGGGGTGTACTAACAAGCTAACAGAAAAAGAAAAAAAGAAAAAAAAAAAAAAATTGATGGTGATAACTTTTTTTTTTTTCCACAACATAGATTTTGATACTTTTTATGTAACCTACTATGCTTCGGTTGCATTTTTCATGTAAGGACATCCTTAGTGTATTTTTGAACCATTGATTTCCTCTTCGTACTGCAGAAGATGGGCCAAAGGCTAACTTTTGCTTGTTTGTGACACCCTGTGTTGATCTAGCTTATAGGAGACACTTGATTTGGCTCTCACCTTAGAGTGGTATGAGCCTTTGGTGCGATGTTGAGCTATTAGACTGACCATCCAAGTGGTATAGAGCATGAGGTTGTTAATTGCAACCTTTGAAGCTTCTCATATAAATAATCTTGGGGAAAGCAAAAACAAAGCAAAAAATGTGATATAAGTGGAAGGTATACCCCATTGGTAATAGGTGAAGCAAATCTTTTGTATTTGTTTGTTTTATAAAATAAAAGTTTTAACAACTGATTTTCCTTTGTATTTGAAACCGTTTGAATTGCAATCCTATAGACAGAAATCTGTATTTCCACCACAATTGTCATTTAAAATGGCACATTAGATGAAACTCTTTTCTTTCTATTTTACTTTTTGAAAAAAGAAGAAGAAGAGGAAAAGAAGTTATACTCTCTTATTTAGGAAGGAAATAAAAAGGCAAACCATTTCCTATAAGTATCCTTCGCTACCTACGCAGGTGCAAAAACTATAAACCTGACTTCTAAGAAATCAGCAAATCTTAAAATCTTAAGATTCTTAAAGATTTTTGTATCCAAAGTATGCTGTGATCTGATTGGCATAGTTTAGAAACCCAAAAACTCAATTCGTGTCGGGTCATGCATGTGGGTGTGGCAAAGCTCAAAAAACAGTCCATTGAAATCCGTAGAGGATGGAAACCATGATCTTACAATGGATGGCTGACGCCTGTTACCAATAGAAAAGAAGGGAAGCACGACACCTGCATGAAAGTAATGGCTGGTTTTTACTGAGAAAGACGCTATTTTCCAGACCACTACCTACAGATGCACATGTAACCAGATTTAAGCTCTTAGAAAAAAAAAAAAAAAAAAAAAAAGATCATAACCAGATTAAACAGGAATTTAGGAACTTGAAATCATAATTTAAAAACCCAACTTGAAGGTCAGTCGATTCAAGTCAAGTAACTCAGAACGATTTCTTTTCTGAGTCATTTTAATAATATTTAATATTTGAAATATGAGGCTCAGTTTCCTCCTCTTGCAGACAGGAAACTTCCTCATTAGGTACTAATCTGTACATGAAGAGCCATGATTGGTTCATCCAAGATATTGATCTTATGTCCCCCATCAAGGATTAACCTTGTCCAAAATATCTCCATAATTAAAAGATCCTAACCATCAGATCTCATCTTTTCCCCCATTGAATGTCTACTGTTGGTGCATTTCTTCTTAATCATGGAAAGGTTAAGAGTTGACCAATGAAGAGATTTTTTGGGCATAGTTTCATTCATGATAAGGGCCATCAGATCAATGGATGGGATAAACAAATCATGCATTCCACATTTACAGATTAGGTACCAAACAAGGAACTTTGGCCTCTTAAAATTAAATAACATGTAAATAATATTGATATAAGTTAGTCTTTACAAGTTCCCGACACTTGACTGAATGAAGACCAAATCAAGCTTTTCTTGAGTCTTGATGAAATGAAACTGAGTCGAGCTGTCTCGGCCAAAGTTGGTTAGATTTCATCTCTAATGTTGTTTACACTTGAAACTACACATATGATGACTTGTAGCTTAAGCTAGCCTACAAGCACCTGTACGTGATCATTATTACCAAAAGAAAGGTTCAAGGCATCTAAGACATCAATCCATGAGAAGCAGTGGGTATCATATAAAGAACTCAAAAAGGCCAGCCCAACTCTACATACATCTATCATGAGGATGTGGTCAGCAAAAGCAATCGGACAACAATTTTAAAATTTAAAAAAAAAAAAAAATTACTAGAATTAAATGCTTCTATTCTAGCATTGAAACAAGAGTTCTAGAATGCAAAAATCTAAGGATAGAAGAGGAATTGATTCTCTCCTAATTCGGTTATTGAGAAATCCCAAATCCCTTCATATCCTACTCGAGCTCAGATCCACCCTCTAGAAAAGAACGAAGGGTTAGAAGCCATCAGCCAACACATCAACATCCAATAGAGATACACACCTTGCAGTCGACCGTGTTAGAGATTTCAACTGTATCAATGTCAGCAGCTACTGTACCTCAATCATCCTTGTGCTTCTCAGATGGTCTTGAACCTGAGAAGTGGGTCCTACTATTGCACCGTCCCACCAACTTGAGAACCTCGTCAATCAGGATCACAGGCAATGTGACAGCCAACACGAGGAGCCACTCGTTCAGGCTGAGGGGCACAATCCCGAACACCTTTGTGAGGAAAGGGACTAGAGGATCAGGAAATGCAGGCCGAAGGAGACAGTCATGGCCAGGAGGAGCCATGGATTGACCCACGGCGGCATTGTCAGGAGGCTGCCATCCTCAGACAGAGCGTTCAGTGAGTTGAACATCTCGATGGCGACCAAACACAGAGAGAGAAAGGGTCATGGCCTTCACTTTCCCGGACTGGAAATAATCGCAGGGGTTGTTGTCAAAGGAGAACGTGTGAGACCCAGCTGTGAATGGGGAGACAGTGAAGTTCTCCCAAGAAAGGCAGTGATCCCAGTTGGAGAGCTGTGAATATGTGACTAGCGTGTGGCCATCTTTACTCAGATCAATGCCAAGAAGGAGCCATGGGTGTACCATATGATGAAAACGCCCACAGTCGCCACACCAACGTACAGCCCGATGACCTATACAAGTAACAAAAGAAGCAAGCATGTTTAACCAACGGTATGCACATGTATAGCATGTGGAAGCAAGAGATGATTTACTTTTCTTCATCATACATAAAATATACTCTCGAACATAAGAGCAGAAGACAAGTGATGCTTGACATGCATGGCACACACCATAGAATTCACATGCTAAAAATTTCTGAAAGAGGGAGAGGCATTTAAAGAAAAACACAGAGATACATAAGAGTCTGTCCATGTCATAAGGGGGCGTACAGTGTCATGATACGCCGGTCCACACAGGTGAGGTCCATGTTTGCTGATTGAAACTACTGGTCTGATGACCCCAATGGGGATAAGGGATTACCGTTCAAAGACCTTAGCCATTTGATCAATGACCTACAAATGGATGGCGATCTAAAAATACAGAAAAGATCCAAATAAAAGGCCTAAGAATGAACAGCTACGACCTTCCTATCTGGGAGATATTTGGAGAAACCCATCCGAAGGTAGGGCTGCCAGACCAGTGCTTTGATTTGAATAACCGTAAGTCCCACTTGTATGGACTTTCAATGTCAGGAAAGTATACAGCCCCGATGAATCAGGACCCTACAGTTCCTTTCTCTATCATTTGCACAAAACAGGAGACAAAAAAGAAGGATAATCACATCCACAAGGAAACCCATAGGATAATGCACATATTGGAATTACACATTATTCATTAATTTAGGTAGATTCCATGCCAGTGATTATTTTTGGAAGATATCAGCAAATCAGGAGCAAATAAATAAAGACTGATAACCTACCAAATAACGGAACAAAATCCACGCGGTGATCAATGAATCATCACTTCTTCGAGGGGGTTTCTTCATTATATCTCTATCTGGAGGGTTGAATCCTAAAGCTGTTGCAGGGGGGCCATCTGTGACCAGATTGACCCACAGAAGCTGAACTGGTATCAGCCCTTCAGGAATACCCAAAGCCGCTGTTAGGAATATACAGGCAACTTCACCAATATTCGAGGAGATCATGTACCTGCACAAAATGTGAAGCATGGTAAGTGCATCATAAAGTCCATGCTGTTCGGTAATGGCGCATTGAAACTTTTGGGAAACTTTTGGGTGGGCCCAAGTCTCTAGCATTGGCAAAAATGATAGTTGAACAACTTGTATGCTCAAGATCACAATATAAAGTGGGCAATGTGCCTCTCACTACATACATAAATACACACACACCACACACAGAATAGAGATATAATAAATATATATATATATATATATAGATATATATATATATATATTATATATATATATATATATAAAGTGCGCAATGTGGCCAAAAACTCACAAGACCATTGCCATAAAGAAATTAAAATATCTAGGATTATATATGCAATTTTTTTTAAAACTCAAGATCACTGTTTGACTTGTTGCTTTCAGCCAAAACCAGCCAACTTTGGCCCCCCACATGAGTCCCATCCCATACAAAGTTTTCAAACATTGAATAAGAATGCAAGCACTGTTGTGTGGCTGGTTATATTTGCTAACAATTGTAAAAACTGGCTGACCAAAAAGACAGATACAAGTGCACTTTTCTCTCTAATAGGGTATCCCACCAGGAAAATATGACCCACCTGATTTCCATTAAATGTACTTTCAATTATAAACACCAAAATTGATTAGGGGTGCAACTCGGGGGGGTTGAATCGTGAGGACCAACACCCCCTCAACCTGACCTCAAGAGGTGTCAGCCCATGCACTGAACCAACCTGACCCAACCCAAGGGATTGAATACTCAACCCTAACACAACTCAAGTTGGGTTGGGTACAAACAATACCCTTTATCTTGGCTAAATCCTTTGTTAAGGAAAAGTTTTAACCTTGTAAAAATAATAGGGTGGAAAATTTTGACCCTGGCTGCATATATGCAAGAGATATAGCATAGGTTTGGGTTGGATTGGGTTGACCAAGGCCCAACCCAACCTGGAGTAGGGTTGAGGATTTCCAGCCCGAGCCCAATCCAACCCGACCCTACCCTACCCAACCTAAAGTTTGGGTCGGGCCAGTCGGATTAAGGTTTTCACATAATCAACCATGTCATAACACCATGAAATGCAGCAAAGAAACAAAGACTCATCCCCAATGACAAATTCAACTGCAACTCTCGAAGGAATTTCCCAATTAAAATTTTCTTAGTCATCCGAGGTGACAGGATGTGCTAGCACCAAAATCTTGGTTGAGATACTCTCATCTCAACCACAATTTGGGGCAGAAACAGTAGGGAAGATGAGCCTGCTAAATGGAAGGGAGTAAACTGCCCCTAACAAGCAGCACTGAGCATACTTTGGAAGCCGGACCACCACAATTGGGCAGTACACCCAAAAGCTGCCTAAAACTGTTCATTTTGCCATCAGGTATTGAAGTTGCAATGTTCCAGTTAAAGAACATAATCACAGTGCCAGGATGTATGTCTAAACCAAAAAAAAAAAAAAAAAATTCAATGTGATGAAATTGAAACAGAACAGAAAACGAACCTGATAAAGGCCTTCATATTGTTGTAAATATAGATCTGCCCTCACCAACTGCAGCAACTATTGTGCTAAATTATCGTCTGCTAACACCATGTCAGATGCTTCCTTTGCAACCTGGGAAAATGAGACATCTTTCAAAAGAAATTTATAACAAACTCGATGCATAAGATTGCAAAAAACAAATCATGCAGAATGTGAATACAAAATTTTCCAAAATAACTGATTATTGAGGACTCCGTCTCATATAAGAGTTTAAATGAGGGGATGGCTGGACTCTCAAGTGTACTGGACTCTAGGCCGGGGCATGGGGTTTCGTCCGCCAATTTTGAATTTGTTGGGCCAGCCCCTGTCTAAATTTTTACTTGGCCTGGGCTAGGTCCACTGATAGCCCTAATGGCATGTGTTGGCAAATCACTGGGACATCCAAGCAGTTGATCAGACAGGCCCTCCTTTGCAGATTGTGTGTAACCTGCCCAAAAATTAGGCAGGTCAATGATCTAGGGCACCAAATGTTTTAACAAAAAATTTCACGGTTTTAAATTTTTTTCAATGATCTGGATCGAATGTACATATGGCCCACCAGATGAGTTTAACTAGCATGGTTTCGCCAGGTTATCTACACAGTAAGGCCCACTAATGCACTGGTAAGATGTCCCAGACGTGTTGGCATGTATTGCCACTAGTAGAGGTGCTTTGGGCTTAGCAAAACACTGTGCTGCTAGCCAATAACCAGATCCAGGATAATCATCATCAACATAGCCTTGTCCCGGCTATTTGGGGTTAGCTTTACTGTTTTGCCGATTCAAAACAGGAACTATATCCTGTTAAATAGGAATTCAAGTAACCAAATATACCTCTGTTCCAGCAATGCCCATGGCAATACCAATATCGGCCAGTTTCAAAGCAGGTGCATCATTCACCCCATCACCGGTCATTGCAACCACCTCACCATCTTCTTTGAGTAACTAACTCTATCTCTTGCTTATGCTTTGGTTCAGCCCTGGAGAAAAGAAGCCCACCAGTTTGCCGTAAGTAATGTTTGGGATCAGGGTGGTTCATAAAAACTTTCCCTGTTAAGCTCTTTGTACTAATGTCTTCCTTGGGCCCGAAAACACCTATTTCACGACAAATTGCTTCTGCTGTATTCTTGTATCTCCTGTTATAACCATTAACGGATACCAGCTGCTCTGCAGTCCTCAATTGCTTTGTGAACCTCTTCCCGAGGAGGATCCTAAGATTATTTGAAATTAGGGAAAAAAAAACAACCGTGTTAGCTAAGCAGACCTGCCATTACAGGTAGTGAGGAACGCTGCTTGCAGACATGCATCAGCAAATGCCAAATGCCAGCGCCAGATGCCAACATAATGCATGTGTGCAACATCCAGGTCATTCATCAGAGAAGATGGACTGCTCAGAAGATAACAAAGGGTACACATTCAATGTTGCCTGTGCGCAACATCCAGACCATTCAGAGATGGACTGTTCCAATAATAATGCAGGGTACACATTCAAGACTCATGTGATGCCCCCTTATTGACTGACTGACCTGTTTTCAAGGCTAGCACACATTTCTTGGGAGGTTATGCCTAATGAGCAGTGCAAATATTGCACTTGTGCTAGTTGGGACGTGTGGTGCTTGTTTTTGGCATTAGCAGATGCATGACAAATAGGCATTACTACAGTTAACAAAAGGAGACCAGAATCTGATAAAAATACAAATGGAGAAAGTGCCTCCTCACCCTCAGCCCGACCAAGCCAACAAAAATCAAATCAGTCTCAATGGATTGATAATTAGTGGGATCAAGTAAAAGCTTATGAGCATGATGATTTTCGCCATCATATGTGAAAGTCAGAAAGATCCTCCTTATACGCAAACCTAAACAACGCAATGCACTTGTAGACATTCATGAAGGGCTTGTAATAGTAGATCTTTTGAAGTCCTATCCAAATTGACTACAGAACCATCAACCAACTGAATATATGCACTTCTCTCCAACAAATTCTCTACTGCACCCTGCAACAATGGAAAACAGCTATGAGAAACCCAGAAGTACAAGGAGCTCAAAGCCAGGAACAAATAAACGAGAGACTTCTGAACATTTTGCATATCAGACCAGATACAGTAAGAACATGGATGAAAATTTCATTCGAATAGAAAGCATATATACACATGAACAAGAATTTGACTATGGGAGCAACAAAGCAAGCAAAAATGACATATTCCTTTTCATCCACTCTTTATAATAAGTATATAATTATAACATTCATTAGCACAAAAAAAAATTCTCTAATTAAAGAAAGATGACATCATCATCACAATATTGGGGGAGAGAGAGTGAGAGAGAGAGAGAGGGATTAGGAACCCAAAATGAAATAACATAAGAGCATAACATCAGTGAAATAACAAGTACTCAAAACTTGGATTGCTTTTTTGGTATTTTGATACCCTTTAATGTGGAAACACATAAGAAGGCTTATAACCCTTCTTTCAACACTTTCTATACATCCTTACAAAATTAAAGCTTTCGGATCTTCTAATCCCAAATTCTTATATTTTCCCTAAACTATGAATCTATTTCTCGGTGATTTTTTTCTTCTAACTAGTGTGTTAAGGTCATACATTGACTTCTGATTAAAGGAATTGGGACTTTGGAACTAGGACATGGTTTTAAACTCTAAAATTTTCTAAACTACATTTTACGTAGCTTCAGTTGTGATTAATGATTCTGGTTTAGTAGTTTCACAGATAGTTTGGAATGAAACAATGACGGTTAATTACATTTTGATAAATAGATCGTTTGGTACATAGCCTTTGTACTTTTAGTTTGCCTTTGAATGGTGTTGACTAATTTAAAATTGGAATAACTTGTGGATTCATTGAATGCTAGAGTTTAAGTATTTGACTGCCTAAAATATGTAAAAACTTTACAATTAGTTCATTTCATTGTGTAAAATTAGTTTTAGAGCTGAAATTATGTGAAAAACTATACATGCGATGTAATCAATAAATAGTAATGCTTATGATATAAAATTAATAATAAAAAAAACTGCACCTAGAATCTCCCAAGCATGCATGCACTTAGGTTAGGTTGTGCCTGGGGTGTGCCTAGTGACTACATGCATAGCATATAGCATGGTGATAAGGCGAAGGACATGTAGGTAACGAATTCAAAACGTAAAATATAGTTTCTCAATGATATAAAAAAGAATGCTATATACCTTTCACTAGCAACAAATTTCTTCCTGAGTTTGACTTGTAATAACTCCAATCGACTTCCGAGTACGGTCAAATTCAAGAGTTGCGATCCTGGTTCCATCTCAATCCACCATTGACAGCAAGCTTACATGATGGAAACAAGATTCAAAGCAAGAGAAAAACATGAAATATCTCCATATATGTGTTGGAAAGAATGAATATAATGTAAGAATATGCCAAGTTTCAACATACGTAATACAAAGCCAGAAAGGTGAAGATGAACGATCAAGCTTTCCGGCAGTCCCATTTTCTCAACAAGTACCTGGAAAAAAAAAAAAAAAAAAGGCAAGCTCCAAGATATTAAACAGAATCATCAATTGCATGAACCTAATCAAAAGCTAGATCACTTTAGATGAACCACAAACTAAGAATGTTGGTGGCATGGTGCCTAAACTGGCCCTTTTTAGAGGTAAAGCCTTTTGGGGCCTCATATAAAATGTGGATGGAGGAATATGCTGAATTCTCTCAACAACTAAAGGATAAGATATATAACAAGTTGGATCCCTTATCACCACATCCTCATTTGTCACAGGTCTGCCCACATTCCAAAGACATTCTATATAGATTCTAAATTATCTAAAGCAAAAAACCCGAACCATGGTCAACAAAGCTACACTCAAGAGTCAAGATATACTTTCTAAAAACAAAACAAGTCCAATTAATGAGCTATTCTCCTTTAACAACCAGTTGGGTTGTCTGCAAGGAGTAGAGAAACAAAACACTTGCTAGGTTCTTTGTAGGGAGCTCTCTCCATAGTCTACTAGAAGAATGAGCCCTTTATCTTTATTTTTATTAATGTGTAAGCTCTCAACCATGTTGCATGGATTATTCTAAATGGACAAAATAACATCAACATCTGCCCTCCCTCCCTCTCTGAAGAGTGATCATCCAACATCTCTTCATATCACTTCTTTTTATCTGCATGTCTTCATGTGTGCATCGAATCCAAGAATCCTGCTTTTTGGGAATTGCTCGACCAGACAATTTGATTCAATGTCAATTCCAATAATATGCCCATAGTCATGAA
The DNA here is from genome assembly GCA_021015155.1 of Magnolia officinalis. Taxonomy (NCBI): domain Eukaryota; kingdom Viridiplantae; phylum Streptophyta; class Magnoliopsida; order Magnoliales; family Magnoliaceae; genus Magnolia; species Magnolia officinalis. Next base: position 82,806,578 of record JAJHSJ010000006.1, read on the forward strand.
AAACCCAGGTTCTCAGGCGGGGTCTACTTTATATTGGTTTTCAAAGACTACCAAGGTCTGGCATATTGGATGTGCTATGCTGAAATTAGAGAATCTATTGATTTGATAGAGATCATTGTTCAAAATATCGATATCATGTTACGTATCGCATCCTTGGGATATAGATACGTATCGATTTTCGCAAGGGATTATATCATTTGTATTGGGTAATTTATCGCATTTTTTAGGAAACATGGGGAAACATTCGGAAAATGGTTGATTTTTCAATGAAACTTCAAGGATTGTTAAAAAAACCTTAATACACACTTTTAAATAATAACATCTCAAAAAAGAAGTGCACATA
>JAJHSJ010000006.1:82807020-82936416 GCA_021015155.1 Magnolia officinalis
CGGATTTTTCCCAACCTGGAATTAGACGTCCTTAGGCAATGGGTCAATCCTAACACAGGTTTAAACTTCTCAAACACTCAATTAAAGCCTCAAATCCCTTTTCAAACCATTTTATTCACAAATTCCACCCTTCACCACCTTGATCTTTCAATTTTTCAAAGTACTGTCACCCTAGACACAATCTTAAACTAGCTAAGTAGTATAACTTGGATCACTTTATATACAAACTACAAAGGACAGAGTACCACCTCAGACAGAAATCTTACAAGACTAAATCCTTTAAAAATTAGGCGAGATTTAGCTAGTGTTAAACTAGAGTGCCTGTGAAATTAGCACCAATCACTTTAAATACGATCTGCAAGACCCAAAACTTGTAGAATCATTGACGTTAGGTTCCCTAAAATCTAGGATCAATCTCATTACCCGGCTGCTCTCGGGAGCATCTCGAAACTATGTATCAGATCTGGACCGCACGTCGGAAGTCTGATGAACACGAAGTTAAGGAATTAGGACCGCCTTGCTGGGCTTGAGAACCATCTCGGAAATCAAATCCAGATAGTGTCCCAGCGCTATTCGCTTAAGCTCGGAGTGAAGAGTGTGAGAAATGTGAAATTATTTCAAAATAAAATATCTTGAATAGTAATCTGACATCTCTCGCTTGCGGATCAGTTTTAAGTAACCAGACCGTCAGAATCAGACCAAATTACACCCTCAGATCAGGAGAAATTTCATACACATTTACATGTACTCGGAATCTCCAATCGAGATCCACTGACCGTTGAACTGAAACTGGTCCGCCACGCGTGATCTGGAATCCCGGCAGAAATAAAAACTTAATAGAACGTAGATCCGGTGTCAGTGAGCTTAAGTCCGACCTTTGGCTCAAGGAGGCCCGCTAGAAGTCCTCCGTTGAGCTGAAACTGACCCGTTTTGGTTATAACCTAAGTATACTTTGACCTGGAATCTATTTCGGTGAGTTTTTAGGCTATATAAGGACTTTAGAACTCTCTCTCTCACAGCCATACGAATTTGAGAGAAACCCTAGAGAGAGGAGAGAGAAAGAGAGAGAAAGTGTGGGAGTTGTGAGAGATCCTTCCTACCACTCTTCCCTGCCGATCCACGAGCTCCACTGCTCCGTTCTCATTGCTTTCCCAGCGATTCCAACCCCATTTTTAGGTAAGAAACCCTAACCCTAATCTGATTTGGGGTTTTAAGAGTTGTAGGTTATGAAATAGCTAACCTATTCCGTTCTATAGGTTGCCAAACTGCCGTATACGGAAGCTTAGCAAACCTATCGACTCCGTTACGATTCTATGAAAAAAGGTGCGGACTTTAGGTGTATAGGTTATGGTTTCCAACGCTGTCAATGTCAGATAATGATAGATTCATGATCTGCATGCAATTGCACATGTACAAAGTGCTATCTATTTTTCGTTTCGATTAAAGATGAAAAATATGGAATTCTACATACTCTAGGTATTTGAAGAAAGTACCGTATACGTACAAATTTTGGAAATGTGTATGACATAATTATTTGCTGTATGAATATATTATATGTGGATGAATTACCTGTTTGGCGAAAGGATTCGCCCTAATACATGTTTTGCTTATATACACTATGTATGTTGAAATTTTGTATTTTAGAAAATACCGTATACGTATAAATTTTGGAGATGTACTTTTCATGATTATTTGTTGTATGAATATATTATACATGGATAAAATACTCGCTTGGCTAAAGGATAACCCTAATACATGTTTTGCTAACATACACTATGTATGTTGTAATAGTGTATTCTAAGTGTTTGTGAAAATGACTAAATGAGTATAGAATTCTCATTCGTGCTCACCATGACTAATTGTCATGGATAATTGATTGTTGTATTGGCGATACCCCTTTGACGAAAGGATTTGCCCTAAATCACGCCACGGCCAATACACACTATATATGCTAAAATGTGTGGCCCAAGTGTTTGTGGAAATGACTGAATGAATATGGAACTTGGATTCCTGCTTGCCATGACTATCCGTCGTGGGTATATGCGTGTTATGATTGGGGTAATTCCCTAGTAAAAGGATTTGGCCTTATACCTATGTGATCAACATATGTCATGTATGTTGATACATGTATTTTAAAGTGTTTGTTGAAATGTCTGAATGAGTAGTAGTTAGTAAATTGTAATGTTTAAGGGTGTTGAGATATGATTCTCAACTCCTTTAACTATGTGTATGGTTTCCATGGATAGCTGTGTGATTAGGAATTGAATATGTACAAACTCATGCTTGTGTTGTGCTTCTTAACATGCTCAACTGCTTTTATGATTTTATCTATGTAATGCATATGTTAAATTCATGTTTACGTTGTATGATCCGTCATGGGTGATGGGGGAGTGGAGCAACGAATGCGTGCAATAGCCCTGGCAGCCCTAAATGGATAATATCAGACTTTGATTGTATGATTTGAACCTTGATCCATTATTGCTTTACTATTTACAATTGATTGTGTTTGGGGCTATGATTATAATCCAGACAATCGGTACCAGAATTGAATTCGTGGCTGTGATTCATTTGTCACATGAGATGTGTTCGACGAATTCGAGTCGTACTTCAGTTGGCGATAATGGTTGGCCACGCGAAATTCTTATGCACTTCATGTCGTTCAACTTGTTGTGCGCTCGAGCTAGTCGAGCTCGTCAGGCAACCCGATCTGTCTTATGTATGTTCAACATGTTTGGAAGCTACTACTTGAACCTAGGGTACCAAACTTACCAGTGGAATCCCTTTTAACCATGGTACCTTGATCCACTAAGACTCATGAGTCGGGCATGGTGGTATAAGACACCGTGGTCGAGCTGTCGGCCTACGCTGGGGCCACGTGCCTCCCCGTAGTGACCAGTGAGCAACCAAACTCGTGAGCCGATTATGGTGGTATGGGACACTATATTCGTGCTGTCGGCCTACATTGATAAGGTGATGGGAGAGTGTGATGAGGGTCGAATATTGCATATTAGACCCCGACTATTACCTGATTTTACGTACATGATAATGCTTAAATGCCATATTTTAATTATGTTTTTATTACAGGATGAAATCAGGAGCGTGTATTGAAAAATGATGTTAAAAGCATAGAATTGACGCTCCAAAATTACCAGAGCACGGGATGAACCTCAGAAAACCAATATTGAGGAATTTACATGCCAGGGACCCGAGGAAATCAAGCCGTTCATGTTAAAGGGGCCCGAAACTGGTCCAGAATGCAAGATCACATGGTTCCCTCTATCTGATTGGCTCAAAACTTTATACATGGGATTAGGGACATAAATTAACCGTACATTTAAAATTTCAGCCCTCGGATCACTAGGGAAGTACCCCAACTGACAAATCAGCCCATAAACCGTTGATTTTGGGTCCACCTGATATCGGGAACTGTCTCAAATTTGGTTTTGATGGTTAAAATAAAATGAGAAGTAGGATGGACGGATCAGATTTATCCATAACATTACAGTGGGCCCTGTATATGCTGTGTGTATACAGTGCATATGTACACCAGCCGTGCACCGCACCATCGCCCTGGTCAAACCAACCGCTGACCCGCGGCTTCATAAAAATGGCTCCAGCGTCAGCGAACTGACCTGCGGTTTTCGGTTGTGGGTCCACACCATCCATCAATCTAACAATCCGGACCGTCCATCAGATCTAAATGAAGGCCATTATCACTGTCTAGGTGGCAGAGTTGCAAATGGTCATCATGAGTGAAATCTAGCCGTTCAAACATGGAATAGACGGTGTAATGAGATATCTTATGGCCCAGACCAAATCGGAGAAAAAGTATGTATTTCCGACCGAAATTCTGAGATGAATTCGGTGAACGGATTAGATCCGTCAATACAAAATCAAAATGGGCCCCACCATTGTCACATCGGAAGAGATCCGCTGCTTGAATCCATGCGCAGTCCTGGTAACGAATGGACGTTGTCCATTTTTGTGGACGTCAGTGGGCCCCATCCATGATCTTTTCGGACGATCCAAACTGTTCACCTTGTAGACGGCCGCGAATACTGCAAAAACATGTTGCTACTTTGCAACCATGCGTGCACATGTGTGTGATACAGAGGCCACAAAAGGGCTGCCCTGCAACGTGCAAATCTGATCTTTCTGTATTTTCTTCTCTGGGCCGCGTCAATGGACATTCAAAACCACCCATTCTTAACTGAAATTTCGTTATGAGTCCAATGGATGGGGTGGATTTTCCATAAAATACTTTTGTGGGGCCCACCGATCATGGCTGCAAAAATTTACACTCCATGTCCTGCTACAACTCTGCCACTGACTCCAGCCTTCCAGCAGCTATAAAAGAGGAGTTTTGGACGTGGGAAAATCATTCAGAAATTGGGGATTCCAGATCCGGAGCAAAGAAGAGAAGAAAGGAGAGAGAGAGAAATTGGTTTGATGTTCTTTTTTTTATGAATTTTATTTATCCATCTGTTTAATGGATTTTATGGGTAACTAATCTCTCAGCTAGGGCTGAGATGAAGCCCCTAATTTGATTAACTCTTTTATTTGTTGATTTTACTTCAAACTTGATTGGTGTGTTTCTTTCTCTAAGTGGGTTTGATTGGTTTAAATTCTATACTTCTCCATCTATGAACTCGACCAAAGTATATAGATGGATGTTGTCTGGATGCTTATTTTAGGTGCTTGTGTCTGATCATGAACAGGTTCCTATAGAGGAAGAAACAGGGTGCTTTAATGAACTGTACATCCCATGTGCCCGACCAAGGACATGGGATATGTTATTCATGGCATTGCTTAAAGGAATTAGACATTCTGTATGCCCGATCAAGGACACAGATTGTGCTTTCTCTATATAAGTGGTATCAATCTAAATTAAGGTGAATCAACAGACAAAACAAGGGTTAGGATAATTAGGGGTGGATTCGAAAGTCCTAGTGCTCTCTCTGATTGAATTTTCTTCCTTGTTCTCAATTGTTTTTCATAGATTTGTGTTAGTAAATTGCTCTATTATTTGTTGGATTAGTTAAAGAGAATCATAGATTTGAATTGTGACGACCAGTCTTCGTGGGAACGATCTCGATCTTATCGATTTTATTACTACATCACAACCCTATACTTGGGGAGTGTACAAGTTTTTGGCGCCGTTGCCGGGGACTGTTTCGGTCCAAATTGTATTTAGGATTCTCTCTTATCATAATTCATAGCTTAGGATTTTACTAACTTAGAGTTCTTTTCTTTATTTTAGAAATTAACCTATTTCCTGTTTTGTAGGGTCCTGAGATAAACTTCTAATTTGGTAATCCCTTTCTAAATTCTTTACTTTTTCTAATTTTTATTTTTAGAATTAGGTTTTTACTTTTTAGAAATTTTCTAATTCTAGAATTTCTTTTGAATTTTTAAATTTTCTATTTTTAGATTTAGATTTTTCTCTTAAGTAACTTTCTAATTCTAGGATTTCTTTCCTTTTAGAAACTAACTCTTCTTTTTTGTTCTTTAGAAAATTTCTAATTCTAGGATTTCTTTCCTTTTTAGAAACTTACTTAGCTTTTTATTTTTAGAAACTTTCTTTTTTAGAAATTAACCGTTGCTTAGGATTTTTCTATCATTATTTTAGAAACTTGATTTGTTTTTGTTTCTATTTTCAGGAATTGAGGAAGAAAGCTACTAAGTGAGGAGGAGCTTCTTAAATCTTCTGACATCAATCATCTCCTTTTTCCAGGTTCTTTCTTCCCATTCTTATTTACATAGTTTTAACTTGTTTTAGAATATCATAGTTTCTAGTTTTCTTTCTCTTAGGTTGTTACTTAGTTTATGCTAGGACGTAGATCTCTAGATATAGAACTAGCGTCTTGTGATCCTGAAATAGAAAGAACATTCTATAGAAGATTGAGAGACATCCCAGTTGAAATGGCGAACGAGAATGAAGTTAAAGCGCTTAGGGATTATTCAGCCCCTGTCCAGTTTAATGCACCTTCATGCATATTGTTGCCAGCTACAACGGCAACACACTTTGAACTTAAACCTGGGGTCATACAATTGTTGCCCTCTTTCTACGGTTTAGACAAGGAAGACCCATATCATCATGTGAAAGAATTCCTAGACATTTGCTCTACCTTTCGGTTCCAAAACTTCTCAGATGAATCAATCCTTTTACGCCTTTTTCCTTTTTCTTTGAAGGATAAGGCAAAAGCATGGTTGAATTCTCTAGAAGTTGGGTCTATCACTACATGGGACCAACTGTCTAGGAAGTTCTTAAACAAGTTCTTCCCTGTTCACAAAACTAATGCCCTCCGTAAAGAAATCACTAACTTCACACAAAAAGAGGGCGAGCACTTTCATGAATGTTGGGAAAGATGGAAGGACTTGCTTCTTAAATGTCCACACCACGGTTTTGAGAAGTGGCAACAAGTGCAATACTTTTATGACGGTTTGACACCCCAAAATTGTCGCATGGTTGACGCCACTAGTGGAGGGTCCTTCATGACCAAAAGCGATATCGAAGCGTGGAAATTCTTTGAAACCTTGTGTGAAAACTCCCAGTAATGGGACTATTCAGATAGAGGTGAAAGAAGTCCTCAACCATAAAAGAAAGGTGGTATATATGAGATAGGAGTCACGCCTGATCTCTATGCCAAGATTGATGGCCTGACAAAGAAGGTTGATGCTCTGATGTTGCATAATGGACCTCCACAAACAACTCAAGCCGAGGCTTGTGCCATATGTTCTAGTCTTGCCCATCCTACGCAATCTTGCCCATCTGGTGCAGCATTTCCAGAATTCCTCTCTGAACAAGTTCATGCTTTGAACACCTTTCAGAAACCTGGGAATGATCCTTACTCGAACACATACAACCCAGGGTGGGCTAGACATCCAAATTTCTCATGGGCGAAAGGACCACAACAAGGAGGACCATCTGAAAATCCTCCTTTGCAACCTTACCATCAAGCTGGCAATCAACAACCTCAGCAGTTTCCGCAGTATCAACAAGTTCCTTCACAATCACGGAAACCATCTCTTGAAGACACTCTCAGTCTTTTTATGCAGAGCTCTCTCCAATTCTAAAAAGACACCCAACAAACCTTACTAGCCAACCAGCAAAGCTTACATGCAAATGCGCAATCCATTACTAAGCTGGAAGTACAATCGGGTCAACTAGATACCGCATTGAATGAGAGAGAGAAAGGTAAGTTCCCTGGCCAACCTGTGGCTAATCCAAAGGGACAGTATGAGATTGACTATAATTCCAACCAAGGGCAATATCACGAGCAAGCCAAATCAATCACTACCCTTAGGTTAGGCAAACAGATTGACAACAGAATAGAGATGCCTAGAGATGAATCAAATTCTAAAACAGAAGATCAAGATGAAGCAGAGAGACACACCAATGCATCTAAAATCCAAAAGCTCTCTGACTCTCCAAGAGACACTAATGTGTCACCCTACATGCCCAAAGCACCATTTCCTCAACGTCTGGCACCAATAAAGAAAAGAAACAACTTTGATGAAATCTTGGATGTGTTTAAAAAAGTGCAAGTCAACATCCCGTTGCTTGACGCTATCAAGCAAGTCTCTGCTTATGCTAAGTTTCTTAAAGATTTATGCACTCAAAAGCGTAAGCAGAATGTTCATAAGAAAGTCTTCCTTGCAGAGCAGCTCAGCTCCATGATTCAACATAACACCCCTCCTAAATTTAGGGATCCAGGAGCTCCCACCATTTCTTGCGGCATAGGAGATCATAAGATCGGGAAGGCATTACTTGATTTAGGGGCGAGCGTCAATTTGTTACCATATTCGGTTTATGAGCAGCTAGGACTTGGTGAGTTGAAACTGACTAAAATAACATTACAACTAGCTGATAGATCTGTCAAGGTACCCCGGGGTGTTATTAAAGATGTGTTAATCCAGGTTAATAAATTTTATTTTCCAGTGGATTTCATAGTTATAGATACTCACCCTGTCCAGAATCTTCATAGTCAGATCCCAGTCATCTTGGGTCGTCCATTTTTGGCCACATCTAATGCTATTATAAATTGCAGGAATGAAGTTATGAAGTTATCCTTTAGTAACATGAATATTAAACTCAATGTCTTTAATGCAGGACAACAATCCCCAGATTTGGACGACATATTTGAAGTGGACATGATCGAGAGTCTAGTGCAGGACTCCTTCCGTAAATCTTTTGAAGATCTACTTGAGACTTGTTTAGCACAATATGACACGGATTTTGATATAGATAGTCCCATCCACGAAATCAATGCACTACTCGACTCTACTCCGATATTGGAGACTGAAAAATGGAGAGCGAAAGTGGAACCTCTTCATCCCTTTGAGACTCTTTCTGACAGCACAGTTTCTAACTCTGAGAAGGCAAAGGCGATCAGGCTGCTTAATGTTCTTAGAGCATATAAGGCAGCAATTGAACGGAAGATAGCGGAAATACGGGGAGTATGCCCCACTGAATGTATGGATCATGCTACGGGAATGTCACGTGAAATGCAAAGGAAGCATGATCCTAACATGGAAGAAGTCGTTCGAGCAGAAGTCCTTAAATTATTTGACGACAGTGTTAGTTACCTCATTGCAGATAGCACAGCTCATGGAAACTCACATAACTTGTCTGGGATTGGTTAATCAAGGTGTTGAGGTAATTTCTTTGGCGGACCTTGGTTATAAAGATTAGTTCATTCATGGTCCGTTCTTGTCTGGCTGAAGACATTAAACTTAGCGCTCCTGGGAGGCAACCCAGCGTTTCATTCTATTTCTTTTTCACTGTTAGTTAGTTCAATGTTTATGGGTAACATTACTGCAAACCCTCACGAGACTACAACTCGTCCACTAGGGGTAACCTAGGGGTTTAAAGGCTTGTTGCATACGCTAAATGCAATCGAGAGCACCTGCGAAAGTGATATAGGTAGGATCTTTTATTTTATTGATTTCTCTCTTATGCTGACTCGCTTTTACACTGATATTTTTGAAAGCTTCTTAATTCTCCATCCAGGTACTATCCTTCCCTCACTCCTCTTTTCTTTTCGTTGTCTCATGTGCATTGCATGTTTATTTCTTTTACATTGAGGACAATGTAGATTTTAGGTTGGAGGTGGGAGATTAGGTTACCTAATCAGTATTTTCTTGGTTTAGAGCAAAATTGTGAAAATTTTTAAAATTTTTTGGAATTTCTGTTGAATTCAAAGTGATTTTTGAAGGATAGTTGTGATTTTGAAATTACAAGATGTGAGTAATTTATGACTCTTGGATTCAGTTGTCTGGTAGATTTCACACGTAAGTTTGAATTGTCAATCCATGATTAGAAGTTGTAAACATTGATTGAGCCAGGATTGCACATATCAGATCTCACTTACACATTAAGTTTTCAGTTCGATATTAAATGGTAACTTGGTAACCATTTAGCATGAAAGGAACCAGCCTGAAAAAACAAAATTTTTAGCATCAGTTTATAAAGAAGAATTGAAAGAATAAGTCGCATAATCGTCATCATAGGTTTGCTCCCTATAGATGAAGATTCGATTCCCCATAGTTGACATGAGAAAAGACTTAGGCGACAAGTTTTCACCATAGGTTTGCTCCCTATAGGTGCGGATTTGATTCCTCTCCTTGACACCACTGTTTATAAAGGAAATCAAAGGCTGATAGAACATAAAGATGATCTAAAATGCTAGTGTTGGTTTCAGGTTTGGTTGTCACGAATTACTAATTATATCATGAAATTGACAATTGGATCTTTTAATGATAGTAAATCGAGATTACACTATACACTCATGGAACTCAATGTTTAAAATTGTTCTAATTAATGGATTAATATTTTGAACTTGATTATGAAATTTACTGAAAGCTTGATTTCAGGAGAAGAATCTTCTCACCATTCATGAATTTTAGAAATTTCACATCCCAACTATCTGTTCACAAGTCACTTGAGTTTACAGGAATTGTCTTTTATTTCAGAAATTATTTTTCACATGTTTTGCTCGGGACTAGCAAAATGCTGGTTGGGGGTTGTGATGAGGGTCGAATATTGCATATTAGACCCCGACTATTACCTGATTTTACGTACATGATAATGCTTAAATGCCATATTTTAATTATGTTTTTATTACAGGATGAAATCAGGAGCGTGTATTGAAAAATGATGTTAAAAGCATATAATTGACGCTCCAAAATTACCAGAGCACGGGATGAACCTCAGAAAACTAATATTGAGGAATTTACATGCCAGGGACCCGAGGAAATCAAGCCGTTCATGTTAAAGGGGCCCGAAACTGGTCCAGAATGCAAGATCACATGGTTCCCTCTATCTGATTGGCTCAAAACTTTATACATGGGATTAGGGACATAAATTAACCGTACATTTCAAATTTCAGCCCTCGGATCACTAGGGAAGTACCCCAACTGACAAATCAGCCCATAAACCGTTGATTTTGGGTCCACCTGATATCGGGAACTGTCTCAAATTTGGTTTTGATGGTTTAAATAAAATGAGAAGCAGGATGGACGAATCAAATTTATTCATAACATTACAGTGGGCCCTGTATATGCAGTGTGTATACAGTGCATATGTACACCATCCGTGCACCGCACCATCGCCCTGGTCAATCCAACCGCTGACCCGCGGCTTCATCAAAACGGCTCCAGCGTCAGCGAACCGACCTGCGGTTTTCAGTTGTGGGTCCACACCATCCATCAATCTAACAATCCAGACCGTCCATCAGGTCTAAATGAAGGCCATTATCACTGCCTAGGTGGCAGAGTTGCAAATGGTCATCATGAGTGAAATCTAGCCGTTCAAACATGGAATAGACGTTGTAATGAGATATCTTATGGCCTAGACCAAATCGGAGAAAAAGTATTCGGTGAACGGATTAGATCCGTCAATACAAAATCAAAATGGGCCCTCCCATTGTCACAGTGGAAGAGATCCGCTGCTTAAATTCATGCGCAGTCCCGGTAACGAACGGACGCTGTCCATTTTTGTGGACGTTAGTGGGCCCCGTCCATGATCTTTCCGGATGATCCAAACCGTTCATCTTGTAGACGGCCGCGAATACTGCAAAAATATGTTGCTACTTTGCAACCATGCGTGCACATGTGTGTGATACAGAGGCCACAAAAGCGCTGCCCTGCAACGTGCAAATCTGATCTTTCTGTGTTTTCTTCTCTGGGCCGCGTCAATGGACATTCAAAACCACCCATTCTTGACTGAAATTTCATTCTGAGTCCAATGGATGGGGTGGATTTTCCATAAAATACTTCTGTGGGGCCCACTGATCATGGCTACAAAAATTTACACTCCATGTCCTGCTACAACTCTGTCACTGACTCCAGCCTTCCAGCAGCTATAAAAGAGGAGTTTTGGATGTGGGAAAATCATTCAGAAATTTGAGATTCCAGATCCGGAGCAAAGAAGAGAAGAAAGGAGAGAGAAAGAGAAATTGGTTTGATGTTCTTTTTTTTATAAATTTTATTTATCCATCTGTTTAATGGATTTTATGGGTAACTAATCTCTCAGCTAGGGCTGAGATGAAGCCCCTAATTTGATTAACTCTTTTATTTGTTGATTTTACTTCAAACTTGATTGGTGTGTTTCTTTCTCTAAGTGGGTTTGATTGGTTTAAATTCTATACTTCTCCATCTATAAACTCGACCAAAGTATATAGATGGATGTTGTCTGGATGCTTATTCTAGGTGCTTGTGTCTGATCATGAACAGGTTCCTAAAGAGGAAGAAACAGGGTGCTTTAATGAACTGTACATCCCATGTGCCCGACCAAGGACATGGGATATGTTATTCATGGCATTGCTTAAAGGAATTAGACATTCTGTATGCCCGATCAAGGACACAGATTGTGCTTTCTCTATATAAGTGGTATCAATCTAAGTTAAGGTGAATCAACAGACAAAACAAGGGTTAGGATAATTAGGGGTGGATTCGAAAGTCCTAGTGCTCTCTCTGATTGAATTTTCTTCCTTGTTCTCAATTGTTTTTCATAGATTTGTGTTAGTAAATTGCTCTATTATTTGTTGGATTAGTTAAAGAGAATCATAGATTTGAATTGTGACGACCAGTCTTCGTGGGAACGATCTCGATCTTACCGAGTTTATTACTACATCACAACCCTATACTTGGGGAGTGAACAGAGTGGTGCAACGAATGCGAGCAACAGCCTTGACAGCCCTTTGTAGTGACCTCGAGCATACTCTGGAATCGCGGTGAGCCTTAGAGTTTTGCCGTGGTGTATGGAGTATGAACTAGGCCTATTTCTGTATAGTGATCAATCGTTAAAGAGGTGATGGGGGAGCGGTGTAACCTTTGTGCGTAACAGCCCTGGCAGCCTTTGCAGTGACCTAGAAAACACACCATCATCTAAGATTAACTAGGACTGACGACCCTAGAATGGATCATGTTTGGGAATGATACAAGAGAGGTACCTTAGTTTCCCAATCCTGCTGTTTGAAATGGACTAATAATACTTGGTAGTCATGCTCATCATGCATTGCATGTGCTTGGAAGATGTAGAGCACTGAGGGATGAAAGCATGTCGTGAACGTGAGATGGTGTCGCACGAGGGAGGGTGTGGTGAGAGCATACATCATGACTGTATCCATACTTGCATTAATAAGAGTAGTTTGGATTGTTTGATTGTACTGCTTTATCATTACTGCTTGACTAAGTCGACAACATGTTAACCTATGCTTTATTGTTCCACTGAGTTATCTACTCACTCCCACGTTACGGGACGGTGTTGTACACACCAACCAGATTTGTTGAGTTTCAGGTGATGGCGATGCTTATGAAGCAAAGCCGGACTACTATGATGTTGAGGTGGAGCTCTCCTACATGTAGTTCTCTGACAGGTCTATGAAGATCTGGTATTATATTGACGGGGCTATGGTACTTGGAATAGAAGACATTACACTTACACATTTGGTATATTTTAGAAATGTACTTGAATTTTTATTAACCTGGTAATGTTATCATACTCTGGAGACTCACCACAGTTTTTATATATTTATATATCTATCACAGTCTTCCGCTTGCTAATTCACTGTCTCTGGAGTATGATATTCTGTTTTGGCTTAATCTCACTCATGGTCAATGCACTAATATAAACAACATTCAAACATCATTATCTATGTTGCATAAGTGATGTTCTGGAAACTCGAGAGTTGAGTTACTACTCGACCCTCAATTTTTCGGGATGTTACAGGATGCTACTCCTTTGTCTTTTCCCATAAGGACAAACGGATTTTGAAAGATTTGGGAAAAAAATGACAAAAACCTGACGAACCAAAAATACCCAAAAAGGAATGGACTCTTGACATGTTAAAAGGGTATTACCCGATTTGTCGAATGATTTGAGTAGTCTGACGTGGATCCTAGTGGTTTGGTCGAGAGGATCGAGCAGAGAAGATGACCAAAACCTTAAAAATAAACCCCCTTTTTCACTCTGCTGACTTTTATCGGGCGCCATCTGTCGATCTTATCGATTATTGTTTCGATGATATCGAGAAGCTGCTTGATCGATTCCATCGAGTCTATCTTTGATGACATCCATAGTCACATGACTATTCATATTCTACAGGGACATCGATGATATCGATCCTTTATCGATTGATCGAGAATGATCGAGACATTAATTTTAAACATTGTTCAATCATTCTCAGACTGACAGCCAATCACGGAAGGAAGATTCCATCCTTGTATTTCCAGTACTCATACCAAAATTTTGTACAGACTTTGTGTAACTCCAAAATTTATAAACATAATAATGTTTATATAAAAAAAGTTCGGGGTGACGAACCTCAGATGTAACATTGAGAGCTCAGCAAAAAGAATCCTCATTTTAGCACATGTTCAGATCTTGATGCACGATTTGAACTAATTCTTCCTTATCCATTTCACTTTGTTAATCAATTTGGGTGGTGATGTAAGGGCATTGCTTCTATCCATATTCGTAAGAGGACTTTTGAAGTTTTGTATTTCTCTGGTTAATAACTTGTTAACATGATTCTGACCAGAGCTAGGTTGAGTCCTCCTAGGTGTTATGCATTCAAACTTATAATGACCTGAATCACCACACAAATGACATACTGGAATTGTTCTGGTTTTGCTTCCAGAAGCAACAGATCTTTCTGTTATAGGTGTTGCATTTCTAGCTTTTGGCTTAAATTTTTCATATCCTAGGCCGCTTTTATCCTTTCCTGGTCTTCCCATTCCTAATAGTTTTTCTAGCTTTTCGCCACTTTGAGAAAACTTGTAGTTTATCTTGACCATGTTTTTGGATTCTTTTAGATCAAACAGGATTATATGATTTTCCTTTTGAAGAAGCACAATTTTATCTTTTAAGATCTTGACCTATTTGTTCAATTTCTTAGACTCATTTTCGAGAAGGATATTAATTCGTTCACGCCTATCATTATCCGTATGATATTGCTACAGATCATTTATTAATTGTGTGTTGATCTCCAATGTTTTATCTAAATCTTTTTGCAGCAACTTACTTTTGTTTTCTGTTATTCCAAGTCTTTTAAGGATATTTATGTTATGAATGTAAAGTTGATTATAAGCATTTTGTAGTTTATCCTTTTCTTCTTCTTCTTCTTCTTCTTCTCCAGTTTCCTTATTATCAGATGGAAATGATTTAGTGGCTAGCTGTTCTTTCTTGTTCTCAGATTCAATGGGAATGATTGAAGCAGTGGAGACCATGAGTATTTTTAATGATTTCTGATCTCCATCGCTTTCTGAGTTACTATATTTTGAATTCGACTCTTCAGTGTCATCCCACTTGGCAACCATTGCCTTGCCCTTAGTTTTTCTGTTTGGGCATTCGGTTGATAGGTGTCCATACTCCTGACAGGCATAACATTGTGGTTCTTTGGTTCTTTTACCAAATTTTCCTGCAGAAAGTTTGTTGTTAACCTTTCTTCCTCTGGAAGGCTGGCCACGATTTTTCTGAAAGAACTTCCTGAATCGTTGTGCCAGTAAAGCCACTTCCTCATCTTAATCTTCCTTTTCGCTCTCACTATCCTCATGTAATGTTTTCTTAGAATTTTTTAGGACAGTTGTTTTTTATTTTTGGGTTTGTTTGAAGTGTAGTTCAAAAGTTTGTAGGGAACCTACCAGTTCTTCTACTTTCATTTCGTCTATGTTCCTACACTCTTCAATTGTTGTTACTTTGGGATTAAACCGTTCCGGCAATGATCTAAGTATTTTCTTACAGATTTTAGGAACTGAAACTTTTTTTTTTGTGAAAAACTCCATAAAGGTCTCATGCTCTTCCATTTTGAGACTTTCGGACTGTAAAGTCAGGAGTTGTACTTTAGATCTCTTCACAGTGCTTGTGCCTTCATGGGTCGTTTCCAATAAGTCTCATGCTTCCTTGGATGTCCCACACATACTTATTTAGTTGAAGATGTCTTGGGACACGTCATAGTAGATGGCGTTCATAGCTTTTGCTTTAGCAATATGTTTTTCCTTGTCGAACGTCGTCCACTTTTCTTTGGGTTTGGGCTTTGTGATGGTTGTGCCACTGTCAAGTATGATTTGTTCAGTTGGTGGCATGTATCCACTTTCAACTATATCCCAAACATCATGATCCAAAGATCTCATAAAGTAATGCATTCTAGCCTTCCCGTATGTATAGTTTGAGCCGTCAAATACTGGAGGTCTAGTGACCGATGAGCCCTCTCCTTTGGCCATATTTCCAACTTCAGTCAAGATCACTCTCTAGGTGGTGAAGCCCTTAAAGAGAGACCCGCTTTGATACCAATTGAAATGGCGGTGAAGACCGCACTAGTTGAAGAAGGAATATGCCAATATGTCGTAGAGGGGGGTGAATAGGACTTTTAAAAGTTTTTATGATTTATTTTAAAATCTTATTATACTAATCCTAACAACAGACATATATTATGATTACTCAAAAATAACTCTACTGGCTTCCAAGCCCGGTAGAGGATCCAATCACAAACCTTTTTAGAAGTAATCAATATGCAAACTAGTTTATGATGGATATGACTGTGTAAGTGTGTGAGGTGTGATCTCAAATATTCAGATATGTAAATATTGAAGCAAATCAAACAATCAGAAGAATAACAATCTCAAACACAGTCATTTTTATAGTGGTTCGACGATCAGTCTACTCCACTCTTGGCAAACGCACTCAACCCTTGAGTGTGCCGAATTTCACTAAGGAGGTTTCATTGCGGTTCACCTCTTACCTAAGGTTTTAAATCAGGTTCACCTTCAACCTTTACAACCTACACTGAGGCTGACTGTTTATGCTCTCACGAGCAAGTGTCAACACAACGCACCCACTTTTAGGCACACTGGCCAAGGATCTTCCACAAGACCCTAACAGAGGTTTCTATACGATTCACCTCAAACCCGAGGTTTCACAGCAGTTGACCTCAAACCTAAGGTTTTGCTGGTTCACCTTCAACCAGATGTTTATGCTCTCCACAGAGCAAGGGTCCATACAACGCACCCACCACATACACTCCTGCCGGATGCCTCCTTGAGGACTTTAAAGGGTGAGTGTAACGCCCTGAAAATCGGGGGTCGAGTAGTAACTCAACTCCCAAGTTTCAAAACATCACTTATGCAACATATATGCTTATGATTCAATGTTGTCTGTGTTAGTGCATTTATCATGAGTGGGATTATACCAAAATAGTAATTCATACTCCAGATCAAGTTGTAAAACGCAAGCGGAAGACTGAAAGACATAAATACAAGTATATAAGTCAAAGATCACGATCAGTCTCCAGAGTATGAATACATCACTGAGTCACCATATACATGTAATAGTCTTAAAAATCAAAATGTCAAAATAGTACAACTACAATGATAATCCCTGTAGCCCCATCAATCCGGATAGCCTAAGTGATGCCACCGAAGAACTGCATATAAGAGAACTCGTCCTGATCATCGTAGTAGTCAGGCTCTGCCTCAGGGGTCATGCCGTCATCTAGAATCAAGACAGAATCTGGTTGGTGTTTAAAACACCGTCCCGTAATGTGGGAGTGAGTGATCAACTCAGTGGACCAATAAAGCAAAGGTTAGCATGTTATCAATTCAATCAAGCAGTAATGATAAAGCAGTAAATCACACATCTCTAAGTACTCTTGTTAATGTAAGAATGGTATGAATGTATGATGCATGCCCTCGCTTACGCTCCCTCAGCGACTTCATCTCACGTTCGCGCATGAACAACACTGCCTCAGTGCTTGACCTGCTACGCCTGAACGCACGCGTAATGCAGTGCATGCATATGATTACCAAGTTCTTATTAGTCCTTTTTATACAGCAGGGTTGGAAAACTAAGGTACCTCCCTTATATCATTTCTCAACTGATGATCCATTCTAAGGTCGTCAGTCCTAGTAATATCATACGTTGTTGCGGTTCTTGGTCACTACAAAGGGCTCGTCGCCATGATGCGGTGTAGGCCTTGTTTATACTCTAGTTGCTACGTAAGGCTCGTCGCCTCAATGTAGACTCAGAGTATGCTCGCGGTCACTATAAAGGGCTCGTCACCAATCAGTGTAGGCCGACAGCTCGAATATAGTGTCTCATACCACTATATTCGGATCACGAGTCTAGGTTGCTCACTAGTCACTACGGTTGGACTCGTCGTCCTGTCGTAGGCTGACAGCTCGACCACAGTGTCCCATACCACCATGTCCGGCTCATGAGTCTTAGCGGATCGAGGTACCAAGGTTAATGGGATTTCACTGGTGAGTTCGGTACATTAGGTTCAAACAATAGCGTTCATACATGGTGAACATAGAATAGGTCAATCGTGTTACTTGGTGAGCTCGACTAATACGAACGCACATTGTATCGATCGACATGAAGTGCATAAGCACTTAGTGTGGCCTAACCACTGCCAACGACCAACACATGACTCGGGTTTGTCAAACACGTCATACGTGGTGAATGAATCTCAGCCACGAACTCAAAATCTGTTACCGACTTCCTGGACTATACCGTAGTCCCACGCACATTCAATGTTAACAACTAAGCATGTGAAGAGGTCAAAACAGGAATAACCAAGTAGTTCGAGCATGTTATCAAGCATAACATAAGATGTAACATGAACAAGAATCCATACACATGCATTTTGGTAATAAAGCGATTAAACTAATCAACTTACATGGAGGAAATCATACACATCACTAAGGTAGTTGAGAATCCTATCTCAACACCTACTCAAGGCACTACTATACTAAGTACAATACTTATACAAGTATTTTCACAAACACTTAGACTATACTTAATAGCCTACATAACATATATTGGCCCAAACACGTATTAGAATGAATCCTTTCGCTAAAGAGTCGTCACATGCATAACTAGTATATACACACGACAGTAAATCATGGTAAACACATTTTTAGATTTTATATGTATACAGTAGTTTATACACATACAAGGAATACGTTGAACTCTACATAATACGTACATAACTGAAACACAAAACAGACGTCACATTATACATGTGAAATAACACCAAAATCATGAATCTATCATTATCTGATATTGAAAGCGTTGAAAACCATAACTTAAGCTTTATAGTCCGCACCTTATGTCGTAGAGCCGTAACAAACTCGACAGAGACTCTAAGTCGTTGTCAACGATGAAATGGCAACCTATATCATGAGTTAAGTCAGCTATCTCGCCACTTGCAATAATTGAAACCCTAGAACAAATTAGGGTTAAATTTTCTTACCTAAGAACGAAGTCAGAATCGCTGAAATAGCGATGTGATAGTGACGGTCAGGCACGTAGAATGACAGGATAGAGCAACAG
Organism: Magnolia officinalis; assembly: GCA_021015155.1. Taxonomy (NCBI): domain Eukaryota; kingdom Viridiplantae; phylum Streptophyta; class Magnoliopsida; order Magnoliales; family Magnoliaceae; genus Magnolia; species Magnolia officinalis. Next base: position 82,825,856 of record JAJHSJ010000006.1, read on the forward strand.
GAATCTCCTCCCACTTCTTTCTCACTTTCTTTCTCTTTACTCTCTTCTCTCTCCTAGGGTTTTCTCAAATTCGTAAGGAGTGAATGAGAGAGGGCTTCAGGTCCTTATATAGGCCCATAACTGATGGGAATGACCCCAGGGCCATGGTATACTTAGGTTTTGCCCAAAGGGAGGCTGTTCCGTCTCAACGAAGTACTTCCGGAGCCCCCCTCTTGAGCCAAAGGTCGGACTTAAGCTCCCTGACTATGGATCTAGGTCGAGTTAAGTTTTCATTCCAGTCGGGTTCCCAAATCACTCGTGGCAGACCAGTTTCAGTTCAACGGTCATCGAAACTCGATTAGTATTACAAGTACACTGCGATGTGTATGAAATTTCTCCTAATCTGAGGGTGTATTTAGGTCAGATTTTGACGGTCTGATTGCTTATATCAGGCCCGCAAGCGACAAGTCTCAGATTACTTAAATTATATTTAATTTCTAAAGAAAACCATATTTTCTCACACACTTCACTCCGGGCTCTAGCGAATAGCCACGGGACGCTATCTGGATTTGATTTCCGACATGGTTGTCAAGCCCACCAAGGTGGTCCTAATTATACAACTTCGTATTATTCGGACTTTCAACGTGCGGTCCAGATCTGATACGGAGTTTCAATGTGCTCCCGAGAGCAACTGGGTAATGAGATTGATCCTAGATTTCAAGGTAACCTAGCGTTAATGATTCTACAAGTTTTGGGTCTTGCAGATCGTATTTAAAGTGGATCAAGCGGATTTCGTAGCTAATCTAGTTTAGCACTTAGTTAATTTTGCCTAATTCCTAAAGGATTTGATCCCGAGTGATTTCTGCCTGAGGTGATACTCGGGTCTTTGTACGTAATTTTCCGAGACATTACAATTTACCCCCCCTTAAAGAAAAATTTCATCCTCAAAATTAGTACCTTTTCGTACTCCTTGAGAGTCTGAGGGTAGTTCTTTCTGACCTCGGCCTCTGTCTCCCAAGTAGCCTCTTCCTCAGTCTGATGCATCCACAATACTTTCACAAGTGGGATGACCTTATTATACAACACCTGCTCCTTCCTGTCTAGAATACGTGTCGGACGTAGTACATATGTAGCGTCCTCGCTCAACTGTACCTGCTCCCACTTGATAATGCGGGAAGGGTCAGGAATGTATTTCTTCAGCATAGATATATGAAATACGTTGTGCACGCCCGCAAGTGGTGTGGGCAAAACAAGACGGTATGCCACCACACCCACTCGGTCTAATATCTGGAATGGGCCAATGAACCACGGCGTAAGTTTCCCCTTCTTGCCAAACCGAAGGACTCTCTTCATGGGGGAACTCGGAGGAATACATGGTCCCCAACTTCGAACTCTAGCGGTCGCTGCCTCGTATCGGCGTAGCTCTTCTATCTGCTATGCGCTGTAAGAAGTCGACGCCTGCTAATGTCGATCTTCTATGAGGTCGTCTGTACTAACTCTGGGTCAATCAAACTACGTTCACCAACCTCTGCCCAGCAATGTCGTGCTCGGCAAGGGCGCCCGTACAAGACCTCGTAAGGAGCCATACCAATACTCGCCTGAAAGTTGTTATTGTAGGCGAACTCTGCATACGGGAGACAGTCATCCCAACTATCCTTGAAGTCCAAAACACAAGCCCGCAGCATATCCTCCAAAATCTGATTCACCCGCTCCGTCTGCCCATCGGTCTGTGGGTGGAACATGGTACTGAACTTCAACTTCACACCCATCGCTTCCTAGATACGAGTCCAGAAGATAGATGTGAATCGTGTGTCTCGGTCCGACACGATCTCCAGAGGAATTCCATGTAGACGCACTATTTCTTTGATGTACAATCTGGCCAAGTCGTCTGCCGAGTTCGAAACTCTGATAGGGAGGAAATGGGCTGATTTCGTTAACCGGTCCACAATCACCCAAATGGAATCATAACCCTTCTTCGTCTTCGGCAGCCCTGATATGAAATCCATAGAGATGAAGTCTCACTTCCATTCGGCTATGGGCATGAGCTGAAGCAATCTAGGAGGTTGGTGGTGTTCAGCCTTAACCTACTGGCAGGTGAGACAACGGGACACAAAATCTGCTATGTGAGCTTTCATATTGTCCCATCAATACGACCTCTTCATATCTCGATACATCTTCGTACTATCAAGATGCATCGCAAGCTTCGATCTGTGGGCAGCCTCGAGAATTTCCTGTCTCAAGTCATGAATGTCTGTGATGCATAGGCGGCCACAGTATCGTAGGCCCCTATATGTGCCAACTATCCACTCGGAGTCATCATCATCACTAGCCAGCTTTCTAAGCTCAATCAGTCACTCATCGTCTTTCTGGGCTTCGATAATCCTATCGTCAATAAGTGGCCGCACCCGAATGTGCACGACGCTCTCAAATGGCTCCTCCATGATGAGTTTTTGCTTGAAGTCTCACACGAACTCTACCATATCCCACTCTACTATCATTAGTGGAGCCATAAATACTATAGTCTTCTTACGGCTCAACGCGTCTGCCACCAGATTGGCCTTGCCAGGATGATAGGAAACCTCGAACTTAAAGTCCTTCAAGGTTTCCATCCATCGGCGTTGCCTCATATTCAAGTCCTGCTGAGTGAATATATAGCGAAGGCTCTTGTAGTCGCAGGAAAGCTTGAACTCCTCTCCATAGAAGTAATGTCTCCAGAGCTTTAATGCAAATATGACCGCTGCTAACTCGAGGTCGTGTGTAGGGTAATTCTCCTCGTGTTTCCTCAACTGTCTCGAGGCATATGCAATCACCCTGTCCTTCTGCATAAGGACATATCCCAAACCAACTCGAGACGCATCGATGTAAATCATATACTTGACCCCTTGCTCTGGCAATACTAGCACAAGGGCGGACGTCAGTCTGTCCTTTAGCTCTTGGAAAGCTGCTTCCGCCTTCTCATTCCAGGCGAACTTTAGATCCTTCCGTGACAACTGAGACAACGGTCTGGTTATCTTGGAGAAGTCCCGAATGAATCGTCGATAGTAACCAGCAAGTCCTAGAAAACTCCTCGCCTCAGTAACCGATCCAGGCTGCTTCCAGTCCTGAACTGCGTCTACATTAACAAGGTCCACCGCTATTCCTTCCTTGGACACTACATGTCCCAGGAACTTGACTTCCTCTTTCCAGAAGTCGCACTTCTTGTACTGTGCGAACAACGGGTTCTTCCTCAGAGTGTCTAAGACTGCTTGCAGGTGTTCCTCATGCTTTTCGCGACTCGCAGAGTATATCAGGATGTCATCAATAAACACGATGACAAATTGGTATAGAAATGGCCGAAATACCCGGTTCATTAAGTCCATAAACACGGCTGGCTCGTTCGTAAGACCGAACGACATTACAAGGAAATCGTAATGCCCAAAACTGGTCCTGAAGGCCGTCTTCTACACGTCCTCATCCCTGATGCGCAATTGATGATACCCCGACTGTAGATCAATCTTCGAGAAGTATTGCACCCCCTTCAACTGAACAAACAGATCGTCAATCCTGGGCAAAGGATACTTGTTCTTCACGGTCAATTGGTTTAACCTGCGGTAATCAATACATAATCGTAGCGACTCATTTTTCTTCTTGACAAACAACACAGGTGCTCCCCAAGGAGACACACTAGGTTGTATGAAACCCTTCTCTACCAGCTCATCAATCTGTTTCCTCAGTTCCTCCATCTCACATGGAGGCATCCGATACATAGGTAATGAAACGGGGGTCGCACCAGGCACAAGATCAATAGTAAAATCAATCTCGCGCCGAGGAGGTAATCTAGGGATCGTCCTGAACACATCATCAAATTCCCGAACTACTAGCATGTTCCCTAACGTCGACCCATCAATATGCTCTAGTAAAGTAGCGTAACATTCAACACGACATGACCAACTAACCTACACTGAAAAGGTAAAGACCGTGCCATCAGGTCCATTGGCTGTCACGATCCGATTATCGCAATCAATCTCTGCCTTCATCTCAGTGAGCCAGTCCATACCGAAGATAACGTCGTAGTTCCATAGTGGGGCGACAATGAAGTCAACGAATACTGTCATGCTACCAAAGTCTACTAAGCAACCCTCACACGTCCGTGTGACATCTGAAAAAGTCTTAGTAGAAGTAGCGAGTCTCACTCCCTTCGTGGGAGTAGTATGTAAAGCTAGACGCTTAACTGTCGCACATGAAATGATGGAGGTAGTGGACTTAGTGTCCACTAATAAAAAGACAGGAGTACCTTGGACATGTGCAGTAATCTCGAAGGCCATAAGTGTTGAAGGTGTTGTCTCTGGCTCTTCTGCTGTAAGCGCATGAACGCGTGCATGCTAAGGTCGGTTGGGTTAAGGCAACCACAGATCGCTAAGGTGGGCAATACACAATCCTTTAAGCATTCTACACACTTCATAGCAAAAGGGATTGCATGCATTTCATTCACCAAAATTTGTCATAATACATGGAATACAGAGTTACATGAATCATGATAGAAGATGCATGTAAGCTACTACAACCAAAACTTCAAACACTGAAAACATTCAACTACTACTACACTATTAGGCCCAACAACACGAACACGAACATAACCTAAAGCATTAACTAAAACAAGTAGCAAGACAACGGCAGGAATGACTAGGCATCCGAGTCAGGATACGGATGAGTGGCACCCTTATCCTGCACGCAGCACAGGATAGTCTTCAAAGTACGAGTCACTTTCTTGAACTTGTGTTTCACAAATCCCTGAAGATCCATAATATCTTGTCGTAGGACCGCCTGACCCTCCTCAAGTCAAGCTATATGAGCATCCCTAGCAGCCTGATCAGTGTCCTGCTCCGGTGGCGTAGGAGGGGAGCTCTCCTCCATATCCTGGGTCTCCTCTTCTTTTTGCTCACTTCCTCTTCTATTTCAGCTCATCCTTCTTCCTCACTCTCTTCCTCTTCACTCTCTGTCTCATCCTCACTTTTCTTAAGTCGGGCTTGTCGTTGTCGTGGCTCGATATCCATTTGATTGAGAGTAGTTTCTTGGATCAAATGTTGCGGCACTGGAAGTTTTGCGCCAAGACTGTAGCCGAACTCGCGTGCAATCTTACACATAAGCCAGTCAAAGGGGATCGAATCAGTCCTTCTATTTGAGCGTGTGGTCAGAACGATCTGTCGCAAAACATACGTGGGCATGCACAACTTCTCTCCCTATCCCGCCTGGTATAGAAAGTCGACCATCAGGCGCGTGCACTCACTGCGATTGCTCCACTTAAGATAGACGTTGAACGTAAAAATGTGATGGAGTAGACGAAAGTCGTCACTCATATTGGTCGCTAGCAGACTATTGTTTTGCTGTCATTGAACCAGTTGACCACAAAGGAAATGCGTACGGCGATCCCTTTCTCGTGCACTCTTCAGATTCTTCTCGCTCGTGTGGACTTGGCCAAGCGGTATGCCCATGAGTCGAGTTATCAGGCCAGTGTCGATTATGGCCTCCCGATCTCTTCCGAATGGGATCTTGAACTGCAAAGGATCCAGCGTAGGCTCTCGAATATGGGCATAGAAAGCTCGGACAGTACCCACATTTGTATGATGTTTTCCCTCAAACACAGGACCCCATCCGGCCTCACCCAGGTGCTCCAACAACAAATACTCTTCAAAGAGCTTCCCGTCAACTTGAGCTTCGAAAAGGATTCTATGGCCCACATATCTTCCATGGGACAACTCCGCCAGTATAGTTCTTGGGAGAGGAGCCTAGGGATCGAGGTCCCTCTTAGTCCGTATCTCACGCTCAACGTCCGTGCTTATGGTGGCGCCTCTCGGACTCCTTGAACCAGTGGGGCGACTAGGTTCGGCTTCATCCACAGCACCCTTTCTCTTTCCCATGAGAGAAAGAAAGGTGAAAATTGAGAAAATGGCCGTAATAACCTCGAATAGAGCCATGGAGAAAATAAAGAAAATGGAGAAAAAGGTTGGAATCTTTAGGTCTTCACGGATTTGAGCCTCCAAGGGTCTATGTAAAGGCTCAAATGAAAGGGAATAAAGAAGGAAGATGATGAAAGAGGATGGTTAGCGGGTGTACACGAATTTAAGACTCAAATGGGGGGGGGGTTTAAGAGCTCAAATGAGAGAGAATGGAGAGGATAGGCAGCAATGGAGGAGGGTCTTGACAGGGTGATAGGTGTGGTTCACGAAAACGAAAGAGGAAGAGGTTGGAGGGGCGATTTTTGTAAAAAATCTGAACTTTGGGAGAGAAAGGAGAGCTTGGGAGGGTATTTTATGAAGGAGGGGCGACCTAGGAAGGGTTTTAACTGAAACCCCTTACATTAGTGGGTCATACAATGCCTCAAACTCGATCGGCCCGAGCGGCCTACCTGGCCGAGCCTGCTTAGCGGTGAGGCCTTGCCAAACTAGCAAGGCCCTCGCTGGCCTCTAGAGTTTTTGGCGAGGGCTCGGCCTTTGGGTGAGGTCCTCCCCTTCCCCTTGGTCCAAAAACATGTGGGGCCCACCTTGGGTCCCACTGAATTGATCGTTTTGACCCCCCAACTTCAATTCGAGCCAAATCAGGTACTTTCAGGTAGTTTCTGATGTATACTCTCATTTACCGATTGTTGACGGCTGGATGGGATAATTTGTGGTCTAGACCCGTTGTTTGATGGTCTAGGAGTGATCCGGGGTCGCCTCATACGATCATGGAGGTGTACGGACTCGATCTCGGCAATCGTTTTCGGTGAACTTCGCTAATTGGCGAAACCGGGACTTCTATGACTATTTCTACATTTTCTCGCACCCACCTAAGTTGAATTTACATCAGCGTACGTTGTGTGACCATAACCCAGGTCTAGTTTAGTCCAAATCATGCTCTGATACCAACTTGTAATGTCCTGAAAATTGGGGGTCGAGTAGCAACTCAACTCCTGAGTTCCAAAACATCACTTTTTCAACATATATGCTTATGATTCAATGTTGTCTATATTAGTACATTTATCATGAGTGGGATTATACCAAAACAGTAATTCATACTCCAGATCAAGTTATAAAACGCAAGCGGAAGACTGAAAGACATAAATACACGTATATAAGTCAAATATCACGATCGGTCTCCAGAGTATGAATACATCACTGAGTCACCATATATATGTAATAGTCTCAAAAATCAAAATGTCAAAATAGTACAAGTACAATGATAACCCTGTAGCCCCGTCAATCCGGATAGCCTAAGTGAAGCCACCAGAGAATTGCATATAAGAGAACTCGTCTTGATCATCGTAGTAGTCAGGCTCCACCTCAGGGGTCATGCCGTCATCTGGAATCAAGACAGAATCTGGTTGGTATTTAAAACACCGTCCCGTAACGTGAGAGTGAGTGATCAACTCAGTGGAACAATAAAGCAAAGATTAGCATGTTATCAATTCAATCAAGCAGTAATGATAAAGCAGTAAATCACACATCCCTAAGTACTCTTGCTAATGCAAGAATGGTATGAATGTATGATGCATGCCCTCGCCTACGCTCTCTTAGCGACTTCATCTCACGTTCACACATGAACAACACTGCCTCAGTCCTTGACCTGCTACGCCTGAATGCACGCGTAATGCAGTGCATGCATATGATTACCAAGTTCTTATTAGTCCTATTTATACAGCATGGTTGAGAAACTAAGGTACCTCCCTTATATCATTTCCCAACTAATGATCCATTCTAGGGTCGTCAGTCCTAGTAATATCATACGATGTTGCGGTTCTAGGTCACTACAAAGGACGAGTCGCCACGATGCGGTGTAGGCCTAGTTTATACTCTAGTTGTTACGTAAGGCTCGTCGCCTCAACGTAGACTCAGAGTATGCTCTCGGTCACTACAAAGGGCTCGTCACCAATCATTGTAAGCCGGCAGCTCGAATACAGTGTCCCATACCACTGTATTCGGTTCACGAGTCTAGGTTGCTCACTAGTCACTACGGGTAGACTCGTCGCCCCGGCGCAGGCCAACAGCTCGACCACAGTGTCCCATACCACCATGTCAGGCTGATGAGTCTTAGCGGATCGAGGTACCAAGGTTAACGTGGTTTCACTAGTGAGTTCGGTACCGTAGCTTCAAACAATAGCGTCCATACATGGTGAACATACAATAGGCCAATCGGGTTACTTAGCGAGCTCGACTAATACGAGCACACATTGTATTGATCGACATGAAGTGCATAAGCACTTCATGTGGCCTAACCACTGCCGACAACCAACACACGACTCAGGTTTGTCAAACACGTCCTATGTGGTGAATAAATCTCAACCACGAACACAAAGCCTGTTACCGACTGCCAGGACTATACCGTAGTCCCACACACATTCAATGTTAACAACTAAGCATGTGAAGACGTCAGAACAAGAATAACCAAGTAGTTCGAGCATGTTATCAAGCATGGCATAAGATGTAACATGAATAAGAATCCATACACATGCATTTTGGTAATAAAGTGATTAAACTAATCAACTTACATGGAGGAAATCATACACATCACTAAGGTAGTTGAGAATCCTATGTCAACACCTACTCAAGGCACTACTATACTAAGTACATACTTATACAAGCATTTTCACAAACACTTAGACTACACTTAATATCCTACATAACATATATTGGCCCAAAGACGTATTAGAACGAATCCTTTTGCCAAAGAGTCGTCACACGCATAACTAGTATATACACACGGCAGTAAATCATGGCAAACACATTTTTAGATTTTATATATATACAGTAGTTTATACACATACAAGGAATACGCTGAATTCTACATAATACATACATAACTGAAACACAAAACAGACATCGCATTATACATGTGAAATAACACCCAGATCATGAATCTATCATTATTCGATATTGAAAGCGTTGAAAACCATAACCTAAGCGTCTATAGTTCATACCTTATGCCGTAGAACCGTAACGAACTAGACAGAGACTCTAGGTCGTTGTCAATGATGAAATGGCAACCTATATCACGAGTTAAGTCACCTATCTCGCCACTTGCAACAATTGAAACACTAGAACAGATTATGGTTAGGTTTTCTTACCTAAGAACGAAGTCAGAATTGCCAAAATAACGATGTGATAGTGACGGTCAGGCACGTAGAATGGCAGGATAGAGCAACAGGAATCTCCTCCCACTTCTTTCACACTTTCTCTCTCTTTACTCTCTTCTCTCTCCTAGGGTTTTCTCAAATTCGTATGGAGTGAATGAGAGAGGGTTTAAGGTCCTTATATAGGCCCAGAACTGATGGGAATGACCCAGGGCCATGGTATACTTCGGTTATGTCCAAAGGGAGGCTGTTCCGTCTCAACGGAGCACTTCCGGAGGCCCCCCTTTTGCCAAAGGTCGGACTTAAGCTCCCTGATTATGGATCTAGGTCGAGTTAAGTTTTCATTCCAGTCGGGTTCCCATATCACATGTGGCGGACCAGTTTCAGTTTAACGGTCACCGGAACTCGATTAAGATTACTAGTACACTGCGATGTGTATGAAATTTCTCCTGATCCGAGGGTGTAGTTGGGTCATATTTTGACGGTTTGATTGCTTATATCAGGCCCACAAGCGACAAGTCTCAGATTACTTAAATTAGATTTAATTTCTAAAGAAAACCACATTTTCTCACACACTTCACTTCGGGCTCAAGCGAATAGCCCCGGACACTATCTAGATTTGATTTCTGAGATAGTTGTCAAGCCCAGCAAGGTGGTCCTAATTATATAACTTCATATTATTCAGACTTTCGACATGCGGTCCAGATCCGATAAGGAGTTTCAATGTGCTCCCGAGAGCAACTGGGTAATGAGATTGATCCTAGATTTCAAGTTAACCTAGCGTCAATGATTTACAAGTTTTGGGTCTTGCAGATCATTTTAAACTGGATCAAGCAGATTTTGTAGCTAATCTAGTTTAACACTTAGTTTATTTGCCTAATTCTTAAAGGATTTGATCCTAAGTGATTTCTGCCTAAGGTGGTACTTGAGTATTTGAACGGAATTTTCCGAGACATTACAGTGAGAAACACCTTAGACCCAATCCTATAAAGGAATGATCAAAAGGTTAGACTCTACATACTTACCAATAAGTTGATGAGCCTCCATAAGCACAATGCCGAAGATCTCCTCCTCGTTGACGAAGAGTCTTCTGCTCCCTTAATTCGCAACACAAAAGATGTACTAATATATGGTGATGGGTTGGGTCAAGGTTATGATGGAATCCTACTCTCTAAAGGTTTTCCTATAAGGAAGATAGAGTAGTTCCAATCATCTAGGCATTCAAGGCATCCCAGCTTAATGATTTACCGTTAAGGTAGTAGCTGAGGATCCTTGAATGCGGAAGTTCATTCCCCAATCCACTCTATTGAATATCAATGGTAAGGGTGGATTAGAGGATGAACTTCCTGAGAGGAAGGGCTTTGGGTATATGATCTAAGGTTAAACACTCAAAAGCTCTCTCTACTTTCTCTCCAGCAATAAAAGACAAGTCTCTCTTTAAATAGGCAAAAGGTTCCAACGGATATAAAACGGTCACATTTATGATAGAGTTCGATATCATCGAGCGGTGTCGATATCATCGAGCGTATACTCTCGATAGCATCGACGGTCTGCTCGATGACACAAACTCAAATGTCATACTCTTTTGAAACTTTTGCCAGTTGGTTGAGGGCATCGATACTTGTGTCGATGTCATCGGATTTCGAACTCCGATTCCATTGATATGAGGATCGATTCCTCGACTTTTGAAAAATGAGAGAGACTTGACTGAAAATATTTCAGGTTTTTAAGCTATGATCAAGGGTCAGCCGATGTCATCGGAATTTGCATATCGATGTTATCGAAGGCAGTGTTGATGAGATCGATAAATCCTATAGATTTACCGATAAGCTCGCTGGACAGATTGTGTTCAGTCTCAATCCAATCGACTCGGCCTCGATATCATCGACATATGAATATCGATTTTCTTGAATGGCCCCCCGATCAAAGTAAAAACCAACCTGAAATATTTGTTAGAAGAAATGCGCGCCCTCGATCGATATCATCGATGGACTTCCAATCTTATCGATATTTAATTTCAGATCATATCGGAAGGAGCATCGATATATCGAAGGAATTTAAAATTTTCTTTAAAAAACTGGGGCGTCAGAAACCTGTCTGTCCATTTTTTCGAGCCATTATCGATGGACTCGAAATTCAAGTATCGATGATATTGATATGTGGATCGATACATCAATAAATCAGTCCAGATATACATGTGGTTGCTGGACACTTTTGTCCTCTTTTCTATGATATCGTTTAAGCATCGAGGACATCGACAGAGCAGATCGATCATATCGAAGGTGTTTCGATAAAATCAACAAGGCAAGAAAACTTAGAGATTTTCCTATTTTGAAAAAGCATTCTTACCTAAAAACCCTATGATGTTCTATTTTGTTTTTAAGGGTTTTAATATACCTGGTGATTTAGGACAAGGGATGTGAGGCTAAGATTTACCTGTGACGAGCTTGCACACATCCGGTTGAGGCAGACGCTTGAATTGATCTTCCTATCAGGCTCTGTAAATGAACTGACTCAACACTCACGCTAATTGACAAACCAGGGCACTTTTGCATCATACTAGCTTTAAAAAGGTGTAGGGTAGCTTGTAGGTTAGATTAGGTAATGATGGGATTCCAGGGTGGGTGTCTCGTAGGAAAACGTGCATGAGCACCAGGTGGGTCCCACATCGTGGTCAATGGCCCAAATAATGCACAGCCTCCAACTTTTAATGGACACGTCGGATGGACGCATAAGACGCGGCGTCGGAACCGCAATGATGCAGCGAACAAGATGGCACAAGTTCCAACTCGATCCAAGTCGGGTCTTCATGATTGGACTTACGGATGATCGCAAGCACTATCCAAGAGTGAAGGGTCATCGGGATTCGACAGGTAGGACCGCGAGACCAAGATGAACGAGATGCATACTTACACACGCATGCGCACATGCAAACTCGAGTCGGGTCTCACAAAAGGGGAGGGATCTATGCGCCCCACCATGATTTATATTATTCATCCACGCCGTCCATCCATTTCTCAAGATCATTCTGGGATTGATCCCCAAATATGAGCACTAAATAAGTCTCGGCCGAACCACGAAATGAGAAAATTTTGGACGGTTGGATGTCCATAATTCAAAACTTCAGCTACAACAACGGATCATCGACCTTCGCCAGCGGATTTTAGTCGTAGCCAAAGCCACCCCAAGTCCGTCGGCCTTGCCCTGTTTTTTGGTAGTGATCGAGATATACAGGTATGTAGAATACGATCATATTTGACCAAGACTTGAGAAGATTGGTTGCATATTCAGCCATCAAGTGATTGTCGAAGGGTGGGGTTTTCCTTTGAAGATGGGTTTGCACTTTGCCTTTCGTACAATAGTACTTTTGGTATACCAGGCAATTAGAAAGTCACACAGAAAGGGGATACTTATAATTGACCACATGACGGGACTACGAGGAGCCTTTCTGAATGAAGAACTATTTGTATTGAAACGAAAATAGTCTAGTGTAAGAGCGTAGACTTGAATTACAATTAAAGATTACCATTAAAGATTATTACTACTCTTGAGATTGAGCTAAAGCTATGATAAGAAAATGTAAAGGGATTGGTTTGTTTGGTTGGTATAAGACGATTTGTTCTGTTGATTTCCCTTTCTTTTTATAAGCTTCCCTGCTACGCAGATACTTCGCTTCCGTTTCCATTTTTTACTTCAACCGTTATGACAGCTAAATCATTACCATTTCAATCTTCCAAATCCTTATGCCTGTTTGTATTCTTTTAATCGTTCCTCTTCTCTTTACGATTTTGTCTCTTGAACTTCTCTACCACACCTTGTAATGAGATGATGTGTCTGCTCAATGCTAGCTTTGCTTTGGTAAAAAGTACTCCAAATATTTTCGAAGATATTTTTGTATGCTATATCCTTTTTGTACACTAACACATGTCATTCTTTGATTAACTATTCTAGAAATGATGAGCAATAAGCTACAATAGCATGAATCCTCAAGCCCAAAAAGTTTTCAATAGTGGGAGTTTAAACCCAACTGCTTTATGTGGTGTGGTCCACTTAAGCTTTAATCCAACAGGAAAAAGCGCACCATGAACCAAAGTCATGTTAATCAAGCGAAGCTTTACCTAATTAATTCTTAAAATGTACATTGCCACCGTATCTGCTTTTATTTAATTATTAAAATATCAAACCGAGTCAATCAATTGAGTTCAGTGTAGTCTTGGGCCAACCTAGAGACTGACTTGCCCGTGCTCGTGCTGGGCAAATTCAACAAAGCAATGGTATTTTCTAGGAACCTTCATTTGTGGTATTCACCAATCTTTCGTGGCAGTCAGTAAGGTTTTCTAACCATTTCTCTTGTTTGTAGCCATGTCTCCACCAACTAACTGTTGCGAGATGTGTTAAATCTGAGTCCTTTCATAACTGGGATGCGAAAGAAAAGTTTCTTAAACTATAATTAGGGGTTCCTAGGGCTATTCTAAAATATTTTTCTAAGGCTTCCTAAAGGTATTCTAAAGGGTGTAGCAAGGGTGAGATTCGAGGTTGTTCGAATCGAGTAAGTCCTCTCTCTTTGTAATTTCTATTTTCATAGTGGAAATCTGTCGCTTTGTGCCGTGGTTTTTTCCCGCAAGGGTTTTCCACGTTAAATATGTGTTCTCTTGTGTGTGCTTGGTGTCATTAGATTGCTATCCTAGATCTAGATCTGTGTGATTCCACAGGGTTAAATCCCCAACAAGTGGTATCAAAGCAATCGTTGGGGCACAGATCTGAATCTGCGGGATTAGTAATAATGTCGAGCACCAAGTATGAGATTGAGAAGTACTCAGGGAAAAATAATTTTGAGTTATGGAAGATCAAGATGATGAGTTCCGTAATCAAGCAAGGCGAAGATGGTGCTCTAGAGGAGAGAAAGTCTACTATGACTGATGATGAATGGAATACTCTTGATAAGAAGGCTTTATCATCAATCCGTTTGTCTCACGGATGAAGTTCTTTCAACGTCATGAGGGAGAAAACTGCGGCTAAGTTATAGGCGAAGTTAGAGGATGTTTATGCGAAAAAATCCTCTGAAAATTGCCTACACTTGAAGCGGCAGTGGTATAACTTCAAGATGACAGAGGGTGGAGATCTGGAGGCTCACATCAGCAATTTTAATAAATTAGTTTGCAAATTGCTGGATATGGAGGAAGTGATGAAAGATGAAGAACAAGCATGTATGTTGCTGAATTCTCTTCCGGCGTCATATGAGTCATTCAAGAACACCATGTGCAGCACGAATAAAACCCTAAGTGTTGACACCGTTATCTCAGCCCTTCAAGGGAAGGCTATGAGAAAGTTAAACGGTGACATGGGGACATCTTCTGATGCACTGTTTACAATGGGTAGGAATTCTGAACAAGGTATGGGTTCTTCATGTTATAGATCCAAATCCAAGGGCAAGGGCAAAGGAAAGGTAAAGTGCTGGAATTGTGGGAAGGAAGGACATGTGAAGAAGGATTGTGAAAATCCTAAATCGAAGAGAGAAGATTTTGAGGCTTCATACAGGGAGGCCAATATTGTCACGTCAGATGGATCGAGTGGATGTGATGGTGATGTTTTGTCTGTGTCTATAATCAAGCGGCTATACGATGATCGTAAGGACAAGTGGATGCTAGACACAGGGGCATCTTTTCACATGACTCCTCATCAGTGTTGGTACGCTAGGTACAAGGAGTGCGATGGTGGACAGGTGTTTATGGGCAATGGCTTTGCCTGTAATGTTGTGGCTGCTGGTACGGTGCGCATCAGGATGTTTGATGGGGTGAAGCGCACCCTGACTGATGTCAGGCACGTTCTTGATTTGAAGCAGAATCTGATTTCTCTTGGTGTACTTGGGGAAAAAGGATGCAAGTACACGGTATTGATAGTGCTCTTAAGGTATCTAAGGGGGCACGGGTAATCATGAAAGCGCAACGACTCGATAACTTGTACAGGTTGATCGGGAGCAGTTCAAAAGGTGGAGCTTTTATAGATGTAGCGGATTCCACCTCTGCATGTGTGTGGCATGTTGGGCATGACCACATGAGCGGGCAGGGCAGGAAGGCTGAGATGTACGGACAGGGATACAGAGCAGGTGCTGCAGCCACCTGTGAGAAGAATCACACGGTATGATCGTAGGATATCGGCGAGGTACGTGGACGACTCCAATATCGCAGGGGATTCATCTTTTATTCAGATGGCTCTAGGTGAGCCTGGTGCTGAGAAGTGCAAGGTGACTATGGGCGATGTGATGGATTCGTTGTACCAGACCGACATATGGGAACTGGTGGAGCTTCCCGTGGGCCGGTGAGCGGTTGGATGTAGGTGGATCTTCAGAAGGATACAACATAGATATAGGGCGAGCTTAGTAGCGAAGGTTATACTCAGAGAGAAGGGATCGGCTTCGCAGACATATTCGCATCGACGGTATAGCAGGTGTCTATTAAATCCGTGATTGACGCTGGTTGGCCAATGTGATCTTGAGCTGGAAGGATGGATGTGAAGTCTGCACTTCTGTAAGGGAAAGTAAAGAGCAAATCTACATGAAGCAACCAGATCGATTCGAAGTTAAAGGGGCTGAGAAAAGACTTTGCAGGAGGTCGTGGTTCGACCTGTCGCCTAGGCAGAGGTTTGATTCCTTCATGGTGAGTCAGGAATTGATAACATGTAGATCGCCAATTATGACATGTCTGAAATCAATGTACCGTAGACTCAATTAAGTGGGATATTCAGGATAAAGGGTCAGGGGGCTGCAAAGATGGTTCTCGGCATTGAGACTGAAGGAGGAGTAGGCTTTCGTAATCACAGGAAGAATACCTTATTTGTAGGTATTGATCAAGGATGTGATGGGCCAGGTAAAGCCGGAGAGCGTTCCTTACGCGTCTCTCTTCAAGTTTTCCTCAGGACATGTCCCAAAATAGATGAGAAAAAGGAAGATATCTCATGAGCCTTATTCGAATACGGTTGGCAGTATATGCCATGGTCCGGATTAGACCGGTTATTTCACAGTCTATCAGTGTTGTGAGCAAGTACCCCGGTAAGCAATATTGGGTAGCGGTGAGATGGTAAGAAGACTGCGTCTTTCCTTTTGAGAAGACATGAGCAAAGATAGTTGGGAATGTGGATTCTGATCCGACGAACATGCTCTCCTAGATCGTTCCTGTAGAGAAGTTCAAGGTCTGTAAAACTTCTCTGGGCTTGGTGATGACGTAAAAGGAAGACGGAGTGTGCAAGAGAAGCTATGATGTAATGCAGAAATAAGAGAAGAGGTCAAGAAGCTACACGGTTGAATATTGAAGACATGGTAGAGATTGTTGCAAGATGTCTTAAATCTGAGTCCTTTCGCAACTGGGATGCGAAATGGAAGTTTCCTAAACTATAAATAGGGGTTCCTAGGGCTATTCTAAAATATTTTTCTAAGGCTTCCTAAAGGTATTCTAAAGGGTGTAGCAAGGGTGAGATTCGAGGTTGTTCGAATCGGGTAAATCCTCTCTTGTAATTTCTATTTTCATAGTGGAGATCTGTCGCTTTGTGCCATGTTTTTTTCCCGCAAGGGTTTCCATGTTAAATCTGTGTTCTCTTGTGTGTGCTTAGTGTCATTAGATTGCTATCCTAGATCTAGATCCGTGTGATTCCGCAGGGTTAAATCCCCAACACTAACCCTACATTTTTCTGGTTTGGATTGTCACGCTTGTGTGCCGTATGTTCAACTGATGAGCAGCCAGAAGTAAGTGAGAACGATCATTGACAAGCTTCGTTCTGTTCTTCTTATCTCCGTTATGATGGTCCATAAGCCAGCTCTTTTTTTCTATTCTTCTTTATTGCTAAATGCAGAAGGGATTCGCAGTATATAAGACACTCGAAGGGTTATTTGTGTCACACATGTTAATATGGTATCTCTGTAGGCAATCTGAGTGGTTCATCAGTTTCACCCCACAATGAATACTTTCTGGGTCAAAAATCAAGCCGATCCACTAATCAAGAGCCACATGTTTATGTAGCATGTAGACCTTTAGTCATTTTTTCTATCCGTCGTCTATTCAGTGTTCCTTTCTGAATTTTGTAGCAGGGCAGGTTCCTACTGAGTACACAACTGATGAGTGGCCCAGATCTTACACTCGTGAACTGAATTGGTACGTCTCCTGAGAATGGCCTCTTCATCTCCACCCTTGGAAATAGCCACTCTTATTTACGTCTGTACAATCTTGGTAATGCTGTTCGTGAATGCCGCCCCTAGCCGGCCACAAGCTAAGTGGCTGTTTTGCTTTTTTATCCTTCACTTGTATTAGCCAATGTTAAACTATAGAAATCTCTCTCTATAAATAGGATCCCTTGGGGGAGTTATAACAAGAATCCCTAGCTATTTGAGAATTAGAAGCCCATTGGAGCCAATAGAGATTTAAGAATATTGAGGGCATTAAAATAAGCTCCAATGGCTTCTAATCAAGTGCATGCCATCCTTGTAGCTATTGTCTTCCTCCTTCCAGCTGTCGCATTGGCCAAGGAATTTGTGGTGGGGGAGGACGCTGGGTGGACCATCAATTTCGATTATCAAGCATGGGCTGCCGGCAAGGACTTCAGGGTCGGAGATACACTCGGTAATTTAATTAGCTAATAATCTTATGTGTGTATGCTTTTGCTAATATCCCCACATTCATAGGGTCATTAGCAAGGTACCCTAGTTCTTTTCAAAATAACATAAGAAAATTTGTCAATATTATAATTTAAACCATTGTTTGAAAACTCAGCAAGACAATCAAGGAATCACCTGGGTTGACCCAGATGAGCTAAAAAACTAGTCAATCTATACAATGGCTTGCTTAAGTTTTAGGCAACTCAGCCGAGTTTTTCAATAATTAAGGAGATCAACTGAGTCATGAAAACTCAAACTAAGTTGATAGGTTGTGAAAGAATGCTAAATCAAGTAATGAATACTAAATAGTAATCTTTGATTGATTTTTTATTTTATTTTTTTTCTTTATTAGTAAAATTTCTGAAGATTTCCTTTTAACAGATTCTAAGATCTTTTATTTTCACATCAATCTTACACAATTACAGATAAGTCATACTTAAGTCATCATCCCAATGACCTTGATGATTTTGAAGATGATGAGTGATGCATGGATTCATTTTCTGAGTCAAATGGAGATCAATGTTAAACGTTTATATAATATAATTAATATAGTTATTAAATATCCAGTTAAATAAAATAAAGACTTGTGAGTCAACCCAACCTGGCTGGACATCATGTTAATTAAGCTGAGTTGTTGGGTTTTTTTTACTATCATTTGGACCGAACTAGCCACCAAAACATGCCCCGTCACTATTAAACAAGCTAAATGTGTAACTGTTCTGTAAAAACAAATGCAACCACCTTAGTCAAAGATCAGACCGAGTCTTTGTACTTCAGTTTGAGAACTCTAACCAGAGTAGATTACTTGCTAATCCTTTCCATCTTTCGATATCCTAAATAAATGTTGATTTTTGCACTGAAACGAGACAAAGTGAACCTGACCAGTTGGACCAAGCCCACCACGAAAAACCGTTTGAGGCCTGGTCCAGTTTTAAAACATTGGTTCAAACTTTAAAACTTCTAAATGATGCCACTTGCTTATTCTTTTAAAGATACGTTTTGAGCATTCTCTGATTCTTAATCTAATCTTTTAGGGTGCTTTTTGTTGCACCAAACTAATCTGATTAATTATGAAATATCATGATATTTGGTGCAACCAAACATGCCCTTAAACAATTATAGAAATAAAGATATGTCGATTTATTTGAGAAAATTATTTAAAATGGTATTGGGTTTTGCAGTTTTTAAATATCCGATTGGTGTTCACAACGTCTTCAAGGTCAATGGAACCGCTTTCCAGGATTGCACTTTCCCACCTTCGAACCAGGCTCTCGTTACTGGAAACGATGTAATTACCCTTGCAACTCCCGGCAGGAAGTGGTACATTTGTGGAGTAGCGACGCACTGTGCCAATGGAGGCCAGAAGCTGGCTATCACCGTCCAGTCAGATTTGCTAGCTCCGTCGATGCCACCTACTGGGTGGACCCCACCTACTGGAGCCGAAGCACCCATCTCAGCGAATGGGATTGTAGCATCTGGATATCAATCCCTAATGGTAGGTGTCGTCACTGTTGCTGCGATGGTGATCATGGTCTGAACAGGCTCCATTTGGGCGACTCACTAGAGCTGATACGTCAATCTCAACCAATACCACAATGAAATCTGGATATAACTTGTGTAGCGAAGATTTTTATGGTTCAATGGGACTAATATCCCAGATTATATTTTGTTTTTTCTTGATTGAATTATTATTTTTTGAATTTAATGAGAAGTTATGTGCTAGAAACCCTCTCTGACGTTACACAAAGGGACTCTTTCCCTAGTTGAAATGGATATTGGAATTCAATTTTCCATTGAAATAAAATTTCTGTTGTTTAAATTTGCACAAGTCTCATATTTTGGATGGGAATTAGATGCACTCTTATCCATATATAGAATGAAGTATTAATCTCCTTGTTTTTCCCTTCTAATACCTAGTACATGCATTTGTCTTGAGTCGGCTGTGCCGATTTCAACCAGTATGGTGCGGATCACTTGTGAAAAAGGGAGGGAGGATGATACGAGAGAGAGAGAGAGACTATGGTTGAAAACCACGGACCTGATGTAACCTCCCCTTTCCCTTATTTATAAAGACATAATTTTATTTTTTTTTTTAAGGTTCATAGGGCCAGTAAATGTATATATCACACCCTCTGGCAAGAGGAAAATCCATTTTCACTTTATAAAAGGCATTTAATGGAAAGGTGGGGACTTTCACCTAAGTGTATATTGATAACAAAAGGAGCAAATACACCCAAGATCGAGTTTAGTCGTGATAGCCCCCTTTGTCAGGAGCTAGCTCCCTTTGTCCGGTTCCTCTCTTCATCTCCAAGTTTTTTCAGTTTTCAGCCTTATGATAGGTTCCGGCCAGGTTTTTCCTCCCTGTCGAACCTGAATGTATATCAGTTTTGTAAAGGCCCTTTGTGTGAAATGAAAATATTGTTTATTTTTTTTAAAAAAAAAAATTATTTAAATACACCCAAGATCGAATTTAGTGGTGATAAGAGTACTTGAGAAGTCAACCACTGCACCAAAATCGTTTACAAGGAATGACCAGTGCTTTGGTTTGGGTACAATTTTAAGCTGTTCCCAATTGCACACGGTTTTAAACCGTTTTCAAGTGCAGGCATAAATCACGTTTTCAAAACCCTGTACACATTTCCACGCCATTAGGGCTCTTTGCTCCCCTTTTCTTCATTCTTGTCTCGTCTCTCTCGTCTCGTCTCATCTCTCTCTCTCTCTCTCTCTCTCTCTCCTCTCTCTCTCTCTCTCTCTCTCTCTCTCTCCTCTCTCTCTCTCTCTCTCTCTCTCGATCGATCGATCGATCGATCGAATGGAGATCGGCGTCCGTCCTCCAGTCCGTCCAACCTATCCATCTCAAATGGAAATATGTCACACCCCAGACTCGGTAACCGGACTCACAAGGAACTCAGTAGCCGGTTCTGACCGCAACAGCCTCCGTAGTACCCCATTCTTGGCTCTGAGGCAGGTTCCGATCATGGGATCTTACAATGAGAATTTCCATAACAATATAATCATTTTCAATACGAGCATACCCAAGATCACAACAAGTATATTTGAGAATAACAAAGGCACACATCACAAAATTCACTAAGAATTTGAACTATTACAAGCTTTCATAAGGTCGAAAAGGACATATATAAGATAATAGAAAAAGGAGAGAAATGTCCGCAACACTGAGGTCCTCAAGCTCAACTCTACTCTAAGCTCTGCCACTACGACGCCTGCCTAGGATGTCCTACACGCATCAATCGTGCATAAGCTTATAGAAGCTTAGAGGTGGTGAAAGTTTGTAATAATAGTACACAGAAGAGTAGGAGGAGGTATAGGAAGGGAAACATGCTCAATGACAACATTACCAACTTTATCAAGGCTTATCATGAATACGATGCAATGAGTACTGGACACCTTACTAAGGCGATGCATAAAAGGGCTTAAGCAGCAAATGCGAATGCAATGCGAAATAATACCAGTGCTCATAACAAATCCACATATCAAGTACATTTTCAATCATAAGGAAATCACTGGGGTCCATTACACTGCTGAATGACTGCCGCTCTATAGACCCCGCATAGTCAAACGAGCGTAAGAGACCTCATTACCCGCCTATGGACAGTCAATCACCAGCAGGGCCTGACGGTAGCAGACCCATTTACGAGCTGGTCAGACTCAGCCTAGCAATGCCTCCTTACATCAGGCGAGTAAGGCCACACCCCTACCCAACCGACTACACAACAATGGGAATCACGACCTAATGGTATGTAACACCCTGAAATTCGGGGTCGAGTATGAACTCAACTCCCGAGTTCCAACGCATCACTTATGCAACATACACAATGATGGTTAAATGTTGTCTGAGTTAGCGCAATAAACATGAATGAGATTATACCAAAACAGTAATTCATACTCCAGTTCAATTGTATAAAGGCAAGCGGAAGACTGAAATTTTATATTCAAAGTATGTAAAGTAACAAAATTTTATGAACTCCAGAGTATGAGTACTAACTGAGTACCAATATACATGTATTGTTTCTAAGTCAAAAATCAAAATACAACTCCCAAGAGAAGTCCTGAAACCCCGCGATGCAGCCGGCCTAAGCAAAGCCGTCAGAGTACTGCATAAAGGAGAACTCCTCCTGATCCTCATCGAAGTCGGGCTCCGGCTCCTGAACCAAGGCGCCATCTACACCTGCGACAGAGTCTGGTGGGTGTTGCAAACACCGTCCCGTAACGTGGGAGTGAGTAGCTAACTCAGTGGAACAATAAAGCATAGGTTAACATGTTATCAATTCAATCAAGCAGTAATGATAAAGCAGTATAAATCAAACAAGTCTAACTACTCTTGTTAAGTGCGGAAATGAAATGACATGATGCTGTATGCCCTTGCCAAACCACCCTCAAGCGACATCATCTTACGTTCGCGAATGCTTAACTCCCTCAGTGCGCCACATCTACTAAGCACATGCGGTGCGATGATGATCATGATTACCGAGTTATTATTAGTCCATTTCAACCAGCAGTATTGGAAAACTAAGGTACCTCCCTTGTATCATTCCCAACATAATCCATTCTAGGGTCGTCAATCCTAGTTATTCTCATACGATATTATAGTTTGAGAAGCGTAGTGAAGGCATCGCAAAGGGCTCGTCACCCGTCAGCGCGGATACAGATCTCACCGTATGCGACTCAATTGCTGGCCGTCAGCTCGAGTACAGGTCTCACCGTACTCGGCTCAACCACTAGCCGTCAGCTCGAGTACAGGTCTCACCGTACTCGGCTCAACTCATACTCTAGTTGCTGTGAAAGACTCGTCGCCAATCATAGACACTTGGAGTATACTCGAAGATACTACAGAGGACTCGTCGCCCATCAGCACGAGCACAGATCTCACCGTACTTGGCTCTCGCCGTAAGTATCGACAGCTCGAATACAGTGTCTCATACCACCGTATTCGGCTCACGAGTTTGGTTGCGCAATGGTCACTACGGGGAGGCACATGGCCCCAGCGTAGGCCGACAGCTCGACCACGGTGTCCCATACCACCATGCCCGGCTCATGCGTCTTAGCGGATCGAGGTACCATGGTTAACGGGATCGCCACTGGTAAGTTTGGTACCCTAGTTTCAAGCAGTAGCGACCAAACATGATGAACACACATACACATGTCGGTTTACTTGACGAGCCTGACTAGCTCGAGCGCACCACAAATTGGGCGATATGGAGCGCAAAAGCACTCCGTGTGGCCAACCACTATCGCCAACCGAAGTACGACTCGAGTTCACCAGACACATCCTTTGTGGCGACATGAATCTCAGCCACAATCTCAAGTCTGGTACCGAATGTTTGGACTATAGACATAGTCCCAAACTCAAACAGTTCTCATCGATAGCATGTGGAGTAAAGCATGATAAACAAGCAATACAAGCATGTTAGCAGGCATGTTATAAAGCATGAAGTAAAGCATATTGTAAGGCATGTTGTGAAGCATGGTGTAAAGCACTATACAGATAGGAATACAATTACATACACATCACAAGTGAGTGGTTATAGTGAACCACCACATGGAGGGGATCCTACATGTCTCTAAGGGAGTCGAAAATCCTATATCAGCGCCTATCTAAGGCACTAACACTCAAGCATTTACACACAAGCATTTACACAAACACTTAGAGTACGCTATTCCAACATACATGACGTATGTTAGCAAAACGCGTATTAGGGCTATTCTTTCGCCAAGCGGTTATTTTATCCGCGTATACCGTATTCATACAACAAATAATCATGACAATTATATTTCCAAAATTTGCACATACGCGGTATTTCTAGAATACACAATTTCAACATACTTGGCATTTACAAGTGAACATGTATTTTAGCGATTCCTTTCGCCAAACTAATATTTTATCCATATATTATATAATCATACATTAAATAAACATGTCAAACATTTTCACGAAAAAAATACGTATACAGTATTTCTACGTATACCTAGAGTATGTGAAATTCCATATTCTACAACGTTAATCGAAACAGGAAACGGAAAGTACTTTGTACATGTGCATTTACATGCAGATCATGAATCTATCATTATCTGACATTGAAAGCGTTGAAAACCGTAACTAATACACTTAAAGTCCTCACCTTTGCCCTTGGAATCCCAACGAATCAGCAAGGGTAGTAGAGCTTCCATATACGGGAGTTTTCTAGCCTAAAGAGCGGAATCGGTTAGCCTTTACATAACCTACAACGAACCTACATCAAATCAGACCTAGGGTTAGGGTTGCTTACCTTCAAACGGAATGGATACCGCCAGGAAAACACCTGAAAAGGAGCGGTGTAGGCCGAGCGACAACCAAAAGCAGTAGGAGGAAGATCACCTACAAACTTCAAGCTCTTCTCTCTCTTTTCTCTCTCTCTCTCTCTCTCTCTAGGGTTTTTCTCCCAAATTCGTATGGCTGTGAGAGGGGCTGTTCTAGGCTCCTTTTATAGCCAAAAACCTCTCCAAAACAGACTCAAGTTCAAGGGTGACTGCTTATATAGGCATTTCGTCACTTTTCCAGCTCAAAAGAGAGGTTCTGGTGGCCCTCCTTGAGCCAAACGTCAGACTTAAGCTCACCACACATGGATTTATGTGGGATTACGTTTTTGAACTGACCGGATTTCCAGATCGCACGTGGCGGACCACTTTCAGTTCAACGGTCAGTGAGCCACGATCCGAAATTCCAAGTACATGTAAATGTTCCTGAAATTTTTCTTAATCCGAGGGTGTAATTTGGTCTGATTCTGACGGTTAGGTTGCTTAATACTGATGCGCAAGCGAATGGTGCCAGATCACTATTCCAAATATTTTATTTTCAAAAGGAATAGTGTTTTTGACACACCCTCGCTCCGGGTCGAAACGAATGGCCGTGGGGCATCGACTGGATCTGATTTTTGAGATGATTGTCAAGCCCAGTGAGGCGGTCCTAGTTCCTTAGCTTCGTGTTAATCGGACTCCCGATGTGCGATCTAGACCTAATACGAAGTTTCGTTTCATTCCCGAGAGCAGCGGGAAATGAGTTTGGTTCTAAACTTTAGGGTAACCTAGAGTCACTGATTCTGCAAGTTTTGGGTCTTGCAGATCGTATTTAAAGCGATCCCAATGGATTTCATGGCTAACCGAGTTTAGTACTTAGTTAACTTTGTTAAATTTCTAAAGGATTTAATCCTAATTGATTTCTGGTCGAGGTGGTACTCGAGCCAATGTACGGAAATTTACGGGTCGTTACACGGTAGAAGGCCCTCATACGCTCATAGTTTCCATTCGGTCACGTTGTTGGGGCAGATCCTTTGTACCATGTAAATTTTAAGAATTTCACCCATGGGCATCCTATGCACCCGGTATGCTCAAGTTACATTTTCGGTGTCCACACATAATCCCTATGGAGGCAAGGCCCTGATGAAGCAAGGGCGGATCATCATGAAATGCGATACCAATGCATGAGTCACACATACAGATCATGCACAAGCTTCAGGCACTCAATGTGCACAAGGGGAGAAACTTCATCCCTATGACCACCATACAATGCAATCAATTTATACAGATGATGCATATGGGTCATAATGATGTAAGTGTGCTACCTGTAAAATATATTTCTCCTTCCTAAAGAGGGACAAGGTCTAGATACATAGACAAGTGCTCTAAGGAGAAGTGAAGTCCTCTAATGGGGGGATTACTTTGGGCTGATCCACAAGCTAAGAGAGTCAATAAGTCTTAATGGAGGAAACGGTCCTTACGAGGTCCAAGGTGGGCTTTCAACCACCTATAAGGGCCCTATGTGTCTACCTTAGGGCTACCAAGAAGGACATCCAACCTCAACTGGGTCCCAAAAGGTAGCCCGCTACGCATATAAAGTAAGGTCCAAGGCCCAAGAAATCCATGACCTAATGGGCTATACACAAAGCCCAACTCATAGGCAAAATGGTAGGCCCTCAAGTAAGGTTTGGGCCCAACCATAAAGGTCATAAACGCACATATTGTGGTGGGCCTCATGGGCAGCCCAGTAGTTCAACCATGTCGGCAAATTTCACACTTATCACAAGTGAGTTGGGCCTCACATCTTAGCCCAAGTACAAGGTTAATTTGGTGGGCAACCAAGGGGCCCAACTACTTGCATATTATGGCCCACAAACCCATTATAATAGGTAGAAGAGTATAGGCCCAAAGGTCAATGGGCCCACTTAGAAGGTTCTAGTCTAAAAGGCCTAAGAACTAGTAATTAACCACATATAATGATCCATTAAAAACCCAACTTGGGTGGGCCTTAGATGAGCACTAATTAAACCCAAAAATACTAAAGGAAAATGGTAAGATAACTGATTAAATCATCCTCAAATCTGGTGGGCCATGCTGCCCCAAAATAAACATTTATGGGCAACAACATTGGGCCCATTGCTAAATTTCCAGCCCACTCGTTTAATGGGCTTGTTGGAGTCCAGCAAATAAATTATTTTATAGTATATTTAATTTATGATGCCCACACACATCACTGTGGGTCCCACCAAATGAGAGGGGGATGTATAACACATATTTCAAGTGGGCCATGCCGCTGGGAAGTAGGCCCAGTGGCCCAAGGTAGGGACGTCCCAAGGGTGGGACGACCCAAGGCTATGGACGGCCTGACCCCTTACATTAAGGTGGGCTCCTCACATCCCAAGTGGGTCCCACATGGGACGTCCACCTAAGGTGGACCACACATACTCATGGGCCCCATAAAATGGAAGGATGGCATGGAGGAAAAACATACATCATGGTGGGTCTGACCAAGGGCGGTTAGCCCATGGTGGGCGTCCACCAGCTGAACGTCCATCATGGACGGCTGGTCCATCCATATGGACCCACAATCATGGCCCCAAGGCCCTCTGGAACATCGTAAGATGGGCCCCACAGACATGCATAAAGGCTCCAATGGGCTGGGCCAAAAAAGTTCAATAGTTGCAAGGAAGACAGCAAAGTTGGAATAAAAATCTGCTACATGCATGTTGCTGTCCTGAATTTGGGCCATCCAAATGAGTGGGTTCTGGGCCTCCAAAATTTCTGAAATTTGGACCTAAGGTCCCTCATCAAGCCTCAACAAGGTGGGACCCAGAAATATGGCCCACCATCTGAGAAAATATTTTTAAATTTTAGTTTTTATGGGACTATGTTGTTGGACTGCACAGCAGAAATTCCTGGCAGTCCACTATGTTGGCTCACCCTTTTGGTTGCCCAAATGGGGTCCTTTGGGGCTGAAATTTGGTATGATTGTAGGGGGTCATGCAGCTACAAGAATCACATATTAGTTAGTATCAGTCTTCCCACCAAATAACCAGAAATCATGCCCTAAGGTGGCTCAAAAATCTGCCTAGACAGTTTCTAGACAACAACAATAGATTGGAATAAAATAATTATAAACAATAATTAAGTTGGGATTTAATCTCAGAAAATTTGAGGATGGACCACCCTAGTCGGCCCCACAATTATCCAGACCATCCCACCATCCAAAATACATTTGCATGTACCCCAATTAGTTGGATTTTTGGGGCCACACGTCATAAGGTGGAATGCCATGGGCGTCCTCCCCTTTTCAGGTGGTTGAATTTTTGTTGGCCCATAAGGTGGGCCACACACCATGATCAAGAATGAAAGTAAGGAAAAAGAAGAGAAAGAAGGGCAATCTGGCCATAGGGAAGGGCTCTGCCACTATTGAGCCCTCCCAAGAATAATCCCACCACACATCATACATAAATTTACATTAGGTGGAGTCCCACCGTCCAAGGTTTGGACAGTGTGGATGCGACACGTGTGGCCTGGATCCACCATCCAAATGGACAGACTGGATATAACACTTACATTATGCGTGGGTTCCCACCATCCCAATAGTGGACGCTGTGGATGAAACACCCACATCATGGTGTGGCCCGTCAGACGGACGACCAGGATGAAATACATTTCAGTGGGGTCCCACAACACGTGCAACACATGCAGGGTAGGCCCCACCTGAAATTTACATCTATCTCATTCTCTTACACAACCATAAAACAATCTCTAAAAAGGGTTGGATGGCATGGATACAACACATGCAGCATGGTGCGTCCTGCACCGTCCTCGCGCTGGACGTGTGGACAACACACATGTCCCACAACAGGTAGGTCCCACATGCATGGACGGTGTGGATCACAACACCTCGGATCAGACCTACAGAACTTGTTGTCGCCAATACAGCAGTTATATAGCTGTGTGCGGTGCACCAGCCAATCCGTTCCCCACTATCCAAGATCTAGACGGTGTGGATGCATGATACATACATCTGGGCGGCATAGATAAAACACCTACATTAGGGTGGGGTCAACATCAGAGATGGATGATGGGATATAACATGTACCTAATGAGGGATGTCCCACCATCCTGCTGGACGGTGGACAGAGTGGATCAACACATGTGTAAAGGTGGATCCCTGTGAGACCCGACCCTAGTTCCCATGTTTGCATGTATGTGTATGAGTATGCATCTTGTTCATCATGGTCTCGCGGTCCTACCGGTCGAATTCCGGTGACCCGCGACCTTCGAATTGTGTTTACGGTCACCTTGAGTCCGGTCATGTAGACCTGACTCGGATCGACCCAAGACCTATGCCATCTCGTTCGTATCGTCGTTGCGATTCCAACGACGCGTCTTGTGTGTCAATCCGACCTATGGATCAAAAGTTATGAGCATTTCATCTTGTGGCCCACTTTTTGTACAAATGCATGTGGACCACCTCCATGGCACAATTTTCCATGCACACCACACACACACTACACAATTGCATGGAATTGACACTACCCACCTAGACACCACCCAAACCTAGCCTAAGTATAGCAACATTGTTATTGTCACCATAGGCTATGATTACTTCTCTTAAATAGTTTTTTTTCTCTCTTCCCCTCTCATTTCCCTCCATTGCTAAAATTTCTAGCAACTTCTCTTCCTTCTCCCTCTCTTCTCCAGCCCCCTTACCCTATCATACTCCCAATCCCTCCATTTGAACTAGATCTCCACCATTGAAATCCATTCTTTGCTCCAAGAGCTTCATGGAGTAGAAATTTGGGAGTGAGATCACAAGTGGGTAACTATGATCTTGCTTATCTAATTTTATAACTTTAAATTTTCTTATTTCTTTTGTATGGATCATATGGGGCCCACCAATCCATGGTGGAGACCCCATTTGACCCCATGGATGTGGCCTTTTGGCCCATCCTACATGCATGTCATGATCCATGATGAGGCCATTCTCCATGAACCCCATCATTATGTATGTAATGATCCACTCCATCTCAAGGTCATCTAGACCTAAGGGTCATGTTGGGATGACATTTCAACCATCCATAGAAATTATACATCATGCATGTAGTGATTTCATGTTGCATGTACAATCAATGTAGTTATATGGGTATGATTCATTCTTGGGAGGGCCCATTAGTGGCGGAGCCTTACCCTATGGCCGGATTATGTTTCTTCTCCATATCTTCTTTCCTATCTTTATAGTAAATCTGATGTATGTGGGGCCCACTTGATGTGCCATGCAACTAGGCCCAAGTGGTTAGACATCCAGGCCCACCTTGTTGCCCCATATTGTTGGCATGTTTTGGACGGCCTTTGGGCTTGATTTTATAGATGATCTTGGAAGGGGCTTAGGTCTGAGAGTTGTGTGACCCATCTAGGTGGACCCCACTCTGAGAAAATGCTGATTTATTTCCCTTTTAATTATCTTTTAAGGTGGTTTGGACAGTAACATGTTGCTATCCAAATCTGCCTGGACAGATTTTTGGGCCACTTTGGGGCCTGATTTATGGGTCTTTGGTGGGAATAATGAAACAAAATAATATGTGATTCTTGTAGCCTTATGACCCACCTACAACCATACCAAATTTCAGCCCCATCTGACCTTCATTGGGGTCCCAAAGGTGTGGTCCAAATGAGGTGGACAGTCTGGATTTTTCTGCACTGTTCCAGCAACATTCTACCCTGGACAGGTTGGAATTCGAAAATTTATTAAAATACTTTTGCGTGTCTAAAAATTATGAAAATTTACAGGAAGGTGGTCCACTCATGTTAGGACCAACGTAAAAAAGTTTGAGGCTAATGGACACCTGTACACACCATGGTGGTGGCTGGACCGGCCCATTACAATATGGTGTGCAGATCAGTCCGATTTTCAGGATAGATTGATTTCTTTAAATAAATTAAAATATTTTCAAATCTCCAAAAATTCTGAAAATCTGTGAAGTTGTTTTTCACCTATGGTGGGACCTACCTACTAAGTGTCAGAGCCAATGTACCCCTGTGCACACCGTGACGAGGGCCGGACTGGCCCACCACATTGGGACGTCCAGGTCTGTCCGATATTCTAGACAGACTGTTTTGTTCAAATTAATTAAAATATGTACGAATATCTAAAAATTCTGAAATTTTTTGGGAGTGTGTCCCACCTATTGACGTATCACTCTGAAAACTTTCAACCCCAACTGACCCCATTTTGGCATCCGAAAGAATGGGCCAAGATGGTTGGCTTGCCAGAATTTTCTGTTGTGCAGTCCAGCAATATGCCTTGATAAAAATTATAATTCAAAAATGTTTCCTCTTATGGTGGGCCACCTTTTTGGGTTTTCTCTCATTGTATGCATGATGAGGGACCTTGGCCCTCAATTTCCAGAGTTTTAGAGGTCCTGAGCCCACTCCAATGGAGTGTCCAAATTTAAGACAGCAACATGTTATAATTATGTTTGGCCTTTGGGCTGAAATTTTGAGGAGTGGGGCCCAACACATTGTGAAGAATCTTAGAGGTAATAATTTATACATTTAGTTCCTTAAATGTTGGGCTTAATAAATGCACTTTTGAGGCCCACCGCAGTTGAATTTAATTGGGTCCATGAATGTGGTTAGTTGTTGAACTCTTTGAGCCCAATTGGGCTAGAACTTTCTAAATAGGCCTATTGAATTCTTGGGCCATTTTTACCATACTATTGTATTGGATTAGTGGGCCAGATTACATAAGTATATGGGCCCTTGATTGCCCACCAAATCAACTTTATACTTGGGTCGGGTTGTAGGCCCAACTTACTTGACTAAGAACATGACATTTGCCCATGTGATTTGAGCAATGGGCTGCCCACTAGGCCACCACAATATATGGGATTAGTAGCCTTTATGTTGGGCCCTAACCTTTCCCCTATGGGCCCATAGTGGTATATATGGGTTGGGCTATGTGTGTTCCCCTTGGACCCATGTTTTGGTTGGGCCTTGGGCTGCCTTTCTGAAGCCAACATGAATGTATGTGGTATGTAATGGCTGCCCATTTCTTATTTCTAATGTTATGTGGGCCTTGGGCCTTGATCCGTAATCAATTAGAGATGGGATACCTCTTGGGGACCAATTGTGGTTGGATGTCCACATTGGTGGCCCTAAGGTAGGCTCATGGGCTTCTATGGGTGGTTAAAGGCCCACCATAGACCCTTACTAGGCTCGTTTCATCTATTTAGGCCCATATCATTGTTTTCCTTAGTCTCATGGGCTACCCCAGGTATATGGGCCCCCACTAGAGGTTGTATTCCTTATGAGGAATTGGTTAAGTACCTAGACCCTTCATGGTTAGGTAAGAGTTCATCTTCACCTCATTGACACCCCTATTCATCTTCATGGCCCACTCCCATACGCATCATATGCATGCTTGGTTGAGGTATTATTGGCCATGGTTGTGTCATTGTGTAGGACATGTTGGTATCTCCCCGAGAGATGGATGCTTGGGATTGATGCATGGGTGATTGTGTGATTCATGCATCTGACATTGCATAGCTTATGGATATCCGCCCTTACTTCATCAGGGCTTGCCTCCACAGGGGTATTATGGATGGTTGTATGTGTGGACACCGGAAATATTAGTTGAGCATACCGGGTGCATAGGATGCTCATGGGTGAAATTCCCAAAACTTCCATGGTACCAAGGATCTGCTCCAACACCGTGACCGGGTGGAATATATGAGCACACGAGGGCCTTATACCATTAGGCCGCGTCTCCCACTGTCGTGTAGTCGGTTGGATAGGGGTGTGGCCTTACCTGCCTGATGTGAGGAGGCATTGCTAGGCTGAGTCTGACCAGCTCGTAAATGGGTCCGCTACCGTCAGGCCTTATTGGTGATTGGTTGTCCACAGGCGGGTAGTGAGGTCTCTTACGCTCGTTTGACTGTGCGGGGTCTGTAAGCGGCAGTCATTCAGTAGTGTAATGGACCCCGGTGATTTCCTTATGATTGGAAATGTACTTGACATATGGTTTGGATATGAGCACTGGCATTACTTGCATCACATTAGCATTGGCTGTGTAAGCCCCTTCATGCATTGCCTTGGTATGGCATCCAGTACTCATCGCATCGTATTCATGATAAGCCTTGGTAAGGCTAGTGATATTCTCATTGAGCATGTTTCCCTTCATGCATCTCCTACTATTGTTCTGTGCACCATTGTCACACACTTACACTACCCTCTAAGCTTCTATAAGCTTATGCACATTGATGCATGCAGGAGACTCTAGGCAGGCGTCGTAGCAGCAGAGCGTGGAGTAGAGCTGAGCATTTGAGGACTCCAGTGTTGCCGACCTTTTTCTCCTTTCCTTTTTGTCTCATGTATGTCCTTTTGGACCTTATGGATGATTGTAAAAGTTTAAATTCTTAGTAGATTTTGTGATGTGTGCCTTGTTATTCTCAGATATACTTGTAGTGATCTTGGGTATGCTCGTGTTAGAAATGATTATACTGTTATGAAAATCCTCCTTGTAGGATCCCAGGATCGGAACCTGCCTCAGGAACCGAGAATGGGGTACTACGGAGGCTGTTGCGGCCAGAACCGGCCATCGGGTTCCATGTGAGTCCGATTACCGAGTCTGGGGCGTGACAGGAGTTGGTATCAGAGCATCGCAAGTAATTCTGGAATAACTCAGGATAACATCGCATGTCTGCCAAGAACATAGGACAAGTAGTGTCCCGAGATTCTTCCTTTTGCTCCGTATTGAGCCTGCAATTGTCCTGATTCCTTACGTCGTCATTATTTTGTAGACGATGCCGCGTGGACGTGGCGCCCGTGGTCGTGGCACCCGTGGTTGTGGTGCCCGTGGACGAGGCACCCGAGGTACCCATCCTACTCGAGCACATCCTGCTCCCATTATTGAGGATCATATTCCTGAGGTCCTGATCCGGCCTGCTCCCCCCGTTGAGCCCGTAGCACCCGTACCTCCAGTTGCTCCAGTTCCCCCACCTATTCCCCCTCCTCAGCCTGCAGTCCAGTTACTGAGGCTCATGCTCCGCCGGCCGCACCCGTGCCTCCACCCGAGGCGAGTGTCGCCCCTGCCTTTCCGATAGTACTTATAGGAGCTGAGCATTTCCAGCAGCTGATGCAGCTGGTTGCCACCGCATTGCAGACCCGTCAGCCAGCTACCACTGAGGTTTCCGGGCAGTCTGACCTACCGCGTGCTAGTGCGATGGCCCGATAGTTCCGGCAGCATGATCCCCCGAGGTTTAGTGGTGATCCTGACCCTTCTGCAGCTGAGGCTTGGCGCACTGAGGTTGCGAGAATTTTTGACACTATTTAGTGTCCCACGGGCCAGAGAGTATCCCTTGCCACCTACCTTCTTCAGGGTGAGGCCCGACACTGGTGGTCATTCGTGTCCAGGATGGTCGGGGCTCAGTTCGTTTGGACATGGGAGGAGTTTGTGACCCGCTTCGACCAGAAGTTCTTCCCTGAGCATGTTCAGATCCAGCGGGCGATCAAGTTTGAGACCCTAGTGCAGGGCGATATGACTATATCTCAGTATGAGGCCCGTTTCTTGGCCTTGTCTAGATTTGCTCCTCATCTCACCAGCGATGAGAAGATGAGGGCCCGTCGTTTTGTGACCGGTTTGCGTCCTGCCCTTCGCAGTCGTGTAGTGGGGCATTGCTTGGAGACATTTGACCAGGTTGTGCATCGAGCACTAGTTTATGAGGACGACTGGGCTATGACCCAGAGATCAAGAGAGCAGAGTTCCGGTGGAGACCGGAAGAGGAGTGCACCAGCCAGCAGTTCTAGGCAGCATCGTCAGCAGAGGCGGAGGGGCAGATCAAGGTATCGGCAGCCTACGGCTCAGTCAGTAGCCTCTTCATCATCATCAGCACCGCCAGCTGCTTCATCTTTTGACCCCTTTTCCGGTATATGCTTCGGTTGTGGACAGGCCGGGCATCGGAGGCGTGAGTGCCCTCTCCCCATTCAGCAGCAGCGGCCACCGCAGTTGCCCCCTCCTCGTCCTCCTCAGCAGCAGCAGAGAGCACAGCTTCCACCCGCTACTCCTAGGGCTCCTCCTCAGCAGCAGAGGCAGCCAAACAGACCACCTCAGCAGAGACAGCAGCAGCAGCGACAGCAGCAGCCGCAGCACCAGCAGAGGGGATATCCGTATGTTGTTCGATCCCTGGGTCCAGTGTGTATAGCAGCCCATCAGGCTCAGATTCAGGACCCTCAGTCTTCCGGTTTGCTTCCCCTACCAGCTCAGGGCCGTTTTTATTCTGCGCAGCAGACGTCAGGCCAGGACCCGAAGTCATCGACCGGTGGAGTCGTTGAGGGTATTCTTCTTGTTTCTGCTTGTGTTGCTCATGTTTAGTTTGATTCTGGCACTTCCCATTCTTTTGTGGGCGAGTAGTTTTGTCGATCGACCGGTATTTCGTCGGAGGCCGTGTCTGAGGCCTTGACCGTTTCGACTCCCATGGGGAAGTCTATTGTGTTAACCCGTCTCTGTCCTTCTTGTCCGGTGTTAGTGGGCGAGATGTTCCTCCCTGCCGATCTATTCATGATGCCGATGGCAGGATTTGATGTGATTCTGGGTATGGACTGGCTTGCAGAGAGTATCATGCCATCTTGGACTGTGCCGCGAGGACAGTCACTTTTCATATCCCAGGCTTGCCAGTGTTCCAGTTCGTCGCCGAGCCCAGAGGAGAGATGCTATCTAGTTTATTGACTTCGGTCGTTGAGGATTCTATCGCAGAGAGTATTGAGCAGCTGTCAGTTGTTTGCGAGTACCCAGATGTGTTTCAGGAGATACCGGGTTTGCCGCCGCGTCGGCAGGTAGAGTTCCAGATTGATTTGGTGCCCGGTACCGCGCCTATCTCGAAGGCCCCCTACCGGATGGCACCGTTAGAGTTGAGGGAACTGCAGGAGCAGTTAGATGAGCTCCGGGAGTTAGGTTTTATTCGTCCCAGCAGTTCGCCTTGGGGAGCCCCGGTATTGTTTGTGAAGAAGAAGGATGGTTCGTTGCGACTCTGTGTAGATTATCGTGAGCTCAACAGAGTCACCATCAAGAATCGATACCCGCTCCCCCGTATTGATGATCTGTTTGATCAGTTGCAGGGTGTGCAGTATTTTTCCAAGATAGACTTACGTTCCGGTTACCATCAGATTCGGGTCCGAGAGGAGGACATTCCGAAGACGGCTTTCCGAACACGCTATGGTCACTTTGAGTTTCTGGTCATGTCATTCGGACTGACCAACGCGCCTGTCGTATTCATGCAGCTGATGAACGAGGTTTTTCGGCCGTTCCTCGATCAGTTCGTGGTGGTATTCATTGATGATATTCTTGTATATTCGAGAACCCGAGAGGACCATGCTGAGCACCTGCGGATTGTGCTTGAGACCCTCCGTGCCCACCAGCTGTATGCGAAGCTGGAGAAGTGCGAGTTTTGGCAGGAGGAGATGAAGTTCCTCGGTCACGTAGTGACGAGGGAGGGTGTCGCTGTGGACCCCTCGAAGGTTGATGGAGTGCGTCAGTGGGGCCAACCCACGAATGCATCCGAGATTCGTAGCTTCCTTGGTCTAGCGGGATATTATCGACGATTTATCGAGGGTTTCTCCCGTATTGCAGCACCGCTGACCCGGTTGACGCGAAAGGGCATCGAGTTTGTCTGGAGTGACGCTTGTGAGAAGGCATTTGCGGAGTTGAAGGACCGCCTCACGTCCGCTCCTGTTCTCACTCTTCCGGATGGGAGTGAGGGTTTTGTTGTTTTCACCGATGCCTCTAGAGTTGGCTTGGGTGCTGTACTGATGCAGCACGGGAAGCCAGTGGCGTATGCCTCGCGCCAGCTTAAGGTCCATGAGCTGAACTACCCCACTCATGATTTGGAGCTTGCAGTAGTTGTTTTCACACTGAAGGTGTGGAGGCATTATCTATACAGGGTCAGGTTCGAGCTCTTCTCAGATCATAAGAGCTTGAAGTATCTATTTCCGCAGTCCGAGTTGAAACTGCGTCAGAGGCGATGGATGGAGTTGTTGAAGGATTATGATTTTGACCTTCAGTACCACCCAAGCAAGGCAAACGTGGTGGTGGACGCGCTCAGCCGTCAGCCACGAGGCCTGGTGGCACATATGATGGTCCGACAGTGGCAGATGCTCGAGGATGTTTCAGAGTTTGACTTTGAGTTCGGTCTGCAGTCTTCCATTGTTCAACTTTCGAGCTTGTCGATTCAACCCTCTTTGGTGGCTAGGGTGATCGAAGCTCAGCAGTCGGACAAGTCACTTCAGGAGTACCGAGTAGAGGCCGCCTCCGTGGAGCAGTCAGACTGGCAGATTGGTTCCGATGGTGGATTACGCTTTAGAGGCCGATTGTGTGTCCCGGACGCGCCAGAGTTACGTCGTGATCTGATGACCGAGGCACACCGATCGAGACTTACTATTCACCCGAGCTCCACGAAGATGTATCGTGATATGAGGAGGCAGTACTTCTGGCAAGGGATGAAGCGCCAGATTACGAGTTTTGTGGCCGAGTGTAACACATGCCAGCGTGTTAAGGCCGATCATCAGAGACCCCCTGGTCCCTTGCAGCCGTTAAGCGTTCCAGAGTGGAAGTGGGAGCACGTATCGATGGACTTCATCGCAGGTTTGCCGAGGACTCAGCGCGGTCACGATACCATCTGGGTTATCGTCGATCGTTTAACAAAGTCGGCTCATTTCATTCCAGTGCGTGCTTCCTGGTCTATGGACCGGTTGGCAAGGATATTCATTGAGGAGATAGTGAGACTGCACGGCGTCCCAATTTCGATCGTTTCAGACCGAGACTCTAGATTTACGTCTCAGTTTTGGAGGAGTTTCCAGCAGGCGTTGGGGGTCACTTTGTGCCTTAGCACTGCTTATCATCCGCAGACAGATGGGCAGACTGAAAGGGTCAACCAGATCCTTGAGGATATGCTTAGAGCTTGTGTGATAGACTTTGTGGGTAGTTGGGATGAGCATATGCGCCTCGCAGAGTTCGCGTACAACAATAGTTATCAGGCGACTATCGACATGGCTCCTTTTGAGGCACTTTATGGTAGACCATGCAGATCTCCTAGTTGTTGGACCAAGGTTGGAGAGCGTCGTCTCTTAGGTCCTGAGCTTGTGTTGCAGACGTCAGAGGCTATTGATGTTATCAGGCAAAGGATGCGCACAGCTCAGAGCCGGCAGAAGAGTTTTACTGATCGTCGGCGTCGACCCCTCGAGTTCGTAATCGGGGACATGGTATATCTCAAGGTCTCGCCTATGAAGAGTGTGGTACGCTTTGGTGTGAAGGGCAAGCTCGCCCCAAGATTTATTGGACCTTTTGAGATTACCAAGCGCATAGGCGCTGTGGCCTATAGGCTTGCCTTACCTCCTGAGTTGTCCGCGATTCACGATGTATTCCATGTTTCTATGTTGCGGAAATGTGGGTTGGACACTATTCCCGTGATTGACTGGCAGCCACTTGAGGTCCGTGAGGATGCTTCCTACATTGAACAGCCTATTCGTATTCTCGATCGGAAGGAGCAAGTCCTCAGGACCAAGGTCATTCCCTTGGTGAAGGTGCAATGGGGTCATCATTCGGAGACCGAGGCGTCTTGGGAACGCGAGGCTGAGATTAGAGAGCGTTATCCTCATTTGTTTGATGATTGATACATATATGATTGTTTGTATTGCCTTCCTTGTAAGATGATTGTTATATGATGGTGGTGTTTTATTTTTTTTTTCTTTTGTCATAGATTGGTCAATTTCGAGGATGAAATTTCTTTGTTGGTGGGGAGGATTGTGAGACCCGACCCTAGTTCCCATGTTTGCATGTATGTGTATGAGTATGCATCTTGTTCATCATGGTCTCGCGGTCCTACCGGTCGAATTCCGGTGACCCGCGACCTTCGAATTGTGTTTACGGTCACCTTCAATACGGTCACGTAGACCTGACTCGGATCGACCCAAGACCTATGCCATATCGTTCGTATCGTCGTTGCGATTCCAACGACGCGTCTTATGTGTCAATCCGACCTATGGATCAAAAGTTTGAGCATTTCATCTTGTGGCCCACTTTTTGTACAAATGCATGTGGACCACCTCCATGGCACAATTTTCCATGCACACCACACACACACACTACACAATTGCATGGAATTGACACTACCTACCTAGACACCACCCAAACATAGCCTAAGTATAGCAACATTGTTATTGTCACCATAGGCTATGATTACTTCTCTTAAATAGTTTTTTTTTCTCTTCCCTCTCATTTTCCTCCATTGCTAAAATTTCCAGCAACTTCTCTTCCTTCTCCCTCTCTTCTCCAGCCCCCTTACCCTCATCATACTCCCAATCCCTCCATTTGAACTAGATCTCCACCACTGAAATCCAAGAGCTTCATGGAGTAGAAGTTTGGGAGTGAGATCACAAGTGGGTAACTATGATCTTGCTTATCTAATTTTATAACTTTAAATCTTCTTATTTCTTTTATATGGATCATATGGGGCCCACCAATCCATGGTGGAGACCCCATTTGACCCCATGGATGTGGCCTTTTGGCCCATCCTACATGCATGTCATGATCCATGATGGGGCCATTCTCCATGGACCCCATCATTATGTATGTAATGATCCACTCCATCTCAAGGTCATCTACACCTAAGGGTTATGTTGGGATGACATTTCAACCATCCATAGCAATTATACATCATGCATGTATTGATTTCATGTTGCATGTACAATCAATGTAGTTATATGGGTATGATTCATTCTTGGGAGGGCCCATTAGTGGCGGGGCCCTACCCTATGGCCGGATTATGTTTCTTCTCCATATTTTTTTTCCTATCTTTATAGTAAATCTGATGTATGTGGGGCCCACTTGATGTGCCATGCAACTAGGCCCAAGTGGTTAGACATCCAGGCCCACCTTGTTGCCCCATATTGTTGGCATGTTTTGGATGGCCTTTGGGCTTGATTTTATGGATGATCTTGGAAGGGGCTTAGGTCTGAGAGTTGTGTGACCCATCTAGGTGGACCCCACCCTGAGAAAATGCTGATTTATTTCCCTTTTAATTATCTTTTGGGGTGGTTTGGACAGTAACATGTTGCTGTCCAAATCTGCCTGGACAGATTTTTGGGCCACTTTCGGGTCTGATTTATGGGTCTTTGGTGGGAATAATGAAACAAAATAATATGTGATTCTTGTAACCTTATGACCCACCTACAACCATACCAAATTTCAGCCCCATCTGACCTTCATTGGGGTCCCAAAGGTGTGGTCCAAATGAGGTGGACAGTCTGGATTTTTCTGCACTGTTCCAGCAACATTCTACCCTGGACAGGTTGGAATTCTGAAATTTATTAAAATACTTTTGGGTGTCTAAAAATTATGAAAATTTATAGGGAGGTGGTCTACTCATGTTAGGACCAACCTACAAAATTTTGAGGCTAATGGACACCTGTACACACCATGGTGGTGGTTGGACCGGCCCATTATAATATGGTGTCCAGATCAGTCCGATTTTCAGGATAGATTGATTTCTTTAAATAAATTAAAATATTTTTAAATCTCCAAAAATTCTGAAAATTTGTGAAGTTGTTTTTCACCTATGGTGGGACCTACCTACTAAGTTTTAGAGCCAATCGACCCCTGTGCACACCGTGGCGAGGGCCAGACTGGCCCACCACATTGGGACGTCCAGGTCTGTCCGATTTTCTAGACAGACTGTTTTGTTCAAATTAATTAAAATACTTACGAATATCTAAAAATTCTGAAATTTTTTGGGAGTGTGTCCCACCTATTGAAGTATCACTCTGAAAACTTTCAACCCCAACTGACCTCATTTGGGCATCCGAAAGAATGGGCCAAGATGGTTGGCTTGCCAGAATTTTCTGCTGTGCAGTCCAGCAATATGCCTTGATAAAAATTATAATTCAAAAATGTTTCCTCTGATGGTGGGCCACCTTTTTGGGTTTTCTCTCATTGTATGCATGATGAGGGACCTTGGCCCTCAATTTCCAGAGTTTTAGAGGTCTTGGGCCCACTCCAATGGAGTGTCCAAATTTAGGACAGCAACATGTTATAATTATGTTTAGCCTTTGGGCTGAAATTTTGAGGAGTGGGGCCCAACACATTGTGAAGAATCTTAGAGGTAATAATTTATACATTTAGTTCCTTAAATGTTGGGCTTAATAAATGCACTTTTGAGGCCCACCACAGTTGAATTTAATTGGGTCCATGAATGTGGTTAGTTGTTGAACTCTTTGAGCCCAATTGGGCTGGAACTTTCTAAATAGGCCAATTGAATTCTTGGGCCATTTTTAGCATACTATTGTATTGGATTAGTGGGCCAGATTATACAAGTATATGGGCCCTTGATTGCCCACCAAATCATCTTTATACTTGGGTCGGGTTGTAGGCCCAACTTACTTGACTAAGAACATGACATTTGCCCATGTGATTTGAGCAATGGGCTGCCTACTAGGCCACCACAATATATGGGATTAGTAGCCTTTATGTTGGGCCCTAACCTTTCCCCTATGGGCCCATAGTGGTATATATGGGTTGGGCTATGTGTGTTCCCCTTGGACCCATGTTTTGGTTGGGCCTTGGGCTGCCTTTCTGAAGTCCAACATGGATGTATGTGGTATGTAATGGCTGCCCATTTCTTATTTCTAATGTTATGTGGGCCTTGGGCCTTGATCCGTAATCAATTAGAGATGGGATACCTCTTGGGGACCAATTGTGGTTGGATGTCCACATTGGTGGCCCTAAGGTAGGCTCATGGGCTTCTATGGGTGGTTAAAGGCCCACCATAGACCCTTACTAGGCTCGTTTCATCTATTTAGGCCCATATCATTGTTTTCCTTAGTCTCATGGGCTACCCCAGGTATATGGGCCCCCACTAGAGGTTGTATTCCTTATGAGGAATTGGTTAAGTACCTAGACCCTTCATGGTTAGGTAGAGAGTTCATCTTCACCTCATTGACACCCCTATTCATCTTCATGGCCCACTCCCATACGCATCATATGCATGCTTGGTTGAGGTATTATTGGCCATGGTTGTGTCATTGTGTAGGACATGTTGGTATCTCCCTGAGAGATGGATGCTTGGGATTGATGCATGGGTGATTGTGTGATTCATGCATCTGACATTGCATAGCTTATGGATATCCGCCCTTACTTCATCAGGGCCTTGCCTCCACAGGGGTATTCATGGATGGTTGTATGTGTGGACACCAGAAATATTAGTTGAGCATACCGGGTGCATAGGATGCCCATGGGTGAAATTCCCAAAACTTCCATGGTACCAAGGA
This sequence comes from Magnolia officinalis, assembly GCA_021015155.1. Taxonomy (NCBI): domain Eukaryota; kingdom Viridiplantae; phylum Streptophyta; class Magnoliopsida; order Magnoliales; family Magnoliaceae; genus Magnolia; species Magnolia officinalis. Next base: position 82,867,183 of record JAJHSJ010000006.1, read on the forward strand.
TCTGCTCCAACGCCGTGACCGGGTGGAATATATGAGCGCACGAGGGCCTTATACCATTAGGCCGCGTCTCCCACTGTCGTGTAGTCGGTTAGATAGGGGTGTGGCCTTACCTGCCTGATGTGAGGAAGCATTGTTAGGCTGAGTCTGACCAGCTCGTAAATGGGTCCGCTACCGTCAGGCCTTGTTGGTGATTGGTTGTCCACAGGCGGGAAGTGAGGTCTCTTACGCTCGTTTGACTGTGCGGGGTCTGTAGAGCGGCAGTCATTCAGTAGTGTAATGGACCCCGGTGATTTCCTTATGATTGGAAATGTACTTGACATATGGTTTGGACATGAGCACTGGCATTACTTGCATCACATTAGCATTGGCTGTGTAAGCCCCTTCATGCATTGCCTTGGTATGGCATCCAGTACTCATCGCATCGTATTCATGATAAGCCTTGGTAAGGCTAGTGATATTCTCATTGAGCATGTTTCCCTTCATGCATCACCTACTATTGTTCTGTGCACTATTGTCACACACTTACACTACCCTCTAAGCTTCTATAAGCTTATGCACAATTGATGCGTGCAGGAGACTCTAGGCAGGTGTCGTAGCAGCAGAGCGTGGAGTAGAGCTGAGCATTTGAGGACTCCAGTGTTGCCGACCTTTTTCTCCTTTCCTTTTTGTCTCATGTATGTCCTTTTGGACCTTATGGATGATTGTAAAAGTTTAAATTCTTAGTGGATTTTGTGATGTGTGCCTTGTTATTCTCAGATATACTTGTAGTGATCTTGGGTATGCTCGTGTTAGAAATGATTATACTGTTATGAAAATCCTCCTTGTAGGATCCCAGGATCGGAACCTGCCTTAGGAACCGAGAATGGGGTACTACGGAGGCTGTTGCGGCCAGAACCGGCCATCGGGTTCCATGTGAGTCCGATTACCGAGTCTGGGGCGTGACAATCCCACCATCCAGCAGCTAGACGGTGGAGATACCACGGATGCACCAAATGGGTGGATTCTACGAATCGAGCTGATAATAGCATTTTCCCCTTCAACCTGGCCTACCCAAAATGGGTAACATGAATAGCAAAGTGGTCCCCATTTGGACAACGGTGTGGCCCACAAAATGGGCAATGTGGATCGTCCATCAAGGTGGGCCATCATTCATGGAGAGAGAGAGAGAGAGAGAGAGAGAGAGATCGGTGAGATGAAGGGACCCCACCACTATGGGCCCTTCTAGGTTACAAAACATACATCAAAGGGGGTTCCAAATAGGATCCACACCATCAATCAGTGGGGCCCACTTGGTCCATCACAAAAAGCACAATCTAAACCTATAAACACCCACTGATTGGCCTTCTTCTTTAGCTCTTTGGAATGATAATCTCCTAAGCTCCTTCTTTAATGAAGGATGATGAAGTTTGGATGGTGGAGATGGAAATTTTTTATTATTTTTTTGGGGTAGGGAAGTGGACCACACTTGAGTTCTCTCCTTAAGATTTTTCTCTCATGGTTGCTTAGGATTTTGGTGGAGAATGGAATGGGATGGGATGGAGTGATGTATGGGAGAGATGGATGAGTTTTGTAAGAAAGGGTTTACTTTGAGGATAGGAGAGAGATGGGGGGTCATGCCTTGTTGGTAAGAGACGAATGGGTTGTGTACTTGACTTGTGATTGATTGATTGATGTGATGGGTTGTATAGATTCTCTCAGAATTCGCAATGTGCGGCATTTCTTCAGAAAATATTCGAGCCCACAATTCGTGGCATGGGTATCGCATCGGCGCATGAAACGTGGCATTGGAACCGCAGTGACGGCGTGGTCGCAAGGCTACAAGTCTCGGGTCGAGTTGACTCGGGTTGACAGGGTACGACTCAAGGTCACGCGCAAACACTATCTACGCATCGGGGGTCGTCAGAATTTATCCGGGAGGACCGCGGAAGTCTTTGGAATGGTACGGTTTAGGGTACGGGTCTTACAACATTGCTCATTGGTATGTTACGCTAGCGTTCTTAAGCCCTAATGGCATAACCTTATAACAATAGATCCCTAAAGAAGTCCTGAATGCTATAGCTTCCTCATCTTCTAGGGCCATTCTTATCTGATTATAGCCAACATAGACATCAATGAAAGGCATGACAACATATTTTGTCGTGCTGTTGATTAACAACTCGATTATTGGCAGCGAAAAGTCATCTTTTGGACAAGCCTCATTTAGATCTCTGAAGTCAACACATACCCTGATTTGTCCATTTTTCTTCTTTACTGGGACGACATTCAATATCCATTTGGGATACTTAACCTCTCTGATGAACCCTACTTTTATCAGTTTATTTATTTCTTCTTCTATCAAAGGAACTAGATCTGGATGGAATCACCTTTGTGTTTGTTTGATCGGCCTCTAGTCTTTAGAGATGTTCAGCCAATGCATTACTACTGACAGTTCCAGGCCCGACATTTCTACATATGTCCAAACAAATACATCTGTGTTCTCTTTCAACAGCTCGATATATTGATTGGCTTCTTGTTTAGGGAGGCTAGTGCTTATGAATGTATTCAGTGGTTCTTCTTCTGTTTCCAGATTTATTTCTCGCAAACTGTCGATTGTCAGCTGCCCCCCATCTTCCAGCTGTTTCGAAGTTGTTTTAGGGTGCTTAATTATTTCAGAATCCGTTTCTGCTACTGAATCAACTGTGACCATGTTTATTGAAGACACTACCCCCAATCTGAGAGATTTCTCTTGCTTTTTCGCATTTACCCCGATCAAAACTTGGATTCCTTTACCATAGTATAACCTGGTTGGTTCTTCATAATCGAATCCCATGTTTTTCATGATTCTCCCGCTGGGGGGACTATATCTCTTTAGATCTTCAAATGTGAGTTTCTCGTAACTTATACTGTTATCAGACCTTTCTTCTCTTTTCATTTTCGAAGTGGCATAGAATTCGATCGGCTTGGGATATTTCGAACTGGATATGACATGAAATCTCATCGGAATGGCCGAAAATGGTTTATTCCTTTCAACATACGGCAACGGTACTATATAATTTGACTGTAGGATTTCCAGTTGTTCGGGTGATAATAACATTAACGGAGGCTATCCTGGTTGTCTTAAATGTTTTGGCACGAAATAAAACTTCTTTTCATGTTTACTTTTCCAAACAATTCAATCTTCAGGACTTCCTTTTCTGTCATCCCCATATGATCACTTTTTGGGGCTTTATTTTCATTGTTCTTGTCCCCTTCTTCTATGGTGAATCCATCGTAGTAACTAGCATCGGCAAAGAAAGCTTCTGCTTTCGTATACGGTCTTGAATCGGCAATCACCTTATACTGAATTCCGTCTTTACAATACTTGAAGCATTGGTGTAAAGTGGAGGGTATAATGCCGTACTGGTGCATCCATGGCCTGCCCAAAAGGAGGTTGTATGTTGTTACTACATTGATGACATGAAAAACAACATTTGTCGTTAACTCTCCTATTTCTAGGATTAGTGTAATTTTGCCCAACGCTCGCTATCCATCTTGATTAAAGCCCTGTATCATCATTCCACTAGGGCATAAATGTGAACGGCGATATCCGAGTTCGCTTAATACTGTTAATGGCAAAAGATTCATTGTTGATCCGTTATCCAACATTATTCGCTTCACCTACTTACCGCGAATATGGCCCATGATCATTAATGGCATGTTATGCTCTTTATCGCAAGTCAAATCATCATTGGAGAAGGAAATGACGGGCATGCAGCTATTTTCTATCTCATGTTATGTGTTTTCCATCTTTACGAGTAATGATTTTCTGACCTCGTTATCGGATAGGGCTTGAATCAGAGTGTGTCTACAGTCTTCTGATAACTATAGTGCATCATACACACTAAACTGAGCCAGTATACCTTTTAAATGGCTTATCACATCATAAGTCACCTTCTCAACTCCATTCTTTTCTTGTTTTCTATTGTTATTGACACGCGTTCCTGATACTCTTTCTTTTACCAATTCAACTTTTTGTTTTTGGAGAGGACTAGTCACTCTTTCTTCCCGAGTGTAATGTAATCACTGCAGCTTTATTCATTTGTTTTGTATTGTTATTAGTATTCATGCAACTGCTAAACTTATTTTTCAGCCCTCCCTTTCTCTCGTATAAAATCTCCTGGCCGAAAATCATATTTATTAATGCTTTTCTGCTTCTTTTTTTTTTCTTTGCCTATTATGATCTCACATCTGTTTATCATCTTTTGAATTATGCACTTCAGGGTAAAGCAATTTTTTGTGGGATGTCCCAATAGACAGTGATAATGGTAGAAATTTCTTTCCTTCGTCATTTATGCTTCTTCAGGCCTTTTACATGGGGGTAATTCTATTATCCCCACACTTAGCAGTTGTTTCATCATGGGGGCAACATCTTCCTTCTCAAACGTAAATCCTTCATGGGAATTAAGAGATCTTGGTCTTTTATCGCTGAGTCTACTTCTGTAATGATCTGACTCTTCCCTTTTCTCTGCTCTTTTCCTATCACGAGGAATATCGTTCTTCTTTTCTCGGTTTACAACATTGGTCATCAGTCTACCATGCCCGCTTCTACCTGTCTCATAGTGAAATGCTTGCATTTTCTTTTTCATTAGTTCTAATGCATGGGCCTTCGTAGCTAGGTCACGAAAAGTTCTTATATCAGCACTGGTGACACCAAATGTAATTGCAGTCTCCATAGAATTTAGGCACATTTTCACTTGTTCTTTTTCTTCAGGTAGCTGTCTGCATAAAGCTCCCTATGTCTTCCATCGATCTATGAACTTTTCCACTGGTTTGCCCTCTCTCTGTCGTATAGAAGCTAGTTCTATAATGCTGACATCACGATCTGATGAGAAAAAGGTTGACATGAATGAATCCTGCATTTGTTCACATGTTCATATCGATTCTGGTGCTAGGCTGGAGTATCATAGGAAGGCTTTTCCTATCAACGAAGAACCGAATAGTCGTAAGCAATACTGCGGGACATTAAAGAAGTTACCCATTGTCGTGATGAAGTGCATGAGATGCTCATCTGGGGACCCATCGCCATTGAATTTTTAAAAATCAAGGTGCTTGAAATTTGTGGTGCTTGAAATTTGTTGGGAAAGGTACATCGTCTACTTCTCTCGGATATGGCGTTCTGTATCAAAATCTTTCAATGTTCTCATGCTCTCTTTCTGTTCTAACAGCCTCTATAGCCATTCGTTGTACTTCTTGGGTGTTTACTCCTGTCGCAGGTGTGGATCCATATGATCCCGCCCTCGGTGGGTGACAACCTTCAGGTTGCCGTTCTCGCTCATTCATAACGGCCATCATTAGAGGAACTGCGATCCGGGCCACATTGTGTAATAGAGTAACTAAGGCTTCTAAAAGACTTCTGCATTCTTCCATTAGTGTTCTTTGTGTTTGTACCATGTCGGCTATGCGATCTTCAGTAGTTGGCTGTGGACCTTGATCGGTTCCTGCCATACATACGACAACTTCCACATTGTCTAAAGAGGCAGTCGTAGGAGTAGAGTATCCAGGTATGATAGGGCTTATGGAGAGAGGGGGTCCATTCAGATCTTTTGTACTCCCATAAAATTCGGCAGACTGCGATGTTTCTTGCTGATGCATATCTTGAGGTGAAATAAGAACTGCATTATTCATTGGTGATTTGCCTTTCTCTATTCTCGTCCATCGAGTCTTTATAACAGGCAGTGCTGGGAAGTCATGTGATGTTAGAGAAGGAAGAGACTTCCCTAGGTACAGAGCCAGAAGAGCAAGTTCAGGATTATTTTTAGTTGTATTCCGTGTTATTAGTCCCCTGACTTTATGTGGAGATGAATTCATCCTGACAATTGTTGTATTTCGGGCCCTTGTTCTTCGGGATGATACAACAACCCAGTCATTATTGTTCTCTTGCGCCAGTGGCGAGGCGGTTATGACTCCGGCCATACCTCGGGGCATGTCATTTTTGCTTGCAGTAGATTGAGCTTCATGATCTGTAAGTTGATTCGTTGCATATTCGACCACAAACCTGGTCACCTTGAAGTAGAAATTCATCTTCTTCATTGCGTTTGCCATCAATCATAATTTAAAGTTTTATATTATAACCTTCAAACAACAATATTGAATTACAATTAGTATTTGAATGATAAAATATTCTATCTTAGAGATGAAGGGGAGGATGTTCCCGTTGAGGGTCGCCACTTTTTGCATCGGTGAGACGCCAAACTTTGATAAAGTTCTCGAAACTTTCTATTTGTTAATCTTAAATAAGATAATGAGAATCCTCAGTGGAGTCGCCATTTTATTTCGACAAGAAACAAATGCATTTGGTTTGGAGGATTATCTTACTTAATCATAACAGAGAGAACAAAAAGAGAACAATCATCATGTTTATTCATTCTGAGTTCATTTACATCCTTTGATTTTCCTTGATTCTAAGATAAAATATTCAAAAATACAAGTATTGAAAGAGTTTGAATATCAAATCTGGCAGCATTTCGGCTTGTAATTTGTTCATTTCATTGAGAGAAACATTGCACTGATATGATCATCTTATATCTCCTTCTTGAGCTCATATTCCTATATGAAGAGAAGATTTGATTCCATCTGATCACTTCGTCATGCAACACCATGCTGTTGCGCGGTCCAACACAAAATCTGCCTCTTCCTCTTTCTTCCTTCTCTTCTCAATACCTTTGAAGTCCTCTTCTTCTTTGGAGCTCTGATCTTCCTCGTAATCTTAGTCGTGTCCAAATGAGAGGGGGAGTGGGGTATTTATAGGCCTTCAGACATGTGAACCCTCGATATTCGTGCAGTGGGGCCCACTTCTCATTAGATCTTAGTCACCCAAATCATCCCAATAACACCAATGTTGTGCAGGAGAGCGTAACCCATTATGCCCTTTGTGCAGTCCCGTGCAACCAACATGGTGTGCGCGGGTTCGAGCAATCACCATGAATTCCCCTCTTTTCTTCCTTTCCTTTACAATCTTTCTCTACATCCTCTTTTAATTTTCCTTTTGATTCATCATTGAATCTTCATTTTTATGTCTCAATACTTATTTTATGCTACTAAATCCTAATGTTATTTGCTCCTTATATCCATTGTTCTTCATTAATCGCTTCTTCCTTTGTCAACTTCTAACAGAAATGGAGATAAATATTATATATTTTTGTGATATGGATATGAGATCATCATTTGTCTCGTTTATGAGCACACACATATTTGCATGCACTCTATGAACTATATTTTTACAGATATGACTAAGTGCTCAAGGGGAGTGATACAGTTGCATGATCTCAGGGGGAGTAACATAATGTCGACTCAAAAGATTTGTGTTGTTTGAGATGTTGTAATATGTTATATTGAGTTGTATTGTTGTTTTCACAAAATTGACAAAGGGGGAGATTGTAAGTGCTTATATTTAAAGTACATATTAGTTTGTCAAATTTCGTAGTCTGGTTATGATCGCTAGCTTGACTGAAGACAAGTTATCAACTCGATCAAGTACCTGGAAAAAGGATTCAAAATCTCAATGTAAGATCATTCATGATTCGAAGTTCAGTACACTTCGTATGAGTTAACCTACGGGTGGTATAAACCTAATTAGACCATAGGTTAGGTGTATTTCACTCATGCATATTTTGAATCACATTTTATGGTAAATACACTCTAATTAGAACAGCCCAACATCCGATTCGACCAGCCTAACTACTTGGACCAACCATGCAAAATTCGAACAAAATTCAGATCTCATAAGATCTTCTTTTGCAGTAGGTTCAACCAGCGTAAGGTGGGGTTCGGCTAGCCGAACCTAACTTCGGCTAACCCAAGAAGTTCGATCAAGTTTCCAGCAATGGAACGATTTCAGAATCTAGGCCAGTTAGGTCAGCCGAACCTGTACTTAGGCTAGCCGAAGTTTTGAAAGATTTTATCCCGTGATTTCCATATTCTGATTGGAACGTTATCTTTGGAGTTCGGCCAGCCGAACTGAACCTTGGGCCAACCAAACTACAGAGATATTTGGCTATAAACAAAAGCTTTCTCTTACATTCTAAATCATGAAAATTCATATTCTTTTATTGTATTGTAGAGAAAGATCCTTCAAGCCTCTTTAAGCTATTTGTGTTGTAATTCGTATTTTATTATTAGTTTATTCTATTCTCCTTTACAAAGTTAGATTAAATTATTTTGATAAGAGGAATCCGTACTTTACTTTGAAAAGAAGGAGAATCAAATCTGTAGTAATAGGGTTTCATTCATTTCATTTGAAAATCTATTAGATCCCTTTTACATCTTTTTGGGTTGAACTTATACATTGGCTTCATCAATATCCCAAGAAAAAGATCGTTGCACTTAAGCTACAGCTATGACTTCGACTCGCTAAATCGAAGATAAGTACTATTGTTTTTAATTATTTCAGTTTAGGTTTTCCTGAGATAGCCCGAAAATCTCAGCAGGTTTGTTTGTAGTGACCCCGTAAAATCACAAAGCAGGTTTGTTTGTGGTGACCCCATAAAATCACAAAGTGGGTTTAATTGTGATAGCCGTGAAAATCGTAATAACTATATAAAGTTGTTAAGGTGACCCTAGAAAACCTTGAAATATTGAAAGCCAAAATTGCGAGGGTAGTAATTTTAAGAGTGGAGTAGGTTGCATTGAGGTACCAAACCACTATAACTCTTTTGTACATTGTGGTGATTGGATATTATTAATTGTGCTATTGTGCTTTTCATATTCTTTACATTAGTTTGAGTTTTTTATTTTAAAAACGTCGTGACATAAGGTTGTCCTACCTAAATCTTTTAGGTGAAAGGTTGTCTTATAAACTATTGGTATCAAGGATTCAATACTTTGTAATATTGTATTTAATTAATTCATTATTCCACATTGTATCAAATTATTTCGCATTGTCCTATTCACACCCCCCCCCCCCCTCTTAGGACATCTATAGCTCCTCCACATGTAACTTGAAAGGACAAGTTATAGATGTGCTAGAGGGGGGTGAATAGGACAATGCCAAATAATTCGATGCAATGCGGAATAATGAATCAATTAAATACAATATTGTAAAGTATTTAATCCTTGATACCAAATAGTTTGTAAGATAACCTTACACCTAAAAGATTTAGGTAGGACAACCTTATTTCACGACGTCTTTGAAATCAAAGTATCAAACTAATTTCAAAGAGTAAGAAAAATACAATTGCACAAATAATCAAATTCAATCACCATAATACACAAAAGAGTTATAGTGGTTCGGTGCCTCAATACAACCTACTCCACTCCCAAAATTACTAACCTCACAATTTTGGCTTTCACTATTTCAAGATTTTCCAGGGTCACCTTAACAAGCTTATACAGTTATTACGATTTTCACGGGCTATTACAATCAAACCCACTTTGTGATTTTATGGGGTCACCACAAAGAAACCTACTTTCTCATTTTATAGGGTCACCACAAACAAACCTGCTGAGATTTTTGAGATATCTCAGAAAAACCCGAATTGAAATAATTAAAAACAAACACTACTTATCTTCGATTTGGCTAGTCGAAGTCTAGCTGTAGCTTGAGTGCAGCGATCTTCTTCTTGGGATATTGATGAAGCTGATGTATAAGTTTAACCCAAAATAGATGCATAGGGATCTAATTGATTTTCAATGAAATGAATGAAACCCTATTGCTGTAGATTCTATTCTCCATCTTTTCAAAGTATAGTATGGATTACTCTTTTCAAAACAATTTAATCTAACTTTGAAATGAGAATAGAATAAGCTAATAATAAAATATAAATTACAACACAAATAACTTAAAGAGTCTTGAAGGATCTTTCTCTACAACACCATAAAAGAATGTGAATTTTTATGATTTAGAATGTAAGAGAAAGCCTCTATTTATAGCCAAGGATCTGTGTAGTTTGGTTGGCCCAAGATTCAGTTTGGCTGGCTGAACTCCAAAGATAACGTTTCAAACAAAATCTTGAAATCTTAGGATCAAATCTTTTAAAACTTTGGCTAGCTTAAGCCCAGGTTCAGCTGGCCTAAGCTCAGTTCGGCTGCCCTAAGGTCAAGTTCGGCTGGCCTAACTGGCGTGGATTCTGAAATTGTTTCATTGCTGGAAACTTGGCCGAACTTCCTTGGGTTGGCCGAAGTTAGGTTCGGCTGGCCAAACCCCACCTTGGGCTAGCCGAACCTACTACAAAAGAAGATCTTATGAGATCTGAATTTTGTCTAAATTTTGTATGGTTAGTCCAAGTATTTAGGTTGGCCGAATCGGACATCGGGTTGGCCTGACTAGAGTGTATTTACCATAAAATGTGATTCAAAATAAGCAAGAGTGAAATACACCTAACATATGCTCTAACTAGGTTTATACCACCTGCAAGTTGACTCATATGAAGTGTGCTGAACTTCGAATCATAAATGATCTTGCTTTTAGGTGTTGAATCTTCTTTCCAAGTACTTGATCGAGTTGATAGCTTGTCTTCAGTCGAGCTTGCAAACGTAACCGGACTACAAAATTTGACAAACTAATATGTGCTTTAAGTATAAGTACTTACACAAGTATATCTAATGTAGTCATCAAATACAATCAAAAAATATTTCTTTCCACCTCTACTCTTCGTTCTAGTTGGTCCGACTAAATCCATATGGAGAAGTTCAAGAGGTCTAGCTATGGTTAAGGAGTTCACTTTCTTGTGACTACTCCTAATTTTCTTATTAATTTGACATGCGTCACAAACTTTTTCTATCTTTTTCAGTTTGGGTAGGCCACGTAAGTGATTCTTTTGCTCAATTTATATAGATCTTTATAGTTTACATGTCCAAGACGTTTATGTCATAGTTCAGTCTCGTCTGTTTGGACCATATAACATGAATGGTTTGTTAAGCAAGAGTTATCAATTATATAGCAATTTTCAAATGTTCTACGACCATTTAATATTACATTTCCTTTCTCATTTATAATCTCACATCCGTGATTTGAAAATTTTACATTATGCTTATTATCACAGATATGAGATATAGTTAAAAGATTATGTTTTAATCCTTTAACATATAACACATTTTGTAACATTCCAAATTTTCATGCTCAGAGTTTATACTCGTGTCCGAGAAAACCGGGTGTAAATAATTAAATGAATCTGATGCTTTAAAAATTGCTCCATATTTTTTTCATTTAGATCACATCCAGTTACATTCATGAAGGTAACTATTCACGAGAATAAAATCGACTGTATTTATTATTTCATTTAAGTAAAAGAATTTAGCAAATTATCAAATGGCCTCTCAATGGGAGCTTGTTACATTATCGAGTTTGCAGTGGAAATTTAAAACCAAATCATAAAACTATCTTCTTATTCATTCGGTATAATCTTCCATAGGGAGATGGTCCTCTAGGTCTTCAACCTGTACATCACCTGCATCATCTGCACGGTTGGAAAGGGTCAATGCCCTACTCATAGTGATGGTTATCCTTTAAGATTAACAATAATTGAAGAGATTCATAAAAGTAATGTAAGAGTTCTAATCGTCCTGTACTCCACAACTACGAGAGGTATCAATATGCATGTTCACAACCCCTAAGTGTAGGGTCGCGATGTAGTAATAATCTCGATGAGACCGAGGTCGAATCCACAAGGAGTAATTTGTACATTTCTGAAAGTAAATAGAACTAGAACTAGAAGAAGATGTGAATTTAAATATGAATTAATTGAGAGAGTAATTGTAATTAAAGTGATTAAAACTAACAAATTCAAAGGTGATAAGTAGGGTTTCTAAGGATCCACTTGTAGAGATCAAGAAGCCCTCTTACTTGTTTTAAGTCACACAATTGGAATTGGAGTCTTATCCTATCCAATTGGAAGATATACAATTAAGATCAATCTAAACTTTCCTTGACCTAATTCTCAATAGAGGAGAATTGTGATAATTGGAAGAGATTCCATCACCAAACCATGCCCATGAGACGATGGCTAACAACAGGATTTACCAATCCCACAATCTCAAAATTAGGAAAAGAAGATACTCAAAGCTATTGCAGATCTATTGTAATTTGAGTCACAATAAACCATTAAGAACTAAAAGTATTCCTTTAAAATCAAACTAAAATCAAAGAAGGTTCAACATAAACATGAAACAAAGTAAAACAAACATTCCATCACGCTACAAGCTTCACCTCTTAGCCCTATCTAAGAGGTTTAGCCAACCATAGACATGATTGAACTAAAATCTTTTAAGAAAAGCATAAAAATAACTAAGGAAAAGGAAGAAAAACTCTTGGTGACAGCTTTTCCACCCTTTTGCTTCACTCATCAAACCCTAGAAGATACCTACGAATATCCTAGGGACTCCTATTTATAGTTTTGCAACTCCAACTTTCGCACCGAGTTGGAAAATTCTGAAAACTGCCTCAAATTTACGCAGTCCATGTGCGGTCTACGTAACCATAGACGAGTCGAGGAAAACCTTCAACTGGTCGAGGGTTTACTTCGACTGGTCGAGGATGATGGGAAATTAGAGGATTTTGTTGCTGGAGTTCGAGTCAAGGATTCTTTGACTAGTCGAGCAGGATCCTTAGATTGGTCGAAGGAGGGGTCAGACTAGTCGGAGGAAGCAGATTTTTAAGGTCCCTTTTCTTCACTTCAAGTCTTCAATTCTCTTCATTCCTCACTTAGTTTTCTTGGATCTTCGGCATGTGAATTCTCCATTTTTTATCTTCTAAGATCCAACCTTTGGCTTGGTATTCTCGAGCGTTAAATCCATGCTTTTAGCACCCTTTTCAATCCAAGCTCTTAAATTCACCTTGCAATACAAATATGATTAAAATAGGACATTAAGCATTATCATGTTCATAAAACCAAGTAATAAATAGGTCCAATATGCAATATTTGACTCTCATTAATGCGCAAGCATCCTACATGATATGCATGCCTAATAAAGTATATGTGGTTTATCACACTTAGCGATCGCTACAATATGGAAAATGATTTAGAGTTATCCGGCTTGCCCCACATCACATTCTACGGAGATTCATCGAAGTGTCCAACGTTAACGTGGATTTACGTGGTTATCCCAATGCTGCACAACACATGACTTGGATGAATTACGTGATACGATTTATTCACGAAGCGACTATTTGTGACATCCAATCCCTGAAGTGATGTAACACACATTGCAAATTACTTACATCAATTTGTGCACCACTACCCAAAATTTATGGAATTACGTGTCGACTAAGGGGGTCGCTCCCAAACCGCATTACGTCCACGATATTTATTTGATCACTAGAAGTGAGATTTCCAACATAGTACTTGTACTAAAGAGGAAATAAATTGAAGCATGGGATTTTTGAAATTCCAAGACACATGCCCAAGCCTTAAACGTAGATGACACAAGGCTAAACCTAATAGAGGAGGAGAGTAGCAATGGCTAACTCAACAAAGAGGAGAGTAGCAATGGATAACTCAACAAAATAAGAGAGTAGTGGTGGTTAACTCAACAAAAGAGAAGAGTAGCAATAGTTAACTCAACAAAGAAGAGAGTAACAAGGGCAAACTCAACAAAATTGGTAAAGGCACGAGCAAGGCTTGTATCCATTACCCCACATAAATAATAAAGATCACTCGTAATTGATATCATATCATAATTCCTAAAGGGTAAATAATTGTTAGTGGTAAATTAAACAATTGCAAGGAAAAATCATAGTAGCATGAATGCAAAGCATGTAAGAGGCGGGATAAATCATATCAACTTAAATCAAGGTAAGCTTAAAGGAATCCCTCACCTCTTAAATTGAATCGTCCTCACTCAAGGCTAGATGTCCACATATATACCTTAACATCAAACTATACCCTAAATCGCATGGTTTGAACACTTAAGATTAAGTTATCTTTGAGTCCATGATCTGAGTTCAGGATTAAGTTTAATACGTTTTTCATCTCTTAATGACTACATACTTAGTTTGAAGATTTTGAAATCATCTTAAGGCTGAAAATAATCCGGAGAAATTCTGAACGATCCACTGACCTTTGATGAATTCGGACTTGACTCAGATCCAGACTCAACCTATGACTCATCGAGTCAGGGTTTGGTGTGCAACACCCATCCTTTCTTATTCTCTTCTTCTTCTTCTTCCTCTTCTTCTTCTTCTTCTTGTTCTTCTTCTTGTCCTTATTCTTCTTCTTCTTCAGGGTGGAAGAGATTACTCGGATGGGCCAGAACTCAACCCATATAATCCCGACCGAGTTAACTCGGTCCAACACACTCTCTCATTTCTTCTCTCTTTCTCTTGTTATTGCGTTGTCTCTATAGTTGGATGGGAAGGAATTTATAGGTGCATGAGTCTCTAGACTCTTCTTACAAATTTCTTACGCAATCCCTGTTGCGCAGCCAAGAAAAATGAAGCAACGTGATCGTTGTCCTCAAGCTTCAGATCTCCCTCCACATGTCTTCTTCTTTCCTCCATGGGTTAGGTCGGTTCTGGACGTGCCACCGTGTGGACGTCTTGGATTTTCTGCTTAAATCAAAGACGTAGAGCAGCAGTCTGTGTGTTGGAGATAACTTCTTAGAACGACAATTCCCACAGGCTGTGGTTTATTCCTATGGTGGAATGCCATTCTCCAATTGTTTCTTCCCTTTTTCGCCGGCTTGGATGGCTTGAATTGGAGCTTGGTTTCTTAGTTCGGATGCCCTACGCGGAAGGCCTTACGAGTGTGACTTATTTCTCCACGTCATTGTCGTTTATGAAGGGAGTTTGACCCCAATTCTATTGCTGAGATAGGTGGGGTTCACTGTTCTGGTTGTCATGGTGTGATCTGTTCTGATCACTAGTTTCATTCTACCACGTTAGGGCGTGGGCACAAGTTCAGGGTGAATCCGTTGATCAGGTGGCCCATGCATGAAACCATGCGATGGGGTGAAATCCATAGTTGCGTCGTTTGTGTCACCCCCTATTACAGTGTGCAGAAAGTGCCTAATTTGTTCGAAATGGGTGCGTTCACTTGTGATGATATTCCAGGAGATCCACACCCTTCACCGTCTTTAGCATGTCGTGCTCATCCATAGCCCTAAGACTAGAGTAGATCCGATCTTTGAGTGGGCCACACGATTCGTCGATGTACAGGGTGGTGTTGGCCGTTGAAGAATCCTTCAATCACGCATGCATTAATTGCCATGCATTTGGCACTTGCTATTTACAAGTTTTCCATTTGTTTCCCAAGTGACTTCTGATGTCCATTGCATTAGGGTGTGGCGTACGAATGTCCTAAAATTTTGTGGGAATCTCTTATTTTTCATCCTCTTTCTATCGGTTTAACTTGGACCCCGATCTCTTAAGGATGAGTAGGATGTGTTCCCAATGGTCCACATTGTTTAGAGGCCTAAGATGTCATTTTTATGCATTTAAAGGAGAAGTTAACTTGTACTGTTGGTGTGTTCCTTACGATCTTTGTACTGGACAGTTCGTTCTACTGTTTAAACGACCCGTTTGGCGGATCCAACTCTGATGGGCAGTCAAATGGCATGTTAAAAATAGAAACACTTGGCGGTTAGTATTCTAGTCATGTATCTAGGTGATTCTATAATCAGTTTTGTAAATGGATGAACACAAGTGGGTTTTTGAAGCGATCAAGGGGTAGAACATGTGTATCATTAGATTCAGGTGTCTTGTTAACATGTATAATTTTCTTAAATGGTAGTTCTGATGGTGGGTTAAGCATATTCATAGGTGATGAACAAGACGAACAGATCATAATCTCAACTCGATGTGTGTACAAGTGGATTGTAGAGATCGAGTAGCTAGTTTACTATGATCGGGTAGTCCAAAATCAAAGTGGACGATTAGATGTCTCTATCTAACAACGCATATTTGACTGAGTAGTTGGTTATGATAGACAAGTGAGAATATTTTTTGTTTATGATAATCCTATCTTAAAATCAACGGTCATATGGCATGATCTATGAATGGAGATTATTCCCAATAGTCAAATTCGTGTTGGAGAATGATGCAATGGTAGGATAGCTGGATTGGTATCGTACACATGTACATAATAAGTTAAATTTCATGGTAACACTTGAGAACTTTCAATACTCGGGTATTGAAAAGTTTGGGGTGTTACACATTTTTAAAGAGAGGCAAGTTAGAAAGTTGTACATTACCTTAGCCAATTATCTTGCAGTTATCACCATTTACTTTGTTGATGTTTGAGAATATTGCCTTATCACATGTCATGTGTCTCGAACATCCACTATCTAAGTACCATCTTGAATGGCTAATAGCTTTGAAAGTTGTGTGGGCAATAAGACACTTAACCTTTGGAACCCATTTCGTTACAATTTTAGGTTTAGGAGGATCTCTTATTTTCTGTTGTATTTGGGAGTTAGGATTTCTCCTTTTTCTATATACTCCTGTCTTATCCAAGTTGGATTTCAATAGTTCTTTAAGCAAGTCCACAATTTTTTAGCTAAGGGAGGTTTATTATTCTTTTGATGTTTATAGCTGATGGGATTATTATTTATTTTAGAGAATTGAAAAGGTTTTGAGTTTTTGAAGTCATTCCTTATACAGTTAGAATCTCTTAGAGTCTTTCCTTTAGAGTTCAAGGATTCTCCTCTTACAAAGATACGATCAGAATCCTTGATTTTCAAAGAATTATTTTTAATATATCCTAGACCATACTTGTCACCACCTCGCCTCGATGAGGTTAACAGATTTTCAAGTTTTTGGTCACTAAGGGCATATTTCCAAGTGTCCTTTGAACTTCAAAGGGAAGAAACTTCAAGTTTCAATTTCTCATTTTCTATTTTAAGTTTTTGCAATTCAGAAGACTTAAAACTCAAATCTAATTTTATTTTTTCAAAACAATCGAAAGAAAGAGATTTTTCTAAAATAACTTTTTCAAGTTCTAATTTTAGTTTAGCATAATTTATTTTATTTTTTTTAATTTTCAATTTGACAGCTATTTTACAACTCTCTCTGTATAGGGTATTATAAGCATCTTGAAGATCATCTTCATTTTCAGGGTCACTTCTTAGAGTTTCATAGTCAGACATATCATAATTGTCCAAAGAAGTGACTCTTGTTATTGTCATAAAGGCTTTCACATTGTTTGCATTTTATTAGTCTGATTCATCAGATTCAAAGTTAGTGTTAGACTTTGACGATTCATCCCATGTAGTTATCATGCCTTTTCTTTTAGATTTATCCTTTTGAGGACATTTAGAAGCTATGTACCTATATTCATAGCAGTTGAAACATTGACTATCTTTTGTTTTAGATTTTCAAAATTATGATTTTCCTTTTATTTTATCAGATGGTTTTTGAAAATTTGTTATTTTCTTATTTTTGAACATTCTATAAAATTTCTTTGCTAACATTGCCATATCATCTTCGTTTTCTTCAAAATCAAAATTTGCATTAGTTTCTTTTGAATTAGATTTAGAAGATTTAAGAGCAATAGAATTAACTTTAGGAGCTTTGAAATTCAGCTCATAAGTTTGAAGAGAACCAACTCCTCAACTTTCATAACATCTATATCCCTTAACTCCTGTATAGCAGTAACCTTTGAATTAAACCTATTAGGTAGTGATTGCGGTATTTTTACACAAACCTTGCTTTCACAGATTCTATCTCTAAGACCCTACATGGAATTTACTATGTCATTTAATTTCGTATAGAGTTCATAAAAGACTCATTTTCTTTCATACGGATCTCCTCAAATTTGGTTGTGAGGATTTGAATTTTAGATTTTTTTTTATTATTATTATAGTAGTTCCTTCATGTGTCATTTCAAGAATATCCTGATCAGGGTCGAATATTGCATATCAGACCCCAGTAATTACTTGATTTTACATACATGATAATATTTAATGCCAGATTTTACTCGTGTTTTTGTTACAGGAGGAAATTAGGAGCGTGTATAGCAAAATGATGTTAAAAGCATAGATTTGACGCTCCAAAATTACCAGAGCATGAGATGTACTCCAGAAAACCAATGGTGAAGAATATACACGCCTGGGATCTGAGGAAAGCACAATAAAGAGGCCTGAAATTGGTGCAAAATGCAAGATCACATATTTTCCGTCATCCGATCAACTCGAAACTTTATACATGGGATTAGGGACATAAATTAACCGTACATTTCAAATTTCAGCCATTAGATCACTGCAGAAGTGGGCCAACGGATAGATCAGCCCATTAATTCCTTAAGTGGGGCCCACATGGTCTCTGGATTTGCCTCAAATTGGTTCTCAACGTATTATATGCCAAGACAAAACAGATGGTCGGATTAGATTCCTTAGAAGAATTGTAGTGGATCCCACATGTACAGCGTGTGTACAGAGAGTACACACGCCCGCGCCGCACCGGATCACCCAGCCCGTTCAAAGACGGTTTGACCGACCGCCTTCAGCAAAAAAAAACGGAAATTTCCGTTTTTTACAGCGTCCATGAAACGGATGCCCTGTTCGTGGTTGTGGGGCCCACCTTGTGTCCAAATGGACAATCCGGACCGTCCATCCGCTTCCTGGGGTGGCAGTTACCCTCGCCTAGGTGGCAAAATTCCGAATGAAAGCATAGATCAGATCCCATCAGTTCAAACGCAGATTGGACGGCAAGACAGAAAGCCGCGTGGGCTGCACCGAATCCACCCTAAACCAGTAAATTCTTACTAATTTTTCGAGCTGAATCTAATGTACGGAGTAGATTTCTCAAAGCACCTGTGAAGTGGGACCCACCATCATCACAGCGTCGGTTGGCGTCCGCGTACGTCCGACGGCTGCCAGTTTTTGCTGAATTTAGTGGGCCCCGTACGTCACCTGTACAGAAGATCTGATTCGTCCATCTTGTAAAGGGCCATGAGAACTACAAAACCATGCTGAGATTTCACTCCCATGCGTACACACGTGTGCGGTACAGAGGCCAAAAGTGGACTGCCCCGAGACGTTAAAAACTGAGTTTTTTGTGATTTCTTCTGTGGGCCGTGCTAATGGACCTTCAAAACCACCCATTCCTGACTGAAATTTCATCCTGAATCTAATGGACGGGGTGGATTTTCCAGAAAATGCCTCTGTGGGGCTCACCGATCACGACAGCGAAAGGGTGCGAAAAGTTTTGTACAATTTGGAAATCCGGTTTTCCAGGCGATTGTGGGCCACCATCTTTGATCATATGGCAGATCTGAACCGTCCATCATGTAGAGGACCCAAGAAAGTCCTACGGGACGGTGTTTGTTGGAATTTGAACGAGGAAAATATGGTATTTCGAGGCCCCAAACTTAGCTGCGAAAAAGCTTTTGCTGCGCGTGCGACAGCTTCCCAAATCCGATTTTCACCACTCCAGCCACTCCATCAGCTATAAAAGAAGAGTCTTGGACATGAGAAAGGTATTCAGATCCAGAGAATTCGAGATCCAGAGCCAGGGAGAGAAGAAAGAGAAGAAAGAGAAGGAGGAAGAGAGAGAGATCGATTGGTTTGGTGTTTTGATTTTATGAATTTTATTGAATATTTTTTATGGATTTTATGGGTCACTAATCTCTCAGCTAGGGCTGAGATGAAGCCCCTAATTTGATCAGCTCTTGTATTGGTTGATTTACTTTGAATATTAATTAATTTGTTTTCTTTTCTAAGTGGGCTTTATGGGTTTAAATTCCATACTTCTCCATCTATGAACTTGATCAAAGTATATAGATGGATGTTGTTTGGATGCTTATTACAGGTGCTTGGGTCTGATCAAGAACAAGTTTCCTATAGAGGAAGAAACAGGGTGCTTTAATGAATGTACATTCCATATGCCCGACTAAGGATATGGGATATGTTGTTCATGGCATTGCTTAAAGGAATTAGACAGTCTGTATGCCCGATTAAGGACACAGATTGTACTTTCTCTATTTAAGTGGTATCAATCTAGATCAAGGTGAATCAACAGACAAGGGTTAGGATAGTTAGGGGTGGATTCGAAGGTCCTAGTGCTCTCTCTTATTGAATTTTCTTCCTTATTTTCAATAGTTATTTTCCATAGATTTGTGTTAGCAATTTGATCATTTATTTGTTGAATTAGTTAAGAAGAATCATGAATTTGAATTGTGACGACCAGTCCCTGTGGATTCGACCTCGGTCTTACCGAGTTTATTACTACATCACAACCCTATACTTGGGGAGTGAACAAGTTTTTGGCGCCGTTGCCGGGGATTGTTTCGATCCAAATTGGATTTAAGATTCTCTCTTATCATAATTCATAGTCTTAGGATTTTACTAATTTTAGATTAGAGTTTTTGTTTAGAAACTAACCTGTTTCCTATTTTGTAGGGTCCTGAAATAAACTTCTAATTGGTAATCCCTTTCTAAATTCTTATTTTTTCTAATTTTTATTTTTAGAATTAGGATTTTACTTTTTAGGAATTTTCTAATTCTAGAATTTCTTTTTTTTTTTTTAATTTTTTTATTTTCTATTTTTAGATTTAGATTCTTCTTTTAACTAACTTTCTATTTTTAGAAATTTCTTTTTAGAAACCTACTTAGCTTTTTATTTTTAGTAACTTTCTAATTCTAGGATTTCTTTCCTTTTTAGAAACTAACTCTTCTTTTTTGTTCTTTAGGAAGTTTCTAATTTTAGATTTTCTGTTTTAGAAACTAATTGTTTTGTTTTCTTTTGCAGGATTTTAACATAGATCTCCAATTGGTAACATCTTTCTAAATTCTCCAGTCCTCTCTACTTTCTATTTTGAGATTTAGGTTTTCAATTTTTAGGAATTTTCTACTTTCTAACTTTGGATTTGGTAACTTTCTATTTTCTAGTTTTAGCAACTTTCTTTTTAGAAATTAACCGTTGCTTAGGATTTTTTTTTTTTTTTTTTTTTTTTTTCTATCATTATTTTAGGAAACTTAATTTGTTTTTGTTTTTATTGACAGGAATTGGGGATGGAAGCTACTAAGTGAAGGAGGAGCTTCTTAAATCTTCTGACATCAATCATCTCCTTTCCGGGTTCTTTCTTCCCATTCTTGTTGACATAGTTTTAACTTGTTTTAGAATCTCATAGTTCTAGTTCTAGTTTTATTTCTCTTAGGTTGCTTTTTAGTTTAGTTTCCTTTCTTACATTGCAATAACATAGTTTATGCTAGGACGTAGATCTCTGAATATAGAACTAGCACCTTTTGATCCTGAAATAGAAAGAACTTTTCGTAAAAGATTTAGAAACATCCTATTTGAAATGGCAGAAGAGAATGGAACTAAAGCTCTTAGAGATTATTCAGCTCCTGTCCAATTCAATGCGCCTTCATGCATAGTGTTGCCCACCACCACGGCAGCACACTTTGAACTGAAGACTGGGGTCATACAGTTGTTGCCTTCCTTTTATGGGTTAGACAAGGAGGACCCATATCATCATGTGAAAGAATTCCTAGACATTTGCTCTACCTTTAGGTTTCAAAACTTTTCAGACGATTCGATCCGTTTGCGCCTTTTTCCTTTTTCTTTGAAGGATAAGGCGAAAGCATGGTTGAATTCTCTAGGAGTTGGGTCTATCACTACATGGGACCAATTGTCTAGGAAGTTCTTAAACAAGTTCTTCCCTGTTCACAAAACAAATGCTCTCCGTAGAGAAATCACTAATTTCACACAAAAAGAGGGAGAGCACTTTCATGAATGTTGGGAAAGATGGAAGGACTTACTTCTTAAATGTCCACACCATGGTTTTGAAAAGTGGCAACAGGTTCAATACTTTTATGACGGTTTGACACCCCAAAACCGTCGCATGGTTGATGCCACCAGTGGAGGGTCATTCATGACCAAAAGTGATGTTGAAGCATGGAACTTCTTTGAAACCTTGTGTGAAAATTCCCAGCAATGGGACTATTCAAATAGAGATGACAGAAGTTCCCAACCACAAAAGAGAGGTGGTATATATGAGATAGGAGTCACGCCAGATCTCCATGCCAAGATTGATGGCCTGACAAAGAAGGTTGATGCTCTGATGTTGCATAATGGACCTCCACAAACAACTCAAGCCGAGGCTTGTGGCATATGCTCTAGTCCTGCCCATTCTATGCAGTCTTGTCCATCTGGTGCAACATCCCCAGAACTTCTCTCTGAACAAGTACATGCTATGAATACTTTTCAAAAACCTGGGAATGATCCTTACTCGAACACATACAACCCAGGGTGGGCTAGACATCCAAATTTTTCTTGGGCAAAGGGACCACAACAAGGAGGACCATCTGGAAATCCTCCTATGCAACCTCAGCAGTTTCCACAATATCAACAAATGCCTGCACAATCAAGGAAACCATCTCTTGAGGATACACTCCATCTTTTTATGCAGAGTTCTCTCCAATTCCAAAAAGACACCCAACAAACCTTACTAGCCAACCAGCAAAGCTTACATGCAAATGCGCAATCCATTGCCAAGCTGGAAGTACAAATGGGTCAACTAGCTGCCACATTGAGTGAGAGAGAGAAGGGTAAGTTCCCTAGCCAACCTGTGGCTAATCCAAAGGGACAGTATGAGATTGGCTCTAATTCCAACCAAGGGCAATATCATGAGCAAGCCAAATCGATCATTACCCTTAGGTCAGGCAAACAGATTGACAACAAAATAGAGATACCTAGGGATGAATCAAATCAAGGTGAAGCAGAGAGACACACCAATGCATCCAAAGTCCAAAAACTCTCTGACTCTCCAAGAGCCGCTGACGTGCCCAAAGCACCCTTTCCTCAACGTCTGGCACCAATGAAGAAAAGAAACAACTTTGATGAAATCTTGGATGTGTTTAAAAAAGTGCAAGTCAACATCCCGTTGCTTGACGCTATCAAGCAAGTCCCTCCTTACGCTAAGTTTCTTAAAGATTTATGCACTCAAAAGCGTAAGCAGAATGTTCATAAGAAAGTCTTCCTTGCAGAGCAGCTTAGCTCCATGATTCAACATAACACTCCTCCTAAATTTAGGGATCCAGGAGCTCCCACCATTTCTTGCGGCATAGGAGATCATAAGATAGGGAAGGCATTGCTTGATTTAGGGGCGAGCGTCAATTTGTTACCATATTCGGTTTATGAGCAGCTAGGACTTGGCGAGTTGAAACCGACTAAAATAACATTACAACTAGCTGATAGATCTGTCAAGGTGCCCCGTGGTGTTATTGAAGATGTGCTAATCCAGGTTGACAAATTTTATTTCCCAGTGGATTTCATAGTTATAGATACTCAGCCTGTTCAGAATCCTCATAGTCAGATCCCAGTCATTTTGGGTCGTCCATTTTTGGCCACATCTAATGCTATTATAAATTGCCGAAATGGAGTTATGAAGTTGTCCTTTGGTAACATGAATATTAAACTTAATGTTTTTAATGCAGGACAACAATCCGCAGATTTGGATGACATATTTGAAGTGGACATGATCGAGAGCCTTGTGCAGGACTCCTTCCGTACATCTTTTGAAGATCCTCTTGAGACCTGCTTAGCACAATCGGGCATGGATTTTGACATCGATAGTCCCATCCACGAAGTCAATGCACTGCTCGACTCTACTCCTATATTGGAGACTGAAAAATGGAGAGCGAAAGTGGAACCTCTTCATCCCTCTGAGACTCTTCCTGACAGCACAGTTTCTAACTCTGAGAAGGCAAAAGAGAACAGGTTGCTTAATGTTCTTCGAACATATAAGGCAGCAATTGAACGGAAGATAGCAGAAATACAAGGAGTGTGCCCCACTGTATGTAAGGATCATGCTGTGGAAATGTCACGTAAAATGCAATGGAAGCATGATCCTAACATGAAAGAAGTTGTTCGAGCAGAAGTCCTTAACTTATTTGACGATAGTGTCAGTTACCTCATTGCAGATAGCACAGCTCATGGGAACTCACATCACTTGTCTGGGATTGGTTAACCATAGTGTTGAGGTAAGTTCTTTGGTGGACCCTGGTCTTAAAGATTAATGAATTCATGGTCCGTTTTTGGTCTAGCTGAAGACATTAAACTTAGCGCTCCTGGGAGGCAACCCAGCATTTCTTTTGATTTCTTTGTTAGTTAGTTCAATGTTTGTGGGTAACATTACTGCAAACCCTCACGAGACTACAACTCGTCCACTAGGGGTAACCTAGGGGTTTAAAGGCTTGTTGCATGCGCTAAATGCAATCGAGAGCACCTGCGAAAGTGGTATAGGTAGGATCTTCTTTATTTTTCTTTTATTTTTACTTCTGTTGATCTCTCTCTTGTGCTAACTTGCTTTTATGATGAAATTTTTTGAGAAAGCTTCTTGATTCTCCATCAAGGTACCATCTTTCCATCACTCATCTTTTATTCTCGCTATCCCATGTGCATTGCATGCTTATTTCTTTTACATTAAGGACAATGTAGATTTTAGGTTGGGGGTGGGAGATTAGGGTACCTAATCAGTATTTTCTTGGTCTTGAGCAAAATTTGTGAAATTTTTAAAATTTTTTTTCTGGAATTTCTATTGAATTCAAAGTGATTTTGAAGGATAGTTGTGATTTTAACATTATAAGATATGTGATGTTGGTAACTTATGACTCTTGGATTCGGCCATCTACTTGATTTCACAGTCAATTTTGAATTGATAATCCATGATTAGAAATTGTAAACATTGATTGAGCCATGATTTCACATATCACATCTCGCTTACACATTAAGTTTTCAGTTCGATAACTGAATGATTAACTTAGTAAAAAGAAGAATTAAAAGGCTAAGTCACATAATCGTCATCATAGGTTTGCTCCCTATAGATGAAGATTCGATTCCTCATAATTGACAAAAAAAAAAAAAAAAGTTAGGCGACAAGTTTTCGCCATAGGTTTGCTCCCTATAGGTGAGAATTTGATTCCCGTCATTTGTGTTACTGCTCATAAATAAAAAAATCAAAGGTTGATAAAATGAAAAGTTAATCTGTGAGATAAGTGTTGGTTTCAAGCTTGGCAACTTACTAAAGATATCATGAAATTGACAATTGGATCTCTTAATGATTGTACGTCGAGAATATACTATACACTCGTGGAACTCAATGTTTAGGAATGTTCAAATTAATGGATTAATATTTTAAACTTGATTATGAAATCTGCTGAGAGCTTGATTCCAAGAGAAAAATTCCACACACCAATCATGAATCTTAGAATTTTCACATCTCAAGCTATCTGTTCACAAGTCACTTGAGTTTACAGGAATTGTCTTTTATTTCTGAAATTATTTTTCGCATGTTTTGCTCGGGACTAGCAAAATGCTGGTTGGGGGTTGTGATCAGGGTCGAATATTGCATATCAGACCCCAGTAATTACTTGATTTACATACATGATAATATTTAATGCCAGATTTTACTCGTGTTTTTGTTACAGGAGGAAATTAGGAGCGTGTATAGCAAAATGATGTTAAAAGCATAGATTTGACGCTCCAAAATTACCAGAGCACGAGATGTACTCCAGAAAACCAATGGTGAAGAATATACACGCCTGGGATCCGAGGAAAGCACGATAAAGAGGCCTGAAATTGGTGCAAAATGCAAGATCACATATTTTCCGTCATCCGATCAACTCGAAACTTTATACATGGGATTAGGGACATAAATTAACCATACATTTCAAATTTCAGCCATTAGATCACTGCAGAAGTGGGCCAACGGATAGATCAGCCCATTAATTCCTTAAGTGGGGCCCACAGGGTCTCTGGATTTGCCTCAAATTGGTTCTCAACGCATTATATGCCAAGACAAAACAGATGGTCGGATTAGATTCCTTAGAAGAATTGTAGTGGATCCCACATGTACAGCGTGTGTACAGAGAGTACACACGCCCGCGCCGCACCGGATCACCCAGCCCGTTCAAAGACGGTTTGACCGACCGCCTTCAGCAAAAAAAAACGGAAATTTCCGTTTTTTACAGCGTCCATGAAACGGATGCCCTGTTCGTGGTTGTGGGGCCCACCTTGTGTCCAAATGGACAATCCGGACCGTCCATCCGCTTCCTGGGGTGGCAGTTACCCTCGCCTAGGTGGCAAAATCCGAATGAAAGCATAGATCAGATCCCATCAGTTCAAACGCAGATTGGACGGCAAGACAGAAAGCCGCGTGGGCTGCACCGAATCCACCCTAAAACCAGTAAATTCTTACTGATTTTTCGAGCTGAATCTAATGTACGGAGTAGATTTCTCAAAGCACCTGTGAAGTGGGACCCACCATCATCACAGCGTCGGTTTGGCGTCCGCGTACGTCCGACGGCTGCCAGTTTTTGCGGAATTTAGTGGGCCCCGTACGTCACCTGTACAGAAGATCTGATCTGTCCATCTTGTAGAGGGCCATGAGAACTACAAAACCATGCTGAGATTCCACTCCCATGCGTACACACGTGTGCGGTACAGAGGCCAAAAGTGGACTGCCCCGGGACGTTAAAAACTGAGTTTTTTGTGATTTCTTCTGTGGGCCGTGCTAATGGACCTTCAAAACCACCCATTCCTGACTGAAATTTCATCCTGAATCTAATGGACGGGGTGAATTTTCCAGAAAATGCCTCTGTGGGGCTCACCGATCACGACAGCGAAAGGGTGCGAAAAGTTTTGCACAATTTGGAAATCCGGTTTTCCAGGCGATTGTGGGCCACCATCTTTGATCATATGGCAGATCTGAACCGTCCATCATGTAGAGGACCCAAGAAAGTCCTAAGGGACGGTGTTTGTTGGAATTTGAACGAGGAAAATATGGTATTTCGAGGCCCCAAACTTAGCTGCGAAAAAGCTTTTGCTGCGCGTGCGACAGCTTCCCAAATCCGATTTTCATCACTCCAGCCACTCCATCAGCTATAAAAGAAGAGTCTTGGACATGAGAAAGGTATTCAGATCCAGAGAATTCGAGATCCAGAGCCAGGGAGAGAAGAAAGAGAAGAAAGAGAAGGAGGAAGAGAGAGAGATCGATTGGTTTGGTGTTTTGATTTTATGAATTTTATTGAATATTTTTTTTATGGATTTTATGGGTCACTAATCTCTCAGCTAGGGTTGAGATGAAGCCCCTAATTTGATCAGCTCTTGTATTGGTTGATTTACTTTGAATATTAATTAATTTATTTTTCTTTTCTAAGTGGGCTTTATGGGTTTAAATTCCATACTTCTCCATCTATGAACTTGATCAAAGTATATAGATGGATGTTGTTTGGATGCTTATTACAGGTGCTTGGGTCTGATCAAGAACAAGTTTCCTATAGAGGAAGAAACAGGGTGCTTTAATGAATGTACATTCCATATGCCCGACCAAGGATATGGGATATGTTGTTCATGGCATTGCTTAAAGGAATTAGACAGTCTGTATGCCCGATTAAGGACACAGATTGTACTTTCTCTATTTAAGTGGTATCAATCTAGATCAAGGTGAATCAACAGACAAGGGTTAGGATAGTTAGGGGTGGATTCGAAGGTCCTAGTGCTCTCTCTTATTGAATTTTCTTCCTTATTTTCAATAGTTATTTTCCATAGATTTGTGTTAGCAATTTGATCATTTATTTGTTGAATTAGTTAAGGAGAATCGTGAATTTGAATTGTGACGACCAGTCCCTGTGGATTCGACCTCGGTCTTACCGAGTTTATTACTACATCACAACCCTATACTTGGGGAGTGAACACTTACCTATGCCTATCAAATGGTAGAAGCCTGTCAAAGAGCAGATGCGGGTTGATAGGTTTTCAACTCAGGCAAGTAGACGGATTCCCTCTTGATGTATTCATGCATTGCATAATATTTACATTTTTTTTCTAAAATTATATTATGTATGATTATTGACATTCTATTATAATTTGATGTAAGGAACCATGTCAAAAATTCTCACTAGGCCTGCCCAGCTAACCTTTTATTGATGTAAAACCGTATAGATGAGCAATTAGCTGATGAGTTGACGTAAGAGCAAAAATGTGTGGTTGAACTGGTGCATCACATACTGAGACGTACCCATAACTATCAGAAGAGGAACTGGTCGCATTTGTACCATTCTTAATTATTTAATTAGAATTTTATTTATTTGGATGATCTAATTAGTTGAAGGATTTTAAGCATTTGACTGATTTTATTTAATTAAATTGTTCTAGGTCTGTAGTAAGTATTCATTAGTAAGTCGTATTGACTGATAAATGATGACAAATTTATGTTGATTGAATGTTTATGTATGTTAAGAATGAACAAATGTTGATGATTAAATCATTGTGTGAATGATTGTAAATGAACCTAATTAATTGGAATGTAAAAATGAATATTAATTGTGCCTCTAAATAATCGTATAATAGAATTAAGTTAGTACACTTTGTGTACGAGTTACGACTCGAAACTTAGGTCTGAGGGTGCACACTCTGTACTCGAATTTCGGAGCATGACAATGATCCTCTCCATAGTGACCACCGAGCACCAATAAATGTCGTGATCTTACCATATTGTTAATGGTTTGGGTAGCGTGCCTTCTTCATAATTAGAGTTTGGGTGATGATATTTACTTTAGTTATGATTATCCTTGGATAATAACCCCTGATATTAACCCGATTGAGTTGTATGGACTATTGGGCTATAAACTCAAATTTTGATCAATGGACATTAGTGAGGGACCGTTATATGCCACCATGAGATATGTGAATCCGTTTAACGACAATTGATAAGATGAAGGTATCTTAATTTCACCAACTTATTGTTTGAACTAAAAATAATAACTACTTAGCTAATCATATTTAAGTTAGGAAAACTCATTTTATAAACACAAAAAAGAAAGAGAATTAATCGATTATAACAAGTGAAAGACCACTTATTCAAGACTTGTCATGTAAATTTTCTTTTTCTATTTTTTTTTTTAAATACTCCAATAATCTCCCACTTGTCTTAGAACAAAAAATTAGACACCAAGAAGAGCCATCATGCATAGATGATGGTGATAAAGAATTACTGTTTTCTATTTTAGGGTTCACATAATAATTGAATCTACTTCATTTTTGGAATAATTCCTAAAATAATTTGAGAAAAGATATCATGCATAGATGATGGTGATAAAGAATTATTGTTTTCTATTTTACGGCCACTTAACAATTGGATCTACTTCATTTTTGGAATAATTCCTTAAAATAAGTTTTTAAAAAAGAAGATAAACAGTCTCGATACAGAATACACACATCAAGGTGGGCCCCGCGATAATGGTAACTGCCGCACCTTATGGGTGAGGCCAGGGTCTCTCACCGAATCCACTCCCGGAGATTCTTGTTACAATCAATCCCGTCAGGGCGCGGTTTGGGTGGATCCATAGATGTAAGTGGATCCTTAAATGTGCGCCCACTATTATTTACGTGCCTTATATCCACACCGTTCATCTATCTTGACAGCTTATTTTAGGAGATTATCCCAAAAATGAAACAGATTTAAATCTTAGGTGGACCATATAACAGGAATCAGTTGTGATTGAATATCCACCATTAAAAATTTTATAGGACCACATGATTGTTTATTTGCCATCCAAACTGTAGATAAGGTTCAAAAGAAATTGGCGAAGAGACCACACAAATATCAGCTTGATCCAAAACCTTTCGTCAACGAACAGTGGGTTACCACTATTTCCTGTATTATGGTCCACCTGAGATTTGGATCTGCCGTAAAGTAACTTTTAAAAACGGATGGACAGCGTGGATATAAGGAAAATACATCAAGGTGGCCCCACGGTCAGGTATCCCATCCAAGACGCGCCCATCTCGTCCATGATTTTTGGATTCCACGTGGCAGGGAAACACCAGCTCACGGGTTACTCGAGTAACGGACGCGGATTTCCTGCTAAAGCCGTTAGTAGGCAGTTACCGCACTGTGAACCCAGGTGGAGGCCACTGTGATGTTTGTGAGAAATCCACCCTGTTCATCCCTTTTTTGAGTTCATCCCTTTTTTGAGTTCATTTCAGAATACGAGAGAACAAATGAACCGTATCAAATGCTCAATTGTGCCGGAAACGTGAGAATTGAACGTCCACAGTTGAAATAATCGTGGGGCCCACTTGAGTCCTGCATACTTCTTACATTTAGTCTTTGCGATGGTCCCACCTCTTGAATACTTCGTAACGGTAGGAATTTCTTTAAACACCTTTTCCTTTAATACTGCCTACTTGAATCTTACGTTTAGTCTCATCAGGAAAGATGATTTCACAAAACGGATGGAGAGAGTGGATTCCTCACAAACATTACATAGTGCCTCACTTCAGATCTCTTGCAATTTCACATGAAGTTTCTGCATGTGTTTGTAATAAATCTAATCGGTCCATCCATTTTGTAAACTCATTTCATGACATGCTACCAAAAATTAAGAAAATTAAAAACTATTATGGGTCTCACGACATGAAAATCGGGAAAAAAATTTCAAAGGTTGAAACCTTTCTAACCTCCACCTTGATGTTTATATGTCATGCAAAATGCTTATAACGTGATTCTCACTTGGATGAAGTAAATACACAGCAAACTTAGGTTGATACAAAACTTAAATACCTAGTAGAATATTTCAGCATGTAATGAAATGAGCTCCAAAAATAGATGGACGGAATGGATTTCTCACAAACGTAACGCTGGTTACAGCCAACATTCTTGCGGAGGATCTTCGTGCTTTCGTATAAAATCCGCGTCCGCTTTAGCAGGAAATCTCCGTCCGGAAATCCGCGTCCTCGAGTACGGGCGTCGATTAGATACTGACAATGTCAGTAGCTAAATTGATACTAAGTAAAGTCACCAAGCTCCGTGGACCCATTACGATGCATGTGTTGTAACCGTCCAACCATTTGAAGAAATGGTTCTATGGCATGAGATAAAGAAGGAAATAGATCTAAAGTTCAAGGGAACCTATCACAGAAAACTGTGGGATTAGTCACACCCACGGTTGAAACATTTATTGGGCCCCCATGATATATTTTTTAGATCCAACCTATTCACATATATATATATATATATATATATATATATAAAAGCTTGATCGGAAGCTTCCGTGGGCCCCAAGAATTTTTGAACGGTAGGTGTCACCGTCGCCACTGTTTTCTATGGTGAGGTCCACTTGAAATTTAGATCCATCTCATTATTTTTTCCATGCCATAAAACGATCTCTCCAAATGGATGGACGGTATAGATACAACACACGCATCATGGTGGGGTCCACAAAGCTTGGTGATGTCACTTCAGTAGTGATTTTGCTACTGACCTTGTCAGTATCTAATCCGCGCCCCTCGAGTAACGGCTAATGCCGCTAATCCGCTCCCTGCACGAGGTGGATTTTACGGAAGTTTCTCCGGCCCTACGTTGCCGAAAGTAACGCAGGTACTAACCTAGTCCGAGGTGGACTAGGATTTTATAACGACCCGTCCGTTCTGTGGGTCCTACGATGATGTAAATTTATTATCCATGCCGTCCATCTATTTTTTCAGCTCATTTTAGGGCATTTTAAGAAAATTGAGAGTGATCCAATACTCGGACGTACACACCACAGGAAATAGGGCGATTGAGCATCCACCGTTAAAAATTTCTTCAGGCCACAAAAGTTTTGGATGAAGCTGATATTTGTGTTTTCCATTCACCCAGGTCTGTGTAACCTAATTAAAAGGTTGGATGAGAAATAAACATACAGCGGTCCCTAGGCCTTAGGAACTTTTTAATGGTGGGAGTTCAATCACCACTGTTTCTGTGGCATGGTCCACCTGAGATGTGGATCTGCCTCGTTTTTTTGTCTAATGCCCTAAAATGATCTGGAATAACGGATGGACGGCCCGGATGAAACGCATAGATCATGGTGGATCCACAAAGCCTTTCTTCCAGCACCAACATCTCGGTATGAAGGGGTCACTCCCTAATCCGAATACGTGCGAGGTATGCCACGGCGGTTCAACCTACGTGGCACATGTGCAAGAAATCCAAGCCGTGCAAAAAGTGCCACCATCATGAGGATTTCCTGGTGAACCAGAACCATCAACTCACCAGGTGGGCTAAGGCTGTATGTCGTGCCAGATCACACGTGTCCATTGATTTAGATGGTGTATTGGTGTGGCCCACCTGATGATTGAGTTACTGGGAGATCTTTGTGATGGTCCCACCTTTTGCACGGTTTGGATGGCTTGCACATGTGACATGACCGCGGGAAAGTGGTGTAGTATGGTAGGCTTTTTAGTTTACAATGGCTGTATGCTCTCACGTGCTTTCTCAGTGACAGAATCACCTCAGACAAGGGGCGCGTGTTTTCGAGAGAAGAGTCATCGGGGCCATAGTGCATCGCATCTTGAAATAGCATTCTGATGCAACGATCTGTACTATTGGTCTACATTTCATTGATCTGGACGGTCCGTTTTCCTAGATCTATCATTGATGAGGGCCTTACAAAAGTTCTAGAATTTTATAGGCTCCTAACCCTCCATCAGATGGATGAAAATAGACGGTTAAGGGAAAGTTGCAGTGACGGTTGAGTAAAAATTCCATAAAATGGACCGCTAATGTTTCCCCACCTGAAAGAAGTTCTAGTGATCTCCCATCATAAAATCAACCGTGTAGATTGATTGATGAAAGATGGGCACCATTTTCACAGAGTGGGTGCATCGGAATAGCATCCACCTTCTGATGCATGGGGATTCAGTCCATCATTTCTTTTCAAGGGGACCGAATCCGTCCGTCGATCTTTGTAAAAGACTTTTTTAAGCTGGTATAGTTTTCTAATATAAAAGGGGTAAGCACGGATTGTGTCCTTAATCCGTAACATACACGTGGTACAGGGGTACAACTAGCACGCGGATTGGGTTGATACATGACTCTGGAGCCCACCTTGATATGTGTGTTTTAAATCCGCGCCGTCCATCCGTTTTGGGAGCTCATTTCAGGGAATGATCCTAAAAACTAAGAAGATATAAATCTCATGTGTACCACAGTACTAGAAAGAGTGGTGATTGAACGACCACCATTAAAAGCTTGCTAGGGCCTACCGTAATGTTTATTTGCGGTCCAACCTGTTGATAAGGTCACAAGTACCTCAGTGAAGGGAAAAATACAAATATCAGCTTGATCCAAAACTTTTGTAGCCCCCTAGAAATTTTCAACGATGGCCGTTCAATCAACACAGTTTCTTCCAGTGTGGTTCACCTGGGATTATGATCCAACTAATTTTTGGCATCATGCCCTAAAATGAGCGAAAAAAACGGATGGACGGTGTGGATATAAAATATATAAATCACAGCGGGCCCAGAGTCACGGATCCACCCAGCGGGTAACCACCAAATCCGCGCCCGTACAGCTATCCTTTCGGCGTGGAGCCTCTATCATCCTAGTATCACGTGACCTGGCGATTCTAACGGTTCGATCTGACTTGCAGATGGACACGTGGAAACGAGTTGTACTTGTCTAATGATTGAGCTGGCTCCTCAGGGGATCGTCGCTATTTACAGATTAAAAAATATGATCAGGTGGGCCACACATGTATGAACTATTGAATGATTTATCCTAACCGTTCAATTGTTTAGAACAGTTGTTTATTATTTGATAAAAACATAGGCGAACTTTCTAGATACTGTGTCTAAATTGCTGCGATCAGCTGACGAACGGCTCTAATATAGTACACGTATGCCTCGTTGTCACGTGTGAGGCGACTGCAGTTTCACGGTGCACGTGAGCGACTGCAATCAGCATTTCCCATGAATCATGATCGAACGCATCTAAATCCAAAAGTCAACACTGAACGGTAGGGCAGAAAGTCGGCCGGGTTGAGATGGGACCCTAGCCTACCCAAGGTTCTTATAGCTCAACCCTAATTCAATCCAACCCAAGCTCAACCTAGATAGGTTTGGTGGGGTGGGTTGGTGGATGCATGCTAATAATTTTAATGATTGTATTAGTTTATTATATTTTAATATATATTTTTATTTTTATATTTATAATTTTATTAATTATATATGTTATTATTTATCATAAAAACTTCATTTATTCTAAACAAATAAGTTAAAATATAGGACAATTACTTATTTAAAAGTCTTGTTGTGTAATGCACAATCCATTTGGGAGAGAGAAATCCAACATTTCTTGTTAGCTTGAGTCATCAAATATGATAGTAGACCAATGAGACTTGACAACACCAGAATTTCTTATGTCTTCAACACATACGAACCACACTCAATTATAATTTATAAGTAACTTATATATTGATCAGGTTTGGGTTGGGTCAGGCAACCCAAGACCTTAATTGAGCCCGACCCAAAGTTTATCGGTTGATGTTTGTATAGCCCAAGCTTGAGATTGGACTTGATACATCTTGCCCAAGCCCAACCCAATATCAGGTCAATCATAAAAGAGTCAGGTCCAACTCGCCCAACTTTCAACCCTACTAAACATAAGAGGTCATTTGGCACCTTGGATTGGAGAGGATTGGAGGGGATTAGAGGGGTTTCAAATCCCCTTAGTTGTTTGGTAGCATAAAGCAACTGGGGATTGCCATCTTTGAGGGGGTTTGTAATCCACGGTGAGAGCTTGGATTACACTCAAAATCATTTCAATAGTTGCATGTATAAATGTATGTCACTGTACACTATCATTCTACTAGGCACATGGCCCACTAACGATGATCAGCACCGTCCAAACATTGTTCATGTAGATCAACACCGTCCAAATATTATCCAATACCGTCCAAACATTGTCTATATTAATCAACGATTAAAAATCGTTGGTTAGTCACTCAGACATGATCTTGTGCTTGCGGTCCATCTAAGACTTGGAATTTCATCATTTTTAGGCAAAATAGATATTTTAGCGGGCTTATCACAACCATAGTGTTAAAAATTATATATCTCACTAATTGGGGATATTAAAGTTGATTTAGTAATTAAATTCAAACCCCTGCAAATATGCCATGTATAGGTATTTTTGAATTAAAGTTGATTCATACTCCACGGTCCCAAACACACCAAGAGGATTGCCAATCCAGGGGGTTTCCAATCCTGGGGGTTGCGAATCTAGGGGTTTCAAATCCACGCTCCCAAACAGGCCCTAAAGGCTAATTTAAATGATACATAGCCTGCGTTTTCTTTCACAGTATAAGCGAGTTTTAAATTCTGATAAGTGAGGCCTGCGTTTTCTTTCACAGTACAAGCGAGTTTTAAATTCTGAAAAGTGAGGCCGTGAATATGTGATCAGAAACATTCACCCCTGGGGTTTCAAGGTAGATGGACGGCCCAAATGTCTTCTCTGAAGATCCTAGCATGAAATTTCAAGATAGACCGTCATTGTACTTCATTACCTAGCCGTGCATCTTCATACTTCAAACCGAAAGTAAAAAATTGGTGATACTTTTTAGTGATGGTCCTTGCACGGCGATGCATACGGGAGTGTGGATTAGCTGTTACCGGGTAGTGTTGCCCTTACCGTGTGGAGCCCACCTTGATGAATATGTTTCATATCCACGCCGTCCAATCATTTTTTCAGATCATTTAAAGATGCTATCCGAAAAATTAAGTAGATAAAAATCTCGGGTGAACCACACCACTAGAAGAAGTGGCGAATGACCAATAAAAGCTTTTTTTAAGGCAACAAAAGTTTTGGATCAAGCTAGCCTTTGTTTTTTCTCTTTATCCAGTTCTGTTTGACCTTATCAACGGGTTGGATGGAAAATAAACATTACTGATCTGCTTGCATTGGGCCTTGGGAGAGTTTTAAAGGTGATTCTTTAATAATAACTGTTTCTTGTGGTGTGGTCCATCTACGATTTGGATACGCTTAATTGATTAGAACATGTCTTAGAATCGGCTGGAAAAACGGATGGACGGAGTGGATATCAACATATCATCAAGGTGGGGGTCCTACAGTAAGGGTAACACCCACAGAGCTGTTACCGGGTAACTCCTAATCCGCACCCGATGCATGCCATGTCATGGTCTAGATTGCCGGACGTGGGGCCCACTTGTAAGAATTGAAAACGTGGGAGATGATAAGGTAGGGACTGAAGAACCCGGCCAAGGGAAGATCCACACCTTTAAAGTACATGTGGCAGGGTTATATTTCAATCGGGACCGTTCATCCGGTGGGGCTCATTAATGACGGTACATGTTTCGAAAATCACTATCTCACAAGATGATCATAGCCATCACACTTACTATTTAAGCTATTGGCCATTAGCCATCTATTTGATAGGCATTAATTGGATGATTCAGATTACCTGGATAGGGTAATTTTGGACACATTCACTTACCAACATGGGACCCACAATTTGAGTGGTACGGATAGCTGAAAAATGAGCGACAACCGTTTTCCGAAATGGTGCAAAACTAACATAGAAGTATGGTCCTTCTTTTCAGGGACACGGCTTACCTACGACACGGATCCAGCCAGGTAGGTGCGACCCTGACCGTGGGGCCCACCTAGATGTATGCGGTCTATATCCACGCGGTTCATCTAATTTTCCAGATACTTGTAGGGCATTGTCCAAAAAATGGTAAGAACCAAATCTCAGGTGGATGGTAGGGATTGAATTCTCACCATTAAAAACATTAAAATCTTCTTGGGGGCCACAGAAAATTTGAATCAATTTACTATTCGTGGTTTGCGTTCATCCAGATCTTTGTGATATTATCCATAGATTGGATGACAAATATACTCTATAGCGTGCCCTAATTTTTTTTTTTTTTTCTAATTACGGTGGACGTTCAATCACCATTTTGCTCCTGTGGTATGATCCACATGAGTTGGATATACCTAATTTTTGGTTTTATATCCTAAAATAATCTAGAAAGACGGATGGACGGCGTGGATATAAAATTCATACTTCTAGATGGGCCAGGGTCAGGGTCGGCTGCATCCAGGATCGCATCTAATCCGCGACGCTTTTTAGGATCCTTCCAGTTTCCAACGCGAGATCGACGACGCCCCTTTTGAGAGAGAAAAAAAAAAACTTGGTACTCGGTATAACGGATGATACGCGGCCACTTAGTATTTCATACATACCATATGATTAAAATTCAAATAAACCGTCCATATAATATGTACCAGTTTAGATATATACTGAAGAAAATGAATTATATTTAATTATATCAGTATCAGATAGTGGACATTTAATAGACGGTTGAAAATGAAATCTTCACGTCCACGAATCAGAGGTTGGATTTACTCAACCAGCGTGATTTAACTTATCTGCAGTGGGTTCCACAACCTAGTCGAGTTAATTTGAGTTAATATATGCAATGTGTACGATTTTTCTAAGTGCCTGCGTATCAAGCGTCCTACGCACCAGAGTATCAAATATCCCACCCAAACGATGTCCGGAATCGTGCACGCACCTGTTTTACGCTGCTTAAAAACAACCAAGCTCTTTGTTGCTCACCACATTTATATGAAATATCCGATCCGTCCATCCGGTGGAAAACCTAATTTTCACTCTATATACATAATATCATCCAATAAAAGCTCACATATTCCACACCAATAGGTAAAATGTAAAATTGTGCCTAAAATATCTTAAGTCCACTCGTTACGGCTCTACTGAGTTTTGAATCCCCTGTATTTTCTACATTCCCTTATTACTGGTGACAGACACCTGATGAACCGTTTTGATGAAATCTATACACCTTGGTGGTCCTGTACACAAACGTATGGTTGGCATACCATATTCATTGTTACTTGTGGTGTGGTCCACCGTACTATTGAATATTTATGATTTTAGTATTTATAATCTAGCATCGAAAATTCACCTGATGGACCGAGTAGATTTTAAATATAAAACATGATGGTCCCAAAAATCTCCAAAGAACTTGAGCCTTTTATGCAATGCGGAAAACAGAGAGTTGTATTAATTCGGTTACACCAGACCAGACACCCACTTTTTAATTTTTATACATACTCTTTTCTTCCTACCGGAGACGTTTACAATATGCCCAAGCTCTGTGGGCCCACCATGTTATCTATGTAAAATCCACTCCTTCCATCAGATGAGAACACTTATCTTAACCGTTCATACAGAAGATAAGACGATTAAGAACTCATAATGGCTCACACAAATGTTAACAATGTAAAATTGTGCTAAAACCTCTAAATTCAGGCTCTTGAGTTTTATACCAGGTTGATTTCTAGTATGTTCCCTTAAACCTTGTGATACGCACCTAATGAACGGTTTTGATGAAAAATACACACATCAGGTAGCCCCAACACAAACCTATGGGTTGGCTTCCCATTGTTTCCGGTGGTGGGACCCACCTCAGCTGCCTGTTTTGCTGAATTTTGGGTACGGGTTTTGGCTAGTGATGACGCCACTAACCTGTTGGCTACTTGTCAGTGCTCTGTGGCCCACCGTTATGTATACATCATGTATTTCATACTCTGTTTATCCAATTTATTTATTTTTCATATCATTTAGGGCTTCATCTAAACAATGAGGTATATCTTACTCTCAGTTGGGCCACACTGCTTGAAAATAGTCTTGACTGAATGTCTACCATTAAAAACCTCGAAAGTCCTCTTGTAATGTTTATTTGACATTTAACCTGTTGATTAAGTCACACACATGGATGAAGGGAAAAACAAATACCAGCTTGATCTAAAACTTTGGTGGCTCCTAATAAGTTTTTAATGGTGGGCATTCAATCAATACCTTTTTCTGTGATGTGGTCTACTTCTAATTTAGACCTACCTCATTTGTTATCTTTTATCTTAAAATGATCTGGAAAAATGGATGAACGGGGTGGATGAAATACATACATCATAGTGGGGCCCATACATCACCCACTAAGTAGCTACATGCTACTGACAGTGTCACTGCCCAATCCGCATCGGAATTTTGGATCCTGAATTCTGGGATCGGATTAGCTGTTGGACCACGCCACTGGATGTTGGACCACTAAAAGGTGTTACCTTAACCATGTGGGGACCGCTTGATATAAATTATTATTATATATATATTTTTTTATATCCACGCCGTCAATCTTCTTTACCATCTATTTGTGGACGCGATGCCAAAATTTAAGAAGATCCAACTCATAGGTGGACCACACCACTAGAAACAGTGATGATTGACCATTAATTTTTTTTTTTTATGGGCCACAAAAGTTTTGGACTAAGATTATCTTTTTATTTTCCCTTCATCCAGGTATTTTTGACATTATTAACAGGTTGGATGGAAAATAAACATTACGAAAACCTCACAATGGGCCCTTTGGAATTTTTAACGGTGAGGCATTCAATCACAGCTGTTTCCAATAGTATAGTCCAGCTGAGATTTTGATCTGCTTAATTTTTGGGAGAACCTCTTAAAATGGCCTGGAGAAACAGATGGACGGTGTGGATATATAACAAATCATCAGGGTGGGCCCCACAGTAAGGAGCACAACTGATATACGGAGTAAGATGTGACACATATGACAAAGTGGGCCCACAAAGCCTTCTGGCGCTGCGTTAAACAGGTGTTGCTGGTGATTCGGTTCCTCTTCTTCCTTCCTTCTTGGAGAGAGAAGAAAACCATCAAAATAGCGATAGAGAGAGAGAGAGATAACATCCAACGGCCAAGATATCATCATCTCTCTTCCTCTCCAAAATCTCCAAATCCAGACACATTTCATCCTTCCACGTTCTTGTCAGATTTCACTTCTGAAAGAACAAGAAGAAGAAGAAAAACCATCAGTTTTCAGCCATAAATTCGATTTTCCTTTTCATTTTTCAATTCTTATTTCAAATCCGCCATGGAAAAAGGATCCGAAGATCAACCCAAGCCCACCCACCGTCTCGATCGTCTGATCTTCCCCGCGTGGGCCCGCGACGTCTCTGAATGCGAGGCCCACTACAACGTCACCTCCTCATCCGGCCTCCCGTCCTCCGAGATCCCCATCCTCCGCGAGATCTACGGCTACAACGAGCTGGAGAAGCATTCCGGGCCGTCGATCTTCCGTCTCGTCCTCGACCAGTTCAACGACACTCTCGTCCGCATCCTCCTCGTCGCGGCCGTCATCTCCTTCGTTCTCGCGTACTATGATGGCGATGGCAGCGGCGAGGCGGGCTTCGCGGCCTTCGTCGAGCCTATCGTGATCTTTTTGATCTTGATCGTCAACGCCATTGTCGGCGTCTGGCAAGAAAGCAATGCCGAGAAGGCTTTAGAAGCTCTGAAAGAGATCCAATCCGAGCATGCTACTGTCAGACGCGACGGGCGGACTGTCCCGAACCTGCCCGCAAGAGAGCTTGTCCCCGGAGACATCGTCGAACTCCATGTGGGGGACCGGGTCCCCGCCGACATGCGGGTTTTATCCCTTATAAGCTCCACCGTGCGGCTCGAGCAGGGTTCATTGACGGGCGAGAGTGTGGCTGTCAACAAGACCCATCGGAAGGTTGAATCCGAGGATGCGGATATCCAGGGGAAGGAGTGTATGGTTTTTGCCGGGACCACCGTCGTGAACGGTAGCTGTTTGTGTTTGGTCACACAGATAGGCATGGACACAGAGATCGGGAAGGTGCATTCGCAGATTCATGAAGCGTCACAGACGGATGAAGATACACCGTTGAAAAAGAAGCTGAATGAGTTTGGCGAAGTTTTAACGGCTATGATTGGTGTGATCTGTGCCCTCGTCTGGTTGATCAATGTGAAGTACTTCCTTACGTGGGATTATGTTGATGGGTGGCCTAGGAATTTCAAATTTTCTTTTGAGAAGTGTACGTATTATTTTGAGATTGCGGTGGCATTGGCAGTGGCCGCGATTCCGGAAGGTTTACCAGCAGTGATCACGACTTGTTTGGCACTCGGGACACGGAAGATGGCCCAGAAGAATGCGTTGGTTAGGAAGTTACCGAGCGTCGAGACGTTGGGGTGTACGACTGTGATTTGTTCGGATAAGACCGGGACACTTACAACCAATCAGATGTCAGTGGCAAAGCTGGTGGCAATGGGGCAGGACAGGGATCGGATTCGGAAGTTTAGAGTGGAAGGGACTACTTATGATCCACATGATGGGATAATACTTGAATGGCCGAGTGCCGGCATGGATCCGAACCTTCAAATGATTGCAAAGATCGCGGCCGTTTGCAATGATGCTGGGATTGCACATTCGGGCCATCAGTACATCGCCAGTGGAATGCCAACAGAGGCAGCTCTGAAGGTTAGACTCTTTAGCTTTTTCTTGTCTTCTTATATTGTGATCGCAGGTTTTTGTTTGATTGATGGAATGAAATTCATTATGGCTGTTTGGATGCACTATCGAATTGAAACGCAATAATTGGTCGAATAAATTGGATGATCAAATTACAATTTCCTTAGCACCAATATTTGAGGAATTTGACTGATTGCAATTATGTTGCATTCAAGTTGGACATGGACAGAGTGTAAATTCAATTTGAGGGCCCTTGTTAGACAACATTGTGATTTGGTAATTTCGTAGTATAAAAATGATCGTTTGCATTTCAATTCACTAATTTATCCAAACACAGCTTAATGGTGCATATATTATGGATCCTCAGCTGGATTGAATTTGCCATGATTGAATTCTATATAAAAGAAATGACTAACATGATGGTGGTGCATTTTACTTTGTAGTTATGATCAATCCTGTCCAATTCCATGCATTTTTATGTTGGAGCTGAAACGATCATAAACAAAGAGGGCTTGTGCTACTTTGGTCATTTCCACTTATTTATTCAATTGAACTACTGCAGTTCCTTTCTATTGAGCATCATCCAAACATGGCCTAAAGAAAGAGACATATAAGATATTAAGTAGGGCCATGTGGAGACTACCTTAAACGAGCGACTCCATGGATAAATTTCCCTGCTTTTGTGATGGTGAAAAGGAGAGGGGTTGGGGGATCTTTCATTTGGAGACTATTTCCATAATTAGAGATGTTCCCAAGTGGGGGAACTATTTCTGTTTCTGAAGGTGTGAGCTTCATGGTTGGGAATGGTGCAAGAGTTTGCTAATGGGATATATTTGGATAGGTGCTGGTAGGTTGGTGCGAACATTTCCTTATCCTCATTAAGGAATGCTCTGAAATCTTGGAGGTTTGGAAGGGGGTCCAATGAGAAGAGGAGGCCCGAATCCTTCCCTTGTTTGACGATGGGAGAAACATACTTTCAAGCACACCAAGAAGATTGGCATCCTTGACAAGATTCTTACACTTGACAAACCTAAAAAAAGAGTGTGCTGCTCCCTAATGTTTGCTATATATATATATATATATATATATATAGCTTACACTACAAATAAATTTTCAGTAAAACATTAAAATCAATTAATGTTTTCAATGATTTGTTAAGTTTTTATTTTTTTTTTATAAAAATTAGTTAATCTTTTCAATGATTTTAGTAAAATAATGTAAATAATAGTACCAAATTGCTTTTTCTGTACCTTTACACATAATCTTTGCATGTTTTTCCTATTATTTTAGGCTGTGTTTGGTTTCATGCCAAATGTCACTAAATGTCATTATTAATCAGACTACTTTGGCGCAAAATATCGTGAAATTTCATGATATTTGGTGTAACCAATCACAACATTAACTTAAAAAAATAATTCTAAAAGTAGCATGTAGCTTATGCTGCACGCTATGTAGGTTAAGCTTCACGCTTTGGAAGGGTAAACGCTATGCTACACACTATTTGCTACTTAAAACACTGATACATATGTATGTACGTATGTATTTGTTGGATTGAAGAGGAGACAATGGATCACCTCTCTCCATTGGTGTATGCTCTGGAAATTTGAAACTTCTTCAAATTATTTAAGATCCCATGGGTTCTCTCAAAATCTCTCAAAGACTTAATTGGAGTATGCTCTGGAAATTTGAAACTTCAAATTATTTAAGATCCCAGGGTTCTCTCGAAATCTCTTAAAGTTTTTATAGGGGTTGCTTGCCAGAGCTTTTTAAGACTAAGAGTCTAGAGGGATAATTCTTTGGAGAATGCTTTTTCATGCAAATATGTGGGGAGTTTGGGAATGTGTGGAATTAAAGACAGTGATTTTCCCTCTCGATGGCCCAAATTAAGGAAATAGTCAACCTCCATCTTGTTAGTTGGATCCTTGTAGGTTAGAAGTTGAAGGTGCTTTACTTGTGGAACCTTTGAAAAAATGGGGACATTATGTAGGATAAGTGGAGAGCACAAAAAAATTTGATGATTAGATGTTCTAGCTGATTGGTGGAAATGAACATTGCTCTTGTTAGACCTCGTGTGCCCCATTAAACCATCATTGACACATGTACATATTTATCTATTGGATTATGTTGAGGTTTTCTAAATTTTGTGTTCATATGTATGGATGTGATTGGTTCATGATAATGTATACACAAATATTTGGATTGGCCATTATGATGAGATGTGGCCAACATTCATTAATTAAGGGCTTGGTTTGCTTCTCACACAGTGTAGACCATTGCGTAAGTATGCACAATAGGAGTGATGCATGTACATATGAGATGTACCGTTGCCTTATTTACGAGATGATCAGGATGAGATCTCATAGAGATTGGAGTGATTGGCTTCTTATCCAGTCAGATTGTGTAAGCCTATGCGTTGCAATAGGGATGGATCATTGGTTGATCAGATGGATCTCGCATGATGATTATGTAAACAACGAACGCTTGATCATTCACTATGTGTAAATTGAGCCACATGTGTTGTGAGACTAATTACTTTTTTTGTTTTTGGGTTAGCTTGTTAGTACACACCCATGTCAGTACACACACTTCATGTTAGCTACCCCCACTAGGGATCGATACCAAGACCTCATATGAGACTAATTACTTACAAGCAACAGATTGATTCCAATCCATTTGTTGTACAAGTATGCTAGTCTTGAAGGTGACTCTAGTGTCCTTATTAATTTTGCTACGTGGCAAGGTCACAATGAGGTGGTTTGGTGTGCATTCTTAATATCATGTGCACAGATTCAACTAGGTTAGAAGCACACTAGGAAAGCGGACAAGTCAAGATCAAGTGACAATGATGGGTTAGATGAAGATTGCGGGTGAGCATATGGTAGCGATGATGTGTACGAGACTTATCCAAGGTATTGGATTGAATGGACAGTTGGATTATACTATGAACGGTTTTGGAAAAATATAGGCTTTGATTGATCATGTTTGCAAACATAAAATCTGTTTATTCGTAGAAGTAGATAAGCGTGTGTTACGATCAAAGAATTGAGATTTGTGTGAGTGCATAGATGGAATCAAACATGCCCGATTGTGTGTAATCCATGGTGTGCCGTAAAGGCCGTTATGTAAGA
The DNA here is from genome assembly GCA_021015155.1 of Magnolia officinalis. Taxonomy (NCBI): domain Eukaryota; kingdom Viridiplantae; phylum Streptophyta; class Magnoliopsida; order Magnoliales; family Magnoliaceae; genus Magnolia; species Magnolia officinalis. Next base: position 82,911,346 of record JAJHSJ010000006.1, read on the forward strand.
TAATGGTGGCAACCGTTACACGTTACGGGGTCGTAAAGGTTGTAGCAGCTGTTATAGAAAAATGACCTATAAAGGCCGTTATAGCCCCTGTAATGACCTGTTACGCCCCTCGTAAAGGCCGTAATGGACAATTACGGTGCCGATACAAGTTTTAGGATTTTTTTTTTTTTTTTCAATAAAAAAGAGGCCGTAACAGCCTGTTACGTCCCCCATAATGGCCGTTACACCCTGTATCATAAAGGTAACGGTGGTGGCTGTTACGACCATTGTTGCCGTTATGGAATACCTTGGTGTAATTTGATCAATAATGTAGGATAAGTGGTTGGATATTGGAATGAGTTGTTTCTGGTCCACTTGTGGGTTTTGTGTGAGTCATCCTGTAGGAAGGATTACAGGCTCAAAGGTCTCACATTGATTGGATCTACCTGATTGGATGGTGTAGATACAGTTTCTTTATTAGAAGGTAGTGGTAAATCGGTAAACTTCATTATCACTATATATAAGAGATATTGGAGTTTATTTCTAATTAGGATTTCGCTAGGATGGGGGCCTATAAATATAGGTATAGGGTTTTGGTTAGAGACACTTCTCTCTCTCCTCTCAAGCCCTAGCCCTAGAGAAATCGATGCTCTCTTAGAAACTCAAGATCAAATCTAGAGATCCGATAGTGTGTATAGTGTTTTCTTCCCTCTTGTGGTTGAGAATCAACATCTTCGGTGGGCTTTCCCTCATCTCCGTGCTCATTTACTTGCAACGAAGAAGACGATCGTGGTTACACTTCAAGGTAATTTTGTTCATGGAAATTTTAAATTGATATGTTTTATGGTACTTCCACTTTTAAAATTGCTGCTCATTGGGCAACCCAGAGGTATTCAACATTAGATCTGTAGCACGCGATGGCTGAAAAGTGATTATGGTGGTGGTCTTTTCCAGCTCTATTAGTGAGGTGACTCAAACCAGGCTGGATGGGAGTACATCGTAGTGGGCTCAAACTGATTCATGAGTCCTTCATGGGGCCTCTCATTGTGGAAGGTGATTCTAATAGTGCAATTTGCTTTCATTATATATATATATATATATATATATATATATATATAAAATTCAGAGAGTGCAATCTCTCAGGTGACGAGCTCAAATTCTGTTATGTCGAAACGAAGTTCCACTGTTAATGGACAAGTTGAAGGCTGCTGCTTTCCCTACCTTTTAGGTTTGTTTCTAGAGAAGTGAATTCCTTAGTGGATTTGTTTGCCAGGTGTATCTAAGTTGTCTCTTGTAATCGGAGATAATTATCCATTAACTTGATGCAAAGTCGTTCCTTCTCTTTTTGGATAGAATTTCTTTTCTTGCTGATACAAGTCAGAAAACTTTGAATGTACTTGTCCGTGGGAAGTAAAATAAAAATAAAAATAGAATTTCTTTTCGTGCTGATAAAAGTAAGAAAACTTTGAATGTACTTGTCCTTGGGAAGTAAAAAAAAATAGTATCACTCAAACCCATCTAGCAACTACTAGGAAATTGAATTCAATTATGGATGTGGGAAACGTCTAAAAGAAAATATCTAACTATAATTTCGAAGATCTCTTTGGAAACATCCGTTGCCTGTCGAAGGGAGCATAACTATACTCACCCATCTAACCAAATCGAGAAGATCACCCTCAAGAGGTTTGGAGGCAAGAGAAGCAAATGCTTAAGTTCTTATGTTTTTCCTTTTTTGCGAAATCACAAACTTCATGAAGAGAAAGCAAGGTACAAAATGAAGGTCCAGAGATAATGTAAAGAGAGATGATTTAACCCCAATTTTTGCTAAAGAGTTGGTTGTCTACATTAATTGCCTCATGGAGGACAAGTCTAAACTCAATCTCAATCAATGTTTTAAATATCGACGATATCGGCAGATATATCCCACGATATATCTTGTATCCCACCTGTGTGATATGAAACGCAAAGGTAATGCCGATATATCCCACATGTTTGTTCCGGTGAGCATTTTCAATTTCCGTTCTCTCTCTCTGTTTTTTTTTTTTTTTTGAAATTATGTTAAATCAGTGTCAAATGGTTACAAATCCATTAATTCTTCATGTTTTGCATGAAAAATCATGAAGTTGGAGCTTTGATTTCGATATCTATTGGTTCTTGATGTTCTCCATGTTTTTTTTTTTTTTTTTTTTTTTTTTTTTTAAATTTCCTTCAACTAGTTGTCAATTGAGACTAATTTCGAAGTATTTAGGAGTATTTGATGAAACGATGGTCACACACACTCAAATTTCAAAATTTGAGTGTTGGTGGCCTGATTTTGGAAAAATTGGGGAAATTTTGAAATTTCCTTAATTTCTCCCAAATTGCTTGCAATGTTGCATTCCAAACATGAAATCAAGCATGTATGAGGGCTGATCCACTGATTTGTTAAGTCCTTGTCAATTTGCGAAAAATAAAAATCATTTTTTAATTAAAAATATTATTATTATTATTTTTTTTCTGAAATTTCCCTTCAACAAGATGTCAATTGAGACTAATTTCGAAGTATTTAGGAGTGTTTGATGAAATGATCATTACATACACTTTAAATGTTATGCATTCAATTTGAATATAGTTGCATTAGTTCAGTTAGACAACGCATAACTTAGGACCCTAGACAAAAGAAGCCTATTATGTGCACTTCTTTTTTGAGATGTTATTATTTAAAAGTGTGTATTAAGGTCTTTTTTAACAATCCTTGAAGTTTCATTGAAAAATTCAACCATTTTCCGAATGTTTCCCCATGTTTCCTAAAAAATGCGATAAATTACCCAATACAAATGATATATCCCTTGCGAAAATCGATACGTATCTATATCCCAAGGATGCGATACGTAACATGATATCGATATTTTGAACAATGATCTCTATCAAATCAATAGATTCTCTAATTTCAGCATAGCACATCCAATATGCCATGACCTTGGGTAGTCTTTGAAAACCAATATAAAGTAGACCCCGCCTGAGAACCTGGGTTTTCATGACTATGGGCATGATTATTGGAATATGACATTGAATCAAATTGTCTGGTCGAGCAATTCCCAAAAAGCAGGATTCTTGGATTCGATGCACACATGAAGACATGCAGATAAAAAGAAGTGATATGAAGAGATGTTGATGATCACTCTTCAGAGAGGGAGGGAGGGCAGATGTTGATGTTATTTTGTCCATTTAGAATAATCCATGCAACATGGTTGAGAGCTTACACATTAATAAAAATAAAAGATAAGGGCTCAATTCTTCTAGTAGACTATGGGAGAGAGCTCCCTACAAAGAACCTAGCAAGTGTTTGTTTCTCTACTCCTTGCAGACAACCCAACTGGTTGTTAAAGGAGAATAGCTCATTAATTTGACTTGTTTGTTTTAGAAAGTATATCTTGACTCTTGAGTGTAGCTTTGTTGACCATGGTTCGGGTTTTTTGCTTTTAGATAATTTAGAATCTATATAGAATGTCTTTGGAATGTGGGCAGACCTGTGACAAATGAGGATGTGGTGATAAGGGATCCAACTTGTTATGTATCTTATCCTTTAGTTGTTGAGAGAATTCAGCATATTCCTCCATCCACAATTTATATGATGCCCCAAAAGGCTTTACCTCTAAAAGTGAGGGCCAGGTTAGGCACCATGCCACCACATTCTTAGTTTGTGGTTCATCTAAAGTGATCTAGCTTTTGGATTAGGTTCATGCAATTGATGATTCTGTTTAATATCTTGGAGCTTGCCTTTTTTTTTTTTTTTTTTTCCAGGTACTTGTTGAGAAAATGGGACTGCCGGAAAGCTTTGATCGTTCATCTTCAGCCTTTTCTGGCTTTGTATTACGTATGTTGAAACTTGGCATATTCTTACATTATATCATTCTTTCAACACATATATGGAGATATTCATGTTTTTCTGCTTTGAATCTTGTTCCATCATGTAAGCTTGCTGTCAATGGTGGATTGAGATGGAACACAGGATCGCAACTCTTGAATTTGACCGTACTCGGAAGTCGATGGGAGTTATTACAAAGTCAAACTCAGGAAGAAATTTGTTGCTAGTGAAGGTATATAGCATTCTTTTTTATCATTAGAGAAACTATATTTTACGTTTTGAATTCGTTACCTACATGTCCTGCTCATATCACCATGCTATATGCTATGCAATGTAGTCACTAGGCACACCCCAGGCACAACCTAACCTAAGTGCATGCATGCTTGGAGATTCTAGGTGCAGTTTTTTTTTATTATTTAATTTTATATCATAAGCATTACTATTTATTGATTACATACGCATGTATAGTTTTCAATAATTTCAGCTCTAAAACTAATTTTACACAATGAAATGAACTAATTGTAAAGTTATTACATATTTTAGGCAGTCAAATACTTAAACTCTAGCATTCAATGAATCCACAAGTTATTCCAATTTTAAATTAGTCAACACCATTCAAAGGCAAACTAAAAGTACAAAGGCTATGTACCAAACGATCTATTTATCAAAATAGTAATTAACCAGTCATTGTTTCATTCCAAACTATCTGTGAAACTACTAAACCAGGAATCATTAATCACAAGCTGAAGCTACGTAAAATGTAGTTTAGAAAATTTTAGAGTTTAAAAACCATGTCCTAGTTCCAAAGTCCCAATTCCTTTAATCAAGAAGTCTAATGTATGACCTTAACACACTAGTTAGAAGAAAGAAATCACCGAGAAATAGATTCATAAGTTTAGGGAAAATATAAGAAATTTGGGATTAGAAGATCCGAAAGCTTTAATTTGTAAGGAATGTATAGAAAGTGTTGAAAGAAGGGTTATAAGCCCTTCTTATGTGTTTCCACCATTAAAGGGTATCAAAATACCAAAAAAGCAATCCAAGTTTTGAGTACTTGTTATTTCACTGATGTTATGCTCTTATGTTATTTCATTTTGGGTTCCTAATCCCTCTCTCTCTCTCTCACTCTCTCTCCCCAAATATTGTTGATGATGATGTCATCTTTCTTTAATTAGAGAATTTTTTTTTGTGCTAATGAATTGTTATAATTATAAAGAGTGGATGAAAAGGAATATGTCATTTTTTGCTTGCTTTGTTGCTCCCATAGTCAAATTCTTGTTCATGTGTATATATGCTTTCTATTCGAATGAAATTTTCATCCATGTTCTTACTGTATCTGGAGTCTGATATGCAAAATGTTCAGAAGTCTCTCGTTTATTTGTTCCTGGCTTTGAGCTCCTTGTACTTCTGGGTTTCTCATAGCAATTGTTCCATTGTTGCAGGGTGCAGTAGAGAATTTGTTGGAGAGAAGTGCATATATTCAGTTGGTTGATGGTTCTGTAGTCAATTTGGATAGGACTTCAAAAGATCTACTATTACAAGCCCTTCATGAAATGTCTACAAGTGCATTGCGTTGTTTAGGTTTTGCGTATAAGGAGGATCTTTCTGACTTTGCAACATATGATGGCGAAAATCATCATGCTCATAAGCTTTTACTTGATCCCACTAATTATCAATCCATTGAGACTGATTTGATTTTTGTTGGCTTGGTCGGGCTGAGGGTGAGGAGGCACTTTCTCCATTTGTATTTTTATCAGATTCTGGTCTCCTTTTGTTAACTGTAGTAATGCCTATTTGTCATGCATCTGCTAATGCCAAAAACAAGCACCACACGTCCCAACTAGCACAAGTGCAATATTTGCACTGCTCATTAGGCATAACCTCCCAAGAAATGTGTGCTAGCCTTGAAAACAGGTCAGTCAGTCATAAGGTGGGCATCACATGAGTCTTGAATGTGTACCCTGCATTATTATTGGAACAGTCCATATGAATGGTCTGGATGTTGCGCACAGGCAACATTGAATGTGTACCCTTTGTTATCTTCTGAGCAGTCCATCTTCTCTGATGAATGACCTGGATGTTGCACACATGCATTATGTTGGCATCTGGCGCTGGCATTTGGCATTTGCTGATGCATGTCTGCAAGCAGCGTTCCTCACTACCTGTAATGGCAGGTCTGCTTAGCTAACACGGTTGTTTTTTTTCCCTAATTTCAAATAATCTTAGGATCCTCCTCGGGAAGAGGTTCACAAAGCAATTGAGGACTGCAGAGCAGCTGGTATCCGTGTAATGGTTATAACAGGAGATAACAAGAATACAGCAGAAGCAATTTGTCGTGAAATAGGTGTTTTCGGGCCCAAGGAAGACATTAGTACAAAGAGCTTAACAGGGAAAGAGTTTATGAACCACCCTGATCCCAAACATTACTTACGGCAAACTGGTGGGCTTCTTTTCTCCAGGGCTGAACCAAAGCATAAGCAAGAGATAGTAAGATTACTCAAAGAAGATGGTGAGGTGGTTGCAATGACCGGTGATGGGGTGAATGATGCACCTGCTTTGAAACTGGCCGATATTGGTATTGCCATGGGCATTGCTGGAACAGAGGTATATTTGGTTACTTGCAATTCCTATTTAACAGGATATAGTTCCTGTTTTGAATCGGCAAAACAGTAAAGCTAACCCCAAATAGCCGGGACAAGGCTATGTTGATGATGATTATCCTGGATCTGGTTATTGGCTAGCAGCACAGTGTTTTGCTAAGCCCAAAAGCACCTCTACTAGTGGCAATACATGCCAACACGTCTGGGACATCTTACCAGTGCATTAGTGGGCCTTACTGTGTAGATAACCTGGCGAAACCATGCTAGTTAAACTCATCTGGTGGGCCATATGTACATTCGATCCAGATCATTGAAAAAAATTTAAACCGTGAAATTTTTTGTTAAAACATTTGGTGCCCTAGATCAATTGACCTGCCTAATTTTTGGGCAGGTTACACAATCTGCAAAGGAGGGCCTGTCTGATCAACTGCTTGGATGTCCCAGTGATTTGCCAACACATGCCATTAGGGCTATCAGTGGACCTGGCCCAGGCCAAGTAAAAATTTAGACAGGGGCTGGCCCAACAAATTCAAAATTGGCGGACGAAATCCCCAGGCCCCGGCCTAGAGTCCAGTACACTGAAGAGTCCAGCCATCCCCTCATTTAAACTCTTATATGAGACGGAGTCCTCAATAATCAGTTATTTTGGAAAATTTTGTATTCACATTCTGCATGATTTGTTTTTTGCAATCTTATGCATCGAGTTTGTTATAAAATTTCTTTTGAAAGATGTCTCATTTTCCCAGGTTGCAAAGGAAGCATCTGACATGGTGTTAGCAGACGATAATTTTAGCACAATAGTTGCTGCAGTTGGTGAGGGCAGATCTATTTACAACAATATGAAGGCCTTTATCAGGTTCGTTTCTGTTCTGTTTCAATTTCATCACATTGAATTTTTTTTTTTTTTTTTTTGGTTTAGACATACATCCTGGCACTGTGATTACGTTCTTTAACTGGAACATTGCAACTTCAATACCTGATGGCAAAAATGAACAGTTTTAGGCAGCTTTTGGGTGTACTGCCCAATTGTGGGTGGTCCGGCTTCCAAAGTATGCTCAGTGCTGCTTGTTAGGGGCAGTTTACTCCCTTCCATTTAGCAGGCTCATCTTCCCTACTGTTTCTGCCCCAAATTGTGGTTGAGATGAGAGTATCTCAACCAAGATTTTGGTGCTAGCACATCCTGTCAACCTCGGATGACTAAGAAATTTTTAATTGGGAAATTCCTTCGAGAGTTGCAGTTGAATTTGTCATTGGGGATGAGTCTTTGTTTCTTTGCTGCATTTCATGGTGTTATGACATGGTCGATTATGTGAAAATCTTAATCCGACTGGCCCGACCCAAACTTTAGGTTGGGTAGGGTAGGGTCGGGTTGGATTGGGCTCGGGCTGGAAATCCTCAACCCTACTCCAGGTTGGGTTGGGCCTCGGTCAACCCAATCCAACCCAAACCTATGCTATATCTCTTGCATATATGCAGCCAGGGTCAAAATTTTCCACCCTATTATTTTTACAAGGTTAAAACTTTTCCCTAACAAAGGATTTAGCCAAGATAAAGGGTATTGTTTGTACCCAACCCAACTTGAGTTGTGTTAGGGTTGAGTATTCAATACCTTGGGTTGGGTCAGGTTGGTTCAGTGCATGGGCTGACACCTCTTGAGGTCAGGTTGAGGTGGGTTGGTCCTCAACTGATTCAACCCCCCCGAGTTGCACCCCTAATCAATTTTGGTGTTTATAATTGAAAGTACATTTAATGGAAATCAGGTGGGTCATATTTTCCTGGTGGGATACCCTATTAGAGAGAAAAGTGCACCTTGTATCTGTCTTTTTGGTCAGCCAGTTTTTACAATTGTTAGCAAAATATACCAGCCACACAACAGTGCTTGCATTCTTATTCAATGTTGAAAACTTTGGTATGGGAGTGGGACTCATGTGGGGGGCCAAAGTTGGCTGGTTTTGGCTGAAAGCAACAAGTCAAACAGTGATCTTGAGTTTTAAAAAATTGCATATATATATAGATATTTTAATTTCTTTATGGCAATGGTCTTGTGAGTTTTTGGCCACATTGCGCACTTTATATATATATATATATATATATATATATATATATATATATATATATATATTCTCTGTGTGTGTGTGTGTGTTATTTATGTATGTAGTGAGAGGCACATTGCCCACTTTATATTGTGATCTTGAGCATACAAGTTGTTCAACTATCATTTTTGCCAATGCTAGAGACTTGGGCCCACCCAAAAGTTTCCCAAAAGTTTCAATGCGCCATTACCGAACAGCATGGACTTTATGATGCACTTACTACATGCTTCACATTTTGTGCAGGTACATGATCTCCTCGAATATTGGTGAAGTTGCCTGTATATTCCTAACAGCGGCTTTGGGTATTCCTGAAGGGCTGATACCAGTTCAGCTTCTGTGGGTCAATCTGGTCACAGATGGCCCCCCTGCAACAGCTTTAGGATTCAACCCTCCAGATAGAGATATAATGAAGAAACCCCTCGAAGAAGTGATGATTCATTGATCACCGCGTGGATTTGTTCCGTTATTTGGTAGGTTATCAGTCTTTATTTATTTGCTCCTGATTTGCTGATATCTTCCAAAAATAATCACTGGCATGGAATCTACCTAAATTAATGAATAATGTGTAATTCCAATATGTGCATTATCCTATGGGTTTCCTTGTGGATGTGATTATCCTTCTTTTTTGTCTCCTGTTTTGTGCAAATGATAGAGAAAGGAACTGTAGGGTCCTGATTCATCGGGGCTGTATACTTTCCTGACATTGAAAGTCCATACAAGTGGGACTTACGGTTATTCAAATCAAAGCACTGGTCTGGCAGCCCTACCTTCGGATGGGTTTCTCCAAATATCTCCCAGATAGGAAGGTCGTAGCTGTTCATTCTTAGGCCTTTTATTTGGATCTTTTCTGTATTTTTAGATCGCCATCCATTTGTAGGTCATTGATCAAATGGCTAAGGTCTTTGAACGGTATCCCTTATCCCCGTTGGGGTCATCAGACCAGTAGTTTCAATCAGCAAACATGGACCTCACCTGTGTGGACCGGCGTATCATGACACTGTACATCCCCTTATGACATGGACAGACTCTTATGTATCTCTGTGTTTTTCTTTAAATGCCTCTCCCTCTTTCAGAAATTTTTAGCATGTGAATTCTATGGTGTGTGCCATGCATGTCAAGCATCACTTGTCTTCTGCTCTTATGTTCGAGAGTAATATTTATGTATGATGAAGAAAAGTAAATCATCTCTTGCTTCCACATGCTATACATGTGCATACCGTTGGTTAAACATGCTTGCTTCTTTTGTTACTTGTATAGGTCATCGGGCTGTACGTTGGTGTGGCGACTGTGGGCGTTTTCATCATATGGTACACCCATGGCTCCTTCTTGGGCATTGATCTGAGTAAAGATGGCCACACGCTTGTCACATATTCACAGCTCTCCAACTGGGATCACTGCCTTTCTTGGGAGAACTTCACTGTCTCCCCATTCACAGCTGGGTCTCACACGTTCTCCTTTGACAACAACCCCTGCGATTATTTCCAGTCCGGGAAAGTGAAGGCCATGACCCTTTCTCTCTCTGTGTTGGTCGCCATCGAGATGTTCAACTCACTGAACGCTCTGTCTGAGGATGGCAGCCTCCTGACAATGCCGCCGTGGGTCAATCCATGGCTCCTCCTGGCCATGACTGTCTCCTTCGGCCTGCATTTCCTGATCCTCTATGTCCCTTTCCTCACAAAGGTGTTCGGGATTGTGCCCCTCAGCCTGAACGAGTGGCTCCTCGTGTTGGCTGTCACATTGCCTGTGATCCTGATTGACGAGGTTCTCAAGTTGGTGGGACGGTGCAATAGTAGGACCCACTTCTCAGGTTCAAGACCATCTGAGAAGCACAAGGATGATTGAGGTACAGTAGCTGCTGACATTGATACAGTTGAAATCTCTAACACGGTCGACTGCAAGGTGTGTATCTCTATTGGATGTTGATGTGTTGGCTGATGGCTTCTAACCCTTCGTTCTTTTCTAGAGGGTGGATCTGAGCTCGAGTAGGATATGAAGGGATTTGGGATTTCTCAATAACCGAATTAGGAGAGAATCAATTCCTCTTCTATCCTTAGATTTTTGCATTCTAGAACTCTTGTTTCAATGCTAGAATAGAAGCATTTAATTCTAGTAAATTTTTTTTTAAAATTGTTGTCCGATTGCTTTTGCTGACCACTCCTCATGATAGATGTATGTAGAGTTGGGCTGGCCTTTTTGAGTTCTTTATATGATACCCACTGCTTCTCATGGATTGATGTCTTAGATGCCTTGAACCTTTCTTTTGGTAATAATGATCACGTACAGGTGCTTGTAGGCTAGCTTAAGCTACAAGTCATCATATGTGTAGTTTCAAGTGTAAACAACATTAGAGATGAAATCTAACCAACTTTGGCCGAGACAGCTCGACTCAGTTTCATTTCATCAAGACTCAAGAAAAGCTTGATTTGTTCTTCATTCAGTCAAGTGTCGGGAACTTGTAAAGACTAACTTATATCAAATATTATTTACATGTTATTTAATTTTAAGAGGCCAAAGTTCCTTGTTTGGTACCTAATCTGTAAATGTGGAATGCATGATTTGTTTATCCCATCCATTGATCTGATGGCCCTTATCATGAATGAAACTATGCCCAAAAAATCTCTTCATTGGTCAACTCTTAACCTTTCCATGATTAAGAAGAAATGCACCAACAGTAGACATTCAATGGGGGAAAAGATGAGATCTGATGGTTATTATCTTTTAATTATGGAGATATTTTGGACAAGGTTAATCCTTGATGGGGGACATAAGATCAATATCTTGGATGAACCAATCATGGCTCTTCATGTACAGATTAGGTACCTAATGAGGAAGTTTCCTGTCTGCAAAGAGGAGGAAACTGAGCCTCATATTTCAAATATTAAATATTATTAAAATGACTCAGAAAAGAAATCGTTCTGAGTTACTTGACTTGAATCGACTGACCTTCAAGTTGGGTTTTTAAATTATGATTTCAAGTTCCTAAATTCCTGTTTAATCTGGGTTATGATCTTTTTTTTTTTTTTTTTTTCCTAAGAGCTTAAATCTGGTTACTGTGCATCTGTAGGTAGTGGTCTGGAAAATAGCGTCTTTCTCAGTAAAAACCAGCCATTACTTTCATGCAGGTGTTGTGCTTCCCTTCTTTTCCTATTGGTAACAGGCGTCAGCCATCCATTGTAAGATCATGGTTTCCATCCTCTACGGATTTCAATGGACTGTTTTTTGAGCTTTGCCACACCCACATGCATGACCCGACACGAATTGAGTTTTTGGGTTTTTAAACTATGCCAATCAGATCACAGCATACTTTGGATACAAAAATCTTTAAGAATCTTAAGATTTTAAGATTCGCTGATTTCTTAGAAGTCAGGTTTATAGTTTTTGCACATGCGTAGGTAGCGAAGGATACTTATAGCAAATGGTTTGCCGTTTTATTTCCTTCCTAAATAAGAGAGTATAACTTCTTTTCCTCTTCTTCTTCTTTTTCAAAAAGTAAAATAGAAAGAAAAGAGTTTCATCTAATGTGCCATTTTAAATGACAATTGTGGTGGAAATACAGATTTCTGTCTATAGGATTGCAATTCAAACGGTTTCAAATACAAAGGAAAATCAGTTGTTAAAACTTTTATTTTATAAAACAAACAAATACAAAAGATTTGCTTCACCTATTACCAATGGGGTATACCTTCCACTTATATCACATTTTTTGCTTTGTTTTTGCTTTCCCCAAGATTATTTATATGAGAAGCTTCAAAGGTTGCAATTAACAACCTCATGCTCTATACCACTTGGATGGTCAGTCTAATAGCTCAACATCGCACCAAAGGCTCATACCACTCTAAGGTGAGAGCCAAATCAAGTGTCCCCTATAAGCTAGATCAACACAAGGGTGTCACAACAAGCAAAAGTTAGCCTTTGGCCCATCTTCTGCAATACGAAGAGGAAATCAATGGTTCAAAAATACACTAAGGATGTCCTTACATGAAAAATGCAACCGAAGCATAGTAGGGTACATAAAAAGTATCAAAATCTATGTTGTGGAAAAAAAAAAAAGTTATCACCATCAATTTTTTTTTTTTTTTTTTTTTTTCTTCTCTGTTAGCTTGTTAGTACACCCCACTATCAGTTCACACTTCACTGTTAACCACCCCCACTAGGGATCGATACCAAGACCTCAGTGTCGAAACGAGGTATCTTTGACTCTGTCTACCACTTGAGTTATGGATCAGGGTGTAAATAGTTATCACCATCATGGTGTGCTGCAACATAGCTTGCCTTGGATGAGAAATGATAACATCCATGGGTCCTTTGTGAAGTTTCAAATATTTTCATTTCTTTCTTGCCAATGTCTCACATGCAACAACATGCAATCTTACCGTCGTACTTTTACATCCATCCACTAATTAACCAATTATAATATTTCAATTTTCTCCATTAGTAAACATTGTAATTATTAATAATTTTTTAATTCTAATTTACCTGACTTGTAGTAGTTGACCACTACAAACTAAGATGAAACTTCATCTTTTATGAGAGAAGAGGTTTTCTGTATATGTGTAGGTAAGAGATCAAGTTCTTATTTATAAAATAGAAGAGGTTGGAATAGTCAAACCAATTACAAACTCTTCATTCAAGAGTAGCACACTATAAGAGTTCATGTCTGTGCAATAATCCATGTTTGAAATACTCTGGAGTCCATGTCCCAACCCTTACGTTGGGCCCACCAGTTTGCTTAATCCAAATATCCAACGGTTAATAGGTTTGATCAATTTAAGCCATTGATTATATAGGCCCACCTAATAAAAGTCTTACACACCTTTGATTGTAAGCCCTGTCTTAAAAGTCAATTTGATCAAACAATCTTGCCCATCCATTCACTAGCTACAAAAACGAAGGTTCCATAGGAAAGGTTCAACCCTTGATTTGGATTGTGCATCGTGTCAGTCCCACCTTTAATTGCCTGTCCTTTTAAAAGAAATTACTTCAATGAGATGAACTAGACCATCCAGTCATTGACTAGAGAAATGAATGGTCCATATTATTACTAGTAAAAGCCTAATCATCGACTCAGATAATTCATTGATGTTCTCATCTTCGATTCCCATCTCACTCTACAATAGCTTTGATCAGATGATCCTGGGCAGCCATTCACAGCGTAACACAACAATCAATGGTCTGGATGACTGGATCACGGGACCCACTAGTCAGAACTAGAAAGTCGAGCACATTGTAAAACATCGTCCGGTCGAGTATCCTATAATTTTCTCGCAGGAAACACACGTTTCGTGTAGCCAGCTGACCTTTACACTGTTTTACACAGCGGAATCGTCTGCAGCACCTGTCTTACATAGTGGTAAAACATCCAAGCTCTGTAGGGTCCACTATGTTGTATATGTATAATCCACTCCGTTCATCAGGTTGAAAGATAAACACCATGGTGGCCCCAGACACAAACCTATGGTTGGCATACCATCCCCTTTGTTCTATATAGTGTGGCCCATGTAAGTTTTGGATCTATCTGAATTTTAGTGTTAGGGCCTAAAACTGATAATAGAACCTGATAGACGGAGTGGATTTGAAATATACAACATGGCAGGCCCCAGAAACTTGGGTGGTGGGTTCTAGTTGGCAGGCTTAAGTTACACGTCCGAACAGCGACGTTCAATAGACCTTTGACCCACCCCTTCTGTTGGAGTTGTTTGAGATACTCCGGCAGACTGATGGTTAGTACACAGGCATTCAGGAATTTTACACCTGGCATATGCTACTCAAGTTAAACCGTCCCAATAGCGCGACACAGAGTAGATAGGTGATTTTCGGAATTAGAATTGATTGTATCACCCTGTCCTTTGATTAATGAGAATTTATTTGGTCAATGTGGATCGTTGATTACTTTTTATCCTGGCCATCCATTTAGTGTCCCTAATTAGACAGAAAGGACAATAGATAATTGTAATTTTAGTTTACAAACCATCTAAAATGAGCCCCACTATTTGGACGGTTTAGTTAAGCTACCTACTCACCACATGTGCAGTTTCTGAGTAGCCGCGTATCAAAGTCAGACGCTGATAAGGGTATAAAAGTTTTAGAAAAAATTAGCAGTGTAGAAGAGTCTAGAGAAAATTAGGAATGTCGACCCCACCCTTCAGTCAGTCGGTTTTATGAAAGAAGACAAACCTTCTTTTGCAAGTTAGACCTCCACGTGCGGAGACCCATTTTTTGGACGAAAATACCCTTCCTTTTCACTGCAGCTCGCTAAAGCTCTCACTTCTCGTTTCCGCTTTCACTGCCGTTGCTTTCATCTCCCTTCTGCTTTCACGGCCGTTGCTTTCACCCCCTTTTCTCACTCCGTTTCCACGAGACAGACCAACACAGCTCATTTTGTGGGCCCCCCTTATCAGCGTTTTGTCTTCTTCTTAAAATGGTCGGTCCAGGGAAGAAATCACGCACCACATGTATGATATACCACTCAGTTGGGCCCACACCAGCCCTGTGGCTGGTGGTCGGTGCTCTGTGGGCCCCACCAATCACAATGTGTTTCATCGTTTCCGTTCATCCATTTTTACAGATCATTTTAGATGTTTATCCTAAAAATAAGAGGGATCTAAATCTTAGATGTACCACACTACAGGAAAAAATAAGAGGTTTCCGTTCATCCATTTTTACAGATCATTTTTATGGCCCCAAAAAGTTTTCAATGGTCGATGTTCATTAAACACTGTTTCTTGTAATGTGGTCCAATTGAGATCAGGATATACCTCATTTTTTTGTATAATACCATAAAATGATCTATAAAAATAGATGGACGGCAGGGATGAAACACATACATCATGATGGGCCCCACAGAGCACCGAACACCCGCCATTGGCTGGTGGTAGGGGGAGTAGTCAATCGGTTTCCTATAGTATATATACGCCGTCCATCTGTTTTTCCTTCTAATTTAAGGTGTTGAGCCTCAAATTGAAGCATACCAAAATATCAAGTGGATCATACCACTGGAAACAGTGGGCATAATGATTTTCGAGTTTGCCCTGCTGATTTCATGTTTGCCCCGCTGATCTCATGTTTGCCCAGCTAATATTTTACATATATAGTGAAGAACTCATTTACTTGCTAATGAAATAACATGTTCATGTCCACCAATTAATTGACATGAAAAAATCAAGTGCCAAAATGAATGATATTGAGAAAGACTTGTGCTAGCATATGTTACTTAATAAACTAATAGGGAACGGTTACGAATTGGGATTTCTTGACACCCAGTACATGTCCCCATCTTAAGCACTATTCGCCTCGCTGTTTTTGTGGTTTGCCGGCTGATATTTCACTTTACCTCGCTGTTTTTCTAGTTTTCCCCGCTGATATTTCAGTTTGCCCCGCTTTCCATCCGTTTTCCCAACTTATTGTAGCGGTTTAGCCCGAAATTGAAGCATATCAAAAGATCAATTGGATTATACCATGGGAAACAGCGGGGCATAATGATTTTCACCGTTGAAACCATAGTGGGCCCAAGAAAATCATCCATGTTTGTAACAATGTAACAGACATAGATTTCATGTATGAATGGGCTTGATTTGTTGGAGTTGTGTGTGTCTATATATATATATATATATATATATATATATATATATATATATATATATAAATGTTCTATGAGGATCTTTAATAGGATTGTAAGGGTCATTTTTAGTTTTCTATTTTGGGAAGAAAAAAAAAATGATTTACGATAAGGAATTCGATACAATTCAACCCCTATTACATTTGCGATACGATAACGATTTTGACAACATTGGTCACATGACTCACATCACTTGCATTTGACTGTAATGATGATTTTGCTGCATTGTTTGTTTCCACAAATCATGCTTAAAATGGTGGTTTTATAGTGTGAAAATGTAAGGATTATATATAACATTACCTCCATCTTTTGCAAGTGTAATTGACTCTTGATATACGAGCCACAAATTATGTTTAAACAAACACTTGGAAATGGTAATGATGGCTCCTTTGCAATTCATATCAAATTGGAAAATCAAACACGCATTGGGGAGAAAACATTCTAATTAAAGAGGGAGAGTTTGAACAAAAATCGGTTTTTCTATTTGCCCTGCTGATATTTCACTTTGCCTCGCTGTTTTTCTAGTTTGCCCCGCCGATATTTCACTTTGCCTCGCTGTTTTTTTAGTTTGCCAGGCTGATATTTCAGCTCGACCCGCCGTTTTTCTAGTTTGCCCCGCTGATATTTCACTTTGCCTCGCTGTTTCTCTAGTTTGCCCCGCCGATATTTCACTTTGCCTCGCTGTTTTTCTAGTTTGCCCCGCTGATATCTCACTTTGCCTCGCTGTTTTTTAAGTTTGCCCCGCTGATATTTCACTTTGCCCCGCTGTTGTTCTAGTTTGCCCCGCTGATATTTCAGTTTGCCTCACTGTTTTTCTAGTTTGCCCCGCTGTTTTTCTACTTTGCCCCGCTGGTCTTCTACCATTGTACTAAGTAAACTCCGCTGGGACCACATTGAATGTATGTAGTATATCCACTCCGTCCATCCGTTTTTCCAACTTATTTTTGCGGTTTAGCCTGAAATTGAAGCATATCAAAAGATCAATTGGATCATACCATGGGAAACAGCGGGGCATAATGATTTTCACCATTGAAACTATAGTGGGATACAAGATATGATGTTTGTTTGTTATCCACAAAGAATCATTCTCAACGCAAGAAAATCATCCATGTCTGTAACTATGTAACACTAATTTAACACGATTTATAGAAAATAAAATGATCGAAATTCGAAATGCTTACCGAATCGAACATGTGGGATATATTGCACTACTTGTCTGTTTTGTATCGCACTGGTGGGATACAAGATATATCATGGGATATATCGGCCAATATTGTCGATATTTAAAACATTGACTATAACCACATGCTTGTAATATGCTTATGTCTGTAGATTGATTGGGAGTAGTGTGTGATGAAGATGTGGGTCCCAAAAACCTAATTTACGAGTAGAATCTTTAATAGGATTGTAAGGGTCATTTTTAGTTGGAGTGTGTGTTTGTGTGTGTGTGTGTGTGTGTGTGTTGTGTGTGTGGTGTGTGTGTGTGTATATATATATATATATATATATATATATATATATATATATATATATATATATATATATAAAGGTTCTATGAGAATCTTTAATAGGATTGTAAGGGTCATTTTTAGTTTTCTATTTTGGGAAGAAAAAAAAATATGATTTACGATAAGATTTGTAATTCGATACAATTCAACCCCTACTACGATTTGCGATACGATAACGATTTTGACACCATTGGTCACATGACTCACATCACTTGCATTTGACTGTAATGATGATTTTACTGCATTGTTTGTTTCCACAAATCATGCTTAAAATGGTGGTTTTATAGTGTGAAAATGTAAGGATTATATATAACATTACCTCCATCCTTTGCAAGTGTAATTGACTCTCGATATATGAGCCACAATTTATGTTTAAACAAACACTTGGAAATGTTAATGATGGCTCCTTTGCATTTCACTTCGCCTCGCTGTTTTTTAGTTTGCCCCGTGACATTTCAGCTCGACCGTTTTTCTAGTTTGCCCGCTGATATTTCAGTTTGCCTCGCTGTTTCTCTAGTTTGCCCCACCGATATTTCACTTTGCCTCGCTGTTTTTCTAGTTTGCCCCGTTGATATCTCACTTTGCCTCGCTGTTTTTTTAGTTTGCCCCACTGATATTTCACTTTGCCCCGCCGTTTTTCTAGTTTGCCCCGCTGATATTTCAGTTTGCCCCGCCGTTTTTCTACGTTGCCCCGCTGATATTTCAGTTTGCCTCGCTGTGTTTCTAGGTTGCCCCGCTGATATTTCAGTTTGCCTCGCTATTTTTATACTCTAAGTAAACTCCGCTGGGCCTACATTGAATGTATGTAGTATATCCACTCCATCCATCCGTTTTTCCAACTTATTTTGTGGTTTAGCCCGAAATTGAAGCATATCAAAAGATCAATTGGATCATACCATGGAAACAGCGGGGCATAATGATTTTCACCGTTGAAACTATAGTGGGATACAAGATATGATGTTTGTTTGTTATCAAACCTATTCATAAGATCATACAGACATGGATCAATACTTTAAAGAGAATTATAAGCTTGGATCCAAAACTGCGCAACCTTGTGATGCGCTACGTTGACTAAGCTACGCATCCTTTTCTAGTTTTTCTACTTTGCCCCGCTGGTCTTCTACCATTGTACTAAGTAAACTCTGTTGGGCCCACATTGAATGTATGTAGTATATCCACTCCGTCCATCCGTTTTTCCAACTTATTTTTACGGTTTAGCCCGAAATTGAAGCATATCAAAAGATCAATTGGATCATACCATGGAAACAGCGGGGCATAATGATTTTCACCGTTGAAACCATAGTGGGATACAAGATATGATGTTTGTTTGTTATCAAACCTATTCATAAGATCATATAGACATGGATCAATACTTTAAAGAGAATTATAAGCTTGGATCCAAAATTGCGCAACCTTATGATGCGCTATGTTGACTAAGCTACGCATCCTTGTAATAACGAATGGATCAATAGAATAACAAATTATAAGCTTGCTCCAAAACTTCTGTGGCCTAGATGAAATGATCAACATTAGAAGTTCA
This sequence comes from Magnolia officinalis, assembly GCA_021015155.1. Classification (NCBI taxonomy): domain Eukaryota; kingdom Viridiplantae; phylum Streptophyta; class Magnoliopsida; order Magnoliales; family Magnoliaceae; genus Magnolia; species Magnolia officinalis. The sequence goes on from JAJHSJ010000006.1 coordinate 82,930,528, forward strand.
ATTCCCAATTTCATTTGGTTTGTTCCATTTGAACATTGGATACGTTTATAGGAATCGGCTCAAGCCATGAAATTAATTGTTAAGTTTGTCCCGTTGATTGCCTATTTTGCTCCGTTCTTTTTCGTATTTGCCCTGCTGTCTTTCTAGCTTGCCCTGCTAATTTTCTAGTTTGCCCTGCTAACTTTCTAGCATGCCCCGCTGAATTTGTAGCATGCCCGTCTTCTTTTATAGACGATGTTTTATCTTGTGAATTTTATGTTTGATATGTTTTTAAATCCATTGGTGCAGGCAATGGAAATTCTGTCGTCAGCTCCAAGCTAGTTGTTTTTATGAATGAAGACAAACCTTCTTTTGCAACTTAGAGCTCCACATGCGGACTTCGAATTTCTGGAGGAAAATATCCCTTCTTTTTGCTCAACTCATTGCTGCTGCTTGTCAGCGTTGCTTTCACTCTCCTTGACGGAAAAAAAAGAGCAGGTGCTTCCCCTGCACTCTCTTCCAACGAATAACTGAAGTACGAAGGGTTTTCTTCTCATTTTCCTGACTGAAATCAATTGTATTGGTTTTCAGATAATGGCTGCAAGAATCATGTGCTCTTTTGGCGGGGAGTTAGAATTTGAAAACAAGCGATACTTGTACACGGGTGGAACATCAAAACAAATGACTCTACGTCTCGAGAGTACGTACGAGGAGCTTCGATCTAGAATTTACAAGATTATTAAGAGCATACCAGAAGATTGTGATATTAGGATGAAAGTATTGAATCCTTGCACTAACGAATCAATGCCTCCAATAGAAATCGAAGATGACGATGACGTCAAAGAGTTCTTGACTTACCAGTTTGAGCATTCGAAAAAATTCATCCCATTAGTCATCGAAACAATCCAACACATCAATACCACAACATATGTGGACAGTGTGGCTGAGGATTATGGCGTAGAATTCAAACACAATCCTTCTCCAATACAAGTGGTAGCAAGCAATGATCAATTAGAAGTGCCGCCAAAAACAGTAAACTTCGTGACTAGACAAGTCAGTGGTGCAGTTGACATTCACAGTAATTATGAATACAAGACACCGCCGTTAGCATCAATAACAGATCTGCCATCATCATCCACCATCCCATCTGTGCGTGTAAGCGACATTCCATCTCGAGAGCTCCCTGAAACATCAAACCTCATGACTCGTCAAGTTCTCGCGCCATTTGATGATGATGCACTCACCAATGCAAAAATGCTGGAATATGCTGATCTGGAATGTGAACCAACTGATATAGCTGAAGGGCAAACGTTTAAGGACAAGAGTTGGTATCAGTATGTTTTGAGTCAATTTGCAATTCGGAATAATTTTCAGTATAGAGTACTATACTCAAATTCGAGCAGATTTACCGTGGTGTGCTTCGAAGATGCATGTGAATGGAGGGTTCATGCATCTCGGGTGAATGATACAAGTATATTCAAAATACGGACTTATACGTCAAAACACACGTGCGGCATGGCATGGATGAAGAGCGATCACCGGCAAGCCAGCAGTAAGCTAGCGTGTGATCTGGTTTTTAGCCGCATTGAACAACGCCTAGGGTTGAGGCCACGTGACATTATCTTCGCCATGCAAGAGAAATATAATATTCGTATCAGTTATTGGAAGGCATGGAAAGCTAGGGAGCTTGCAATTAATCACGTGATGGGGTCTTATGAAGACTCCTACAATCAACTCCCTTTGTATTTGCATGAGTTGAGGAGGGCGAACCCAGGGACAGTACTGCTGCCGTTTCTAAAACCAACAGACTTGGAGGTTCGAGAGATGTTTTCTAGCTCTCGGCCAATGCATTCGAAGTTTTCAGAAATCATTGCGGAGGGTATTGGCTATTGACGGGACACACTTAAAGGGCAAATATAAGGGTGTGCTATTCATCACCACGGCCTTAGATGGGGACAATCATATATTTCCACTTGCGTTTGGCATCGGGGAATCAGAGAACAGCAGTAGTTGGAATTGGTTCCTTACCCACCTTAACAATGTGTTAGGGTCTGTGGAGGGTCTTGTCATTATATCGGACCGACATAAAGGTCTAATGAAAGAGGTTCCTCAAGTCTTCCCGCATGCAATCCATGGGTATTGTGCGTACCATATCTACAGAAACTTGGTGGACACTTTTAAGGACAAGTCGTTGGAGATGTATTACTGGATGGCTGTGAAGACTTGCAGGAGGGCCGAATTTGAAAAACTAATGCATGATATCGAAATGGCCAATCCCCCAGTACATGCATGGCTGACAGAAATCGGGTACGAGAGATGGGCATCTTCGCACTTTCCAGGAAGAAGATTCAACTTGGTCACGACGAACATTTCTGAGTGCGTTAATGCCCTTTTCAAAGAAGCACGCGAATACCCCGTTACGAAATTGATAGAGGCTGTAATATTGAAGATACAGGAATTGTTTTACAAGAGACGAGAATTCGCGGCGTCAATTGTGGGTCCATTGACACCATGGGCGGAGAAACAGTTAAAGGATATCGTGCAGAAGGCGCGAGATGTTCGCTGCCATGCTATTTCTCGAGATGAGTACTATGTCGTTGGAGATTATAACGATACGGTGAAGCTCAGTGAGTTTTCATGTACATGTCGTGAGTTTGGCGTGAAGGGGTACCCTTGCATGCATGTCCTGTCAGCCTGCATAAACTATAATCTGGATCACTACTCATACTGCTCCCCATTCTACACGGCGCATAATTACCTGGCCGTGTATAGCGAATCGGTGTATCCAGTACGCGACAATAGCGAGTGGAAAATTTCAGCGGGGATGAAGGAGTATTGTGCGCAAATTAAACCCCCAAACAGAAGAGGTCAGCTGGGAGACCCAAAAAGCTTAGAATTCCATCGCGTGGAGAGGAATCGAAAACAGTAAAGTGTGGGCGATGCAAACAAACCGGGCATAATCGACGGTCGTGCAAGTATCCGATATCCGGTGTATAGCATATCATGTGATTTATGTAATTTTTGTACTTTGTATGATACATACTATTGAAAGTTATATATTGCTCCTAGTTGATCTTCATGTATAGCATATCGTGTAAAAATGCACCAACTGTCAGCCCTATCTATATATGCATTCTAAAATGCCTCCTTATATTGTAAAAAGAAATTATCCACCATATTACGTGCATAATAAGGGTGACATCTGGATAATCAACACCGCGTGCAGATACATCAGAAGTCACAATAATACGACCTTTAGTTCTACAACTTTCTAGAAGGATTCCACAAACCGATTGCATGAACTTAATTGAAAGTTCAAATATACCCTTTAGTTCTCATCGATGGGCAACCACACCTTTCCTAATGTTTTCGGTGCCTATCTGTCCGTATGCGAAGATGCAGGCACTGTAACCTATAAAGGCAGATTTGATCACTGGCTCTACTTTGGGACTCCAAAAAATAAAATTACGTAGTTCATTTAAAAGTTTGAGTGAACGAATCCAACTTCACAATTTCACATTGAGTAGCAATTGGGAAATCGCCTTTTGTTTTAGTGTACTTTGTAAAGATTATCTGAAATCATTTGCTAATGTCGATGTATTTCATAATCAGGAAGGAACATATGCACACCATTGAAATCCATCAACATCAGATATGTAAATGAAATTGAGAACATGCAACATAACATGAAGTGCATAAATAAATTTCAGCATAACACCATATACAGTAATCAAAATAAGATCCCCAAGTTTGGGCACTAAAATCAACATCCCTTCATCAGTCAAAGTAAAATTCACCCCATGATTTAAAGAAACAGTTTGAAAATATGAATTTTTATAGGCTTGGCATACCAAAAAGATACCTGATGCACAAGCCATCATTCCTGAGTAAATCTAGTCTAGCTGGACGGACCGCCACCCGGTGGAGCGACATCATCACGCCGGCAGGTGATTGTGGCAATAAGGTTATCAATTTTACGCTCGACCCGGTTGATACTATTCTGGATGGCCTCAGAAAACCGCTCCAATCGTGACATTCGTCTATCCTGCTCATCCATGTGCCTAACAATATATGCCCTGCGGTTGCGGTACGGCATCCTTCGACTGGTACGACCATATGCGGGTCCTGGCTCCTCACGTTGCTCTCCCTCCGTGGGATATTCGGTGTCGGCTGCCTCTGTCTCAGCCGCGTCCGTCTCTGCAGCCTCTGTCTCCGCTGCCTCTTCTTCTGTCTCTCCCATCAAAACTTCACTGCGCCTCACTGATGCCGATGCCCCTTTCTTCCCCAGTTTCATGCGCTTGATGTTGTTTTCTGTAAACATTCTCACGGGTCTGGGTCTGTCAGTGGTGGGCATCAGCCCTACATGACGGGAGAGTAAACATAGAAGGTGTGGGAATGGAATGGCATCCCTTCTCGTGGTCGCTATGTTGTCGGCGATTATTTGAGTAATGATTGTGGGCAGACAGAGAGGAATACCATGACAGATGCTGTATAGAATGTCTAACATATACGAAGTAATATCGACTTTGTTCGACTCCCTCGGATAAACATTTAAGCAAAAGATATTGTGTAGCACCTTATACTTGAATTCCATGTGCGATGATCTCAGTGCATTACCCTTATTCCACGGAACATCCTGACCGTTACAAAAAAACTTCGTCATTGCTAACCGTACAGCTGGGTCATCGATGTCGTGATCAGTTAAGCCTCGAGCTGTGACAGGAATCCCTAAAAGATGTGCAACTACCCCAGTATCAATGGTGACGGAGTTCTCTCCAATGGTCACCTGAAAGGAAGGAGGGTGCAATACCGGAGAGTGACAATATGATAGAAATATGATAACTTGCTCATTTCGAACCGTCCCTCCAAAATCTAAGATCTTACTCCACCCAGCATTTTCCAAAATCTCAATAATCCCAAACCGCTGGATGGACGCTCGGTCGATTTTTTTTTCGTATACAATTTTTCGGGCACGAAATTTGTCGTACAGGTTCGCAGGAGGAGGAGGAACCTGCTGGATCAGTTGTTCCGGTTGGATTAGTGGAGGGGGGTCCTGAATTGGAGCACTCGTCTGAGTACGAGCTCGCCTAGCCGGCGACTCGATTGGGGAGGTCCGTTCCTCTGACTGTTCCAGTCTAGGTCTGGATCGAATTTTTTGACGAGCTCCCCTGGATGACTCTCCAAGTATAGGCTTTTTTCCTTTATCCTTTGCCATTATCTGTAGTGATGATATTGTCTGTTTCAAACAAAAAAAATGATAAAGTAAACTCGAAATTGAGAATATATATACCTGTCCATTTCATGATTTGTAATCGAATAGTGAACTAATGTACCTATATAAATCGGGTTAAGGATTATCTAGAAGAACTCCGCATGAGCAATTATCACACCACTTCTGATACCATACCATACTTCATACGATCATGCCACTTATATATCAAATCAGCTCCATTCACATCTATTCACAGAAGCATACAATGATTCTTAATATCTAGTGGCAAAATTTATTAATGAAGGAGCTGTTCTGATTTCTAAATTTCTATTTCCTTTAGAAATGGTATACAATGCCTTTGTTATCTCATGTGATCGGATTTCTAATTCTAACAATTAACTAGTAATGACCTGCAGGAATTACATCTATCTAAACAATTAAAAGAAATATAGAAATAAGTTCAAATGGAGATAAGTTCTAGTTTCTTTAGATAGGGTCCAGCTTATGGGGTATCTCCAGTATCCGATTAACGAATATACACAGAAGGTTGCTTTGCCATAAAATTTTTTTTTCCTTTTAGGGTGTGTTTGGTTGCATCAAAATGGCCTGATTAATCATGACAATATCATGAAATTTCGTGATTTTGGGTGCAACCAAAACGCACGCAAATTTTCGTGTCATCTCTCTCTCTCTCTCTC
>JAJHSJ010000006.1:82936516-83013985 GCA_021015155.1 Magnolia officinalis
GCACGGTGACCGTTGATAGCAAACCGGACCCGTATGATCAAACCCCATATCTGATCGCTCCTAAATTTTGCATGGCCCTTCATCGGGCCATGGATCACCTATCCTGTAAGTTTCATGGCCAAAGGGCTACCAGAGCCACCCCAATCACCGAAATGGGCCCCTTAGGGTCATTTAAAGATCGGAACCGTATGCTCAAATCCCATACTCGATCATCCATTTGTTCCCAAACTTTGCATGACCTCTCATCGGGCCATAAGGCACCTACACACCAAGTTTGGTGGCTGAAGGGGTGTTAGGGCCGCCCCAACACCAATAGGGAGTCCTATTAGTCTATTTTAGAAAATTGTGGAAGCTTGGGGCCAAAGGGCCCAACTCTAGGAAATAAAGCCCTAGCCCCTTATCTCATAACCCTAACCACCACCACCTTTGTCAAGGGAGAAAGAGAGAGCAAGAGAGCAAGGAGGAGAGAAAGAGAGTGTGAAGGTGAGCAAGGTGGACCCTAGATCAAGGTGGGGCCCAAGGAAAACAAATCCACACAACTCCCTACATCTTCTCCAAGAAGAATCCCTCATTCAAGACCACCCTTTTCACTTCGTTGATCATGTAGGTAAGATCCGTCACCCATTTTCGTTGAAACCCTTGTGATGAGGGAGATTTATATGGAAACCTAACATGCAAATGGTTGTTTTAGGGATTCCGGCCGTCCGACCCCAAAGGCCCTCATTCCTAAGTCATTTTTCAAGTCTTCAATGATCCATATGTGCGGACTATTAATCTTAGGTGGCCTAGCACCAATTATATCATGGGTTTAATGATTTTGTTTGCTTGGGTGAAGCATATGTAGAATCTAGAGAGACCTTAGGATTTGGATGCTTGTTTGAGATGTATGAAATTGTATGTTGCTTACCCTTTCTTATGATGTTGTTTGTGCCTCACTTGTTTGAGATATTGTGGATGACTATATGCTCATGCGTTGCGTGATTTTCTCATATGTTGTAGCCTATGATGTGCATGATGTTTGTCCATGTGCATTTGATTCCTTGAAATGTTGGAAGTGTTCAACTTCCTCACTAATCCACACACTCACATGCACCTTGCTCCTGATAACGTAGTATGCTTACTAGAAATATTTGACTCGTAGGTTATGATGTATGTGAACATGACATTTTTATGCTAGTTGAAATCTTGATGGTTGGCATGCTATGAATCAACATTGAACCCTCGGGTTGGTCGAAAACATGAGGAGAGACAGTAGTTTCATCTGTAGGACTATGCTAGGGCTAAACCCGTGAGTTTGGGCGGGTGTGTATGGGTGGAAGTAGTTCGACTACATGGGTCCCTTGTACCCGATGTCGCTCGTCGCATGCTCGCCCGACTCATGCGGTCTAGCCTACTATTTGACCAACCTTATTTGTTAACCTTGTTTACTCACATATGTATGGAATCTGGAACACCCTACCACCGTTTGTAGCTCACCGATAACCACTTGAAGTTGATCCACTACCTCGTGAGCCAGGCATGGTGGAATGGGATACTGTGTCCGAGCTGTCAGCCTACGCTGGGGGACGCGCCCTCCCCATAGTGACCGCGAGCGATCCCTTCCTCGCGGCACTCCTCATGTGCTTGGAGTCGGGGATGGAGAACCCAACGGGATTAAGGATCGCGGGGTCTCAGCTTCACACGTTGGAGGGTCTTGGCCTCGGAAGCAAATTAGGGCATTGATACGTGGGTGTGTACCAGATTCTCAAACCTGTTAGATGAATGGACTTAACTAAGAAATCGGCTAACACAATCGCATTACATCGCACTAGTTAGGGTGGCGACTCGGCAGTCGAGGTCACTCTGAGGGAGTGTGGACATACGTGATCGTTAGATGGAGTCGCTCGAGGGAGTGTTGTGGCAAGGGCATGCATCATATCATCCATCATGCATACGCATTTCCAAGATTAGCTTAGTCACTGTGGATGAATGTTTTCATTAAATTCTTAATATAACTGCTGCTTGTACAACTTAAGACTAATAACACCCACTGAGTTGATCACTCACTCCCACTCTAAGACGGTGTTTTAAAACACCAACCAAACTCTTCCATAGTCGCAGGTGACAAGGAGCACGAGGGACCTGTCAATGCAAGCCTTGATGAGGAGGACGAGCTCTCCTATTTCTAGCTGATGAGCGAGACCTCGTCGGAGCAGTAGAGTAGATGGGCCGATGGATCGCTGAGCAGTGGGCTTAGCTCTATTTTTTTTACATGTTATAGTTTTGCGATTTTGTTGGGTGACGCCATGTGCGCCCTTTATTCTTTTGGACATATATATATATATATATATATATATATATATATATAATATATATTATATATTATTATATATTCGATCTCTTCATTTCAGTAGACTTGTGTGATTGTGCTTCATGTTCCAGGAAATTCCAGGATGTGCATTTAAGCTGGATTAATCACATATTAATGAAAACCGGTCATAAGTGACCCCGGGAACTCAGGAGTCGAGTATATACATGACCCCCGATTTTCAAGGCATTACAAGGGCCCAGCTTATTGATGATATGTTGTATATCCACTCCATTCATATGATTTTCCAACCCATTTTAGCACACGATCCCAAACAATAAGCATATCTAAATCTCAGGTGGACCACACCATTAAAAACTTCTCAAGGTCCACCGTAAGTAGATCTGTAATGTTTATTTGTCATCCAACCTGTTGATAAGGTCAAACGGAACTAAATGAAGCGAAAATACAAAGATTAACTTGATCCAAAACTTTTGTGGCTATGAAGAGCTTTTAATGGTCATTGGCCACATTTGTCTAAGTTTTGGAATAACGTCCTTAAATGAGCTGCATAAATGGATGGACGACGTGAATATGAAACACATTCATCAAGACAGGCCCCACACAGTAAGGGTAACACCCACCAAGCTATCACCTAGGTAATAGCTAACCCACTCACGTATGCATTGCCATGCCATGCAAAGACTATCACTAAATTAGGATTGCTAATTAAGTGATTTTAAACTTTCGGTTTGAAACAATGTTTTTAAGTATCGATGATATTGGCGATATATCCTACGATATATCTTTTATCTTACTTATGCAAAATGAAAGGTACAAGTAGTGGAATATATTCCACATGTTTTATTCGGTAAACATTTTTTTTTTATCTTTGATCTTCTTTTTTTAAAAAAATAATATTAAATCAGTGTCAAATTGTTACAAATTCATGCTTTTTCACATTTTACATAAAAAAGTATGAAAAATTATAAATTGAAAGCTTCGATTTTGAGATTTAGAGGAGATTGGCAGAGTTGCGGAAAATACAAAAATCAAAATTTCTCAATTTTCGCAAATTGGTTATAATCTGTCTAAACATAAAATTACATTAATAGACTTTAAATATACTTGTATCGATTCATCTCAATCGTGTATAGATTGGGACCCATATAAAGAAAGCTTATTATATTGTACTTATCTTTCATAATGTTTTGATTTATAAGTATGTATCAATATCTTTTTTAACCATGAAATTTCATTAAAAAATCCAACAAATTTATCAATATTTCCTACCAAAATGACATATTATGTGAATACAACTGATATATTCTGTGCGATATTTGTATCCGAATAGTGTGATACCTCATGCGATGGCGATATTTCAAACACTGGTGTAAGACACGGAGATGCACGGCTAAAAATGAAGTGCAACAACGGTCCATATTCAACACAAAAAATTATCGAGATTTCAGGCTAGGATCTTCATAGAAGATTTTGATGGGTTTTTTTGACCCATCTTCGACCGATCGAGAGCCCTGCTCAACTGGTTGAAGGCTAGTGGTCGAAGATTTGAGTCGTAACTTCGACTCAAAGTCCAGCGAGTTGTTTTGCTATTTTTTTACTGTAGCTACGACTGGTCGAAGGAATGTCTCGACTAGTCGAAGGGGTCCTACGACTAGTGAAGGTTACGCAGTTTGTTCCGCGATTTTGCGCGAAACTGCGGATTTGAGTCCTTTCGCAACAGGGATGCGGAAAGGAGTTTCCTAAACTATAAAAGGGGTTGCCTAGGGCTTTTCTAGGTACAACAAGAGGATTTTCTAAAGCTTTACAAAGGATTTGCTAAAGGGTTTAGGGCTATCAAAGGTGAGAGAGAGAGAGAGAGAGAGAAAGAGAGAGAGGAAGCTTATAGAAGGGAGGTTCTGCTCGTGGAGGTTCTCTACTGTGCAATTTATATCTCAGCGCTTCTATGTCCTCATAATCGGTTAGATCTCTCCGTTTTCTCTATTTCTCTTATTGTTTATCCACTCCTACGTGATGAGTGAAGAAGATTGTAACGTTCTACTTCATAGTGGATTGTTGATCTGGACGAGGTCCCGTGGTTTTTACCTCTTTGAGGGTTTTTCACGTAAAATCTCTTGTGTGGTATGTGATTGATGCTTTGATTTATTTCATTGCTTTATTATCCATAATTCTGGTTTGTTTCGGGAGGCTAGATCCAAAGGTTTGTGCAAGGCATCCCAACAAAGTGGTATCAGAGCTAAGTTCATTGAACGGGTAGGATCAGTTTGGAATTATGGAAGGTGGCTCATCAAGGATGATCAGCCTCAATGGTTCTAACTGGACCATATGGAAGGCTAAGATGGAGGACTTGCTTTATTGCACGGACCTATATTCTCCAATCTTAGGCATATCAAGAAAATCTAAGGATATGACTGATGATGATTGGAAGAAGACGGACCGAAAGGCGGTGGGGTTTATTAGACAATGGTTGGATGATTCCGTGTTCCACCATGTGTCTACAGAAACCTCAGCCGCTAGCCTATGGCTAAAATTACAAGGCTGTATGAGAGTAGGAGAGGAAGACAGCCGGTAATAAGATATTCTGATAAGGCGACTTGTGAATCTCAAGTTTAAGGATGGTGGTTCTGTGGCCGAGCACATGAATGAGGTCAGCAATATAGTGAACCAACTCACCTATATGAAGATGGTCCTGGATGATGAATTGTAGGCTTTACTATTGCTTAGTTCATTGCCTAACAGTTGGGAGACATTGGTGGTGTCTCTAGGTAACTCCGCGCCAGACGGAAAGATATTCATGGAACAGGTAACCAGTTGTCTCTTTAATGAGGAGACAAGGAGGAAGTCTCAGGGGTCTACTCAGCAAGAGGCCCTTGTGACATAGGAACGGGGGAGAGGAAAGAACAGGAAGGCCCGAGATAAATCACGAGGCAAGTCGAGTAACAGGAAAGATGTTGATTGCTGGAATTGTGGCAAGAAGGGCCACTGCAAGTATGAATGTTGTGGTAAGAAAAACGAAAAGAAAGGAAAAGGGAAGGAAGATGAATCAGATTCCACTGCGGTCGCTTCAGATGGCGACGTTGTAGTTATTCTTTCTGCAGATCACGATGTATGTCTCATGGCTACGAGTCAGGACACCGACTGGGTGGTTGACTCGGAGCTTTTTTTCATGCGACTCCACGCAAGGACTTCTTCACAAGCTACAAGTCAGGTGACTATGGGACTGTGAAGATGGAAAATTCTGGCGAATCAAAAGTCGTGGGAGTCGGTGATATTTGTGTGAAGACGATGTGGGCTGCACATTGGTTCTCAGGGATGTGAGGCATATCCCAGACCTTCGCCTCAACTTGATGTCGACGGGAAGGTTGGATGATGATGGCTATGAAAGCCGGTTTGCTGGTGGGCGATGAAAGCTCATCAAGGGTTCATTGATCGTGGGCAGAGGAAAGAAATGTTGCACCCTTTACAAGGCAAGTGTCAGTATGTGCAAGGGTGGGTTGATGCAGCGGAAGATTCAGCTATTGACATGTGGCACAGGCGTCTAGGCCACATGAGTGAAAAAGGGCTTCAGCTACTACGAGGAGGAAGCAGCTCCTTCCAGACGTGACAGGTATGCCTCAAAAACCTGTCTTGATTGTTTATCAGGGAAACAACATAGAGTTTCATTCATTTTCATTAAAACTGCTTCTCATGTTAATAAAGAGTATGCATTAGATTTGGTTTATTCTGATGTTTGTGGTCCTATGAGGACAAAAACCTTGGGTCGGGCATTGTATTTTGTCACTTTTATAGATGATGCATCTAGGGGGTTTGGGTTTATGCTTTGAAATCCAAGGACGAGGTCTTTGGTGTGTTTAAACTGTTTCATGCTATGGTCGAGAGAGAGACAGGTAGACCATTGAAGTGCATCCGCACTGACAATGGTGGTGAATACATTGGTGACTTTCATGAGTACTGCAAGTCCCTGGGTATACGGCATGAACAGACGGTTCCCAAGACCCCCCAGCATAATGGTGTAGCTGAGCGAATGAATCGTACCATTGTTGAAAGAATCAGAAGCATTTTATCTCATGCGAAATTGCCCAAGACGTTCTGGGGAGAAGCAATGCACACGGCGGTGTATTTAATAAACAGGTCTCCATCAGCCCCATTGAATGGAGAAGTACCTGAGAAGGTGTGGACTGGACATGATCCATCGTACAGTCATCTCAGGGTGTTTAGACGCAGGGCATCCGTTCACGTACCAAAGGACGAGAGGTCCAAGCTCGATATGAAGATCAGGCAGTGTGTGTTCTTAGGGTACGGTGATGAAAAGTTCGGTTACAGATTGTGGAATCCGACCGAGAGGAAGCTCGTCAGGAGCAGAGATGTGGTTTTCTTTGAAGATCAGTGTATAGAAGACATTGGTAAGCCAGAGAAGAATCAACCTAGTTCAGGTGAGCTAGAGGACATGGATCCGATTACTCCTCCCGTAGTGCCTGATGACGGGGGAGTACAGCAAGGTGCAGAGGACGAGGGAGTTCCTTCAGAAGATGGACCAGGGGAGCAGCCCCCACTTGATCCACCTGTTGAGCCACAGGTGAGGAGGTCATCTAAGGACAGACAGTCATCCAAGAGGTACTCGGCACATGAGTACATTATGCTGACTGATGGAGGAGAGCCAGAAGATTATTCTGAGGCCCTAGCTGACGAGCATAAAAGGGAGTGGTTGAAAGCTATGCAAGAGGAGATGAAATCCTTGCATAAGAACCACACCTATGATATGGTGAAACTGCCTAAGGGCAAGAAAGCTTTGAGCAATAAGTGGGTGTTCAGAAAGAAGGTTGAGCAGAAGAATTCACAAACGAGGTTCAAAGCCAGACTTGTGGTGAAAGGGTTTGGTCAGAGGAAAGGCATAGTCTTCAAGGAGATATTCTCACCAGTAGTGAAGATGACATCCATACAGATGTTGCTTGGGTTGGTGGCTAGCATGGATCTGGAGATAGAGCAGTTAGATGTTAAAACTGCCTTTCTCCATGGTGACCTGGAAGAAGAGATCTACATGCACCAACCAGAGGGGTTCGAAGTCAAGGGCAAGGAGCATATGGTGTGTAGGCTGAGGAAGAGCTTGTATGAGCTGTGATGATGAAACAAGCTCCACAGCAACGGTATAAGAAGTTCGACTCGTTTATGTTGAAGCATGGATATGATAGAATGGAGTCGGACCATTGTGTGTTCACGCGCAAGTTCTCAGATGGTGATTTCTTAGTTCTGCTGTTATATGTTGATGACATGCTCATCATGGGAAAAGACATCAAGAAGATTGACAGGCTGAAACAGGGGTTGGGCAAGTCTTTTGCGATGAAAGACTTGGGTCCGGCTAGACAGATCCTAGGAATGGAGATAACCCGTGACAGAAGCCGCAAGAAGCTTTGGCTATCACAAGAGCGGTATATTGAGAAAGTCCTAGAACGGTTTAATATGAATGCAGCGAAGCTGGTCAGTACTCCACTGAATGGTCACTTCAGATTGAGCGACAGATAGTGTCTCAAGATGAAGGCAGAGGTGGAAGAGATGCAGAAAATACCCTACGCGTCAGCTGTAGGAAGTTTGATGTATGCTATGGTGTATACACGCCCAGACATAGCATATGCGGTTGGCGTTGTCAGCCGGTATCTTGCCAATCCTGACAAAGAGCATTGGGCAGCGGTGAAGTGGATACTACGGTATCTGAGAGGCTCATCCAGGTTGAGCCTATGCTATGGTGACGGTAAACCTGTGTTAGAGGGATAAACAGATGCAGATATGGCAGGTGACATAGATTCTAGGAAGTCTACATCCGGGTTCATGTTCACGTTTGTAGGGGGAGCAGTTTCTTGGCAGAGCAAGCTACAAAAGGTCGTAGCATTGTCGACGACAGAGGCCGAATACATTGCAGTCACAGAAGCATGCAAAGAGATGCTTTGGATGAAAAGGTTCCTACATGAATTTAGCCTAAAGCAGGAGGAGCACGTGGTCTATTGCGACAGTCAGAGTGCTATACACTTGAGCAAGAATCCAAGTCAGCATTCCAAGTCGAAGCACATAGAGATTCGGTATCACTGGATCAGGGATACTTTGGAACAAAAGGTGTTACAGCTTGAGAAGGTCCACACGGACGATAATGGGTCAGACATGATGACCAAGGCTTTGCTCAAGGGCAAGTTTGAGGTTTGTAGAAACCTGGCTGGCTTGAAGAAGGTGGATCCCTCTTAGGTCAAAAAGGGAGAGATTTGATGGATTTTTTTGACCCATCTTCGACCGGTCGAGAGCCCTGCTCGACTGGTCGAAGGTTGGTGGTCAAGCAGTTGAAGATTCGAGTCGTAACTTTGACTCAAAGTCCAGCGAGTTGTTTTGTGTTTTTTACTTTAGTTACGACTGGTCGAAGGAATGTCTCGACTAGTCGAATGGGTCCTACGACTAGTCGAAGACTAGGTTCGACTAGTCGAAGGTTACGCAGTTTGTTTCGCGATTTTGCGCGAAACTGTGGATTTGAATCCTTTCGCAACAGGGTTGCTGAAAGGAGTTTCCTAAACTATAAAAGGGGTTGCCTAGGGCTTTTCTAGGTACAGCAAGAGGGTTTTCTAAAGCTTTACAAAGGATTTACTAAAGGGTTTAGGGCTATCAAAGGTGAGAGAGAGAGAGAGAGAAAGAGAGAGAGGAAGCTTATAGAAAGGAGGTTATGCTCATGGAGGTTCTCTACTGTGCAATCTATATTTTAGCGCTTCTATGTCCTCATAATTGGTTAGATCTCTCCGTTTTCTCTATTTCTCTTATTGTTTATCCATTCCTGCGTGAGTGAAGAAGATTGTAACGTTCTACTTCATAGTGGATTGTTGATCTGGATGAAGTCCCGTGGTTTTTACCTCTTTTAGGGTTTTCCCCGTAAAAATTTCTTGTGTGGTGTGTGATTGATGCTTTGATTTATTTCATTGCTTTATTATCCATAATTCTGGTTTGTTTCGGGAGGCTAGATCCAAAGGTTTGTGCAAGGCATCCCAACAGATTTTTGGGCCGTCCATCCACATTGAAACGTCAAGGGAGGATGTTTATGATCACAAATACATGGCCCCACTTTTCAGAATTTAAAACTCGTCGTATACTGCGAAATAAAACTCAGGTCATGTATAAATTCAGCCTTTCTATTGATTGTTGACCGTTGGATTGAGATGCGCAATATCATGATTCATGGGAGATGCTGATTACAGTCGCTCAGGTGCACCATGAAACTGTGGCACATCACACGTGACAACGAGGCATACGTGTATGATATTAGAGCCATTCGTCAGCTGATTACAACAATTTAGGCGCCGTACCTAGAAAGTTCGCCTATGTTTTTACCAGGTCAGAAACAACCGTTCAAAACAATTGAACGGTTAGGATAAATTCTTCAATGTGTGGTGTGGCCCACCTGATCATCTTATTTATACACACGATCGCCGGAAGAGCAGTCCAATCTTTAGACCAGTATAGCTCGTTTCCACGTGTCCATTTGCAGGCCAGATCGAACCGTTAGAATCGTCTGGTCACGTGATAGCAGGATGATAGAAGCTCCACACCGAAAGCATACTTGTACGGACGCGGTTAGGTCCTTACCCACTCGGTGAATCTGTGACCGTGGGGCCCACTATGATTTATATATTTTATATCCTTGCCGTCCATCCGTTTTGGCCAGTCATTTTAGGGCATGTACTAAAAAATTATGAAGATCAAAATCTCAATTAAATAACACTAGAAGAAATAGTGGGAATTGAATGCCGACCATTAAAAACTTCTTAGAGGCCACAAAAGCTTTAGCTAATATTTTTGTTTTCTCTTCACTAAGGTCTGTGTGACCTTATCAACTGGTTGGACGGCAAATAAACATTACGGTGGCTCTAGCAAGTTTTTAATGGTGGGTGTTCACTCACCATTCTTTCCTGTGGTGTGGTACACCTGAGATTTAGATCTACTTATTTTTGTCTTCATACCCTAAAATGATCTGGCAAAACGGATGGACGGCGTGGATGTAAAAATACACCAAATCCGCTTGCTACTTGTACACATGTCCCACGTGTATTTTCTGGATAAAGGACACAATCGGTACTTTCCCCGTACTTTCTCCTTTATATTAGAAAACTATATCAGGCTAAAAAAATCCCTTTAAAAGATTGACGGTCGGATTCTGTTCCTCTGGAAGAGGAAAGATGGAATGCCATGCATCAGAAGGTTGATACTATCCCGATGCACCCACTCTATGCAAATGGTGCCCATCTTTCATTGATCTACACCGTTGATATTATGATGAGAGATCACTAGAACTTTTTACAGGTGGGAGAACCTTAGCGGTCCATTCTATGGAATTTTTACTCGACCGTTACTGCAAATTTCCTTTAACCGTCTATTTTCACCTATCTGATGGAGGGTTAGGAGCTTATAAAATTCTAGAACTTACGTAAGCCCCTCATCAATGATAGGTCTCCGGAAATGAACCGTCTAGATCAACAAAATGTAGACCCATTAGTACAGATTGTTGCATCAGAATGCTATTTGACGATGCGATGCACTAGGGCCCCGATGACTCTTATCCGTAAAACACGCGCCCCTTGTCTAAGGTGATTCTGTCAATGAGAAAGCACGTGATAACATACAGCCATTGTATACTAAAAAGCCTACCATACTACACCACTTTCCCGCAGGCATGTCACATGTGCAGGCCATCCAAGCCGTGCAAAAGGTGGGACCATCATAAAGATCTTCGGATGAGTCAATCATCAAGTGGGCCACACCAATACACCATCCAAATCAATGAACAAGTGTGATCTGGCCGGACATACAGGCTTAGCCCATCTGGTGTTTTTATTGTTGGTTCTCACATGTTATATGAAGGTTGTGAGATCATACAATGGATGATTGTATTTTGAAAATAACGCATTGCAAACATCTTGCATCGGAGATATTTTATTGGGCTGTGCAAACTATTTCAAAGATAGCGACCGAATCAGTACCTAGTTTAACAAGAAGACAGTTTTTTATATTGATCAAGAGTATTTATTTAGTAATCATCTCAATAGATGTGAAGTTTTATTTTTGGCTAATTTATCTACTTTGAATATTTTCTATATCATGCATTGTTTTCACTATGTGTTGGACAGTTTAACTTATTAGGATGATTTGCTAAGAGCTTTCATTTTCTTCTTTCAATTATGCATACGTTGTTAGGGTGTCATTGTTGAATTTTTGAATAGTTCAACAGTGCAAAGGATTATTAGAAGGCTAATTTGGTGTCATAGAGTCATGATTGATCTGTAGAAGATATAACCTAATTTAATTAACATAGTTCTTGCTATAACACTATCATATTAACTTTTGGAGTGGTGAGAAGTTCAGACATTCTAATTATAGTGCTGAAAGCCGAATTTTTGTAGCTTTTGTACAAAGAGGTAGTTTGATGGATTATAAGGGGGGCTCAAAATCATTATTTGTATCTTTTTCATTGCCAGCCGGTCTGTTTGAATAGTTTAATAATAAAGTTCATGAGCTTCATTTCATGTAAAAGCAAGTTTGATATAATAGTTTTTGAATTGTTTGACCGTCCTTTTTTTTTTTTCCTATAATGTTGTTGGGAAGCAGAGAACTTAAAAAAAAAATCATTTATGAAAAATCAATACAAGGGGCCCATTTATATATATGAAATAACCATTTGTCCTACATATGTGCTTATTGTGTGCAAAGCGAATGTGGAATGCGCACCCACATGCACATGGGCGCGCGTGCGCCCACCACACACACAACACACACACACACACACACACATATATATATATATTATATATGGTGTGATCCACAATCTAATTAGTGCACTTGATTGTTGGAATACGTTCACTTTTCTCAATTGTCTATTTATTTTCCTAAAAGGGTGGCCCATCTAGTTCATGGATTGACCTGATAGGTGAGACATCTTCATGCATGACAAGGCCCACCTTATGCACATGTTAAATGTCATATATATGATGTGAATCCGAATACTTACCTCCGCACTAGTTCACATGGAACTTATGTGAACTTTTTGGTGGGCCCATCATACATGATGTGAATCCGAAATCTAAATGGTCCACGTGATGCAGAACCTAGGGGTGCACACGGTTCGGTTTCGGTTTTGAAACTGGAACCAAATGGCCAAGGATGTAGTTGAATTGGTCCTGCTAGCTGTCAATCTGGACCGTTAATGTGAAGGGGGCCACCTTTAGTTCTCATCCCTTTTGGAACCGGATCCGAACCATGTGCACCCCTAGCAAAACCCCATGAAACCTCCAAGGCCTAACTTTTACTTTAATCCAAAACTTTGGTGGGCCATGCAAAAAGAAAATTGTTTCATCCCTCTATTTGCATTTCTCTTTTCTATATATATGCAACACTTGCATGCCTCTTACTTCTTCCATTATGTACATGACACAATTGTAAGATAATCTTAATCCGAGGCAAATTTTTAGCTAGTTCCATTGTATATGAAAATGGTTACAATTTTACATTAAGTCTTTTTTTTTTTCATAATAATGTAAAGGAAATATACAACATGAGATAATGGGTTCGAGTACCATAGTCCATTGTAGTGTGAGTGCATGGGTGCGTGTGAGGGTATACCATGATAATATAAAGGAAATATGCATACATCTAGATAACATTTGTATTTAGTTTGTCGATTTTTGTGTTTGATTTATCACAACAAAAGTATAACAATGATATTTTTATATTACTTTAGTGTTAAATCATAAGCAAAATGCACTGATGTGTTATTTGGATTCGAGGTTTTTTTCTAATAATGTCATAAAAAAGTACAACAATGACGGTAAAAATTTTAACTGCACATTTGCATTTATAATTTCTATGTTTGATTTGGTTTGGTAAATTTTTTATGTTGTTCGTAACTAGCTAAACAGCCAAATGACAAGTCGGGTTCGGTTGGGAGCTTGGATTTGAAATGCAATGGAATCCAAATCATAGTTACATTGGAATCAATGTAATTCTAAATCTTTATTTGTGTTTTGTTGAAATTTATTGGAATCCAAATCTTCTGATTGAGAGCTTATATTTTAAGAGCATTGGAATTCATTGGTATAAGCGCAAAACTTGGATTTGATTAGCTAAATTAGCTTTCATATATCAAATTAGTGTGTGTGTGTATGTGTGTGTATTTGTGTATAATATTTGTTAGAATGATTTCATAAGCCCATTAAAATATAGACAAAAATAGAAAATTTTGAACATTGGGTGGTCCACAAATGCAAAGGATCACAAATAGATGACTCGCCAATGTTCTTTAACCATATGTTTAGATGTCCAATATTTAGATGGATGATATCATTCTATTAATGTAATTTTAATATTGCAGTAAAAAAAATGGATTATTTCGAGTATCAGTAACGTGAGATATGTTTAATAGATTAGTAGTTTAGAGACACCTTTGTTACACGTGCGACTCTACCGCTTTTTAAAAGGAGAAAAATGTTGTTAAAAGATATTTTAAATCTGAAATTTCCGTAATCCTCAACCAATCGAAGGTCAGGCTCGATTAGTCGAAGCTTCGACTGGTCGAAGGTTACGCGGACTGCGTAAATTTGATGCGGTTTCCAGACTTTTCCAAAGTCAGTGTATAAGTGGGGTTTCCTAAACTATAAATAGGAGTCCCTAGGGCCTTTCTAAAATATGCTAACGCTTTCTAATGTATTCTAAAGGCTTTCTAAAAGGGTTCTAGGGTTATCAAAAGGTGTAGCGAGGGTGAAATTCGAGCTTGTTCGAATCGGATAAGTCATTTCTCTTTGTAATTTTTACTTTCATAGTAGATTTCTGTCGCTTTGTGTCGTGGTTTTTTCCTGAAAGGGTTTTCCATATTAAATCTTTGTGTTCTCTTGTGATTGCTTGGTACTCTTGGATTGCTATCTAAAATCCATATTTATGTGATTCCGTAGCACAAATCTCAACAAGTGGTATCAAAGCTATCGTTGGGGCACAGATATGAATTTGCAGGATTAGTAATAATGGGAAACGACAAGTTTGATATTGAGAAGTACTCACGCAAAAATAATTTCGAGTTATGGAAGGTTAAGCTATTAACCAAGCAAGGTGAGATTAAGGCTCTTGAGGAGCGAAAATCTACCGTGAAAGATGAAGAATGAGAAAACCTTGATAGTAATGCTTTAGCTTCTATCCGTTTATGTCTCACGGATTAGGTTCTCTATAATGTTTTAAGAGAGAAAACTGCAACTACTTTGTAGGCGAAGTTAGAGAACATCTATGCCAAGAAGTCCTCTAAAAATTGCCTACACTTGAAGCTATAGTGTTATACTTTTAAGATGGTATATGGTGGAGATCTGGAGGCCCACATCAGCAACTTTAATAAATCGATGTGTAAATTGTTGATTATGAGGAGGAAGCAGTCAAAGATGAGGAACAGGCACGTATATTGTTGCATTTTCCTGCATTGTATGAGTCATTAAGGAAACATGTGCACCGTACATGAGTATCGACACAGTACGCAAATAAAAAACCGTCGACACGTTATCTCTGCCCTTCAAGGGAAGGCCATGAGAAAGCTAAACGACGACATGAGGACATCTTTCGATACATTGATTACGAGGGGCAGAGATTCTGAGCGAAGTATAGGATCTTCAAAGCCTATATCCAAATCCAAGGGTAAGGGCAAAGGAAAATTAAAGTGCTGGAACCGTGGGATGTCTGGACACATGAAGAAGGATTGTAAAAATCTTAAAGCGAATAAATAAAATTCGGCGGCTTCTTCCAAGGAGGCTAATGTTGTCACATCTGATGAATAAACAAGTGGTGGTGATGCTCTGTCTGTTTCCATAATTGGTCACTTACACGACAATCATAAAGACGAATAGATACTTGACACAGGGACATCATATCACATGACTCCTCATTGGAGTTGGTTCGCCAGTTACAAGGAATGTGATGATGGATAGGTTTTTATGGGCAACGATAATGCCTGTAATGTTGTGGTTATTGGTATAGTAAACATCAAGATGTTTAATGAGATGAAGCGTACCTTGACTGATGTCAGGCACGTTCCTGATATGAAGAAAAGTCTGATTTCTCTCGGTGTACTCGAGGCTAAAGGGTACAAGTTCACTAGTATTGATGGTGTTATTAAAGTTTTAAAAGAGACACTTGTGATTATGAGAGCGTAAAGATATGAAAACCTCTACAGATTGATCGGGAGCACTTCAGCAGGTGGAGTGACAACAACTATTGCAGATTCCACGTCTCTACGTATGTGACATGCTCGTCTCGGCCACATGAGCGAGCGGGGCATGAAGGTACTTTCTGACCGATGTTTGATTTCAGTTTTTAAAATTTTGATTTAGATATATGCGAGTATTATATATATGGTAAACAATCTAGATTGTCTTTTAAATATGAAAAACATGTATGTAAGGGAGTGCTTGATTATGTGCACTCTGACGTATGGGGGCCATTGCCAGAAGTTTCCAATGGGGGGTCGTCATGGTTTGTTTCATTCATTGACGGATACTCCGGGAAAGTTTGAGTTTATTTCATGAAACGTAAATCTGAAATTTTCACCATATTTAAACAATGGTGAAAAAATAATCAGGGCAAAAAATAAAGGTCAGGACTGACGATGGTGGGGAATTTACTTCCACTGAATTTAATGAAAGGATGAAGGGATCATTAGGCACAATACAGTGCGCCACATGCCCGAACAAAACGGTGTGGCTGGGCGAATGAATCGGACTCTCTTGGAGAGGGCTAGATACATATTAAGTAATGTTGTGTTGGGCAAAGACCTATGAAAAGAGGTCGTTTACACAACTTGCTATTTGGTGAACCTGTCTCCTTCTACGACAATTGAATGTAAAATCCCAAAAAGAAGTATGGAGTGGTCATAAGATTGACTACTCAAATCTGCGCATATTTGGTTGTGAGGCTTATTCTCATGTACCGTCAGTTGAGAGAGATAAGCTAGACCGTAGAACTAAAAAGTATATTTTTGTTGGCTATGGTATTGGTATAAAAGGTTACAGGTAATTCGACAAAGTCACACGCAAGGTCATACTAGCCGTGACGTCAGGTTCAATGAAAGCTCCTGTTCCACAACAATATCAAGAAGAGCAAGAGGAACCAGAAAGGTTGACCGTAGACATCCAAGTTGACACAGATGATACTCAGGCAGAGACAGATGCATAGACAGAAGTACAAGATCAGGTGAGATAGCCACCTGTGAGAAGAAACACGCCGCGTGATCACAGGTTACCGGTAAGATGCATGGACGACTCTAATATTGCATATGCCCTCATTACGAATGAGGGGGACCTGTATACTATTTAGGAGGCTCTTGATGAACCTGATGCAGAAAAGTGGAAGGCGGCTATGGACGATGAGATGGACTCGTTGTACAAAAACCACACATGGGAGCTGGTGGAGCTTCCAGTGGGCCGAAAAGCGATCCGATGCAAATGGTTATTAAAGAGGAAACATGATAGATATAAAGCGAGATTGGTAGAGAAGGGTTATGCTCAAAGAGATATTTGCGCTGGTGGTTAAGCAGGTGTCTATCAGATTTGTGTTGGCGCTGGTTGCCCAATACAATCTCGAGCTAGAAAAGATGGATGTCAAGACTGCATTCTTGCACGAGGAGCTGGAAGAGCAGATCTACATGAAGCAACCAGAGGACTGTGAAGTTAAAGGGGTAGAGAAAAAAGTTTGCAGGTTAATGAGGTCGTTGTATGGCCTGAAATAGTCGCCTAGACAGTGGTATAAAAAATTTAATTCTTTCATATTGAGTGAGAAATTTACTCGGAGTGAATACGATCACTATGTCTATTACAAGACACAGAGTGATGACAAATTCATCATCCTAGTATTTCATGTTGATGATATGTTTATCGACAGTTATGATATGTCTGAAATCAACGTACTGAAGACTTATTTATCAGAGACATTCGAGATGAAAGATCTGCGAGCTGCAAAGAGGATTCTCGGCATATATATTCATAGAGACAGGAAGAGGGGCAGACTTTGGTTATCACAGGCAGAATACCTTAAAAAGGTGCTGATCAAATATGAGATGGATCAGGAAAAGCAAGTAAGCGTTTCCCACACGACTCACTTTAAGTTTTCCTCAGAACAATGTCCTAAATCAAATGAGGAAAAACAGGTTATGTCTCATGTACCTTATTCAAATGCGGTTGACAGTTTAATGTATGTCATGGTCTCTACAAGACTAGATATTTCATAGGCAGTGAGTGTTGTAAGCAAATACATATCAAATCCCGACAAACAACATTGGGAAGCGGTGAAATGACTACTTCAATACATTCGAGGTATAAAAGACAACGTCTTAACTTTTAAGAAAACATGGGCAAAGTTGGTAGGGTACGTGGATTCAAACTACACAGAGAATGTGGATTCTAAAAAGTCTACTTTAGAATATTTGTTTGTACTAGCGGGTGAAGCAATTACTTGAATGTCGAAGCTTTAGTTCGTGGTAGCTCTTTCCACGACTGAAGTATATCAAAATGATGACCGGTTGTACAATAATGGGCGCCATCGGTGGATACCAGATGTACCTACATCCGTGGATCCTGATTGTGGGGCTCACCATACTATATATTCCTTAAATCTACGCTGTCCATCCTTTTTGAAAGCTTATTTTGGTATAATACCCCAAAAATGAAGCATACCAAAATCCTGATTGGACAACACAAGAAAAAATAGTAATTGACTATGAAAAATTTATGGTGGGCAGCAAAAGTTTTGGAACAAGCTGATATTTGTGTGGTCCCTTCATCCAGGTCTCTGTGACCTTATCAACAGGTTGGATGAAAGATATATAAACACTCCATTAGGCCCCAAGAATATTTTAATGGTGGGTATTCAATCACCGCTGTTTCCTGTGGTGTGGTCCACCAAAGATTTGGATCTACTATAATTTTCTTGGATAATGCTTTAAAATGATCTTTCAAAACGTATGGACGGCGTGGATGTAAGTCACATAAATCATGATGGCCCACAGCCAGGGATCCACCGAAGGCGCGCCATTATCCCGACTGTGTAGTGAAAAGTAAGGAGAGCAGGTTGACTCTCTTACCGAATATGCTATGGTTGATGTGCATGCACTTATAAATTGCATAAAGTGTATAAAATCAAGGTAGATCAAACCGTTAAAATGGTGGGCCCTAGTTTTTAAAAGCCATCTACAAAAATTCATATTGATTTGATTGACAAGATAGCCGATCACTACACATATATCGGAACTTGAAGTGAGATAAAATCCAACGGTCAAAACTCAGAAAGAAAGTGCTCAGAAATCAAAGATAAAAAAACATTCGAACTATTCAATTCCGTGCTGATGACATATCCACCATGGGTCCAAAAATTTGAACGGCTTGATTTTGTCGATTCATGACACGTGTACAGATACGAGAGTTTGCGTGTTAAAGATCATATCAGCGGAGATAGTGGGGTTATTTCGCTCTTTCCAGCCGTCCCGAATCCCGATGCACTTTCAAAAAGACAATGTGCTATTTTTAACTGTAGCAAATCAAGTTCTTGGACTAACGGACGGATCCTATTTCCTCGGGTCTTATCTCAAGCCCTGTAAACAAGCGCACCATACCTATCAGCGCCGTCCACGTGTTCAGAATCAGGACCGTTCATGAAGTGGTGACCACGATGCAATTGTGTTATCTCAAAGAGTCAGATCAGTCTGCGTATTATAATTGCCATTTTGAATGTAGGATACTCATTTTGTTTCTTATCCGTCCATTTCTTACACCATGTGTGACCCAAAATGATAAATGAACACCCATATTTTTTGGACAGTGGAAGATTCAAGTGGTGGTCCACCTTATGATCGTCCAGGATCCTGCGTACGTGTGCAAGGTCAGAACTTTTGTTGCGTTTGTGTTCGGCGCTTGTAGATGGGTGCATGGAACTAGCATTGTTTTTGTTAAAAGGAGGGAAAATGAAACCAATCCAACGGACTTTATCTTTCACCTTTTGTGGGCCCACCTTATTAAAGGTGGTTATTGAGAGACAATTCATAGATGTGGCTTTGCCCTTTTGCCTTCCTTTCCTAACCAGACCATGATTAAAGGTGGATGTTTGGGAAACTCATTCATTCCAAGAGGATCTAGACCGTCAATCAGATTGGTCCTGTCCAAGGATAGCCGGTAGTTGAATATCATATGAGAAGGACGTTCTTGTTAGTATGGATGGTGGGCGTCAATAGAAGGTGAGGATGAAAATAGATTCGATTGTAGAAAATGTTGGATAGGATGATCCGTTTGGTGTGATTTTCAACCAATGGCCATCAACAGACAGGGCCCACTAGTTGGACGGCCCGGATCTACTTACTCAAGTGCCACGTGGCCAGTTATTGACAGAAAAGTCACCCTTCTCGAACATGCGCTTGCACCTGTCTAAAGGGCCAAGTTAGGAATTGGTGGGCCTAGACCCGCCCAAGTCCACACGTAGTTGTTAAGGTATGGTGAAGGCCTCATGC
The DNA here is from genome assembly GCA_021015155.1 of Magnolia officinalis. Taxonomy (NCBI): domain Eukaryota; kingdom Viridiplantae; phylum Streptophyta; class Magnoliopsida; order Magnoliales; family Magnoliaceae; genus Magnolia; species Magnolia officinalis. Next base: position 82,956,364 of record JAJHSJ010000006.1, read on the forward strand.
AACCGGACACGTTGTAGGGAAGATGCTGGATCCGGACTATTCAATGGGTGGGCCAACACATCAACGGCTTTTAAATGGACGGTAAAAAAGAGGAAGAAGATCAACAACTTACATTCAGTAGGGAAAAGTGATGATAACTTATGGCTATTGTTGATGCTGAGATCTGATCGTCCCTGTTAAATTATCGTGTACCTGCAAAATCAAGTGAGAATGGGGGCCTAGTTGTAGCCGGGACACTCCGATGCCTAAGTTAGAATAAGCACACTTCAGGTCTAGTCGAATTAGGGTAATAGTGAATACATTCTACCATATGTAAGGCTCTTATTTATAACATTTCGAGACTTCTTCCATGTATGGTAACGAGTCTGCCATGTAGATACGTATTACACAAGGAATCTTTCCTTGGGTATATGACGCTTATCTCCGCATGATTCTCGACGAAGATCTCAAGGAGGTAATCCTTTCTGTATATGAAGGAGACATCTTCCCGTGATCAACATCCAAAGAGGTCGTGGTCGATAGGATCTCTAAGTTGCTTTGGTCGGAGTTTGCAGACCGAGCTTAGTTGATGATCGGGGTTAGAGTCAAATTCCGTGATCAGGTCGGCGCTCATAGCTGTCCCTTTGTCGCTACAATGAAATGTCGACTGGGCGACCAACGCCACCGCTCATATCTGGTGAGGTTGTGCTCGCCATATGAGGCCAAGCTCTTTACCAATCTCTCATCCGAGCAGTTTGCCTTCATTGATTTCATTTGTTCAAAGTCATTTGGTTAATCTAGTCAGTCGATCCAGTTTTACCCATAACAGCTATGATCATACAACACTATTTTTTTTTATTTATTTATTTTTTTAATCGACAGCAGTCCATCCTTGATGGCCCCCATTAGGGGGACATTCCTGATGCGCCATCCTTCCCTGGCAAGTTCACAGTTGGAATGGTTTTTACCATACTCCCATTCTTCCATCTCTACCGTTCATTTCCTGAAGGTAAATATTTGAAACATACGCGTTTCACAGCTTACATTCCTTGGAGTACCGTGGACATGTGAGGGAGCTAAAACGCATGTGGACCGTCCAATAAATCAGCTGGGCTGCCCATGTCCGAACCACAGAGATCAGACGATCCAATTAATTCGAAAGTGGGCAGATGGTTACGATCTTTTGGTTCAAGTGGTTGTTTGAACCATAAAACAAACCACGACACAAAATGGACGGTTCAGGTTCTGTCCTGGATCAAGTTCTCCTTTTTAAAAAAATGTTTACCGTCTATTTCATGGGCCATCCATGGGAAGGTTAAAATGGATAATTGGTAATGATTTCTATATGGTGACCATTATGGATGGGCTGAACTAAATGGACGGTTCAGATAGATTAATTAGACTGCTCATGCAACTTGGGGTGTAAGCGGCCCTGAGTTGAGCTTAGCCCAGCTCGGATTGGCTGGCCAGTAGGCTATGCCGGTTCAAACTCGGTCCTGGAACTTGATCGAGCAGCTCAGCTTGGCTCGGTCAACAACTTAGCCAGTTCAAGCCAAGTTAGAGCCGAGCTTGAGCTCCATCTTGCCTAACGGGTTTAAATTCGTGCCTGAATTTGAGTTTAAGTTTTATATATAATATTAGGGAGGGCTGAAAGTCGGGCAGGTTAGGCCAAGTTGGTGCTCAACCCTAACCCAACCCAAGGTTCCTATACCTCAATCCTAACCCAACCCAACCCAATCTTGGGTTGGGAATTCTCGACCTAAGCCCAACATACCTCAATCCTAACCCAACCCAACCCAATCTTGGGTTGGGAATTCTCGACCTAAGCTCAACCTGGGCAGGCTCGGTCGGGTTAGTCGGGTATATACGTGCTAATATTTTCGTTATTACATTAGTTTATAATATTTCAATATAGGACTTATTTTTTGTATCTATAATTTTATTAATTATATATGTGATTATTTATTATAAAGAACTTTTTTTTTTCTTTAGAAAAACAAGCTAAAATATAAGACAACTACTCCTTTAAAAGTCATGTAGCACAGCACAAAGTCTATTTGGGAGAGAGAAATCTGGCATATCTTGTTAACTTGAGTCCTTGGAAATGATGTGGACAAATGAGACTCGACATCACTAGTGTGCCTTCGACACAAACGATCCACACCCAATTATAATATTGATCGGGTTCGGGTTGAGTCGGGCAACCCGAGACCTCAACCTGAGCCCAACCCAAGTTTTATCGGGTTGGTGGCTTAAGATTGAATCCGAAATATCCTGCCCAAGCCCAACCCAATGTCGGGTCGGTCACAGTCGATCGGATTGAACTCGCCCAACTTTCAGCCCTATATAATATATAATATAAATAATATATAATTTATTTAAATATATAAATATATACAAAATATTTATACTAGGTGAAAATGAACCGAGTCAAGTTCGAATCAAGTTTCAAGTCGAGTCAAGTTGAGTTCAGCTTAAGCTTGGACTTGGCTCGAAATTTTTGAAGCTCAAAAAAGCAGCTTGACTCGACTCGAACCCAATTTCAAGCCCACTCGAGCTTTCTTGAGACAAGTCGAGCGAGTTAACCGAGCTAACTCGGTTTGTGCACAGCTCTAATCTTCATGGTTAAAAGATTTGACGAGTGGTGTCAACTCATTCAGCCCTAAGTCGCCCAAGTTGGGGGCTGATCAGTCAGATTTTCCTGAGTCAGGGTGACTGGTGGCGTTGAACTCGATCTGGTACTACTGATTCGACTCGGACGAGTCGTATCAGACTCGTCCGAGTCTTAAAAGGCCGAGCCCAACCCGTTCTCAGAAGGGCTCTAAATGGGCTGGGCTGGTCTGGTCCGTCCCACTTTCGGGTCTTCCATTCTGAGCCGAAACCTAGGTCCGCTTATCAATCGGGCCTGACAGGCATCAGTGACCGGCCATTTATGGTATGAAGGGAAGTATTTTCATATTATGATGGGGCAGACATAATGAAAAGCCCAGATCAAACTCCCATGCATTTTGATTTCTGAGATATTGCTCGTTGAGGGTGGGCCCATTAGATAAACTGACTTGAAGGTGGGCCAAGGCCTGTTGAACTTTCATGAGTTTTGAGGCCTGCTGACATCGGACAGAGCGAGGCCGGGTACGGATACCTAGCTCAAGAAATGGGCTTGGACATTTATAGGTCCGCCCACTTAGACCCATTTATGACTTTGGTACCAAATCAAGCTCAGTAACATGTCTGCTAGTTCATGTGGCTCACATGTTCAGAGATTGTCGAGGAATCGGAACCGTCCAACGTTCATGCTGAAAGAATTCCAGAGGGCATTGATATCTAATGTTGAATGTGGACGGTTAAAACATTCATTCACAATGATTAACATTCATACGTATCGTATTGATGTTATAATCTATGAAACTAGCCTGAAATTCATAAGTTATTATTGAGATTTTCATTTTTAGTTTGTGTATGACCCATAGTTCAATGATCCAAACCGTTGTTATGATGGGCCTTACCTTGTAGGGGTGCACATCGAACCGGTAGAACTGGTGAACCGGACTAGAACCGACCAAATGGTCCGGTTCTAGAATGCACTGGTTTCGATTCTGGTTCCAAAAATCAAAGAACCGATTACACCGGTTCGGTTATCGGTTTGGAGATATGTAGAACCGAACCTAACCGTGGATCCAAACCGTGGAACTGAACAGTGGAACCGAACCTAGAACTGAACTTAGAACCGAACTATGGAACTTTGAACCAAACCAAGAACCCTTTAATTGTTACCATATTTGACTCATGATTCCTAGTTTATAATGCACCATTTGATTGTTTTCATAAATGTATTTTTGCACACCTTATACAATATCTAAACCATTCATCAAATGGATCACAACACGAATAGACATGGACTAGATTATAAAATAAAACATGCAATTGGGCTGATTATAAAAAGCCTAAAATAGTAGAACCCATCCAGAATTGAACCGGTTTTAATGGTCCAGTTCTAGGGTGCTAACTGGCCGGTTCCGAATATCCTAGAGCCATTAGGAACGGTTTGGTTCTAGTTTCAGAACCAGACGGAACCGACCCGTGTGCATCCCATGCCTTGAATGCCAGTGCACAAAAAATGCACCAGATTGGATGACTCTAGCTGTATATCATGTGGCCTTTGATTTTGTTATACAGCATTTGCTTACTAAACTGTTTATCCAATTGAAGGGCCAGGGCTCTTCCATTGTGAGTAGTATACGGCCTATCTACAGTGGGGCCCACAATATCAACTGTTTTGGCCTCTACTTGTACAATCTATAAACCCAAGTGGTACTGGTCCAACCAAATTACTCTATCCATTCAATCTGAACCATCGGTCCCCTCCAAGTTCTTAATTTGGACGGTTTTTGCAGTACAACCCATCCATTGTAGGGCCTACCAGATGAACCCTCGTAACTTACGGTAAGTCATCCATCTTGCATATTGCACAACTACACTACAATCTAGACCGTCCAAATTGCAAGCCCTGAAGCACAGCCAAAAAACCAAATTTACCGGACGATCATAACCATTCAATTAGTGCTCATCAAATGGATGTCTAAAAAAATGGTCAGCGGTCCAAAATTGACTAGCAAACCATACATGAAAGGTCGTCCAATCGCTTCTATTTTAAATCTGTACACTGTCCATCAACTATTTGGACGGTCCAGATTGGTGTGAATAGAAGCAACATGTACAGCGTATGAGCTGCCACAGCTTGTTAAACTGTGACAAACGCACATTATAATCTACGTTCGAATCCTATGTAAAAACCCTCGTTAGGCAGGAGAAAAACTTTGATACTCTGTCAGAGTGTGACGGATGATACCCAGGCGCTTAGAACCTACTTAGAAATTGCATTCAAATTAAACGGTCCAAAACTATGAGTCCCAGATTATATGTGCCATAGACCTAAAATTAAGTTTATATGATTGTAGGAGTATAGGATTTATGGACATTTATTGAACCGCAAAAATAAAAAATAAAAAGTAAAATCAATGGTCCTATTTCAACAAGCAACTGTCTATGAATCAGTGGTCAGGATTTCTCAAAAAAATTATTTTCTCTCACTTAAGATAATGGTGCAGTGGATTCTATAATTTAGTCGGTTTAATTTAAGCTAATGCATCCAAAGTTGTATAATTTCTGAGTGCATGCTTATCAAGCGTCATACTCTGCTAGAGTATCAAATAACTCCCAGACAACAGTCCAAGAGCAACGCATCTGACCCTGTCGTAAAATTTCTTTTGACTCGAATTCAGCTCAAAATGAGATCTTCCCATACACACGTTTGCTAGCCGCACACGCAGCACACGTGCTACCTGGCAAGCATGTCAAACATCAGATCAATCGATAAGGTGGCCCCAAGCTTGAAGATGATCCTATTGAAAAATGAAAATCAATCGTGTCTTCCAATCAGGCAAGCCAAACGTGTATGTTGAATGTGGAAAATTGAAAATTTTATCTAAACCGTCGATTTACTTTTATGGATATGGCCCACCTGATAAGTACAATAGCCTGAATTTTTCATGTAGATATATTCATGAATAGGTCCACCTTATGATTTGTTCAGATGTCCCATAAAATTTCCAGGTTGGCATGTATTCTGCGTGGAAATGTGCGTGTGAAGAGGGTACGCGTGGGGATAGCATTTCCTAGTCCAAACGCACCGTCTAGGTAAATTACCAAAAGTGCACCTATACGTGGGTTCATCAGCGCATGGATTATAGGAAACGGATTGGCGACTCCCCCGCCACCAGCCAATGGCTGATGGTCGGTGCTCTGTGGGCCCCATCATGATGTATTATGATGTATTTTTTTTTCATCCATTCCGTTCATCCATTTTTACGGATCATTTTATGATATGAGACCAAAAATAGGGTATATCCCAATCTCAAGTGGGGCACATTACAGGAAACAGTGTTGAATGAACGTAGACCATTAAAACATTTTTGCGGGCCATAAAAGTTTGGATCAAGCTGATATATTTTTTTTCCTCATCTAGGTCTGTATGACCTAATCAACAGATTGGATGTCAAATAAAAGTACAGCGGGCCTTAGGAGGTTTTTAATGGTGGATATCAAATCACTATTGCTTTTCTGTAGTGTGGTTCGCCTGAGATCAAAACCTAAAATGATCTGTAAAAATGGATGAACGGAATGGATGAAACACATACATCATTGTGGGGCCCACCGAGCACCGACCAGCAGCCACCGGGCTGGTGGCAGGGGGAGTAGCCAATCCTTTTCCGGATTTATTTATAAGTAGCCAGGGAGGGGTATTTTTGTCATTTTGAAGCATTCTCTGGCCTCTTTCTCATCTCGTCATCCACCGAAAGAAAAAAAAAGAGCGCGAATGCACGAAGGAAACCGTCATGGCGAATGATGCGAGATAATTCATACACGACGAGTGCTATATCTACTCGCGCGTGTAGTATTTCAAACCCAATTTTCTGTACACGTGCAAACACTTCAATGAAGGATCACAGCCGTTCATGTCTATATAATGAAAAACAAGCGATTCTTGATCCCAATGGCCCATTTGGATACCTTCAATGCAAAATTAATCGTGACTGTTCATTATTTCATATACAATGACCCAGCTAACGACCACACCGACCTGATCTTTAGGCCAAGGAAAATTACGACACTTGATCCCACCAGATAAACGACCAAGATCTCTAACATACGTGCCAATTTCACTCGTGTGGGGAGATTAGAATGTATAATTGCTACTCTCGCGAGTAACTAGCTTTTTCTGAAAAAAAATTGATACTCTGGCTGAGTGTGATAGATGATATGCAGGCACTGATACATTACTTGAAATTTGTTTACGTTTCATACAATGAATTTAAATCAAACTTTTCAAATTATGGGTCCCAATTTCGATTCACCATGAACCAAAGATTTCGCTTATTGGACAATCTGACCATCGGATTTAATGGACACTTATCAGACGGTTAAAATGGAATAATATCCAACGGTCCTATTTCAACAAATAAGTGTCTTCTAATCAGAGGTCAGTATTTCTTAACCAATCTGATTTTGAACTATGACTTAGCCACAGTACAACGTCTGTATGCCTGCATATCAAACACCATATGCTGCCAGAGTACCAAATAAGTCCCCTTTCAGGCTTTCAGCCTTCCTTTCTCTTTCAAGGAGTTATATGATAATCAGGTGCAAATGACGCTTGATACACAGGCACTCATTCATTGTACACGTGGCATATATTGACTTAAATAAAACCGACTATATTGTTAATAACAATATTTTTAACATAAAAATATGAAAATTATATTTATTGAACAAATGTAACCCTTGATTCGTGGACACTTATTCGTGGAGAAAGGACCGTTGGATTTTTCATTTATAACCATCCAATAAACGTCCACCAATCCGACAGTCATATGATAAAAAAAAGCTTAACCTTTTTTGTTTTCTAATACATCTTCACTGGATACCATAATTTGAAGCTTTTAATTTCACTATTTATCTTCCACGTATGCAATTGATTAATAATTTCTAAGTGCCTGCATATCAACTATCAGACTCCGCCAGAGTATCAAAGTTTTTCTATTCCCTTTATACATCCACAGATTACTTCCGTTCCTTGAAATATAAGCTTACAGCGATTTTACTTCTGAAATTCCGGCCGACCCACTTCGGAAAATCTGACACACACCCTCCGGCAGAAAATTCCGGCAGACCCACTTCGGAAAAATGGCCTCCCACTGCATCTCCGGCTGCGTGGACGCACATGCGCCGGTCAGAGCGACGTACACGAACCTCTACAAGTGGCCGGAATCTGACGCCGAGTTCGTGAAATCGGTAGGTCGAAACGGGGGTTGTCCTCGAGTCGTGGAGAGCTACTCGTGCAGGCAGATGTATCTGAGGAGCTACACGTTCTCCAAGAAGGAGAGCGTGCATGTGAGGACTAGGAAGTGCATCGGGAGAGTAAAAGAAAGGGTGGTCCCGCGGACTACCAAAAGAAAGGGAGGTGGGAGGAAGAGGAGGAGGAAGAGGTGTGTGGTTCTGAGGAAGGTGCGGGAGCTAACGTGCGCTGCGCTGGTGACGATCTTCCAACGGCTGTTATCCTGTACTACTAGCGTGGATGTGGTGGACCGTTAACACCATTGGAGCTCTTGTGAGTGAGAGAAACTGATTGCATCCTAATTTACCGTCCAACCTGTGGATTTTTTCATGTTCATACAAAATCCAAACCGTCCAAAAGGTTGGCCCCACCATAAGGATCAGACTGTAAAATTTCCCTAATCCACCTATTTGATGGGCTACATCAACATTTCTTTACAATATCAACAGGTATCCAATTTTCTAAGGTGTGGCCCACCTAACGAGTGAAATGGGTTGAATTTTTCAATAGGAGATCCTTATGGTTAGGCCCACCTATTGGAGGGATTGGATTTTGCACGCACGAAAGATTGGAACTTATCCGCTGGTTGGACACTAACTGGTTGTCCAACTGGTTGGATGTGAGGGTGATTTTTTTTGTTTTGTTTTGTTTTTGTTTACGTGAAAGGTTGGAATTATTTGTATATTTGAATGTTTTTTTTTTTTTTTTCATTTCGGAAATGATAATTTATCTTAGTAAAAAATTTTGTTGCACCAAAAATTTTATTTTCATTGGGGTTTTTATTTGAGAAATTGCAGTGCTCCTTGTTGCATTGGGACACTTGGACAATCCAATCCATTGATCTAGACGGTTCATTAGGTCCGGAACACAATTCATAGGTTAACACGAGAACATCACACCAACCAAACAAATATTAACTATTTGATCAATATATGGACGGTCAAGATCATTTGTACCACAATAGGTCCAATCAACAATCTGATCCATCTATTTCTTAGGACCCATCATGGATTCCCTATTATTTTAAGAATCACTTTTATTAGGAAACTATAACGATCTCATCCATTGCTTAGAGAATGGATGGTTAAAGAAAAATAACGCCAAATCCAGGATTAATTTGATAATCTGATCAGCACGATTTTTACATCATAACTCGTAAAATATTTCGTGGATTTAATAGACGGTTCAGATTGATCGATTGGAATGTCCAACTGACCCAATCCAACTCATAGCACGACAAAGCAGTGCTCTGGAAATGGAGCATTTCTCCAAAATTATACATAAGGAAAATAGGAAAGGGTACTCACAACGTCCACCTAGTTTGAACTTCCCATGAGGTCGGTTTGTGTGGCCCAACCATGATGTGTATCTAACATCAACCCCATCAGTCAGATGCACCATTCTATGGTGGGACACGGGCTTAAAAATCAAGTCAATCCATTATCTGGGTAAGCCACAACACATGCAACAGTTAAGAGCGATTAATTTCCTGTTAAAACATTCATAATCATTTATTGGGCTGACTGAATTGTGGTTCAAAAATCCAGCCCATCCATTATGTGTGTCCTACTTGGATAAGGGGTCAGACCACCAGCCCATCCAAAACACAGTTGGCCGCCCTAATGCTTTAATGCTTTAGGCATGTCTTCACATGATTTTAAATAATACAGCTCACCTCGGTTATGCATATGACTGATTTTCGACATACATTGCATCAGGGTAAGGAAGGACCACACAACTCGACCTCAAGTTGACCTTATTTACTATTTTCTCATATATATATATATATATATATATATATATATATATATTATATATATATATATATACACACACTGAGAGAAAATTAGTATCAAATATGTTTATTTTTTATGTTTTTTTTTTTTTTTTTTTTTTTTCTTGAACGGCCGAAAATTTTGTTATAGAAGTAAAATTTTCAGGTATGAAAAAAAAAAAATTGAATAAAAGTATCTTTGATTTTCAAGTAAAAGCAGTTGAAAAAGTATGAGTATTTTCATTTTTAATCGGTTATCCCATATGAATAGAGGTCTAGATTGATAAGGTAAGTTTTGTTCAAATTAAAAAACGAAAGAAAAAAAGTGAATAGACTCTCGCATCTATAATAAAAAAACCCTATTATTGGATATTTTTTTAATTATGACCGTCCAATTAATATTCACCAATCCTACATTTAGATTATCAAATAAGTTATATTTTTTTTATGACACATTTATATTGGGTGTCATAATTTGGACGGGTTGTTATATATAAATGTCTACCAACCATTTCAAATTATGATGATCAGTATAAATGTGTCATGAAAAAAATTATAAATCTTATTTAATATTTTAAATATAGATAGGTGGACATTTATTAGACAATCAAAAATATATAATTGGATATTTTTCATTTTTGACCATCCATGTATATCAGTAGATAGATATATTTCATTTTTGACTGTCTAATAAATGTCCACCAATATGATATTTAGATTATCAAATAAATTTTATGTTTTTTCCTGACACATTTACACGGGGTATCATAATTTGGACAGGTTGTTACGTATAAATGCTCACCAACCATCTAAATTATAAATGTATCATCAAAAAAAAAAAAGCTTATTTAATAATCTAAATATAGGATTGGTGGATATTTATTGGACCGTCAAAAATGAAAATTATCCAGTGATTTTATTTCCATAAACTAGTGTCCACTGATGAGTGATTACAGGTTGTTCAACCAACCTGATCTATTGTGAGTTGAAGCCATGCTCCGGTAGGCAACCCCATTTTGTGGTATATCGTACATCCACCGTACTTGAGACGTTTACGTGATCTGAACCGCTCATCAGATGGATCCCAGTATGGATGGCCCACAGCGATGTAATCACACCCCATGAACACTTCTAACAATGTACTTAATCGACTTTTACTAGTTAACTGATGACCTCTTTCATCAACCGTTCCATTTGCAGGCACGATGGGGACTCTGGATCATAAATCAACGGTTATGATTGCTGATAGTAGGCCAGTGGACTATGAAATTTTATTTTAGTAAAGAGGGTGTATATAATGATAGGATGAGAGTCTGTCTGTTCAGGTTTTTAGTTTATAACAAGTAGGGCCAATCTGAACCGTTAATATAATGGGCCTCACCTGAATGGCGCCAAAGTATATTTGGACCTTCTCAGTTTGAATGTGAACGGTTGCTGTATTTTCTTTAACTTGATATGCCTTTGTCCACCTATTGAACGGTTGCGATTTTTCCATTTAGTTTTGTTCATGGAATGGTGGAGCTGTCAGCGGTTTGGATCATCGAACCATGGGCCTAGTTGTACAATTGAAACCCTCAAGCGATGTACAGATGGCTGTGTGAAATGAAAGTGGGATTTTGTGGATTGAATTAGAAGGGTGATATGATGCATCTGGACCGTAGAAGTTCTATGCAACCACCTCAAAGTATATGGTACAAACACGTGGGCTGATCGGGGCTGTTGATCAAGTGGGCTATTATGTAGATAGTTCCATATGCCAGCACCATGGAGATTGGGCCATGGGACCCATGGGATCAGTGGCTGAAAATGGAATTGTACAGACAACGGTCCATATTAGGCTAGAAAAACTCACAACAATTATGTGGTCAGAGTTTTCCAATCACTTGAAATATATGCAGCACCCTACCAGATCAACATTTAGACGGTCGGGATGTCGGGTCTTAGAAAATTTCATGATGTCGACCACCTAATCGATGGCCCACCTTTGATGGGCCTTGAGACTGAAACTAGTGGAAGCGGATTGCGTCCGAACCCCGGTCGGACAAGAAGCAGTTCGACCAGAGCTCCTTGGGGCAACTGTAGTGTATCTGTTTATCAACGCAGTCCATTCTCATATCATTTTTAAGTTATGAGCCCAAAAATAAAGAGATCCAACGCTCAAGTGGACCGCACCAAATAGCGGGAATGGTTGCATCAAATGCAAGAGTCATCTTTGTGTGGTGTGGTACACTTGAACGTTGGATCTGCTTCATTTTTGGGATAATACCTTAAAATGATAGGAGACAATGGATGAACGGCTGGTGTGGTACACTTGAACGTTGGATCTATTTCATTTTTGGGATAATACCTTAAAATGATATGAGAAAATGGATGAAGGGCGTGGATAAACAGATACATCAAGATGGGCTGTGGACGGACAGCATATGGTCTGACGGGGTTTGGACGCTCCTAATGATAAACCCTCCTAAGCTATGTGCACAATTTCGTAGAGTAGCTCATTTGGCCTTCCCTGGATTGAGCGATCAGAAGCTAGATGGGTCTACGTTGATGTTTGTGAGAAATTCACCTGTCCATTTTTCCAACTCATGTTAGGATATTAGGCTAAAATTGAGGTGGATCTAAAACTTGTTGGAAAAATGTGTTGGAAATACCGGAAAATAAAATAAAATAAAATTATTTATTTTCTTTAACCAGGCCTAATAATGTGAAATATTTCGTTGTCCTTAATCGCCTCCTTATCAAATTGCTAATGGGTTACAGCGTGATACATTGTCCTTAATCGCCTCCTTATCAAATTGCTAACGGGTTACAACGTGATACATTGTCCTTAAAGTGTGTTAATAGTATTCTAAAATAGAGATACAATTCTTAGGATATTTATTAGTCACCTATAAAGCCCTGACTCATTTCAGACCCATTGCACCTACACTCTTATTAGATCACTCTCACCGTGATCGTATCGTCTCGCGATAATTTGCGTAACACAATGTGCAAGTGTGAAGTGAAAAGTGCAAGTGCACTAACTAGCGCCAATATAGCCACACTGCCCTTGCCCCCACATGTGCCCTTAGCGTGTGTTTCAGTGCTACCTCGAGAGTCACAATCTCCACAGCTTCAAGTAAAAATATTATACATACATTCTCGTATAAACTACGATTTTCTTCTTTTCATTTTCAATGTGGGACAAAAATACACACCGTACTTTTTTATTAAAAAAAAAACTACGAATCTCAACAAAACTCTTGTGGGCCACGCAACAAAAATAGCGGAGATTGAACGCCCAAGGTTGAAGCATTCTTAGGGCTACAAAAGTTTTGTTTCAGGCAAATATTTTTGTATTTTTCATCCAGGTGGGAATGACCTCATGAGCAGTTTGGATGGCACATAAACATCAAGTGAACCTCACGAAGGTTTCAATGGTAGACATTTCTCTCTTATCTTTTTTCCAGCCATGAGGTCCACTTGAGTTTTGGATCCACCTCATTTTTGGACTCATGCCCTAAAATAAGCTAGAAAAAATGGATGGACGGATGATTTCTCACAAAAATTACAGTGGGCCTCACTTAGCTTTCTAGCTAAGGAATGTGTTGCAGGCTATACGTGTCCAACGCGATTCATATTCATGACTCACGAGGTGGCATGCTTATTGTCTTATCTTGATCAATGTGCATGTGGACCATTTACATGCTATTCATATTCAGCACTTGCATCAGGTGGGCCATACTCACAATTAATAAAACAAAAAGGACTCCTAAAACTTTTTTTTTTTTTTATGGCCATTCATTTTTTTTTTTTTTTTTTTAACACTGTGGTCCACCTGAATAGCGAAATGGCTTTGTGGGGCCTGCCGTGATATATGTGTTTTATCCACGCCGTCCATTCATTTTTTCAGATCATTTTATAGCATGTGCCCAAAATTAAAGCTTATCCAAAACTCAAGTGGACCACACAGGGAAATAATGACGTCGTCACCCTAGAAACCTTCCTAGGGCCCACAGTGATATTTATCTGCCGTCCAACCTGTTGAAAAAGTCACACAGACCTGTATGAAGGAAAAAAAAATCAGCATGATATAAAATTTTTACTTTTGTGACCCCAATAAATATTCAACGGTAGGTATTCAATCCCCACTGTTTCATCTGGTGTGGTCCACTGGAGCTTTTGATATTATTTATTTTTGGTCTCGTTACCTAAAATGAGCTGGAAAAATGGATGGACGGTGTGGATAAAATACATACATCACAGGTGAGCCCCACAGAGCCCTGCCACCACGGAGGTCGGTGGTGGCAGTGTCATGACGCAATCCCCGGCCGGATTTGGCGGACTACCTCTCAAGCATGAATCATGCTTTCATTTTTCTATATTGAAATGATAAGAATGATATGATACACCACCGACTCTTTGGACCCCATCCACGCGTGGGTTTTCGTTTCGAAATCGGATTGGGTATTGAGTTACTCTGTAGGCTTTATCTTACTGAGCAAACTCTGTTGGGCTCACTGTGAATGTATGTGTTTTATCCACACCGTCCATCCATTTTTACTGGTCATTTTAGGGCTTGGGCCCAAAATTGATGTATATCCAAATCTTAGGTGGACCACACCACATGAAACAGTGGGAATGATGATTTCATCCGTTGAAACCTTCCTATGGCTCACAGTGATGTTTATTTGTGATCCAACATGTTCATAAGATCACACGGACATGGATGAAGGAAAAACACGCATATCATTTTGATCCAAAACTTCTGTGGCCCCCAAGAATTTTTCAACGGTAGACATTCAATTCACATTGTTTCCCGTAGTGTGGTCCACTTGAGCTTTGGATTTGATTTATCTTTAATATCAACACACAAAATTATCTGATAAAATGGATGGACGGAGTGGATAAAATACATAAACCACGGTGGGCCCCACAGAGTTTACTCAGTACGCAGTCCGATTCCTTTCATTTCTGGCAAGTGGGCCCATGATTTGGTAATCTAGACCACTAGTTTGTTGCGTCCCATCGTAGATGGACGACTCTCTTGAATGCTACTTGATAATATAGGATATTAACCTTTAGTTTTGGGCCTCAATCCTAAATACAGCAGCCGTCCACATGCAACTGAAAAAAGTACAAAATATTGTGTCTAGAATCTATCAATCTGGGAGAATTTTGACAATGACCTATTGAAGACTGGGGCACAACAGATCAACGGTCTTGATTACTGAAAACCCAGCTCCACTCGTCAGAATCGAAACCGTGTGCACTGCAAAGCAAGAGATTGCTTATATCCTATAAATCCTTTTTTCTACGCTGTAATAAAGAGGCCCAGCCCATCAACACGCAGACACACAAACCAATATGGGACACGTACGCTTGATCTGAGCTTTTCATCAGGTGGGCCACGCTGTTTAGATCTTATGGCATAAAAACATGCCATTTTGGGCCACGGCATGCAAAACAAATAGAGTAGAAAATTCTTTCAAACCTCTATTTTCTTTGTATATTGTGGTCCACCCAAGGAGTAAAACTACTTGAGTTTTTAGTAAAAAGATCTAAGCATCACATCCAACTAGATGGAAGGTTCAGATCTTGCACGCTTGTCCCATATAGGCATGAGTGTACACATACGGATAGATAAAACAAGGTTTGGAGTAGTCATGGACACAAGCTGTGCTGTCCACAAAAGCAGTGATGGGCATGGGCTGCTGTCCACAAAAGATAATCATAACATCCACCCACAAAGGATAGCTTATTGATGGGAATCATACAAAAGTAATCCCTTTGATTTCAGCGCAAGCGATCATAGACGGCCCACCTAATGCTAGGGTC
Source organism: Magnolia officinalis (assembly GCA_021015155.1). NCBI lineage: Eukaryota > Viridiplantae > Streptophyta > Magnoliopsida > Magnoliales > Magnoliaceae > Magnolia > Magnolia officinalis. The sequence goes on from JAJHSJ010000006.1 coordinate 82,971,828, forward strand.
ATGATAGGAATCGAGTTCACCATGGTATGGGCTATACTCTCATGTTAGTTTAGAGCCTTGGGAGAATGGTGGTGATTCATCCTCCTCATAGGTTGCACTCATTAAGGGTTGTTTGGTGACTTGTGTTTTATATACATATATACCTTGTCAAATACCGTGGAATTCATGTAAATTAGAATTATCAATTGTGTTTGGTTGCGCTAGTAATTAAAATTTATTAATTTGTTAATCAAAATTATCAAATTGTTTTCTGTATGGCTGCATAAATTCGATAAAAAGAATAAGAAAGATACTGTAACTTGTGAAATGGAATTACGCAGTCTCTACTCATGGCTTAGTAGTAGAGTTTCAAGAGTTTCAACACTAAGGTCATGGTTCTATGTGTGTAAAGGTGTGTGTAAGAACAAAAGAGATAAAATTATGGCCTCTTACTGCTTTAGCAAGACCATCCAAATTTCATCCATAAAAGGTACATTAATTGATCAATCCTGACCAGCCAATTCATGGGAACCAAAGCAATGGTTAAATTAAAATAATGAGTAGTCCAATTTCGATCAGATGGTTATCATTATTTTCTCTATGTTAAGGGGTCATTTGGGAGCTCATATTAAATGATATATATCAAACACATTAAAAGTCTTTTTTTTTTTTTTTTTTTTTTTTTTTTTTTTTTTTTTGAAATTATATAATTTTATTTTATATAAATTTCAATTATCATTGATTCGCAATTGATAGTCTTCTTTCTCATTATCTCTCTTCTAATATATTTCAAATACAAGTAACTATACATATTCACAAGGATTTTAACTACAAAGTTGTTCGTCAAATTTGGTTAACATGGATTCGATGGTACTTACACTACACCAAAAACGTCATTTAGGAACGGTTTTAAACCGTTCCCAAACCCCTTACGAACGGTTTTAAACCGTTCCTAAAAGAGGCGTCGCAAAAAAACTGGAACGGTTCAATACCGTATCAAGTACCGTTTCAGATTTTAAGAACCTCTTAGGAACGGTTTTAAACCGTGAGTAGGGTTGACCCCAAAATTAGGAACTGAAATTTTAGGAACGGTTTTAAACCGTTCTTAATGTTGACAACGGTCATATCAAATTATTGGAATGGTTCATTATTTACGGATGGCCCATAAAATGGTACATTTGTTTATATATTTAAAACCAAAGAATATTATACACAATAAAAAATAATATCGAACAAATATGGTACAACTTTATAATAAAAAGTATATATATTTACAACAATTAAGTTTACAATTGCACGAATACATTAAAATAAATAAATAAAATCCTGCATGATGTGCTCCACTCCTTAAGAAAACACAAGGTCCCACCATTCCTAACCAATCTCAATCCTCTCTCATCGCCGCTCACATAAGGCTTTTGAATCAAATTTTGCCACCTTGAAAGAAAGAAAATGTGAGGAATAGAAGACAATGAATGGGAATTATCAAACGTGTCTATTGTTTGATCTTCATATACATGTTACCATTTCTCACATGAGAGGTGGTCCACATGCAAGCAGAGTTGTCTTGCCATCAGATCTTCCTTCACAAGCGAACATATGTAGTTGAAGGTCTTCTCGAAACCTTGAAGACAGACGCAAACTTATCCGGACCATTAGATAGTGACAAGGGCCCTGCAAGGGAATAAAAGAAGGCAATGTATCACTTGCCAACATCAATCCTACGGATAACACTGGTGTTGTATATTGTTTTCAGATATTTGAAGAAAAGAGGAGAATGTTAGTGTTCCTAAGAAAATGCATCTCCACAATCTCAACGTTAATCCATAAAAGCAGATGAAATGAACTGAAAGAGTGTAAACAAGAGCATAATCACTACTAAGCAAATAGAGAAATGTGAACTGATGTCATGTAAGAGTGAACCACCATGGGATTCATGTCACGTGTCATGCATGTGTGAAATCCAAGCTGCTCATCAAGGGATACCCACCACCTAGATGCCCTCACACAAAAATCAGGTCGATCACCTCTGGCATGCCTTTTTATGAAACTGAATGTGGACTGTCGGACAATACTACTTCACTAGTCCATTTCTTTTGTATGAATATGGCTCCACATACTGAGCAAAACAACTTTTTCTTTTTTGAACATTGGTCTTGGCATGGAAAATTACATGTGGGCATCATCATTCATTAGAGATAAACACAATGCTTGTATGCCCCCAAAGAAGAACTCATGACATATATCACAGAAATTAAGAAAGATCAAATTGGAAGCAGACATGTGAAGCCTTTGCCAAGCCATTCGTGATCACAGATCCCATTGACCATGTCCTTGAAGTCAAGCTTCATAACTAATATGCCAAAATTGCTGCTTGTTCCCACCTCCATTAGTTGCATATAAACATTGAGTAATGACCTAGCAAGCAAGTTCAGCCCATAACGAATCTTAAAAAAATTTATATTTAGAGAGGGGGGGGGGGGGGGGGGGGGGGGGGGGGGGGGGGGGAAAAAGGGAATTGAAAAAATAGGCTCAGATTCACCTTCTTTCAGACATGAAACCCACAAACAGATTTTTCTTTTTTTTTAAAGACATTTAAATAGAAAATACCACCTAAAACAAGAAAAAGATTACCTGCACATAAGAAAGATCCAAGCTCCGGATCATTTCACTGCAATCAATCCCACCCCAAGATCAGTCACACTCAACAGATCAACTTCAATTTCTGGCACCCACCGCAATGCACCCAATCCCCAAATCTGTCACGCTCTTGCAGCACAGGTTAACAGCAGTAGCATAACCACAGGATAACTGGTCAAAAGACAGAAATCCATCTCACAGAACAAAGTTTTTTTTTTTTTTTAAAGAAAAAACCTTTATCCACACAACAAGAACTATACAACAGAATTACATTCAGACAGGCCCTCAACTCAAAAAACTGTCGAACCTGCCTATCATATGTCCCCAAGACTGCCCTAAATCAGACTCTATCTACTCTAATGCAATCCAGGCCCACCCAGTCCAAGATGAGGGATCCCACAGAATAGTTAACACTACAACAAAAATTTCCATCTAGTACCCTTACTACAGCTAACAAAGCAGAAGTTCATGACCTGCTATAGAAAAAGAAATCCATTTAGAAAACTTGCATCTGTAGATATTCATTGCTTCATCTGCAATCAAATAAAATTTCCCAATATTTTTGGCTGTAGCTAGATAGACATCAGATGGGAAACCAGAACAAATCTGGTAGACAGGAACCCTATCGAGTATCCTGGTCCACGAGTCAACTGTATTATGCAAAAAAAATCTAGTAAATAGCATAATTTCTAGCCTCTCAAAATCCCTGCAAGAGAACAAGCTCAATTCCTGTCCCCTTCTTCAACTGATTAACAAGATATTGGAAAAGACCTCTTAGGTCCATTGAAGGGTACTTCTTACACCTACAACAGACAATAACTCCAGTGTTAAACGAATCTTCATAACTAATATGCCAAAATTGCTGCTTGTTCCCACCCTCCATTATTTGCATATAAACATTGAGTAATGACCTAGCAAGCAATTTTGCCTACAGCCGCATTCTTGTAGTTTTTCAAATCCATAAATTTAAAATGGGTGTACTCAAAATCAATCAGGGTTGTAAATATTTATTCCTACAACAATTACTTCAGAGGAAGAAGAAGAAGAAGAAGAAGAAGAAGAAAAAAAGGAAATCACAGCCATAGAATTTGGGGAGCACCTACCCAACATGAATTTCAATTCCCAAATTGAAAATGGATACACAAAATCATTCTGGTTGTAATTATCAATTCCCATGCTAAATTACTACAGTAGCTGCAAAAAAGAAGAGAAAAGAAAAACAACATTAGTTACCAACAATTTGTTGGGTAGGTGTAAAACATACCTGCAATTGTTGCCAAAACAAGCACTGCAGCAGAGAAGTCTAGATACCTACATGAAATTTTACTTGTATGGCTACAGGGATGATAACCGTTGCAGGCCTCCACAAAAAAAAAAATTGGCCAGTATCTTTGCTTCTTCTTTCCCGGGGCCTTGTACCAGCGCTGTATACAATGGACGAAGATACTTCATCCTTCCAACCTCCTTTAATGTTTTCTCTACTTCACCGAAGAATTCTCTGCATCTGGATGATGTAGCCAGTTGGAGAAATGCCACTTTCACCTCCCAATCCTTGCTCTCTGATAGCCTGTACCGTGCATTCAAAGCCACAACCTGCATCACCAAAGTAAAGAAATAAATAAACACCCAGTTTTTCTGCCCTCAGAAGCTACCGCAACTAATTCATGTGGGAAAAGTGGTATTGTTGCCATTACAATTAAGGCACTTGAGATCCCTAAGCTAGGCTCAGGGTCAGCTGAGCCTGATCTGAATACAAAACAAGCAAGTTTTTTAGGCCTGAACCAGCCACGATTAAAAGTTTGTCAAGCCCATGCCCAGCCCAGCCCAGCAGATATAGCTGAGTATGGCTAAGTAATAGGCCCAAACTTCTGGGTTGGCACAAGCAGATGGGCTGCGGAGTTCGGGACCAAGCCTAATCTATGATAGGCATGGCCCCAATACACAGCAAGCTGGCCTGACCATCGTCGCCTGCATCCCTAGATGTCTTATTCTTTTATAACCATGCTATCATGGAAAATAGAGACCAAGATGACTCAAGTTTTCTCCAACCACCTTCCCTTGTAAACGCATCTACGATATGTTTGATCAAGGAAAAAAAAAATTGAGAAGATGGATCAAGGATTTCATTGACTATGAATGCAAGCTTCCAGTATCCCAATTTCATTGACTATAAATGTGATGGCTATGTGGCCATTTAACCTATAAAAAAACATAGTGAGCAAGGAATGCAGGGAACTGAGTCCAAACCAAAAGAACTGAGCAAACATAGGTGTCAAAGCAAAGTTTCAAAAATCCTTCAAACAAATACCAAGTTGAAATAATAGATCTGATGCAAACAATATGAAATTTGACACTGACAGCTTGTACAAGAATAGTTAAAAGATTGATCTGGAAACAAAGAACACCAAAATGACAAAGTCAGATATAATTGATTTATAAATACATCTTCAAGATTGATGAATAAATACATCTTATTAAAGCCAGAGCGACTCTGCTGATTTTGAGATCCCCAACAGAAGATAAGCCTATTAGTTTCGGGTTCTGGGTTTTTGCTCTGTTCTTCTTGTTCCCTTGTACTTTTTTTTTGTTGTTCTGGCTGTGCTTTTGTTTTGTTTTTCTGCTCACCCCCCTCTCTCAAGATTGAAGATACATGTTGGTCACATAAGTTTGTGTGTATATTCAAATGAATACTTGTAAACATGTATCTTCAACCTTGACAGTGTTTTGACATCTTGAAGATACAAGGTGACTAACAAACCAATGTATGAAAAATAGCAACAATCACATAGAACCAATGACTTCCATTGTGTTGTCTCTCCGCTCTACGATAATGACACCAGTCATTCTTAATTCTAGAGCATGGGTAGTTTGTGTGATGACTTCCAATGTGTCCACACGTGCAAACATGGGTAGAAGCCCGATTGTCAAACTTAATTCTAGAGCATTTAAACAACCATGAAAGGTAAAGATAAATTAGTACAAGGTGCACAGGATGAGATTTAGATTACAGGAATGATTAGCTTTTGGCCCCCATGATGGAATTCAATTCTCCAAAAGTTTCCTTACATGCAAAGCAAAGGCTCCTCCCTCTCCAGGAAGAATTCCTTGGTGGTTGCCATCGAATTGTTCTTGATGTTAGCGTTGCTCTTCGAGCTCAAACCTTCTAGTGTGTACCTGTGGTCCGCTGTGCTGCAATCTGCGACCACCTGATGAAATTTCATGAAAACACCTCAACATTTTGCAGAATTTCAAGTACCTGAAAGAGCGAAAGCGTAGCTGATCTTGAAATGATTAAAATAAAGATTACCTGTTGCTTAGAACTGCATGAAGTTCAATTATCACGTTCTCTTCTTGCTGCAAGAATGTGCCTCTCTTAAGATTATGCCTCAGGTAATTTATCCACCTCAGTTTGCAGTTCTTTCCATACCTTTGCAGACCTGCAATTTTCCTATAGTTAGAGAACTGTAATTCAACAAAACCCAAAACTAGAAAATAAATCAAGAAAAATTCAAATCCAAATTCAGTAGATGATCCTAAATATAGCAGATGGTAGTGAGAATATGCCAATGGACTTTGTGTATCGGGTGTTATCGAAGTTGACAAATAGAAGAGCATGTCCTGATTAGAAAGACTATTGCAAGATCAATCAGCAAGATGGGAGAAGCACCTGCATGCCTTGTATGCAGCATTCAACTTTCTAGAAAATTTGTAATTTGCCCTTAGTTGTTGGAACTCAACTTTAAGTCCACGGACATACATCCATGTGCATGTGATGCAAGACAAATTAAAAAGTTAAACATTGTCATTACCTGAGAACTTTGGAGCATCAAAGTCAGTTGTTGCTTAGGGAACTGAGTTGGAAGGAGAAAGTGCACCTACAATAATAACACAAAATATTGCTCAAAGGAAAATTAAAAGCCAGGATAACAGGTCAACATGACTGCTTATGAATCAAAAGGCGCAGAGATGAGAACTTCAGATTAAAACTACAGGAAAACACCACTAGCAAATATGAGAAGAAAGCACCTCAGAATCAGGAAGAATCATGTCTTTTGTAAGGTGAAGCTCATGGTCTGAGAACAACTTTTCTAGTTCCTGTTCTGATATAATAGAGATACTTACTCTCCAGTTATGCTTCTTTAACTGCTTTGTTAACTTGCATGACGTCGCTCTGAACAGATTCTAGGACCATTCCCAACCTGTTTAATGAAGTTTCCATCAGTCCGATTCTGTGTTCGAGTTCCTCACTGACATGGCCTGTTCAGACAAATCAAAACTTAGCCTCTCCCAGGAGCAAACATACGGAAAAGCACAAGCTACACACAATGTGGCCTGCTTAACCCATGCATTGTTTTAAAAAGGCTAAAATTTTCTTGATTAAAATTCTAAAATTTCAATTAGTGTTATTTTAGTCTTCTTGCATAAAAATGCCAGTGGGTTATGGATCATCCAAAGATCTTACAAGCTTACATTTATTATCTGGAGCAGAAGTTGAACTCCATCTGCAGATAACATTGTTGGATGATTTTGAAATTGGCATCTGATTATCTTCTCACGTGTAAGTAACAGGCGCCAAGCAAGAAATCCTCTTCAACGAGTTGTCTTGAGAACCAAATCTCTAAATTTACAATGTGCACATGATTAGTCAAGAAGAAAAAGAAGTGTTGCTAAAGATGTGAAGAAATAGCAACTCAAGAATGATCTGAAAATTTTGGCAGCAGCAACAGAGATGGTAGCAAAGATTATACTCATCAATCCAGATATATACATCTAATATTTTCTTAAAATTGGCAAAAATCCTTGATAAATTTAAAAGCCAGTGGACTGCTATGAATTCCACAGTCAGTGTTGAGGTTGTAAGACCCAAACATGCACCTATACACATGAAAAAAATGGATGTAATTAATGCAGGATGACATTTCTTTTCGTTTATTTTTTATACCACACATTACTCTCTTCCTGCACAATTTATTTACAAAAACTAATTATAATAATTCACGCTTAGTGGAAACTCTCCATAATACCAAACTTCAAAAGTGAAATACCTGAGTGCAACTTGTTTTGAACAAAATTTGAATTAGTTTTGTGATTCTTAGCAACTTAAAACTAACTAAACCGCAAATAATAGGCAAAAAAGTTTATATAACTATAGGAGATGAATTAGGCAACTAAAATAGAAGAAATGTCTTTTGTAAGGTGAAGACAAGTAAAACACAAAGCAAAAACCAAATCTTTTTTTTTCCCTAGGTAAGTTTGTCTCCATCCTAAGACCTCAATGTTGAAGCACAAAGCACGTTCCATCGAGATACAGGCATGAACCCCCAACACCATACCTTGTAAGTGAAACAATTTCATTCATGGCAAATCAATAGGTTGAAAGAAGAAGAAGAAAAAAAACACTCTATAGTTTAAACTAAATAATCAGACAACACCATGTACAATCAGACATTGGAGATTAGTGGGGCACCAAATGCTTCAGGCATGGATCTGTTTGGGTGGGCCTCACTCAACAGTCAACACATGTATAACTGTGGTCAGATTGGTGAAAAATGCATACACAATGTCTGTCATTAATCATTATACATAATAGTATGGAGAAAGATGAAAGAAGTAAGAACAGGATACTAACCAGAGGGTTTATCCTGTACCGGTAACCAAGCATCATCCGTTTCTTATACTGCTCATAGATGTCATGCTTTGGGACTCTAGCCAATTTTTCTAATCAAAGAAAGTTCAGCACAATTCAACTCGTCATTTTTCTTAATGGAAAATGTGAATTAGACCAAAGATGCTGACAGATGTTCTCGTGATAGAATTGAAATGGGAGTGACAGGAATCATTATTTCTGCTCTCATTTATCAGAAGTTTTGTAACATACCGAAGTAATTAAGTTCAAATTACCATTTCATGTACAGCGCGCTGTGTATTGACTTTCACATACAGTTTTAATTTTGCAATGATGTGTTCCTTCAATGGAACATCCAAGCCGTTAATATCATCTGGACCGTAAACAGGAACGACCTAATCATCAGGTGGGCCACGCGCATACACTCAGTAAAACGATCGGCCTTCCATTGAGCCGATTGTGCGGCCAGGCTAATAAATGGGCCATCCTGATTTTCGCCCCAGATGATCATCAAGATGCAGCTCACCTTTTTCATGGCTTGGATGAGAGACACGTGGAAGGGAAAAAACCATTGAATTTGAACGTTTTGTGTTGAAAAATTCTCACCTTTGATTGCTGGGACCTGAAGAAGGTTGCGGTGCATGCAGCGATTTTTAACGTAGTTTTGGACCCTGGGCCCTTGAAAAGGCTCGTTCTCCAGGAACCTTTGGAGCAGTACCTGGAACTGCTGGAATTCTCCGGCGACCTGGTTGTACTGACGGCAGCCATATGGGTCAGATTCTGGCAGGTCACGTAACTTTTCATACTGCCAGTTGAGGAACTCCCATGAGAGGCAGGCTTGGCCCACGTAGACTGTCTCCAAGTCGCTCTGGAGTTCTTTGATGAACTTGGCCGTGGGATCGGTGTCAGATTTCCGGTGGCGGCGTCGCCGGAGATTTTGCGAGACGAGGGAGGCAAGCGTCGGCGTGGAGCTTTTCCGGCTAGCGATCGATTGAAGGGGGAGAGGGAGATCGAGAGAGAGAGTTGAGATCGGGAGAGGGAGATCGAAAGAGAGGGAGATCGGGGGAGAGGGAGATCGGGGGAGAGGGAGGGAGATTGAGAGGGAGGGTTGAGATCGGGAGATTGAGAGAGGGAGAGGGAGAGGGAGATTGAGACGGCGTGGATGCGAAATGAGGGAGACGGAGACGGAGACGGCGTGGATGGAAATGAGGGATTTTAGGGCGTTTTGGCTTGAAATGAATAAAGTAATTTGGTAGTCTGCGGTAGATTTACAGTAATGTGACTCTCGGGTCATGTGGGGTCCACTCAGAGGTTACTAATCGAATCCATTCCGTCCATCAGTTTCAAAATAAAACATTAAAATATAATAATAATAAATAAGAAGATCCAACACTCAACTGGGACACACCAGCAAAATAGTGGAAATAAACAGCTTATAACAACAGCTATTCTAGTACGGTTCAATAACGTTTCAAATGAGGAGCGGCTTAAAGCCGTTTCTGAACCAAAATCCCAACCGTACCGATTTGACGATTTTGGTGTAGTGTTACCAATGCATATTGTTGTTGATGTCTCAAATATTTCAGCAACAGGGTTAGTCGATGCCATCGACAGACCATTCGATGCCATCGAGAGCAGTTCGATGCCATCGAGAGTTGCTCGATGCTATCGAGAAAATTCAAAAATCTCACGTTGGTTGTTGGACACTTTAGGTGTCATGCTCAATGTCATCGAAAGGGGTTTGATGTCATTCACGAGCCGTCGATGACATCAAAATCTCATTAAGGTGTCATCGAGAAAAATAGAAAAATTCATGTTTAGTCACTAGAATAGTTTGGTATTATGTTTGATGTCATTGAATAGTTGTGCAAAGTTATGCAGAGTTGCGTAAGTGTGGAATTTATTTTCTATTTTGACTGTGATTCTCCTATAAACTATATATATAGGTGTAATCGGGAATATAGGTATCAAAGAGCTTTTTAAGTCGTTCCTAGGGTTTCAAGGATATAGCTTAGGTGATTCGAGATTTGTTCGTATCGGGTAATCTCTATATCTTGTAATTTTCTGCTTTCATAGTGCATATTTATCACTTTGTGCCGTGGTTTTTTACCATGAAGGTTTTTTCCCGCTAAATTCGAAGTTTTTGTGATTAGGTTTAATTGTGATATTGAAATACTTTACTTGATTCATCATCTACGTGTGATTCCGCGATTCCCCGACACATATTAAACAAGTACTCCCAAGCAACCTTGAATACTCACCACCACTTCATATACCGTGCAAAACAAACACGGGAGTCTAGCTGAATAGGTATAGATCCTAAGTGCTCCACTAGCTTTTATCCCATGGAGTATATGTTTGGATGATCCGATGACAATCAAACTCCCGGATTTATGAATTGTGGGCCTTAGATCTACACAATCTGGCCCATCTGATGGACGGCATGGATCTTTAATTGTGGGACATGGGCAAGACTGCACCGTGTTAACGAATCTCTAAGCAGTGTTTAAAAACTCGCCGTGTCAACTCGGGGATCGGCCATATAGGTGATCGGATCGCCCATTTACTCGGAGACGTTGGATAACTCGGCCGAGTAAACTCGGAGCATATCTATCCTCTGTTTGAAACCCAGAGAACCCGAAAAGTTGTGGAAGCAACAGATTCAGGAAACGGACTGCGTCCTGCCCCCACCTTGATGGAATCGGTCTCTGCAGGGGTTGTGTGGGACCTACCGTAATGTATGTGTTTTATCCACGCCGTTCATCCACTTTTTCAGATGATTTTAGCGTAAGATCAGAAAAATGAAGTAGATACAAGTCTCAAATGGACCACACAATGGGGATTGAATTCTTACCATTGGAAACTTCTTGAGGGCTACAGAAGTTTTGGATCAAGCTTACATTTTTGTTTTCCTTTCATCCAGGTCTATGTGTCCTTATGAACAGGTTGGATGGAAAGTAAACATCACGGTGGCCCTAGGAAGGTTTCAACGGTGGGCGTTATTATAACCGCTACTTCCTTTGGTATGGTCTGCTTGAACTGTAGATCTGCTTCATTTTTTGGATCATATACTAAAATGATCTGAAAAAATGGATGAACGGTGTAGATAAATTGTATACATTACGGTGGACCTCGGGGAGCCCTTGCCTGGGCTGGACGCAATAATGCAGTATGCTTCCGTAGCACTAAGCACTAATGGTATATATATATATATATATATATATATATATATATATATAAAACAATTAGCCTGAGGTTTTACTTTTACAAGGTTTTTACTTCATTTACCTAACTCTTTTTTTTTTTTTTTTAAACGACCCCTCATGCAGTGCATAACGGTTACTTGTCTATGAAGTTGAAAAGATTTTTTTTCAAAAGGAGAATGGCTCTCGCTAAATTAGAATTGGGCCCACTTCATGGGAGATCCAATCCACTCATTTTAATCAGTGAGCCGTGAAACCATAAAAATGATTTTTTCTTTTTCTTTTCATTTGAAGCTTTTGAAGCTTTCAGTAGTCTACAATGGCATCAATGTTGTTTGTTTATTCTGATCTGTTTCCTTCATTGTGATTCATATGTGATGATTTTTGTCATCAAACTTAGGTTGATCATATGAAATTAAAATCTCTATCGTCTGGATTGGGTGGATTTGCTTCATGACAAGCCAATGAGCCCACATAAGCTGTTTGAAAAGTCTTTATTGCGCGACCTGACAACAGGAGGGGTCATTTGCCCCTTTTCTCTTTGTTCTTTTCAGGAGGGACCACGCACTCGTCTAAGCTTCCACAATGGTTGGAAGGTTTATGCCGGAGGTCACCACTCTTCAGCAATGCTCCGACACTCCAACATACCACTCTCTGGGCAGAAAATGAGTATTTTTAAAGATTTATGTCCACATTTTTACTCTTTGACGTATGAGCTATGGTAGTCAAATGTAAATTTATGTAAAGATAGTAGTGGGTTTTTGAGTATAAATAGTAGGAGTTTGTGAAAAGGGAAGATAGTGTTGTGGTCTCCTATCTGACGCAGGGGAGGACGTGAGGTCGAGCACCATCTTCCTCAAGAGGATAACTATTCCGAATCTACGGAACTTCTCTGGACTCCTCACAGAGACTTTCTCGAATCCACGAGAAAAGAGAGCAGAAAATAGAAATAAATTTTAAATAAATTCGAAATAGATTAATGAATGAATAAAAACGAGTTCACAACCTTTTAAATAAGGGTACTAAGCAATGGGAAAGAAATCAGAATCAAACTACAACTAGGACTCCTAGAATTCGCGGCTTACTATAAATAGTAAACTTACTATTTATAGACGGTCGTAATGTCTACTAGTGCGCAAGGTTTTTGGCCAAAAATAGTAAGTGTCCTATTTGGCTTCACCAACCCGTTCTCCTAATTATTCTAAGCTCTTTTCACGTTGGGCGCAACTCCTAAAGCTCGACGGATGAAGAGTTATAAGCAAACTAAAACTTACTATTTATAATAAAAACGAAATTGAAACAGGGAAACAACCGTCAAATCAGGGGTTTCTCGCAATTCCGAGCGTCGCAACCCGGCATAGTTGGGTTGGTTGGCTAAAGTAGCTCGTTCTACCCCAAAATCATATATTTTTCGTCGGCTAACTCATCCCGGATTGCGAGATACGCCTGATTTAAGGTCTGATGGTCCAGATCACTTCTGTCGCCGACCGGGCCTTTTCTGATCCATCTTTGCCATGTAATTGTCCGCAACCCGCTCTAGATCACTATCTATAGTTGTTTTTTTTAATTTTTTTTAGGTATCAATGGTGGAAGTTTGTGGCAAGTCCTTGTTGATATCTTTGAATGGACCTTGTTGGTGTCCTTGAACTAACCTAAATCGGAAATAACTATTGAAGTGATCAAATTATAATGACTTAGAGGGCCACTAGTTGAAAAAGTTATACATAATTGGTTGTTTATAAATTAAAATAATAAAGAATTGACTAATCATACATACATGACATTTAAACTTTACCAGATGACTCAATATAAGACATTTGAGATTTTAGATCATTGTGTTGTTGTACCTTTGTGTATTTTACCGGATGACCCGACGATATTTTATCGTGCTTTCGGACAATTGTACAACCGTCCATTTTATGGGATTTTACCGAATGGTTATTCATTGTGCAACTATACTTTTGTGTATTTTACCGGATAACTAGTTATTGTGCGGTCATCACTTTTGCATCGTAGGTTCTACCCACAATTGCCAGCTGGATATGCATCACTAGGCTGAGTGCATTTCATGCATCCATGTATTTAAACAAGATTAGTATTTATGAATTATATTTCGTGTTTATTGTTTTTCATTTGAAAACTATAATTGATTATTACATTGGATGTGTAATCTTAGGGAGATTTATTACTAAGATAGCCACTCACGTTTGTTATATGCAATAAAACCAACAGGATAATTGAGTATAGTAGACTGATGGCGCATTGGAAGATATACCTATGGAGGCTAGTGAATACTCTTGCCCGGGTGGTAGACTCTCAGGAGTTTCAACACCCGGTCAAGGGTTCGAGCATCCATTGGTGGTGAAATTCCACTAGTGTGAGTGTGTGGGGGTGTGTGTGCGTGTGTATAAAAAAAAAAAAAAAATAAAAAAAAAAATAAAAAAAAAAAACAGGAGCCAGGAGCAGAGGAGCCATATTCGAGCGCAGCTGAGCTCTATAAGCTTAATCAGTAGATCGCTAGTTTTGCTTTCAGTAGATTGTTGGAACTTTGAACTTATGGTTTAATATAAGTCCCCATTTGAGTGGACATTTGGATTGTCGAGTCGTTGATTGGAACTTTATCCTAATGTGCGGTATATCTTGCATACATTTGATGACTATTAAAAATGTTAATGTGACTATGTGGAAATATTGTGAAGTATACTTGTGTTTTTCTATAAGTTTAACACATGAGATTTTATTATAAGAATACTATACTCGAGCTACGAAATCTGGAGCGTTACAATGGGTCCAGCAATGATTCATCAAACCAGAAAAGTTACTGTGGCCCAAATCCAACAAACAAATGTCCAAAAATCAGATGTAAACAACAACCAGTCGACTTGATTTGGGAACAATGATTCACACATAGCAAGTCCCACAAATTGGTCAGTTTGATTGATTTATGTATACCATGCACACCCCATGTATCAACAACCATTACGATTTGCGAGACTATCAAATAACACTCCTCTTCTGCCTTCTCACATACCAAACAATGGTATGTAGCTTCCTGGGAGTAGTCTTCCTCCTCGAAATGGAGTGTTACATGCTGAAACCTACTTTCCTCAGTAACCCAACTTCCTCACACCAAAACGACCCATTTGGGGCATGAGATTACGTGTCTGTTTGCAAGTGAGTCTGGTAATTATGTATCAGTGAGCCCCATTGTCGAGTCAAGTGAGCCGTATTGGTGGGTCCCTGCAATTGAGTCAAGAAAGTCATGTTGGTAAATCATGTATCAGTGGATCCATGCCATTTAACTGCACGAGCACCAACTTTCTTCTATGCCAGCAATCCGTGGGCCTGTTTGAAGGACCATTTCCAGTACCGGGTGAAACCCTCTCGCAGGAACTTCCTGCGCTCAAAAGCTAAGTGGTGCCCACCAGCCACCCTGATGTTTGTGAAAAATCCACCCCGTCCATCCATTTTGCCAGATAATGTTAGGATGTAATCTCAAAAAACGAGGCAGATCCAAATCTCAAGCGGGCCGCACAACAGGAAACAATGACTATTGGACGTCCACTATTGAAACATTCATGGGGCCACACAAGTTTTGGATCATGCTAATATTTGTGCTTTCAGTTTATCCCAGTAGGAATGACCTAATGAAGGGTTTGGATGGCATATAAACATCACAATGGACCCCAGGGAGGTTTCAACAATAGGCATTTCCTAGCCCACTTGTTTTGGATCTGCCTCAATGGGGTAGATTTCTCACAAGCATCACGGTGGGCCCCACCTAGCTTCTGAACGCAGGCAGAGAAAATAACAACAACAGAGCCTCTTGACAATACCATATAATTAAAAACCCTAAATATGTAGTAGAAGAGAGTATAAGATGACAATTGAGGACAGATAAAACACTCAACACATTCAGGCCTAAAAAGCATCCATAGATTTCACAGACAACTCAGGCGTTCCCCCAAGGGATTGTTCTAGTGAATGGGGGCATGAAAATTCAACCATTTAAATAAAAAAAAAAAAAAGGAGTACAGCATTCCATACACAGCTACAATCCAGTAGGAATTAATATTTACCCTACTGCATAGTGGGGAGCACAAATGATCATAGTGGGCCATTGGATAGAACAATTTCCACCGTGGATGTGCAGACCCAAAGAATTGCATGAAACAGAAAGTACTCAGGATTGGATAAAATCATAACCAAAATGACAGAGATTAGCATTGGCCTCACCATCAATTGTGTGGGGTCCCCATATTTGAATGCATGTGGTCATCCAACAGGGATGATATTGAGCCCACCTGCAATCTGTAGTTGACCACTCCAACCCAATGGTCTAATGTGATTATAAGTGGGACCACTTGGGGCCCACAGGAACTGGAGCTGTAATAATGTTAAGAGATCTGTATGGGATCACAGCTCCCTAGAGATAGTTGGTCATCTTCTTTCCATTTTCAGGCTGCAGACTCCTACTAAAATACTAGGGCAACTATGGGCTAGGCAAATTGCTTTGATTAGCAATGCATGAGAATTACTTCTAGAAGTACAGAGCAGTCATTCAACCTCCACTCTTTGGACCTTTGAAACCCTAGTTTCAATATCAGCCGATTGTTAACATTGTGACACCAAATTCAAATACCCTTCATATGCATATCTTTCTAAAATGTTGAAATGTAAACAAGGAAAGCCACGAAAAATTGGAAAGTGAGTTACCGTCTACAAGTCGATGTGACTAAGCAAATCGCGACCTGCACAATGTACCACTGTTATCTCAAATTTCTTCTTCTCCACCAATGGATGCCGCTCAAAAGCAACAACAGAAGCATCTGAACTTTAGCGTCGATCAAAGGACAGACGCTTAGTTTGTTGCGCTTATCAACCAACAAAATACACACTTCCAATGCGTGCAACACTTGCTAAGGTCCAATTGGAATATCCTAATCGCCACTTTTCTCCTATATTTGATCATCAGAGAAGTTGACGGCCAGATCCCAATAGTGTCCAACCCCAGCATCAGAGAACACCTTACGCGCAGCAGCTTCAGTCCTGCACTGGTGGATGAGGAACCTATTGAAATTTGGTTTCGCAACACTGCCCTGCCACACTAGCGCACATTTGTTCACGGGTGCATCTTCGTCATTTTCAGCTCCCTCTTCCTCATCCGCCACGGCAGCGGCCCAGTTGATCCGTCTGAGCATCAGCTTCCCATACCTTTTAATGGGCTTGCTCCCCCCTTCTACAACCACAACAGTGATGCTGTCCGATATCACTGCGACACCTGTCAGTCGGTTCTCTTGGGCATTCACGTCAACCTTGAAGCGTGTTTGTGGGTGCGAGAGGTCATTGATCCTGTAGACAGAAACGATGGTCTCCAATGTGCTCGGATCGTCAAAGAGCTTCCTTTCTTTCTTCTCCCGGCGCTCTGCCGGGGTGAGCTTGCGAGCAATGTTTCTGTCGACGTGGGCTTGTTCGCGCTCAGCAGCAGCGCTGCGGATTTCCATTTCAAGTCTTGTTGGGTCTTGAGTAGCTTCAGAGCCAAGCACTTTCATAAGATTGCTCATCTTGACCTTGGGCTTTGGAGGCTCTATTAGACCTTGCCGTATCATATCCTGCCTATCCTTTTCCTTGAGAAGGCGACGCTGAGTCCGTAATTTCTTCTGTTCCTTTTTCGTTAGCTTCAGAGCTTGTGGCGAGGGTGGCACAGCTTCAGCAGGGGGCTCAATTGGAAGAGGATGTTCTATGTAAATTGTAATTTTATCCATCTTCAGCTTGTCGTCGGCGATGTTATCATAAGTCACATCACTGTAGTTACCAGAAACTAAAAGTGGCAAATCCCTGATTTCAAGTATAAATGAAAACATTACGAAATCATCTATAGATGGCATGTCAAAGATGTATTATACAATGCTTAGACAAAAGCAGTGTTTTAAATAGCAATAGCATGTTGCGTAGCGTTCAGCCCTCTGTAGGGTGTAGCGTAAATAGCGTAGCATGTTGCGTAAGCTACGAAATACATCTATTTTTTAACTTAAAGATATGATTAGTAAGAAAAAAAGCAAAAAATATAAAAATGCCTAAAAGATTATTCATTTTTTCAAGTATAAGCATGTCAAACAAGTTATTAATTATCGTTTATCAAAAGTCAATCCACATATGTAAAGTCACAAACCAAATCAAATAATTATCAAATCAACAACTTTCTAAGCAAACCACTTCAATTAATAATGTCTAATTGAAAACCACAAGTCACAACTCACAAGTATGAAAAGAAATAAAAATTCCATATACAGATGTCATCTATACAAAGAGGGGTTTTTGAAAACCCTTTTTTTCATTTGAGTTTAGCTTTAAAGGGTTTTTAGCATGAGTTTCACACCAACTTTAACAAAGGATCACCACCATTTTAAGGAAAGTAAAAAAAAAAGAAATGTTTGGTTTTAAATTTATATTTTAAGCTTTTTTATAATGTGAGTTTTACACGATTTTTGACAAACAAAACTTTTTAAAAAAATGTAGCAAACAAAACTTCAAAAAAAAAAAAAAAACATTGTAGCGTACGCTACCACCCTTGTAGCATATTTAGCTACACAACGTAGTGCTACGGCTACGCTAAGCTACGTAGCGTATGTGAACACAACGCTATGAGCGCTATTTAAAACACTGGACAAAACCAACGGCAGCTTTGTTCCGCCCATCATTTCCTACAGCCTGTTCATCTGATGAGTTTCATCACAGAAAGGTGATAGACGAAAAGCATCCTCCAACCAAATAGTCCCAAACCATCCATTGGTGGAGTTTTCACCTGTTGCATACAAAAACCATTGGCTATAATGTTTCATTAACCATCCATCCATTTGCAGGCCAAGGGGGTGTGTCAAAAAATCACGTATCAAGTGGAGCCACAAAATAGACGGTTTGGATCACTCAAAGGTGGGCCCCCAGCTGTGAGGAATGCTGGCCCCACTAAAACACCACTAGTTGAGGGCAAGAATAGTATGTCTCCCCAGTAGATTGGCTATAATTATGTCATGGAAACACCCTAATCACTTACCACCACTCAACATCGGGGATTGGGTCCTTGGGTTTTTCTTTGGTAATAACTCTTTCCGAGACCTCAATCAGATTTGGGTTGATATCAAGATCTGCCTTTGCTTTTGCAAGCTGCGCTTGCTTTGTCTTGAGCTCTTTTGCTTGTGCTTCCCCAAATTGGCTCTGCAGAAAGTAAGTTACAAGTATTATGCAGGAGAAACATGGAACGAATTTATGCATGGGCATGTACCCAAAGGTCAGAATACCTTGAATCGGATTATTTCTGCCTGTTTCGACCACTTGCCTTCTTCCACAAACTGAAACGTCATCCTCTTGGGCCTCAGAATCTTCGTTTTATTTACACCCATTCTCTCATCGAAATGAGGATTTGATTCTGTATCAGCATCCAATTCCGGCCTGAGTATTTGGAATGCTTCTTTTTTCTGTTTGTTGATGTTGACCTGGTATTTTCATTTTTATAAAAAAAAAAAAAAAAAAAGGAGCGAACTTCAGTAAGAGCAGTGCTGATGGGGCATGTATGGGTCAGGTGGGAAGGGATCCTTCAAGGCACACATACCAATGTGTGATATGTGGATCATTCATATTTAGGGCACAATGTAAACATGCTCAGGTGCAAAAGAAATAGGCTAGTGTACTCACCACATGAACCACCATGAGTGTGAGAAATATGGACGCTTAGAAAGAAAGGGCCAATGGTCCATATTTAATGCACATGTGTGGCCCACATAGTGAGTGGACCATGTGCCATGAGCACTTCCATTCCACACATGCAAGTCTGTTTGTACCTCCTTCAGTAACGACCACAGGAAACAAATGAGAAGAATAGAGAGGCATTGGAATGAGCAAACCTTTAAGGTACTGAGATTAGTCAGCTTAGGCATATTGATTACATTTCCATGCTCATCTATTTCTCTACCGAGTGCATCTAGACGCAGAACAGGCGTCTTGGCTGGTTTCTGCTGCACGACCACGTCTGTCGACATCTGTCCAGGAAACATATTTATGAGAGGAGCAAACTCCGGGTCCTGGTGAAATCCCATCTTGGAAGCTAGTTCCTGTGCTCGTTTTACAGCTTCTATATTTGGTATGGATGTAATCCCGGCAAGAGCTGCCATACCACCTGCAGGTGGATTCGCTGATGCTGCAGCTGCAATTGGCAAGGCTGATGTGCTCGGTACTGCCGGAACGGGAGCTGCAGAAGCAACCGTAGCAGGTGCTGGAGAGTTTGAAGGAACTTTGAGTCCCTCCTTGTTTAGTCCTACCTGCACAACCATCTATAGTCATTTACAGAAACATAAAGACGAAATCTACAACGCTTGGTCAAGCCTTTGACTGGAGTAACAAACTATACGGGTAGGGGTCCTGGGGGACCCACCTGGCGATTCATGTTGTTCACATGGTAATCCTCATAGTGGTTCAGATATTCCCCAAATCTCCATCCAATGATCCAAAGTACAAGTGAGGATCCCACCTGGTGATTCATTTTGTTCACATAGGCCTCATTGTGGTTTGGAAATACCCAAATCACCCCCATCCAATATCCACCCCATCTGAATCAGCTCCTGCTAAATGTGGAGCACCAGTAGCAAGTGCCCATTTTCAACGGATAGCTACTAATCATGGTATCACCTGACGGGGAGATTGGTACACGACCAATCCTTGATAGGTCCCACCAGATCAGGTCACCAAAAGTACAAAAGGCGCTATTTCTCTCAATCAAGCAATGTACAATGATAACTCCAAGATTAACCATGCAGAGTTTGACAAACAGGCACCTAAATTAGATAAAGGAATTCCATTGAAGAAATTACCTGTGGAGCTTTATTCAATTTTTCTTTCAGTTCCTTCTGCATTTGTAACACTCTCTTAGCTTTCGCTAAAGCATCAAGAGACAGATTTCCGCCTTTGCCAGCAGCTGAAGTTGTTGTCCCATCTGTACTGGAGTTTCCATGAACCTCATGAGATCTGGTAACACTAACTCCCTTATTTTCATTGGTGGTAGAAATTGAAGATACCTTTGTGGGAAGGGGGTCATTGGAAGCAGAAGATGTTTCAGGCAGTGCCACATTGGGCGGTCCCAGAGCAGCACCCTGTAAGGAGAAATACAAGAGTCAGTAAAAGGCCTTGACACCTTTGTACAGATCAAGATCTTACATATCCTATCCTGGTGCATCTGCATCGAGAAAAAATGTAGTAGGCTTAAAGGAGAAAATAGCATGCCCATAGTTTCAAAATGGCCAATGGCCCCACATCACGGCACTAGAAACTAGAAGATCGTGCTTACTTGAAAAGTGATATTCTGATGCTTGTTGGCATCAAGAGATAGACGCAGAGGCTAATATCATAAATGCAACGCTGTGAAGTGAAACGACCAAGACTTCTAAAGGAGTTGGTAGTCGTATCATGTTTCATGAGAGCACATGGCAGAAAAATGAGCAGTCTCCCTCCCCCACTCTTTATCTATGGATCATACATGGCAAGAACAAGAATCCTTTTAAAAGAGGAGAAGAAGGCCATGCACATCGAGACCTCAAGACCCATTAGCTATGGAAGAGCATCATTATCTCTTCCCCACGAACAATGTTTGTTTGCTTTGCTATCAAGATGCGGAAATGGTGGACCATCCTTTTATCCATTGTTCTTTCGCTAGAGAAGTGTGGGGTCACTTTTTGGAGTGCTATGGGCGCTGCTATGCTCCATAGGTAAGTTATCTTTTATCATGGCACGGAGGGGGTATGGGGAAAACAGGGAGAAGAATTTGGTGGCTAAGCATGTTACGGGTATCTGGACTCAAGACTTTTTTTGTATCTGGACTTTATGGCTAGAAAGAAACGATCAATGTTTTAGGAATAAAAAGAGGGATGCTAAAGATGCCTTTAGAAGGGCTAAACTTCATGTTATGGAATGGGTGAGGGCGTTAAATCTCTTGGACCATTTCCCGGCCTGTTGGCGGGTCCTGTGATCATTTGTTGTATATTTGTAATTAGTGGCTGTGGCCTTTCATCAATGATATTGTCAATGTTCAAATTTTTATTTTTATTTTTAAAGGTGAAATCAAACCTTGCATTGCCTACTCATTTCTGAACAACCACCAGTAATGGGGAGGTTACTGATCAAGCTCCACTAATATAGATTGGCACAAGATTCCATGCATTCATAGCCCATTTAAAGGTTTTTTCTTCATCAAGGATGCTATCCTTGCTTAGAACTATTTCCTTGTGTATTGGATTATAGAGTTAGTACACCTTTTTATTTTCACTATGGCCAATGAAACTACACTTTTCACTTCTGTTATTCAGTTTCTTCATTCTCTCATTAGTAACGTGAGAGTAAGTGACAGCCCAAAATTCTCAAATGATGTAAACTTGGCTTGTTTTCACTTCAAGCTTCTTTTGGTATCATATTAATGAAACTCTTGTGGGACAAAAAATTATAAAGATGCACACCCCAATTTATTATTTTTGTCCAGAAAGCCTTAGGCAATGCCTTTACTCTCAACATGCTTCTACCCATATTCATAACCATATGATTCTTCCTATCTGCGACCCCATTTTGACACAGCATATACCAGGACATTAATTGATGCCTTTTTCCATTCTTCTCACAAATATTTTTCTTTGTTTCCCACTTTGCTTTACAACGAGGACCTTATACTTATTTAAATACTTAAAATGCTTCAGAATTTTCTTTTAAAAAATAAATCCATGTCTTGCAGCTAAAATCATCAATAAAAGGAAAGAAATACCTTTTGTCTCATTAGAACGAGGTTCAATCTAGATCTAACAAATTCTTTGTTTTTTTTAGACTTTCCTTTAGAAAACAGTTCCCTATGCTGCTTTCCCAATACACACGCTTAACATATCTGACAGTACAATTTATGAACAGCAAACCTTTTTTGTACAGAAGCTTTAAAGTGTTAAAGCTCAAGTAACCATATCGAAGTGCCATAATCAATGCTCATCTCTAACAATGCTAGTGAAACATACCAAAATCTCATCACAAATGTATAAAGGGAACATTCAATTTTTGTATTATTTTTACATTTGCAATGAGGCGCTTTTGACCAGCTTCAGTTCAACAAAACCCATTCTTAATATTTATCTCATATTCTCTATTGGAGCTACCCCATAAATAATCATTTTTCAATCCTAGAACAAAAAATATGGCCCTTGATAGAGTGGATTGGTGGAATAGGATTCATGTAGCCGACCCTAATTAATTGGGATAAGGCTTAAATGATAACAGTGCTGAATCCCATAACATAAAAGATGTTAGACATAAATGAATTCTTACCATAATTAGTTTGGATTGAAAATTTTCCTTTCCACATAATCAGTATTTCAGAGTTGGCCCCCAAACTTGACCATCAAATGGAATGTATCATCCAACTTTAAAAACAACTCTTAATACAACTAAGCCTCAAACGTATTCCACTCCCTGGATAAATCTCAACGTCGATACAACTAAACTCTAAGAGAACTCTTGCCCAAAAGATGATGCCATGTTTTTAAAGGCGGGTAACTCTCCTTGGAACAAAGCACATGCCTCTCCTAGGGAAAATGGCATCAAGGCATACCTTGAGGCTTAAGTACCATGCAGCTTAGGCTTATGCCTCCTCCACAAGGCATACATCTCCCATGAGGATTAAGCCTTGCTTATGTGGGATAAGTAAAGATATCTTTTTATCTACTTATTTATTTTGTTTTGTGACTTCCTCAGGACAGTTTTTTTTTCCTCATCAGTTCCAAGTAGGGGCGGTGCTGGGGTGGTTGGCAGGATCAACCTATTGGTGATCCATGTTAGTCATGGACCCCATCACAAGGGAATGTACGTTTTTATATCTTAAAAGCGCATGTAAGATTAGCATTCCTCACCAAAAACCCAGCATAAAGTTGAAATTAAAGGGTAGGATTATTCCAAAGGCTAGGATTATTCCACCAGATGGAATCTTAGATAGGTCAGTTAGACAATTGATCTAGAACGATGATCAATAACGATCTTCATATCTTAGACGGGCCAACTGGATGGTTAGGCTCTTTAGATAATAGCCCAACCCTTGGAACATACTAAAGCCCTGGGAAGCGAAGAGCCGACATCGAGGAGCCAAACCTTCCCATTGATGTGAACTCTTGGGGAAAACCAACCTGTTATCCATAGAGTAACACCATCCAAAATAGGACTGGTGGTTCCGATGAACCAAATGGGATATGCAATTCTGCCACATGTTCCACAGGTGAGTGTTTGCACCATAGAAAAGGTGCACCGTGCTTCAACTTACTTTTTTCTGCAGCCGATTCCTCTCCAATGTTGCAGAATAAGCTTTTCCTACAGCACTATTTCAACCATCTAGAAGTTATTCCATGGTGTTAAAAAAATTATATCCTAGGCCCAACTTGGTCCAACAAATTCAATGGTCTAAATTTTAGCCCATCCGATGGGGGAGGTTCCTTTTTTCATAGATGGTACTCAGCGGGGCCCATAATATCAATAGTTCATGGTGTTGTAACAGCCGTTACATAATGGTAACGGTGGCGACCATTACACGTTATGGGTAGAGCTGGGCATCGAGTCGAGTCGGACCAAGTTAGGGTTGACCCGACCCAATCCGGTTTTGAAATATACCTGATCCGAACTCGACCCGACTCGTTACTAAGTCCAGCATGCTTGACCCGATCCGAGTTCGGGTTTGGCCTAGACTAATCCGGACCGAGTCCGAACCCAGTCATAATGATCGAGTCGGGTCGAGTCAACACCGAGTTGGATCATGTTGAGCTTTTTTACGTCTTTTTTTTTTTTCCTACTTGAGTTGAGTCATTCAGAATAAAATATTGTCAAAGACTCAAAAGTAATTTTAGAAAAAAAAAAAAAAAAAAACAAAGTAAATAAATATTGTCAAAAATCAAAAGTATGTTCAGAATCTCAGATGGAATTCCACATTCAAACCAATAAACCATTCATTCATTCAATATCACCTATATGATGAATGCCTTTATGGCGTGTAACCCGAGTAACCTTGTCCATAATAGTAACCCCCTCCCTCCACCTTTGTCACCAAAACCATCTTTTGGTTCTCTTTTTACAATTTAAACCGCGGGAGAACTCTGGGCAGAGTTCGAGCTAGAGGTGTCTAAAAGATGGTTGTTTAAGTCTTCTGAATCGGATGGTGGAAATGCATTTCCATTGTCCTCATTCATAGATTCAACAAGTCTTTTCAGCCTCTTTTTATGATCCGATTTGTACCGGATTCCCAACCGCCTATAGAATGCTGCGAGACTTTTAAGAAACTTTGATGATTTATCGCTTGGCGTATGTCCCGTACTCGTGCTTGGTTTGGCATCATCAAGGTTGTCAAATCACATATGCGATCGCATGCGATCAGCATGTGTTGTTCGCATATGCGATCGCACAATCGCGTATGCCATGACATTTTTTTTTTAATAATAAAAACTTTAAAAAAGGAAAAAATATGAAAAACTTGCCTAATTAGTACACATGATTGGATTGTATTTTACTTATTTCATTATAGTTTGTGTTTCATTAAGTTATATATTTAATTACTTATATTATATTATATAAATTTTAACAAAACAATCAACAAGCTACATTAAAAGAGATTTAATTATTAAAAACTTCAAACAAAGAAATTTTACTGATAAATGGATAACTTGAAACAACTTACAAGTTATAACTTACAACTTAATTTACAAAAAGTAAGCACAACTTATAAAATACCAAAAATAAACATACTTGAAATAATTGTAAAGAGATTAGAGTAAGAGAGAAAGAGGGGTAAGAGAGAGAGTACGAGATTTAGAGCTTTGGAGTAAAGAATAGTGAAAATGGAGGGGATATGAGTGCCTATTTATAGGCAAAAGTTCTCCAAATTGAAAAAAAAAAATAATGAATAAATAAAAATTGCTTCCACTCTGGCTATTGGGAAATATGCGATCGCATGCTCGCATATTGGTCGCATATAAAAGTATGCCATGGCATACTTGCCAGGATCGCATATGCCATCATGGCATATGCGATTCGATCCACAGTATGCGCATATGCGATCGCATTTGACAACATCATGTTGTCTCAGAGGGGGTTGATGTTGTCTGGTCCTAGATGCTAATTTCAAGCTTTGTTTTACGGCCTCTTTATAATCTCATTCTTCTTGTTTCCTTAATAGTATGTCTTCTTCTTCTCTACTAACTGTGGGGGTAATTCCTCTACTTGACCCTTCTTCAATTATAATAGATCTACTTCTATATCTTTTGTGGCTGATTGTATTGGTCGTGGGAGAATGGGTGGTGAAAGCTTTTGTATTTGAGTCAAGAATAGCTCGAAATAAATCCCGAACTTCTGGAGGAGCTTTGCTACATGGGGCAACGTCTCCTTCCCGACAAGCCAAATGTAATTTTAACCGATTTGTTTTGTTTACAAATTATTTTCCACACAACTTGCATTGCAACTTTATCTTTTCGTTCAGGGAGTAGACTTGGGCTCGATAATCCCAAATATTTGTCGATGGATCATCTTCCGATGACATATCTATAAGTATGTACTTTAAAAGAAATAATATTTGGTTAGTGGAGGCAAAATAAATAATTAAGAAATGAGGATAAATAAACGCAACCAGCCAACCATATAAGATTTAAGCAACATTAAGTCATTTAAAAGCATAAACGAAAAGAGGAAAAATATAAAAAAGAAACATTAAAATACATAAGCTGATAAGTGATAAGCATAGAAAATATTCATCCATCCATCAAATGTTACAATTCAAGTCCACAAATAATAACAATCAAATTGTCGTAAGCAAATGCAATGGAAATAGAAAGCAATGTCTCATCCTACTTCATGCAATTGTTGCAGGGACTGTCTCATTTTGCTTCTCACTCTCTTCTTCCTCGAACTCCTCATCAACAAAGTTCCCTTCTCCCCAGATTGGACGCAACCAATCCTATGTACAAATGAGCGCTTCAACTGATTCCGGTGTAAGTGAGCTTCGATACGTATTCACGACCCTACTCCTTGTACTAAAAGCAAATTCTGACGCCACGATTGAAATTGGAATTGATAATATGTCTTGTGCCATTAACGAGAGCACGTGATACTATGATTCACGAGCTTTCGACTTCCACCAGTCTAAAACATCAAATTCTTCGCATTTGTACTTTACAAGTGGCTCCTTGAGATGGTGGTTAAGTTTTGTTTGGGTGTTTGCGTTTGAGTCTCTATTTGTGCCACGAAAAACATGAAATCGTCGATCGTGTTTTTTTGTGCAACAACACTAGAACTAGAACCCACTTGAGGAGTCTAACCTGCGGTATTGTCTTTTGCAGCCCCCAAAGTTTCTACATAGAAATTATACAAATCTTCCATTGCATCACGAATCTTATCGACCTCAGTGACACTCTTCTCACCATATAACTTTTTTAAAATGAACATAACCATGAACATCTTGTATCGAGGATCAAGAACGAATGTAACAGCCATTACCAAACTGCACTCAGACCAATACTTATCAAACTTTAACTGCATACCCATAGTCATTAATTGTAGAAAGTCTGGCTCACTACAACTTCTGTACAAAACATATTTTACTCTCCAAAGTTCTAGCAGAAATATATTTGTTGTCGGATACTTGCTTCTTGAAAAGATCTTCATTATGTTATAAAAACTAAAAGGAACTTGTGAATTGTTTAAGCTCTTATCCAATCATCATCAAAAGGTAACCACTGATACGCACTATCATACTCCGCATAGTGAGAGAATGCATCTCTAAAAACTATTGCTGAATCCAACATTTCATAAGTTGTATTCCAACGTGTCATGACATTCAGCTTCAGCGTTCTTTGAGATGACAAATCAACCGTTTCACGATCTCATTCCATGTATTTAATTGTGAAAGTGACCCCCATATGTACTTCATACTCTCTCTTATGTTATCGATCATTGGCTCGATTGTTTTAAGTCCATCTTGTACAATCAAGTTTAGGATGTGGGTACAACACCTAACGTGAAATATTTTTCTACTGAAATACAAGTCACCAGTGGCCTTAAACTGGTTCCGCAAATTTGTTATCACGTTATCGTTTGCAGAGGCATTGTCTAAAGTTATCGAGGAGATTTTCTTCTCAATGCCCCACTCCACAAGGCATCTGTAAATGCAGTCTGAAATCATTAAACCAATATGAGGGGGTGCAAGATAACGGAAGTTTATAACTCTTTTGCGAAGCCTTCATTCGGCATCAACGTAATGGGCAATTAGTGACAAATACTTCTTTCGTTGATTGGATGTCGTCCACAAATTTGATGTCAGGCTAATTTGGGAAACCGATGCCAGCTGTCCTTTCAATATGACCTTCTCACTTGCATACATCTGCATACACACTTTCTTTATTATTGTATGGGAGACCTTGTATCTGGGGTTAAGACATCTGGCTAATTCAACAAAAGATGGACTCTCTACCATATGAAATGGTTTTTTATTTGCATTAATAAATCTGGCCGTTAACTCATTCACATGGTCTCTATTATACTTGTAGGCGGACAAGGTACCTTGTGACAGATCCACCAAAGATTGGGTAAATGAAAGTCTTTGTTGGCCTAATGTCTGACTTCTCACTTTTTTATGACACTTCAAATGTGTTTCCACAGAGTTGCGGTCAACCCATCTACTTGTTTAGCATATCGAGCCTTGCAGTACTTTCATTGTATCTTCATTGTGTCGTTATTTAGCGTTACTTCTTCAAAATATTCCCACACTACCGATCTTTTTTTTTGCTTTTACTGAACTCTGTAACTATGAAGTACTAATATCAATGGGGCACCCCTCATCTTGTAGACCAAATCCTTCATCCAAGATCATCGGCGAAGTAACTGACAAACGGCCGGGGGTATTGGGAATTTCCTCATCAATCATCTATGAATTGAAAGATACTAAATCAGATTAGCAATTTAATGCCTTAAAAGTTTATACTAAACCCTAAATTAGAGGTGGGCATCGAGCCGAGCCGAGTCGAGGTGGGCCAAGCTCGGCTCGGCTTGTCCATGGTGTACTCGAGTTCGAGCTCGAGCTCAACATTAAAGCTTGGCTTGTTTGCCAAAGCTGTCGAGTTGAGTTCGAGTCGAGCTAGTGGTTCGAGTCGAGTTGAGTTTACCTCGAGTCGAGCTCGAGCTTGTTCATATCATCATATGTTAAGTTATTAAAATTTTGGCTAAAAAATACAAATTAAATGTCTCATATGCTAATGCCACATTACTAAGACATAAATGATAAACCTCTAGATACTAGCAATATCATACTACAAAAACGTAATTTGTCCTCAACAATCAACAGCAACATCAATTCGAAATAATTAAAATATATCAAAAATTATAAATCCGTTCATGAAAATTTTTAAAGCTTTCATTCCTTCAAGCATTCGGGCCCACGTTTTCAATTTCATTGTCCTCTTCATACTCTTCAGGATCGAAAGTGCTACCGTCCCAAACTGGATGCAACCAATCTTGCGTACATATCAGTGCTTCAATTGTATTTGAGGCGAGTGAGCTTCGATACTTGCTAACTACCCTGCTGTCAGTGCTAAAAGTTGATTCTGATGTCACGGTCGAAATTGGAATTGATAAAATGTCCCGTGCCATCAACGAAAGTCTAGGGTATTCACGAGCTCGAGACTTCCACCATTGCAAAACATCGAAATCATTATCTTTTATCCTTATGACCGGTTCCTTTAGATACTTGTCCACTTCGGATTCAGTTTTCTGCATCTCTGTTTCTTCTTCGTCTAAAAAAGACATAAAATCACAAAGTCGCTCGCCCGCAGTAGAAGAACTATCCGCAGTTTGAGAAGTACCTATTGCACTTGATGTTTCGGCCGAATTATCAACATATGATGCGAACAACTCTTCAATTGCAACATTAATAATGGCGATCTCTGCCGAAACTCTTTCGGAATGGGAATAAAGCGATCTGAAAACAAATCTAACCATTGCCATCTTGTATCGTGGATCCAGGACAACTGCAATGGCCATTAACAAGTGGCATTTAGCCCAATACTTATCAAATTTCAACTGCATTCCTAGAGCCATCGCTTTTAAAAATTCCGGACCATCGGCAACACATTTTTTAAGCGCGTTCATAATAAAAATAATTTCAGGAAGAAATTGATTTGCCGTGAGATACTTATTTCCTGAAAAAATCTTCGTGCAGTCGTAAAAAACTTTGAGAAACTGATGAACATCTTCAACTTTCTTCCAATCTTCATCACTTGGCACGTATGCGTACATTGTATCGTGCACCACAAGTTCAGGGAATGCAACTTTAAGTTGTAAAGCCATATCCAATATTTCATAAGTAGAATTCCAGCGAGTGCAGACATCTAACTTCAACTGTTGTTTAGATTTCAAATCCAAACGTTGGATTATATCATTCCACATACTCGGTCTTGAAGGTGACCCCCTTATATATTAAACGCTATCTCGTATGTTTGCAATCGTTGAATCAATTGCTTTCAGCCCTTCTTGCACAATCAAGTTGAGTATGTGAGCACAACATCTAACTTGGAATATTTTACCTTCGAAGAATAAATTTCCGACAGCCCTGAACTGAGTACGTAAGAAAGAAATCAATGTATCGTTGGACGAGGCATTATCTAAAGTAATTGAAGAAATTTTCTTTTCAATGCCCCACTCAACAAGACAGTTGTAAATGCAATCGGACAGTAACACACCGGCATGAGGAGGAATGTGGCGGAAGTTTAAAATCCTCTTTTGTAGTTTCCAATCCGCATCAACGAAGTGTGCGGTCAATGACATATATCCTTTTCTCTGATTCGAGGCCGTCTACATATCCGATGTCAAACTTATTCTGAATACGGATTCCAGGAGAGCTTTCAAGTTAGCTTTCTTAACAAGATACATCTTCATGCACTCTCTTTTCACAGTAGATCGAGAGGCCTTCTCACATCTAGGATTTAAAATTTTACAAAATGCCATGAAAACCTTGCTTTCTACCATGCTGAATGGCTTCTCATTGACTATCACTAACCTCGCAAACCACTCATTCAGTTTATCTGAGTCATACTTATACGTTGAGAGTGCAGCTTTAGAGTTGTCATCTATAGAAATAGTAAATGAAAGCAGTTGCTGGACCCCACCCTTCAATGTTCTTGGTCTCTTCACACATTTATCTAGATGCCTCTAATAGTGAGTTATAGAAGAACCAGAATGCTTGCTGTAAAGAGTCTTACAAAACTTGCATTTAATCTTGACAGAACCATCTGATTGCGTGATCTCATCAAAAGATTCCCATATGACCGATCTTTTTTTCCATTTCAAAGAACCTGAAGTTGTTTCAACTTTGTTCTCTAATTTTTCTTCATCCACGGAAAAAGGAGAATTGATTGACGCACTAGGGCCAGGAGTACTTGGGTTTTATTCAGTAGTCATCTAAAAATTAAAAGATAACAAGAGTAGGGTAAGATTAGGGATTTAATAGGTTGAAGGAATCAGTCAACAACATTTATACGTATATATAAATATATAATACAAACAATATCGGGCCCCTCCATAAACTGTAAGACACAAGTGTCTCAAATAGTCCCCTAATAAATAAATCCACCGGGATACATACATATACGTAACTATAAATTGTCCATAATTTTTTCAAATTTTATTTACTAATTGTCTCTAAATATCTTATTCTTACTTGTCTCTATCTAGAGGTGTTAATTGTCTCTATCCCATTCAGTAGCAAACCATGTACTATCCCCATACAATTTACATTCGAGCCGAAATTTCGGTAACACCTCCCTATATTCTCCAGATGTATGCAAAATTCAATACTAATTAGTTGTCACACCCACATGTAGTGGAAACCAACTAGTAAAGAACCACATATCCGGAGAAAATATAAGAAAACACTACTGAAATTCCAACTACATGTAAATTGAATGATGACAACCTAAGTACATGGTATGGTACTGAACTGTCCAAAATGGGACAATTTAAGAATCTATAAAGAACAAGTATTTTCGGTGGAATGATTGTACTTGTTCAATATAAATTCCTAAACGAGGGGTATATTGTTAAACCACTAGGTGGCCTAAATATTAATTAACAATATCAGATGACAAATAATCATAAGCATCAATATTTAAAGAACAAATATCAAAATATATAAGAAACGGTTTTTCCATACAACTACAAGTCTACAAGAAAATTTTTTAAGAACAAATAAGAAGATAATGCATATTATGGTAGACAAGTTAGAGCATTATAGTAGGAAAGTTAAGTCAATGTATTTACTCCATACAAGTACAACTACAATATTACAAGTAAAAAACTTAAAACATCAAAGTTAATTTTTAATATTCTCCTTATCCTACTCTAGATCAGATCCATAATTTTCGTCATCCAAGCTCGGGCTAGTGGTATCCTCTCCAATATGATCATTAACCTCCCCTGAATCAGAAGGTGATGACACTGTTTCACCATGCTCTTATATAGATTCAGCTAATTTTTTCAAACTATTTTTATGAGTTGATCTATACGGAATACCCAAGTTCTTGTAGAATGAGGTTGGAAATAAACTTTGATGGCTTCTTGCTTGTTGAGCTCGGTCCTGCTTCTGCGTCATGTTGTCGACGAGCACATCGTTGATATCTTGATGCATCTGCCTCTTCCTTGCTTAACTTCAAGGCTATTTGCAATTGCTCTTCTTCCAGTCTTCTTAATCTAGCTTCATTCTCCTCTTCATCTTCTCTACTTATTCTCTTCACCCTCTCTATTTCAGAATCTTCGTTGATTATAACGGGTCTGTTATTGTATATCTTATGGCTAGTTGTATTCGGTGTGGGGGATGGGGTAAAAGGCTTCTTGTTGGAGTATACAAGAGTTTGGTATAAAAATCGTACCTCCTCTGATGCTTTGGGACATGGTTTTGCATCTCCCCCCTGACCCGATAAGTGTAGTCTAAGCCGATTTGTTTTGTTAACAAATCTGGCCCCACACAATTTACATTGGATTTTCATTCTTCCAGAGTTTTGGGAGTACACTTGGGATCCATAATCCCAAATATCGGTGGATGGACCATCTGAAGACATTGTTGCACACCATTTAGAAACAAAGCATATTTAGCGAATGTTTTCTTTTTCTTCCAAAAATTATGCAACTAGATTACTAGAGCCACTTCTATCATAATCAATTTGGACTTCTTATTTTATTCAGAAGGTCTAAAGTCCAATATGTTGGATTATAAGTTAAGGTCCAACCAATGTATAGCTTCCAAGCTTCCATGTGTATATAAAATCCAACCAATCCAATATTTTTTCACAATCACATAGATCAGCTTCTAAGCTTCCATGTGTATATAAAATTATTAAAATCCAACCAATGTAGCTATTAAGCTTCCCATGTGGCCATGTGTATATAAGTTAAGGCCCCCCAACCCGACTCAAACCAGCACCACTCGACCCAACCCAGCTATTAGGGTTTCTTTTCTTCTTCTTTTTAAAAAAAAAAAAAACTTTTTAAGTTATATATATATATATATATATATAATATATATATACAATATTAAATATTTTGAAATTATTATTCGAGCTCGAGATCGAGCTTTGAGTCGAGTCGAGTTCGAGTTGAAATGCACCATGCTCGAACTCGGCTCGAACTCAACTTGAGCTTCATAAAATGAGGTTGACTCGACCCAAGTCGGCCTTTCAAGCCGAGTCAATCCGAGCTGACTCGAGGCGAGTCGAGCGAGCTTTTCGAGCTAGATCGACTCGTGAACGGCCCTAGTTTTATGTTTAGGGTTTAGGGTTTAGGGATTAGGTTTAGGGATTAGGGTTTAGGTTTAGGGTTAAGGTTTTAGGGATTAGGGTTTACGTTTAGGGTTAGTTTAGGGTTTAGAAATAGCTCAGCCCGAGCCAGCCCGAACGCACCCGAGCCAACCCGGATTCACCATACGGTCCACACCTAGCCCGACCGCACCACATGGTCCACACCCAGCTTGGACGGACACCACAGCCAGCCAGGACGCACTTGATTTCAACCATACCTGAACCCAATTTCACGAGTATGTCAAAGGCTAATGGTGATGTCTTAAGTGTATCTAACGCTGATTGTTGGGCGACTTTCATGAGTATGTCAAAGGCTAATGGTGATGTCTTAAGTGTATCTAACGCTAATTGTTGGGCGACTTTCTCGAGTATGTCAAAGGCTAAGGGTAGTTTCAAAAGTTCCAAGAATGATTCATGAGGGGATAAGATTGACTGATGAAACCACCACTGATCCTAAGGAATGAAAATGCAGAATCACAAGAAATTAGAGATGGTATTCTAGTATAAATATTCCTTTTACCATTGTAAATGACTGCCAATAACAAGACAATCTCTACAGCCAAAAAGGGGCACCCAGATTGTCTTTTTTATTTTTTTACGGGGAACTAATTCCCCCTTTTCAGTTTGTTTCTAATAAAAATTATCCATCAAAATAATAATAATAATAGTGAACCATCTAGTTCGACCCATCAATAATTGATTAAAATTGCCTACTACATTGGTCAAAATATTCCTCTCTGAACCTAGCTTGAAAGCCAATATGAGAATGGATGTCGGCTGCTCTTGGGAGATTCTCTATATGTTGATGGATGACCAAAATATTTTTAACAGATCTCGACAACAACAAATAAGCACCAAATGTCCAAGTGATGGCACAAGGAGGACAACAAGCATGTCTTTTCGTCACACATGGTACTAACTTGCAGGGCAAGGTGTCTTAAAATCCATTCTTTGTATTGAAACATCTCAAGCCCTTCGCTGATGTACTTCTTTCAATAAAGTGTAATGCAAACAGACTAATCCCATTTCAAGAGATTCGCCGCTTACATGTGCCAATGCGGATGACATGTGAGATACAACCAGTGTTTTAAATAGCAGTTGCGTGATGCGTAGCGCTCAACCCTCTATAGTGTGTAGCGTAAATACGTAGTGTGTAGCGTAAGCTACACGATACTTCTATTTTTTAATTTAAAAATAGGACAAATATAATAAATAGTATATATATATATATATATATATATATATATATATATATATATAAAAATGCCTAAAAGATGATTCATTTTATCG
Source organism: Magnolia officinalis (assembly GCA_021015155.1). Classification (NCBI taxonomy): domain Eukaryota; kingdom Viridiplantae; phylum Streptophyta; class Magnoliopsida; order Magnoliales; family Magnoliaceae; genus Magnolia; species Magnolia officinalis. The sequence goes on from JAJHSJ010000006.1 coordinate 83,006,453, forward strand.
ATTATAAACATGTTCAAAAAAGTTATTAGTTATCATTTACAAAAGACAATCCACATATATAAGCCTAAATCAAATAATTATCACATCAACAACTTTCCAAGCAAACCACTTTAATTAATAATGTCTAATTGAAACCACAAGTCACAATTATGAAAAGAAATAAAAATCTCATAAGTTAAAAAATATCAAGTACAATACAAGTGTCACATTTCTCAACATTAGAAACAAAAAAAACCAGAAAAAATAATAAAAAAACTAAAATAGTAAAAAAATACATTGTAGCTTACACTACGCGCTAAGTAGCTGTAACGTACGCTACGACCCCTTTACCGTACACTACAAGGGATTTACGCTATTTGGGACGCTACGTAGCGCTACAGCCATGCTACGCTACAGGCGCTATTTGAAACACTGGATACAACTGAGTAATCAGGAGAGACCCACCATGCAGATTCCCTTGGAAAAGATCAGGTCAATCCGCTCATCTGGTGGGACACATTGTGCAGTGAATGTGGATTCTTGGTCATCTTTCTAACTGTCCATTTCTATTAAATGAAAGTCCAAAACCTAATAAGCAGAATGTGTTGACCAACCTAACGACCAGAACATGAGTGAACAACCAGATAAGCATACTGGTATGATTTTTGGGCAGTTACATCCACATGGTCGCCCTGTCAGATGAGTGGCTTGAATCTAAAAAAATGTGTGCCATTACGTCGTGTGCGTGTTACAGGTGGCTTGAACTCGGACTTGCTTAAGTCACATTTGCAGGGCTCTTCAATAAATGTTAATTACAAGTTGTTCCCAGCCAACTTGTTCCTAGGACTCAAACTCAATCTCCTCTCAAGCTTCAATGCTTTTGTCATCAAGATACTATCATTTATTTAAAATCATGCTGAGTAAATTAAAAAGTTAAAGAGTTCCACACAAGGTTATGCGGCCCAAGGACTCTAAAGCATGGTGTGCTGTAAAGGTCGTTACATCAAGGTAACGGCGGCAGCCATTACACATTACGGAGTCCGAATGATCGGAATAGCCGTTATGGAAAAAATGACCTGTAACCACCATTAACGGCCCATTACGCCCCCTTGTAAAGGTCGTAACAGCCCTGTAATGGTCTGTTATAGTGCAAATACAAGTTTTTCAGATTTTTTTCAGCGTTATGGGACAGATACAGTGTTTTTTAAAAAAAAAAATATATATATATATATATATATATATATATATTTATAATAAAGGAAAGGGGGAAGAGAGGGGGGTTCTTGCAATAAACAAAGAGACTGTAATGGCCATTACAACCTGTAACGTAAAGGTAACGGTGGTAGCCGTTATGGCCACCGTTACCATTATAGAATACCTTGCCCTGAAGTAATTGAATAAAAGAACAGAAAAAATGCATGTAGACGAAATGAATGTCGATAAGACAATATTTAACAACCGCCACATGTAGCAAGGATCACAGAGAACAAAACACCTTGAAAGGTAGTCTCTCCGGAGTAGCAAAACAATAAGGGCCAGTTTGGTATGTGGGCTTAGGAGCGATTAAGTGGGATGGAATTTCATTTGCTTTCGTGCAAATTCCATGGGACATTTGGAGACATGGGAAGGAATGGGATTAGGTGTAATGGAATTGCATTTGATCCCATGCAAGATTTCCATTGGATTTTGAAATCCACTACATCTGTGGGCCCACATTGATGCATGTGTTTTATCCATGCGGTCCATCCATATGCATCCTTTACACTTGACATTTGAGTTGTATACGTGTGCATGTAACTGACATCAGCTATGAATCTAGTCCGTTGATTATAAATACATGGCCTGCCAAACAAGGTTTTGCTTAATAGGGTGGTTTTGTCTCAGGAAGAATCTGATCCCCAAACATGGAGATTGGATGGTCAAAATACCATGGTATTTCCAGTCATGCAATCATTGTGCAATAATGATGTTAATCACATCTAATGCAACTCCATACCGTTTAATCCCGCGGACCAAACAGGCCCTAAGGGTAATACATGGAGTTCATCAAAAAAGAAAAGAGAAATGGATGATCATAGCAGGACAACTGCAAACAAATCAAGATCGAATTACTCACAAGGATGAAGATGAAGAGATGGTAGGAGCTAATAAAGTAAGCATACAATCAAGAAGAGGAATTACGATGAAGAATATTATAGATAGAGTGGAAGAATGTTGCTGTGCGAGGAGAAAGCAACTATGTCAAGCGAAAGGTGTTGATGCCTTAGCCGCATGATCCTTCTAACAGGTGCTGCTCCCACCTTGAAGCATGCTTCAGACTCACACTCCTGCTTCTACCTACTTATATGTGAAAACATTGTACAACAGACGCTTCCTGCTCCTACACCTGAGCCTGTTGCTCTTCGATTCACGCTTTGTGAAATTATAGTTGATGCTTCAAGTTCAAGAGTACAACCATTGGCGCAGAAAAGTGACAAATGTGAGAAGACAATGGCTGAATGAATACAAAGGAAAAATTGTGAATTTCCTCGTAATAGTTGATGTTTGAGACTTCTAAAGATGATGGCTTAGTATTAAAGAAACTTCGTCAGCTGTTTCTAGATTGAAGTGCACAACCTCTATAAATTTGCATCCTTGAAACCAAGATTGATTTCTCTACAGACAGGGCCAAAGGAAGATAAATCCAGTAGTTGGATGTGGAAATAACTCAATGTGCAAGGTCCCCCTTTTTTATGGATAACAAGAGAAGTTTACTAAAGAAACCAAAACCATAGGCAAGCAAGGTCCCAAGGTTTCAAATAAACGATTCCTCCACATATCTACAATTTGCATCAGCAAATAAGTCCATAAACAAATTAAATCGAACCATGATCGTAGTGGTGGTAGTATAACCAGCTAATCTTTGGGTATCCTCGTCACCTTTTCTAATTGAAGTATTCTTGTCACATTGAATGCCATCGAGAGACCTTCATGCTCCTTTTGTTCTAGAGTTTAAACTTCAATACTTAACTCAGTCATCTATTTAACATTCTCGACAACTCGTCAACCCATGCCTGTGAGAAACAACTAATGGGCTTAACATTATGTGGTGTTGTCAAAAACTCATCCAATGGCACTGCTCTGGTTATGGATTGATCCTCATTGACACAAGTGTAGTTTTTTACCGCCCCCTCTTTCGAAGCCTGGTCAGCAACAGCAGAACAATAACCTACTTACCTAGATAATGTTAGAAAGATCATTAGGCACTATTTATGTGCCAAGGATACAGTGATGTTTTCACTTTCTTAGGCAATTTGATTGGAGAAAGAAAATGCAACCTAAGAAAAAAGCACATACTGGATTAGATAACCGAATCTGGATTACTGTCACAGTTTCCAATGCTCACAGATCTTAAAACTACCTCACGAAGCCAATCAAAGGCAGAATTCTTTTCCACAAATTGATGTCAAAAGCAGAAAATGACAGCCTGCTAAATTGTATACTGAATTCCGCGCAACCCCAAGTGCTCAGTAGAGATGAATTTAGATGTTACTAAATTCCCATTGAGCAGAATGCCCACTTGCCTCAATTACCATTGTTCCTGTTCCTTTGAATATAGAAACGAGCTCACTCTGCCATTTCAGGCTGGTTCAGCAGAGGAAGTCCATTCCACCCAATGCAGAATGTGATTCCTGCATTTTCCAAAAGGCACACCCTTGAATATTTGGGTGGAATGACGATCTGAGCACTTTGATTTTCCAAACTCAGACTAAGTTAAAAAACCAAGTCACCCAAATGACATACTCTACCAAATGCAACTTGAGGGCACTCCCAAACACACCCTAAATCTTATTTACAGTCTCCACTGAAAATCACATAGAGCACTATGAAAAGAGCATATGCAAGCAAAATCGACCTAATATAAGCACACCAAAAACCAGAAATCAAAGAAAGATAGCTAGTGTCCAAAAATCAACTCACATTACCAACAGAACTGCTCCCATTTGAAGCGACGGCACTGCGAATGATATCGGATGACTCATTTACAGCATATTTCTTCTCTTCTTGGGCATCTACCGCCTCCTTTTCCTCAAATTTCCGCTTCTCTCCCCTCTCTTTCCTACTAATCCCATTCATATCCCTAGAACCCTCATCTTCCACAACAGCCCTATCCTCGAACCGCCGCCTCTCTCTCCTCTCCTCCTCCGAAACCCTAGCTCGCTTTTCACTGCGATCCGACCGCTCATCGCCGTGATCTTTCCTCTTATGCAAGGAAGATGAAGACCGCCGTTCCAAGGATTCTTCGTGATCCCCATCGCGGCTACCCTCTCTCCCATTTGTCCGGTCGCGCTTATCGAGATCCTGCGGGCGATCTTTCAACCGATGCTGGTCGGAGTCTCTGTGCTTCTGAGACTTGTATTTGGAGGCATCGTCTTCTTTGGAAGGGGACCCATCGTGCCGGTGCTTCTGAGGCTTGTTCTTGGCGGCATCGTCTTCTTTTGAAGGGGACCGATCGTGCCGGTGCTTCTGAGGCTTGTGTTTGGAGGCATCATCTTCTTTCGAAGGGGACCGATCGTGTCGGTGCTTTTCGTGGCTGCTGTGATGGTGGTGGTGCCGATGATCTTCGGTGTCCCGCAATTTACCGTCGTGGCTGCTACGGTGATCATCTTCGGTGTCCCGCGATCTACCGTCGCGGCTGCTGCGATGATCGCGATCTCGATCTCGATCTCGGTGGTGGCGTTTGGGGGAATCTCTATCTCTGTCGTCTCTGGATTTTCTGCTCGATTTCTCTCTTTCGGAAACCCTATCCATCTCTCTCTCTCTCTCTCTCTCTCTCAGCCCTTCAGGAGGATTTTTCTGTCGATGGGGAGTCGGGAAGGGACGATTCTTCGCGCCTGTCCAGATGATAAAAGAGCTGCGCTAGGCACCCCCTGACGGGAAACGGATTGGCTACTCCCTCTGACACCAGCCCGTGGCTGGTGGTCGATGCTCTGTTGGCCCCACAATGATGTATGTGTTTCATCCACTCCGTTCATCCATTTTTAAAGATCATTGCTTGATCCCGAAAATTAAAGGTATATAAATCTCAGGTGGACCACACCACATGAAAACAATAGTAATTGGATATCCACCATTAAAATCCTCCTAAGGCCCACTGACTGTTTATTTGACATCCAATCTTTTGATTAGGTCATACAGACCCAGATGAAGGGAAAAAACAAAAATCAGCTTGATCCAAAACTTTTAAGGCCCCCAAAATGTTTTTAATGGTTGATGCTCATTCAACACTGTTTCCTGTAATGTGGTCCAATTGAGATTGGTATATATCTTATTTTTGGTATTTTACAGTAAAATGATCTGTAACAAATGATGGACGGTATGGATGAAACACATACATCATTTTGGGCCCTACAGAGCACCGACCACTAGCCATTGGCTGGTGTCAGGGGGAGTAGCCAATCCGTTTCCCCCCTGAGGAGTTACTTCCGTAAACCGAGAGCCACGTGGGTGCAACTTTCATTAGATCCACTCCGTCCATCAGGTACTTTGCTTAATTGTAACCGTTGAAACCGAAATTCATCTACATCCAAAACTCATTTAGGCCACACCACAGGCAAACCTACATCATTAGTTCTGTACAGGACCCACTGGTGTTGAGCGGAGCAGACAGCACCGACCTCGTGATGTGTGGTGCTTGAAAACCCCTGTGGACCCCACCATGATGTATGTATTTTATCCACGCCGTCTATCCTTTTTGCCGAATCATTTTAGGGTCTGAACTCAAAAAGAGGCAGATCCAAATCTCAGGTGGACCACACCACAGTAAAAAGTAGTGATTGAAAAGTGTGGGATTGGTAATCCAAGCCATTGGGCTGTGCATATCATCAGGGAAGGACCATTCCATCATAGTCCATCTACAATGGAACTCAACCCACCAATGGTTGGGATTACCATGTGAAGGCCCATACTTTGCGGACATGTTCAGGCCCATGTGACGATAGTAATGGGCCAAGTTCAGGTGTGTATTTATAATTGGGCTAAGGCTAGTTGTGGCCCACTTTTCGCTGGGCCAATGCATTTAGGGGTGCACACCGAACGGTAGAACCGAGTGAACTGGACTGGAACCAACTAGACCGCACTGTTTGGTCCGATTCTGAAGTACATCGGTTCCAATTTCAGTTCGGAAAATGAAAGAACCGATTAGTTCGGTGAATTGGGGTTCCCTGGAACTAAACTGGACCGTGACCCAGACAGTAGAACTAAACTCCAGAATCGAACCTGGAACCAAATCCCTCTGCTAATAAATATTTAAATTTCATTTTTTTAAACATAAAAACCTAGACCATTTATCAAATGGATCATAACACCAATAGACAATGGTGTCAAAATCATTTGGGGAACATAAAGGGTCATAAACACAAACCATGACAAGATTACCATGTAAAAATTCTTAGTAGAAGAGCTTTGGTTGGATCTTAAAATTAAAAAATTTTAAAAAAAAAATTTTTAAAAAAATCCATGCAATTGGGCTAGATTATAAAAACAAACCATACAATTGGACTGGATTATAAAAAGCCTATAACCATAAAAATGAATTGAAACCAAACTGATTTTTTGTGGTCTGGTTCAAATTCAATTCTGGGGTGCAAACGGTCTAGATCTAGTTCTAATTTTCCTAAAACTGTTGGGAACGGCTCAGTTCCAATTTCACCTCAAAACCAGACCAAACCGAACTGTGTAAATGTGTTAGGCCTGGTCCAACCATAATGGTGGCCTCACTGGAAACAATGATACAATGGGCGTGATCCTGACCTTTGATCAATACGTACCCACATCCATGGGCCTGAATTTCTGGACAAGCTGGGCCTTATGAGTCTGCATTAATCTTAGGCCTTGAAAAAAGACAAGCTATTTTACAATGCTGTAGTTTTCGGTTCTTGGTTTCTACAAATAGGACTCGATATAGGCAGTGTCCGGGGAATGGACAGGAGTGTTTTAAGTAAGAGAGCAACGGTTCACATTTGATGAAGCTAGGCCCCACCTTTGGAAACTAAAAACCGCAATGTACTTGGCGAACTCATGACCTAAGCATCGTATAAACATAAGGCTGGCAATGGGCCGGACTAGGACTGGGCATGGTTGATCCTAGCCTAGCCATTGTACCTTAAACCTTGGCCCTGTTACGGCCCCACCCCAGTCGGGCTGATAAGGCCTGGCCCTGGCCCTAGAGGCACGTGCCACCCATTCGATGAAAGGATTTTAATGATCTAAGATTTGAAATTGTTCAACCTAAGATTTTTATTTTTATTTTTTTCATTATCATTCATGTAGGATGAGTACCATTAGAAATGCTCACCTGCCCACCAGTTTTCACGAGAACTCGTGAGAACTTTTTCAGAACTCATCTCTTGTTATACAAGCTAAAAATCTAAACTGTCTACATGATGCAACACCCCATAAGACCTCTAACTTTTACCCTGTTACAAAACTTTAGTGGGCCATGGAGAGATAGAGAGAATTGGGCCTAGGAGTTTCATGGGGTTTGTATCATGTGGATAGTTCAGATTTTGGGTT
>JAJHSJ010000006.1:83014085-83471585 GCA_021015155.1 Magnolia officinalis
GTTTAAACTCCCTGATACGTCTCCTTACTTAGAAATAACATTTCCCAAAATTCCACCATGTAAAATTAATTAAAGGTGAAGTTATAGAATTTTAGATAAATTTTCAACCCTAGTTGAGCTTGTGAGGACTAGGTTTGGGTGTCTGGATAAAATTTTAAAACTCAAGTTTCTGTGTAGGAATTTTGGCCCGAAAATTTTTGAGTAGTGCACTGACCAGAGTGCACGGTGGAAGTGTGATGGTCATTTGTGTCTATTCACGTAAATTTCGGGCACCCTCATTGTCAATTTAAAAGGTTACATGATGTTTCCTAAACATTTAGAACAATCGGGATCACAGACTGATGAAACCATGTTTAAGCAAAGTTACACGATTTGACTCAACTCTAAGTCCTAGCAAATCTCAACGATTCCAATGCCCTGATCAAATAAAGGATTGATGTAACATCCCGAATTTTTGTCAACCTGGGATTAGACGTCCTTAGGCAATGGGTCGCTCCTAACACCTTATTAACCTGTCAGAACTGAATCTCACAGTCTAAAATCGCTTCTTAACCCATTTCCTTCACAAATCTCACTTCCACTACCTTATCCTTCACAAAGTAACTAAGTGTTAAACTAGATTAGCTACGAAATTCGCTTGATCCACTTTAAATATGATCTGCAAGACCCAAAACTTGTAGAATCATTGACGCTACATTACCCTAAAATCTAGGATCAATCTCATTACTCGGCTGCTCTCGGGAGCATCTCGAAACTCCGTGTCAGATCTGGACCGCACATCGAAAGTCCGATTAACACGAAGTTAAGGAATTAGATCGCCTTGCTGGGCTTGACAACCATCTCGAAAATCAAATTCAGATAGTGTCCCAGCGCTATTCGCTTGAGCTCAGAGTGGGGAGTGTGAGAAATGTGAAAATAATTCTAAATTAAATTCAAAATAAATAAATCTGGCACGTCTCGCTTGCGGATCAGTATTAAGCAACCAGACCGTCAGAATCAGGCCAAATTACACCCTCGGATCAGGGATATTTCCCCAAACATATTCATGTACTCGGAATCTCCGATCGAGATCCACTGAACGTTGAATTGAAACTGGTCCGCCACGCGTGATCTGAGAAACTGACTAAAACGAAAACGTAGCCATACCTAGATCCAGTGTTAGTGAGCTTAAGTCCGACCGCACACAGAAAAGGGGCCGCCAGAAGTCCTCCGTTGAGCTGAAACTGACCCACTTTGGATATAACCGAAGTATACCTTGGCCTGAAGTCTATTTCGGTGAAATTTTAGGCTATATAAGGACCTTAAACCCTCTCTCATTTCAGCCATACGAATTTGAGAAAAACCCTAGGAAAAGAGAGAGAAAGTGAGAGAGAAGTGGGAGCATCTCCCTGCCATGCTTCCCTGCCGCTACATGAGCTTAACCACTTCCTTCTAATCGCTTTCCCGGCGATTCCGACTCCATTTCTAGGTAAGAAACCCTAACCCTAATCTGTTTTGGGGTTTTGATAGTTGTAGGTTATGAAATAGCTAACCTATTTCGTTCTATAGGTCGCCAAACTGCTGTATACGAAAGCCTAGCAATACGGAAGCTTAGCAAACCTATCGATTCCGTTGCGATTCTACGACAAAAGGTGCGGACTTTAGGTGTATAGGTTATGGTTTTCAACGCTTTCAATGTCAGATAATGATAGATTCATGATTTGCATGCAATTGCACATGTACAAAGTGTTGTCTGTTTTCCGTTTCGATTGAATACGAAGAATATGAAATTTTGTGTATTCTAGGTATTTGTAAAAAGTACCGTATACGTATAAATTTTGGAAATGTGTTTGCCATGATTATTTGTTGTATAAACATATTATATATGTGCTTACTTGGCGAGAGGGTTCACCCTAATACATGTTTTTGCTAATATACATTATGTATGTTAAAATAGTGTATTCTAAGTGTTTGTTGAAATGACTAAATAAAGATGGATTTATGATTTATGCCTGTCATATGTATTGAATGTAAGAGCATGATTGTTGTGTATGAGACAACTCCTTGATATGAGGATTTGTCCTATTCTATGTTGAAATCAACATACGTCATGTATGTTGGAGTGGTGTAGTTTAAGTGTTTGATAAAATGCCTGTGAGAAAAAAATATGTGATAAACTAAATTTAATAGTGGTGTTGAGATAGGATTCTCAGCTACCTTAGAGATGTATATGATTTCCTCCATGTTGCTTGTTTAATTTAACCGCTTACTTATGAAATATAGGTGTTTGTATTTCCTGTTTATATTGTGTTTTATTACATATTTTATGACATGCTTGTCAACATGCTTGAATCACTTTGTTTATTCTGCTTTACTATACATGCATCTGGTCATGGATTGATTGTGTTTGGTGCTATGATTATAGTCCAGGCAATCGGTAACAGGATTGAATTCGTGACTGAGATTCATTTGCCACGTGAGATGTGTTCAACGAACCCGAGTCGTACTTCGGTTGGCGATAGTGGTTGGCCACACGAAATGCTTATGCGCTTCATATCGTTCAACTTGTTGTGCGCTCGAGCTAGCCGAGCTCGTCAAGCAACCCGATCTGTCTTATATATGTTCACCATGTTTGGACGCCTCTGCTTGAACCTAGGGTACCAAACTTACCAGTGAAATCCCTTTAACCATGGTACCTCGATCCGCTAAGACTCATGAGTCGGGCATGGTGGTATGGGACACTGTAGTCTAGCTGTCGGCTTACACTGGGGCCACGTGCCTCCCCGTAGTGACCAGTGAGCAACCAGACTCGTGAGCCGATTATGGTGGTATGAGAGACTATATTCGAGCTGTCGGCCTACACTGATTGGTGACGAGCCCTTTGTAGTGACCTCGAGCATACTCTGAATTTGCGGTGAGCCGACGAGTTTTGCCGCGGTGTATAGAGTATGAACTAGGCCTGTATCAATTTAGTGATGAACCATTAAAAGGGTGATGGGGGAGTGGTGTAACGGTTCCGTGTAACAGCCCTGACAGCCCTTGCAGTGACCTAGAAACACACCATCATATGAGATTAACTAGGACTGACGACCCTAGAATGGATCATGTTTGGGAATAATACAAGGGAGGTACCTTAGTTTCCCAATCCTGCTATTTGAAATGGACTAATAACAACTCGGTAATCATGTTCATCATCGCATTGCATGTACCTGAAAGATGTGGAGCATTGAGGAATGCAAGCATGCCGCGAATGTAAGATGGTGTCGCATGAGGGAGTATATGGTGAGGGCATGCATCATGACTGCATTCATACTTGCATTAATAAGAGTATTTAGAATTGTTGATTGTACTGTTTTATTATTACTGCTTGACTGAGTTGATAACATGTTAACCTATGCTTTACTGTTCCACTGAGTTGATCACTCACTCCCACGTTACGGGACGGTGTTGTACACACCAACCAGACTTGTTTGAGTTTCAGATGATGGCGATGCTGCGAAGCGGAGCCGGACCCTTATGAGGATGAGGAGGATTCCTCCTTTATGCTATTTCAGGCGGGTTCCTGTGAGCCGTGTCCTGATCGACGGGGCTTTCTGGTGAGGGAGTATATGGTGAGGGCATGCATCATGACTGCATTCATACTTGCATTAATAAGAGTATTTAGAATTGTTGATTGTACTGTTTTATTATTACTGCTTGACTGAGTTGATAACATGTTAACCTATGCTTTACTATTCCACTGAGTTGATCACTCACTCCCACGTTACGGGATGGTGTTGTACACACCAACTAGACTTGTTTGAGTTTCAGATGATGGCGATGCTACGAAGCGGAGCCGGACCCTTATGAGGATGAGGAGGATTCCTCCTTTATGCTATTTCAGGCGGGTTCCTGTGAGCCGTGTCCTGATCGACGGGGCTTTCTGGGATATTGACTAGATGACCTTACACAACTTGGTATAATTTGAAATTATACTTGTAAATAGTTAACCTGGTAATATTATCACACTCTGGAGACTCACTACAATTTTTATATTTTATATATCTATCACAGTCTTCCGCTTGCAATCTCACTTGTCTCTGGAGTATGATATGCTGTTTTGGCTTAATCTCACTCATGTTCAATGCACTAATACAGACAACATTCAATCATCATTCATTTTGTTGTATAAGTGATGCGTTGGAACTCGGGAGTTGAGTTTATGCTCGACCCCCGATTTTCAGGGCGTTACAATTGAGATATAATAGGAATATGGATTGATACCCAAATCCTCTGTTATACGTAGGAAAATGATCGGTGTATCGGACTTAAAGCTACTACAACCATCTATCCGTGTTAGCTCGAACGTGGAAAATGAGAAATTGTATCATATCGTAGACAACGGGGAACTATCATTAATGTAAAGGAAAAGAAAGATGAGATATTATTATTATTAACCACATAAATGAACTTGTAATCATAGTAAATATTATAACATCAATAGTTGCGTGTACATCATCATGTTTCAAGGGTAAAATTTTCTTTAAGGGGGGTAGATTGTGATGACCCTGTCCTAGTAGTCAGTCGTGAGCATTTGCACACACAAATAACCCTAGTAGGAGAGCTAGTGAATGCACAAAGACAGCGTAAGTTAAATGGTCATTCTTATTCAGAATAGAAGTAGTGAATTTCGGGGACGAAATTCTCTTTAAGGGGGTAGCTTGTAACACCCCGTACCTTCCAGTACTCGGGTGTTACCGTGTAATCTAACTTAGCATAAATACAAATCTATCTTATTCAAACACCTATGTTCATTCTAATCCGAATCCAACCGTTGGAAGCAATCAACGCCCACATGCCTATATTTTTAGGATTCCAGTTCCATTTATGGACAAGCTACCCAAGTATTTTGGATTTCGCACCCTGAATCATAAGATCCACTAATCATTGAGTCCACAACATTCTGCATAGTAATCCGCTACGTGAATGCACTAACCAAACAATCTAGGTATTGGATCAAGCATTTTAGTCCATCGAGATAGTTCTTAGGACTACTAGACCATTGATAAACAATTTTGAGACAAACAAAACCATCCAATCATCTACGATCTCTCGGGTCGTCTACTATTTAAACCCATGGAGCCTCCTAGACAGTATGGATCTTAGAAATTGCCAAGCCTATTGTTCACCGACTTTAAGATTGAGTTGGAGTAAACACAACTGATATCTACAGACCTTAAATCCCACTAATAATCACAGTGTGGATAGCCATTAGGCCTTTAAAACCCTTTTGACCGGTGTTGATCAAACCTAGAAGAAATCTAACCATCGGATTAGCAGGAATCATTAGTTGGCCATGAGATCCTAAGTATGGCCACTTACAATTGAAATGATTTAATCCTTCTGATCAAAGCCCTATAAGGGCTGAGTAAGTGAATAGATGATGCTGATCAAGATGAGACTCACGTTAACAACTTAGAGAGAGATAATAATAATAATAATAATAATAATAAATGATATTAAAAATATTGTAAAGGGGGTATTCAACATTATAAATGTGTATGTCAGGCCATCCGATCCATAACCCAGCCCTTAAATTTTGGTTAGATAGTCCCGTAGACCCTTTGTACAATTGACGATGAGTCTAGCTAAAATTTGACCATTAGATCGAGGCAAATCCACAAATGTAGCCCAAATCAAGTCATGGGGCCCACCTAAGCCTTGGATTTGCCTGATTTTTGGTCAGAGGCCCTGAATAGGGCCTTCCAAGATGAATGGACGGTGTGGATTTCCCACAAACATCACCATGGGCCCCACACTAGAGTGCATGTACACCGTGGATGGCATACACACAGCGCACCAGACCGCCGGACCGGTCAAACAGGCATTGACCGCAGAAAATCTCAAATTGCTGAGATTTCCCACCTGGGCGGATTTGAATGAACGACGTTCGTTTTGGGACGAGATGTGGCCCACCTACGACTACCATCTTCGTGATCCGAGTCGTCCATCGTGTCGTGGTGCCAAAACCAATCAGAACCATGTCGTCCTTGCAAGTCCACGCATGCGTGGGATTTCGTAGGGATAGACGCAAAGAAGCAAGCGTAATGTGTTTCCTGCTGCCCCAAGATCAAACCATTGTGATCAAGGTGGGCCACCTAGATCCAATCCAGACCGTTTAAATGATTCAGACAGTGGGCTCGACCAAAACCCAACCGATTTCTCGGGTTTCCCTATACGTGTGGGCACACGATTCTCAGCCAAACAGGTCTTGCGCACAAAATTTTCTAAAAACAGGAATTGACATGCTGCTCCCAGCTTGGCAATCCGCGTGCGCCCTCATCCCTAAATCTTGGCCGTTCATTAAGGGAAAATCTCAGCCATCCAGTAACTCTCCATGTGGGAGAGGGTTTTCGCCCATAGAAAACTAAAAACCACGGCCGGTTTGGGTCTTACCGGTGGTATTTTGGGCTGTTGCAGGGCAAACCAAATCCTATCCGTTCATTGCTCATCCAACGGTGCAGGAGAGCTAGGTTTCGAGATAAAAGTGAGAGAATTTCGACAACTGCGCCTCTTCTCAACCTCCCGCGCCAACCCACAGAAAAATGCTCGAAACCTTCTCTCATTTGAACCACCAAGGAAACCAATGCAAAGCTCCGATCTGTTGATTTCCCAAGCTCTGTTGGCAGTACGGAGACAGTCCAGCGACTTCGTTTTGAAGAAATGAGCTGATGTTCGAGATCTGCCATTAGAGCCTGAGCATCTTCACCGAGCTGCACTAAATCGACACAACTCGGATAGGTTTGATCTCTGTCTTCCAGTGCTATTGCTGGACTGAGTCCAAGCTTTTCCAGAAGTAGAAAGGGAGAAAGAAATGAGGAGAGAATAAGAGAAATGAGAGGGAGAGGAGCGACCGGGCTATCGCACCGAGTTGGGCCGGGGAGAAGCTGTTGTTGAGCTTGAGCTAGGGTCTAGCCAACAGGAGTTTGGTTGGGTCCAGCAGCTGCTAGACGGTGAAAACAAAGAAAAAGAAGAAAAGAGAGGTTCGGCTACACCACGCCGCTGTCCAGCAAACTGAATCACTGACTTGGTTCGAGTTTGGTCCACATCTATGTTGGGCCATGTCTGAGTTGAGTCTAGGCTCGCTCGGGCACGTAGAGAAAGGAAAATAGAGTGGGTGCAGGTTGTCGCTGCACTCACATAAATAACGTGGCCATTGTTGGTACCGCACTGAGTTGGGCCAACTCAGTAGCAGAGTCTGGCGTGTAAGTTGGGCCTGGTTTGGTCCAGCAAGCTTGCTGGTGTATGAGTTGGGTAAAGAAGAAGGTGAGAGAAAGGAGAGAGAAAAGAAGAAGAAAAAGAGTAGGTGGGGGGAGAGTCGATGAGTTGACTCGGTTCGAGACCAAGTTAACTCGTTGTTAACTCACCGTGCTTGAACCGGGGCAAGTTGTTGGGGTGATGGACTTGTCATTCATAAAAGAAAAGGGAGAGGAAAGAAGAGGAGAGAGAGAGTAAGATGGTGGTGGTGTTGAGCCAAGTTAACTCGGGCACCGAACTGAGTGGATTCAAGTTGAACCAACTATAGGTGCGTTTCCTCTCATGCATTACATTGGAATTCCCATTTAGAACATTAGTAGATTATTTGTGCTATAACTGTCTATTAAAAACAAGAATTTTATTTATCAATTAGTAGTATTTTAATCGACTCTCTTAAACATTATCCTTAGTAATAGATCATAGTATTTATCATCATCATAACAATTGTTATTACTGTATTGATTATAAACTAAGGTTAATAATTATTTTCTAACTATTTAGATCAACATTGTAATTTATCGTACACCAACTACAATTCAAATCCTAGAGTTAGCTACAACCAAACTCTAGGATAAAACCCTAAACCTAGGTTAAGACCGTAACCATAATCATTGTGATTATCAAGCATGATTGACTATTAGCTAATTCTTCATACTAATTAGATGTTATAAACAAACCTACGATTATTAGACATTTATATTTTATTTACTATCCTTAAGTATTATTATGAATAGATTCAGTATTAGTAACTATTATTATCATCACTAGAAAATACTATCACTTTCATTATGGGATGGGTATAAGTATTGTTAATATGAATATCATTATTAGACGTCATCATATTATCATCAGTAAATATTCTATCATTATTACTTGTGTTTGTAACGCCCCGAAAAATCGGGGGTCGTGTATAGACTCGACTCCCGAGTTCCCGAGTGTCACTTATCATGCATTTATGGTTTTTATGATTAGTCAAATTTAACTGCGCAATTTGGAATTACCTGAGGCACGAAGCATAATCACACCAGTCTACTGAAATGAAGGATATCTCACATATATACAGGTCCAAAAATAATAAAGGGTCGCCCAAGGCGTTGCCCAACAGAACAACAAAAGAAGGCTATGTCCAAAAAAGAATAAAGCTGAGCCCGTAGCTCAACAAATGCAAATCCAGTCCGATCAAGCCGATGGAGAGCCGCCCATCAGCTGCAAGTAGGAGAGCCCGTCCTCCTCGTCCAAGTTCGCCTCGCCAGGCCCTCCTGCCCTGAGTCACCTGTATCTATGAATGGGTCTGGTTGGTGTTTTAAAATACCGTCCCAGAGTGGGAGTGAGTGATCAACTCAGTGTGAACTATTGGTCTCAAGTTACAACAGGCATCAATTGTAATATGAACTTAATGAAAAGCAGACAATCATCAACACCTAATAACTCTTATTTAAAATGCATGCATGTGGGATGATATGATGCATGCCCTCGCCACAACACTCCCTCAAGCGACTCCATCTAACGATCGCATATGACCACACTCCCTCAGAGCGACCTCGACTTCCGAGTCGCCACCCTAACTAATGCGTGCAATGCAATCGTGTTAGCCGAGTTATTAGTTAAGTCCATTCATCCAGCAGGTTGAGGATTCTGATTCACCCTACGTATCAATGCCCTAAGCTGGTTGCGAGGCCAAGACCCCATCAACGCGTGAGGCCGAGACCTCGCGGTCCGTGATCCCGTCGGGTTCCTCATCCCCGACACCAAGCACATGAGGAGTGCCGAAAGGAAGGGATCGCTCGCGGTCACTACGGAGAGGCGCGGTACCCCAGCGTAGGCCGACAGCTCGGACATAGTGTCCCATTCCACCATGCCCGGCTCATGAGGCTGTGGACCCATTTCAAGTGGATTTTTGATGGGCTACAACGGTTGTAGGGTGGTTCAGGTTCCATACATATGTGAGCAAACAGGGTTAACATACAGGGTTAGTCAGATAGTAGACTAGACCACACGAGCCAGGCGAGCGTGAGACGAGTGACCTCGGGCACAAGGGACCCATGTAGTCAAACTACAGCCACCCGAACACACCCGCCCAAACCCATGGACATAGCCCTAGCATAGTCCTACCGATGGGACTACCGCCTCTCATCAAGTTCCTGACCAACCCAAGGGCGTGAGGGGATTCGTAATATGCCAATTCTACAGATTATCAACTAGCATAGTGATCACTTGTTCTCATGCATCTCATATACCGTTCAGATTCTCATAACAAGCAAGACTAACCATAACATGAAATAAGTGCATGTGAGTTATGTGTGTGTGTGAGGAAGTTAAGCATTTCCTCCAATTCCATAAATCATGTGCACACGGATAATAAATCATACCCGCATTGAAACACCACATATGAGAGAAAAAAAAATAGAGCAATCATGAACAAGCATCACCCATACATAATATCATGTGAGAGGCAAGATTAACACAAATATGAAAGCTAAGCATGCAATCCATACAATTCCAACAATATACAACTCCCAGGGTTTCTCTAGATTATTCAATCATAGCATCCAAGCAATCAAAATCATTAAACCCATACTAAAATTGGTGCAAGGCCACCTAAGCACAATAGTCCGCACCTTAGATTTGATGGAGGCTTGGAAACGACCTAGGAGATGTGGATTTCGGGGTAGATCGGTCGGAATCCCTAAAATACCCATTTGCATGTTAGCACTCCATGTAATCTACCCTCCACATGAGGGGTTTCAAGAAAAATGGGTGATGGATCTTACCTAGATGATCAATGGAGTGAAAAGGGCGGTTGTTGATGGGGAGTCCTCCTTTGAGAAGATGTAGGGAGTTGTGGGGGTTTGATTTCCTTGGTCCCACCTTGCTCTTCTTTCTTCACTCTCCCTTCCTTTCTCCTTCCTTTCTTCTTTCTCCCCTTTCTCTTCTCTCTTTCCCCCTTTTCTCTTAGGGCAAAATCGTATGGGGAGAGGGGTGCCCAAATGAAACCCTTTATATAGTGGCAGTTTTGGTATAATTGGCCCCAAGTGTTGGGTCTTTACTATACTAACCCTATGGGAGGATTTTTCTAGCCTATGGGGTGTACTAGTCGATATACACCGCAGGATAGTTAGTCCTAATGATGATTTACGTATGGACACAATCGGCCCGCCATTTCGACGCGCCGATCGACAGATATGATTAGAAGTCTGTTCAACGGTCACCGATGGTAGATCGGGGCCGCGGCTATACGGATATGAGGAGAGAAATATCCTTACTTGATGTGTGAAGTTTGGTCACAAACCGACGGCCCGAAATCCTCAACTTTGCATAAGAGTGGACGACTCAAATCACTTAAGTTCCCACAATTTCCCAAACTAGTCTTCTAGAGCTCCCTATTGAAGTTGGGGTGGCCCTATCACCCCCTAGGCCGCCAAATTCGGTGGGTAGGTGTCTTATGGCCCAATTAGGGCCCATGTAAAATTGGGAGACAAACGGATGAATGGATATATGATCTGAGCAAGCGTTTCCGACCTTTAAGTGGCCCTTTGGGGCCCATTCTGATTGATGATGGGGCATTCTGGTGGCCCTCTGGCTATGAAATTTATAGGGTAGGTGATTCATGGCCCGATGAAGGGCCATGCAAAATTTGGAAGCGATCGGATATGGGGTTTGATCGCACGGGTCCGATTTACGATCAACGGTCATCGTGCCACGATCGGGGCCCAGATTTGGTGGACAGGCGTAGAAAAATACATTAAACCTTCACCGTAAATTTAGAAGAAATCCGACGGCTGGAAGGCCCGGAGTCTCAGTTTCTTTTGTTAGTGCCAGATTTTAATCTGGCATTGGTGGGGCGCATTGGGCAAGCGTCAGATGGTACTTCTGGGTGTCCACTGGGTCCGCAGTCCGCGATGGACCACAAGCCCAGTGAGATCTATGATTTTCTAAAGTTTTAGATTTTTTCTGAACCTCCTCGGTCGCTGGGTGGCCCACACGGGCTGTTGCTAGGTGTAAACGGACTATCCGGCCCGCACTTGTCCCATCATAACTAGACTGGTCCACCCCAGCCTAAACTAACATTGAGTACTAATGGTCATTAAGTGATATTATAAGTTAATAAAAATAATAATAATAATAAATTTTAAGGATTTTTTTTTGAAGTCCAAAACAGTGAAATTCTGGGATGTTACAGTGTTATATAAGAGTTTATCAGTCGTTATGAGAGTATTAGATAATGTCAGTATATTTAAATATGAACTTACAAACCATCATTATCAATATTGATGGATTAATACTCCTATTATGAATGTTACGCGATCCGTTGTACAATAATAATAATGATAATAATATTAATAATAATTTAGGATTCAAATCCCAGGATTTAAGTTTAAGACTAAACCCTATGATAAAAATCCTAATTTTACATTAAAAACCCTAAGATAAATAATTCAAACCCAAGGCCATGATCTCAAACCTAGGTAGTGCGTAGAACTTGGATCTAATTATATGAGTTCATGATTTATGGTAGGATACGATTCTAAGGGCGCAAGCACTTAGCGACACTAGAAGGCAATTCAAAGTATAAGGTGATGATTCTTCCTCTTAAGCTTTTCATTTTCCCATTAGCTTAAGTATAGTTTTATTTTAATTTTAATTGATAATTGATATCTCCATCCTGTGATCACATGTGTAATTGTTGGAATCAAATTGCTAGGTTTCATACTTAATATTTATTCTGCATATTATCTCATGCTTATGGATTATATGTGGATTGCTTAGGGAACTTAAACTGGTACATCAGTGGGAAACCCCCACCTATAAATGTACACTCATACTCGGGATGTAACCCGATTGGTTGTGATTATAATGGACCTTCGACTTAGTGGTTATTGGGTGGTAGTTTAAATTGATCAATGATGTGGGTCTACCATCCAGGATTGTTGTGTCCAATGATTTTAAGGATGGTTTCTTATCGCATGGTTTTGATATTGGCCTTACGTGGCTTAGTTTTACTAATCGTCCTATGTGGCTTAGTTTTGATATTCTCTCTACGTGGTTTTGTTTTGGTATTTGCCCTGGATGGGTTCGACGTTTTATTCTATACAACCCTACGGTGGTAAGCCCCATATATTGTAATATGATTGACGACTATTCGATGGGTTTTCAGTAAACATCCTAAGATGGTAGTCTTATAAGCTGGGGATGGTGGTATGGGACCTATGCCCGAGCTGTCGGCCTACACTGGGCTCTGAGCTCCCCGTAGTGACCTTTGAGCTTATTAAACCTACTGGTTGTAAACGGATTAATAATCTAATCATGCATTCATAGCATTTGGGCGATGACGAGTGGCTAATTCTGGATGTTGTTGCACATGCCTAATAGGATTTAGTTGGGGTATCGTTTCGCTAGCTCCCAGACCATTGACTATCTACCCACTTTTGGTGAGTTTGGCACTACGCATGTACTATGTACTTTCACTAGTGACCGGCCACATTGTATGAGTTTTGCCCAAAAGCCAACTGGATGAGCATCCCCAGTTGATGTGCACTAATGCATCCATGCATCTAAAAAGACTGCATCGTGGATTGCTTGTATGCATTGTTATATTTTTATAACTACGCTTACCTAATGTGGCGGTGTGTAATCTTGAGGGAAATTCACACCGAGTTGGCCACTCATCCATCAAATATATAACTGTATAGGTAGTACAAGTGGTTTAGATGATATTCAAGTTCAGTCCGATGAGGAGCAGAGTACCACTGTTGAAGATGCATGATTATACTGTCAAGAATTGCTATGTGGTTTTACAATTCCAGATTTGTTATAATTTGCTTTGGTTACATGTAACATTATTTCACTTTGTAATTGTAAGTTTGGGACATTTGTTTATATAAGTCATTATGAGCAATCTTTTACACATAAATATAAATGTAAATTTCTCATTTTGTAAGATTTGTCCATTCTATGTTAATTGCTAACTCTGAATGAACTAATTTTGATTAAAAAAAATAGGTGGATTTTAGCTCTTTATAGGTTAACACCCGAGTTTTTGGGAAACGGGTCGTATACTTGGGTCCTAAAAAGTCGGGGCATTACAGTTGCTCCCCAAATTGGGCCAGGACCCCAAAGCGGGGCCCTTGAGGCGAATGGACGGAGTGGATTTATCACAAACATCACGGTGGACCCCACACAGGGTGTGAGTGCACCTAGAGAACTCGTGCACGAGGTGCACTGGTCGCGTCAAGCTTGTCAAACCAGCTTTGACAGAGCTTCCTTGCAAAATAACGGAATTCTCCCGCCGTTTTAAAATTTTTAAATATAGAAGATTTCAAGCTCCAAAGTGGGCCACCCTGGCCACTTTTTGGACTTTCCAAACCGTCCATCTTACTCGTGGGATTCGTCCAACCAAAACCATATAGGGTTTTGGGACCCACGCATGGGAATAAGGGAGATGGGTCGAAGCTGTTCAATCATTCACGAACGGCTAGGATCCTCGGATGAGGGCCCATCAGAGGGACTACCGTGCAAGCCAGCATCGGTTTGTCCAGAGGATCGTCGCCATCCACTCGCCAGCTAAGGAAGGGTCCTCTCACAGCCAAAAATGGTCGGACAAGTTGGAAAGGTAAAAAGGAAGTAATTCCATTTCAGGAAAGGGGATGCTGACATCACCCCTGGCCGTCCCTGTCACCACGTGGAACAATCTCAACCTCTCCTTGAGAAGTGACACGAAATGAGAAGGGTGGATATCTCATCTCATGAGAAGCTGGTGAGAACCGGATCTTCTCGTGAGATGAACCGAGATTCGCAGTTGTAGTCCAAAAAGTGGCCCCACACTGATCAGAGGCTCCATTTGGTCCGCTCAGACGGACCAGATCACACAGAAACACCTTGGATAGTAATTTGCCATTAACGGTCAGGTCACCTTCCCCGTTAACCCATCCGAGCCTGATCATAAGATGGGCCCCACCAGACCCAAAAATTCGTTTTTCTGATTGATCAGGGCACCAGCAACCCATCCCTGGGATCGGATTGGTCCCATGCATGGCCATCACTGTCGTTACTAGGAAGACTTCTCCAAACCGTTGGTAGCTTCCCTCTCACGTTTATAAGACGGCAATGTTGCCATTAGCATTCACACCAGAGAAGGAAAAAAAAGAAAGGAGAGAGAGAGAGAGAGAGAGAGAGAGAGAGAGAGTTGAGTGAGCGAGTCAGCTCAACTTGGCCCATCTGTAGCTCGACTCGGTCGAGAGAGAAGGTTGTGTCCACTCCATCCCAAAATCCAGAACCATCAGGTAACAACTTACCTCACCTGGTTCTTCTATCAAACAACACCTAGTTGTTAGAATCACAGTCAGCCAAGTGAGGCCCAGTCCAACCTTCACCATGGCTGTGTTTTGGGCCAAGAGTCTGGCCGTAATCCATGGGGAAAAAGGGCCTCTAAACAGGCCATGATAGGAGCTGAAAACATATCTCAAGCAAGCCTTAGATGTGGGCTGAATCCAGGCCAAGCAATGGTTGTACTTTGGGTCGAAACCATGCCAAATGATGGCTGTATTTTGGGCTGAAATCAGGCCAAACGGTGGCAGTGTTTTGGGCTAAAACAAAGCCAAACAATGGTCGTGTGTTGGACCAAAGGCTGGCCCTTAACGAGCTCCACAATGGGCGGAGGATGACCCGTAATCAGACTGTGAAAGCAGTCCTACGACGAGCTTTGATTTGGGCTCTCAGACGAGCCTTGAATCAAGCCCAAACCTGGCCTCAGTTAGGCTCTCATCTGGGCCTTAAACCCAGCTAAAATCAGGCCTAAAGTTGTGCTGAAAACGAGCCCCATTTGGGTTGTGCTCTGTGCTGAAAACGCCCAATCAATTGGGCCGAACATGGGTCGTTCATGCGGCTGAAAACAGGCTATTGGATGGAGCATGAATCCAAATAGAAGCGGCCCTCAAGTGGACCTGGATCCAAGCTAAAACCAGGCTTGGGATCCTACAAAAATCGGGCTTGGAATGGGCCTAGAATCAAGCCTGAAATGGGCCTCATCCAAAAGAAATTCAGTGGGCCGCACTGTACAATCTCAGTGGGCCTCACCCTAAACGGCTGGGCCATGTTCCAGCCAGCCCAAATGGGCCGCACCACATTGCCTCAGGTCGGCTTTACGTAAATTCCCAGTGGGCCACACCTGAGCACTAGTCTTAGTGGGCTGCACCACCTCTAGGGTGTGGGCCGCACCTGAGATCCGTCTCAGTGGGCCTCACCACATCAAGCGGGTGGGCCGCACTTGAGACCCATCTTAGTGGGCCGCACCACGATCGACAATGAGAGTTGCACCTCATCTGAAGGACTGGTGGGCCGCACGCTGTGAAGCGGTGGGCCACCCTCAAATTTGAAAATGGCCTCATTAGGCCGTGGTTGGTTGGGCCAGGGATGGCCTAACACAGCCCCACCTTGAGCTTGTAGGGGACCCAACAGTTTCGGCCTGTAGGGGATCCAACAGTTTAGGCCTTCGCAGGAGGCGGCTTAGGCCCAATTTTAAGCCATTAAAGGGTAACCACGGCTGGGCCAGATCAGGACCAAGTTAGGCCCAATACAGACCTTAGCTTAGGACCAATCAGGCCACGTGTTGGGCAAGTAATTGGTGGGCTTGGTCCCTTGATGAAAGCTCAAACAATTTTAATTATGGGCCTTTCAAACTCCCACCAATCTTTAATATACTTAAAACTTCAGGACTTGTTGTCTAATGCAAACAAATTCTCTAGGGAACTATTTGAGTAACGTGGAGCCACTAACTTCACGCGGGAATTCGCATCAAGGGACGTACTATGACTTTCTGGTGATGATTTTTTCCCTTGAGCTTCCCATCTCTAAATTAGTTAAGCATGTCATCATAAATTAATTGTTCCCCAAAAAATATTCTATCCCAATACAATGTTGAATTATGCTTACATTACTTGCTAGGCACTCATGTTAATAACCCATGCATGAATGATGTTAGTACGTAATGGTCACTAAATTCCCATGATTTATTATTAATAAGCTTGATAGTCATATTCTGATTTTATAGTGTCTCTCTACAAGTGCAAATATCATCTTATGTCTTCACATGTTAATGCCTCTTTATAAGCGCAAATACTATCATATACCTTTACATGTTAAATGATTGCCTTGAGTTGCCCATAGAATTTAACCCACCACATTTCAAGTGGAGGAACTTCACTATTGCATGTGGGCCACACTTGGGATGTAATTAGACTGATGATATAAGAAATAGGACCCCTGACTTGAATTATACTTTGATCAACTAATTGTGGAGGGGTTCTGTTAAGCATCCTAGAGTGGAATACCTCATGAGTCGGGGATGGTGGTCGTGGGACGCTATGCCCGAGCTGTCGACCTACGCTAGGTGATGAGCCTCACGTAGTGACCATTGAGATGCTTAAATTGGCTGATTGTAACCAGAATAATAAGGGTTTGGCTAATCATGCATTTATAGCATATTGACGATGATGGGTGGCTAACTCTGGATGCTGTAGCGCGTGCCCTAAACTTATCGGGGTATCATTTCGCTAGCTCCCAGACCACCGACTATCAGCCTATTTTTGGGTGACGAGCCCAAGTCCAACTAGGTACACCCCCAGGTCGATGATTGCATGGGTGACGTGTCCAAGTCTGACTAGATGAGCATCCTCAGGTCGATGTGCATTCATACATCCATACATTTAATAAAAATGCATCTTGCCTATTTTGGAATATATCCTTGTTTTTCTTTTACTATGTTTGTTAAGGCAGCGGTGTGTAATCTTGAGGAAAATTCACACTGAGCTGACCACTCATTCATCGAATATCCAGCCGTACAGAGTACACAGGTGTAGATGGAGATGACAACAACATTGACCCTGATGGCTCGATAGTGGAGCCTGAAGACGGATATTACGAAGACGAGCTGCTACGAGAAGCAGCCGATTACTTTGGGCTTAATCAGTAGTAGTAGTTATCTTATGTTTGACTTGATACATTGATACTCTAAAATTTTTGTACTATGGCCCCCAGCAGAGTGGGCCAAATATTCGGAATTTATGATACTATCCATGCTAACTTATGCTATCGCACTTTGATTTTGATACTTCCGTTAGTTCTCTGATCTAATAACTCTCGGGTTTCTGGAACGATTCTCGTACTCGGGTTCTGGAAACCGAGGCATTACAGTTGCGTCGATGGGTGCCGATGGGAATGGGTTTTGTTTTTCGAATCGGGGCGTGCAGTGGGGTAAGGTAGAGTGGATTAGAAATTAGGGTTTTTTAATTTATATATATACTATACCCGAGTCGAGTCGAGTTTCGAATTGGGTCGAGTCTAACAGATCGAGTTTCGGGTTGAGTTACTGGGCGACTCGAACTCGACTCAATTTGAGTTCGGATTGGGTGGAGCCTACTCGGTTCAGACTGACTCACCCATTCGATTCAGGTCAAGTCGGGTCCAAACAAGTCGGACGAGTCGAGTTAGTCGGATCAAGTTGGTTCATGCCCAGCTCTGCTCTTAGTACCATTTCCTGTATATCTTTATAGTGGCAGCCACTTATGATCGGACTAGGCTGATGGGCCAAGCTAACCATTCATCATTGGCCATGCCTACCACTTTCAGCCAAATCTAGGGGCTCAAGCCTTGGCCACCACCCATAATATAATATTTGGACGATCACCCTGGAACTCTAAGCCATCCAAAATCTATATGTGGGTCGTCTGATGAGTAAGAATTAAGATTTCCATCCTGACATGAATTTTACTTTTGGGATCTTGCTTCGATGGCAAATGGAAATTTGATGAAGTTCTCACATTTGTTGCCTTATATCTTATACCTGATGATTTAACTTTGGTGTTTGAATGACGATTGCTTTTTAAAAATTCAATAATTATTTTCTATTCAAATGCTATAAAAGATTTCATCATGGGAAATTCATTTTCTTTTCTTTTCCCACTATCCAAGCATATACTAAAAGACTGTTTGGGTTGAAGAATTTGGAATAGTGATTTATGAAATTCAAAGATTTCAAATCACTCCCATTTGCTTTCTGTTTGGGATTTTCTAAATCCACCGCTTCATAAACCCATGCATTTGGAGCAAATTCAAATCTCAAATCACCACCCCATTGTGCAGTAAATACTCTACCATTTTAATAAATGTCCCCTAAATCTAGGAATTTATAGTTCAATTCCCAAATGATAAACTTTAAAAATTGCCAAATACAATTCTAATGCAAATCAAAGAATTTTACTAGTTCACAGTAGAGGTGGGCATGGGACGACCCAATCTGGCTAATTCGACTTATCTGACTCGGTCTGATCCGACTCAACTCGAACCGAGTAAGCTTCGCCCGATCTGAATTCAAACTGAGTCGAGTTTAAGTTACCCAGTAACTCGACCTGAAATTCAATTCGGTTAGACTTGACTCGAACTGACTCTCTAACCCTACCCCGACCCGATCCCAACCTCTCTCTCTCTCCCTCCCTCATCCTCCTCCTCTTCCAAGCCTGACAACTACCCACCACCATCACCCTCCTCCTCCTCCTCTCTCTCCTCTCCACTCCCTCCCTCCCTCCCTCATCCTCCTCCTCCTCTTTCAAGCCCGACAACTACCCACCACCATCACCCCCCTCCTCCTCCTCCTCTCTTTTAGGAGGCTATATCCTAAGGTTTTGTGCAAGGTCCCCAACAAAGTGGTATCAGAGCGTTCAGGTTAGTTGAACAGAGTGGGATCAGTTCTGAATTATGGAAGGTGGCTCATCGAGGATGATCAGTCTCAATGGTTCTAATTGTACCATATGGAAGGCTAAGATGGAGGACTTGCTTTATTGCAAGGACTTGTATTCTCCACCTCAAGGCATATCAGCAAAGTCAAAGGATATGTCAGATGATGATTGGAAGAAGTTGGACCGGAATGCGGTGGGGTTTATTAGACAATGGCTGGACGATTCTGTATTCCACCATGTGTTTACGGAGACCTCAGCCGCTAGCCTATGACCGAAATTACAAGGGTTGTATGAGAGGAAGACAACCGACAATAAGATTTTTCTGATAAGACGACTTGTGAACCTCAAGTTCAAATATGGTGATTCTGTAGCTGAACACATGAATTATAAGACCCGTGTCTTAGCCTATACTGTTCCGTAGGCTTCTACGGCCTTTTCGGTCGAATTCCGGCAACCCTCGACCTGTATCCAACGCTTGCGCGCGATCCTAAGCCGAGTCCCGCATATCAGAGTCGACTCAACTCGAAATCTATACCTCTGCAACCGCGTCGTCGCCGCGGTTCCAACGTCGTGTCTCGTGCGCCGAGGCGATACCTAGGCCAGGAGATGTGGGCCCGCGTTCAGTTCTAAAAAAATGCCGCGCGTTGCAAATCCTAAGAGAATGTCTCAACAATCATATTAAATGTCACATCAATCCATCAATCAAAGTCAAGTACAAGCAACCCATACCCTACCCTTACCTCTCTCTTACACAAGTACCCCAAAGTCAACAAGCACCTTACCTCTTATGTCACTCCACCATCCCTCTCTCCCATCACTTTTCTCCTATCACTTCTCTCTCTCTCTCTCTCTTATTCTCTCTCTCTCGTACTCCAAGCAAGAGAGCCTTTCATGGAGAGAAGCTAGTGTGGCCCACTTCCTACCATCCAATCTCACCCTCCAAAGACCATCTCAACCGTTGAATCTCAACCATTAGAGCTCTAGAATGCGTTGATGGAAGGAGAAGCCCATGATCAAAGGTGGGTGTCTTTTTTTGGATTGGATTTGATTGATTTCTATTTGAGGGCCCACTTGTGGT
The DNA here is from genome assembly GCA_021015155.1 of Magnolia officinalis. Taxonomy (NCBI): domain Eukaryota; kingdom Viridiplantae; phylum Streptophyta; class Magnoliopsida; order Magnoliales; family Magnoliaceae; genus Magnolia; species Magnolia officinalis. Next base: position 83,034,168 of record JAJHSJ010000006.1, read on the forward strand.
GGGACCCAATTGATGTATGCGTTATATCTTGCAAAGGGGAGCTCATAGTGGGGGAGCTCTCCCACCTCATGTCTCTCTATCTTTCTTTGTCTCTTTTCCCCCTTGTGGCCCATGAATGGATTAGATCCACACCATCCATCATTGGGCCACATGTACGTGGGGCCACCTTGATGTATGTGGCTGGTGAGCCACATGTACGTGGACCTGTTCGGGTTGTGATGTAGTAATAAAACTCGGTAAGACCGAGGTCGAATCCACAGGGACTGAAACCTGTACGTAATCTGAAGCTAACTAGAACTAGAACTAGAATGAGATGAAATCTAAATCGAGTGTGATCAAGAGAATAATGGTGAATAATTAACTAAAATCTAAAGAATTCAGGGAAAAACACTAAGGATTCAGAGGATCCACTTGTAGAGATCAGGGAGATCTTATGCTTGTTCTAAGAATTTCAACTGGACTTAGAGTTCTATCTTCATCTAGTTGAAGGGTGAAACCATGAAAATCAAACCGAACATCCTTTGATTATAGTTTTAAAGAGATGAAAGGTATATGAATTAGAATGGATTCCATCACCTAACCATGCCCAGGAGACAAAGTAAACAACAGAATGAAACTAATTACCAACCAATCAACATGCTATGAAGGTTAGGAAGGGTACCGACATCCAACCATGCCCGGGAGATGATGGTGAACAACAGGGCTTCCTGACATCATAAACATCAAAAGGAAAAGAAATACTCAAAGCCATCGCAGAACCATTGTAATTTCAGTCACAATAGACCATTAAAAACTAAAAGTATTCCTATAAGCAAACTAGAATCAAACATCAGTTCATAAAACACGAATCAAGACAGTAAAATCATCCCATCACGCCACAAGCTTCACCTCTTAGCCCTAGCTAAGAGGTTCAGCCCAACATGAATGGGCTGGATCCCTTAACAGAAACAAAATAAAAAGAAAAGAAAGAAAAGAAAAAGAAACTCCACTCTCTGTCTCTCTCTCCCACGTTCCAACCCAAGCCGAGCCCCCAGCCGTTGATAGCTTTGTTCTCCCCATTCTCTTCTTTATATAGCTGCTGGAGCCTACTGAGACGTCTGGAGAGGTGCGGAAGAGAGGGGTGCGGATGGTGGCTTGCGTATCAAGCGTTACGTAACCACGAACTTACCTGCGTAGGTCCTTTTACGCAATCAAGAAGACAACGCAAAAAACGGCTATCTTCCTTGCTTTCTTTCCAGAATATCAGCGTCCTTTGGGACTTTTTTGGTTAGTCTACACGATGGACGGTCTGGATTGCTGAATCAATCAGAGATGGTGGCCCACAACTGCCCGTAAATTGCGGACAGCGTCCGGACATTGAACAGGGCTTGCGTAAATATTTAACGCTGTGATGTGGGTGGGGCCCAGGATCAACGCCGGTCAGGAAATCCATTCCGACCATTAGATTCTTCTCGCAAAACCGGTCGGAAATGATGTTGTTCGGGTCACATTTGGTGTGGCCCATCAAGAATATCATTCTACCGTCCGAACTGACTTTGATCAAGACTCCTCTGAGTGTGTGTACATGGGTTCGGAGAAACTCCTTTTGTACGGTCGGTTTGACCTTCCGGAATGAATGGACGGTCCGGATTGGTCGCGTGATCGAAGGTGGTGGCCCACTCGACATCAGCCGCAACCCCCTGTGTCGAAATCGCAGTGGGATTTGAATCCGAGCGGGATTCTGCGGGGCAGTGATGCTGACCGGTTTGACCGGTTTTGGTGTATCGCGTGTATCGCTCTGGAGGTGTGCGCGTGCACTGTAGGATGGGGTCTACTGTGATGTATCTTGAAAATCCGTTCCGCTCATCCACTTCCCCAGCTAATTTGAATGGTTGATTCCAAAATTGAGGCATATCCAGATTTCAGGCGGTCCCTAATTCATAGATCTATGGGCTGATCTGTCCGTTGGGCCACTTCCAGAGAGATCCAATAGGTGAAATTTGTCGTGTACGGTTAACTTATGGTCCTCAGGCCATGCCTGAAGTTTCGAGCCGAGCGGATGGTAGGAACCCCGTGATCTTGCATTTTGAACGTGTTTCAGGCCACTTGAGCTTCAGTTTCTCAGTTTTCTCGGATCTCTGACCATGTAAATCCGTCGATCTTGGTTCCCTGGAGTCCGTCCAATGCCTTGGCATCATCAGAGCGTTAATTCCATGTGTTTAGCACCTTTTTGTAGCCCATGCTCTCAAATGTACCTTGCATTACAAACACGATCAAATCGGGTCGTTAAATAGTACTATGTTCATAAATCTGGCCAATAACAGAGGTCTGATATGCAATATTTGACCCTCAACAGGACCCCACCTTGATGGATGTATTACGTCCATACCGTTCAGCCAGGGGACGTCTAGCAGCCTCTGCTGCTGGACCGTATGAAGAAGAAAACATAAATATCATCTTAATGTAAAAGTTAGTGGGTCCCACACGTGTGGACCCACCTTGATGTATGACGTTATCCACCGTCCAATATAGCTGGACGGATTGGCTGGTGTACGGCCCTGTTAAGGGCATGATCCTTATATCCAAGTCGTTCATCCGTGTGGGGCCCACACTTGATGCATATGTTTCATATCCTCACTGTCCATTGCTTGGACAGTGGGAATCCATCCCACACGTGGGCCTACATCAATACCCATGCCCTGCATCCAATTCGTCCGTCCAGGACGCCGAATGCTAGGCTGGTTGTTTTATATATAAAAAATAATAAATAAATAACATTATATAATATAATACATTACATATATATTAAATATATAATGTCATGGTGGGCCCATGTGGGACCTACCTGCGGATTGAGAATTTCTTTGAAATGGCCCACCGCACACCAGCTATGTAATGGGTGACGTCACCCACCGTTGTATGTGTTTCATCCCACCGTCCATCTGGATGATGGGGGTGTTTGTGATGTGTGGGCCATACCGTGATGTATGTGTTTTATTCCACCGTCTAGTGGACCACCGTGATATATATGTTTCATCTATGTCGTCCATCTCTATGGGGCCCACGTGATATATGTATCTTATCCCTGTTGCCCATCCATCTCAGGACGTGGGGCGCGCCACGATGTATGTGTTCTCCACGCCATCCATCTGTTTATCCAAGCCATCCAGCTGTGTGGACGTGGACCCACCACAATCTATGTGATTTATTTGCACCGTACACGGTGCTGTGGGGCCCTGATATGATGTATGTGCCTTGTCCACGCGTCCAGCATCTGGATGATGGACCACCTTGATATGTGTATTATTATCCACGCCGTCCAGACAGTGTTGGACAGTGCTGGACAATTCAGATGGTGATTTGGACTCCACTATGATGTATGTATTTTATGTCCACGCCGTCCATCTGCCGGTCCCACCTTGATGGATGTGATTCATCCACACCGCCCGACCTTGATTGACGGGCCCACCTGCCAGGCAATCGCAGGGCCACCATGATGTACGTATTTCATATATGTCGTCCACTTATGCGGCCCACCTTGATGTGTGTATAACAGGCACACTATCCATCTGTTGGGGTCCATTTGATATGTGCAGGGCCCACCTCGATGTGTTGTATCCGAAGCGCCCATCCATCTTACCAATAGGGCCGTGGGCCCCATTATCTTGTGAGATCCACCATGATATACATGTGTTATACACACACTGTCCATTTATTTTTGGGTCGTAGGCCTCATTACCTTGAGAGGCTCACTTGATGTGTATGAGGCCCATTGGTGCCGTCCATTGATGTGGTCCACTTGTTGTATATGAGGCCCACGTATGAGGCCCATGGTGATGCATTTACGGCCCATTTGATGAGGCCCATTGCGATAGGTTGGAGGCCCACGGGCAAGGCCCAATGTGATGTATTCGAGGCCCATGGAGGAGGCCCAATGTGATGTATTCGAGGCCCATGAGTGAGGCCCATTGTGATGTATTCGAGGCCCATGAGTTAGGCCCATTGTGATGTATTCGATGTCCATGTGATGCGGCCCATAGTGATGTATATGTAGCCCTTGTATGAGGCCCATTGTGATGTGTATTAGGCCTTTGTGTGAGGCCATGGGCCCATTATATGTTTAACCCTATGTGGGACACTCCTTGGGAGCAATGTTGGTTGAATGCCCACATTGATGGGCAATGATGGTTGGATGTCCACATTGTGACCTTCCCTTAGGTTCATTCTCATCGATTGTCGATTCTGAGTATTGAGATTGATTTTGATTGTCAAGGCTGATTCCGATGGTCGATTAGCGATCGAGATCGATTATCATGACCGATTGTCGATTCCGATTGACGTGACCGATTTACCGATTCTGATTATCGATCGATCCCGATTGTCGTGATCAATTGCCGATTAGCGATCGAGGTCGATTATCATGACCGATTGCCGATTCCGATTGACGTGACCGATTTGCCGATTCTGATTATCGATCGATTTCGATTATCGTGATCGATTGTTGATTCCGATTAACGTGACCGATTTGCCGATTCTGATTATCGATCGATCCCGATTGTCGTAGCCGATGCCGATTGACGTGACCGATTTGCCGATTCTGATTATCGATCAATTTCGATTGTCGTGACCGATTGCCGATTCCGATTGACGTGACCGATTTGCCGATCCCGATTATCGATCGATCCCGATTGTCGTGGCCGATTGCCGATTTCGATTGACGTGACCGATTTGCCGATTCCGATTGTCGTGGCCGGTTGCCGATTCCATTGACGTGACCGATTTACTGATTTTGATTATCGATCAATTCTGATAATCTAATCTAACCCTAATTTAACCTTATTTCCTATACCCTTCCTTTTTCCAATCTACGATGAGATGGTTATGATTGTCTAAAAAACTGATACTTTAGAATTTTAAGAAATCTATGATGGCCGTAACAAATAGATGGACCAACTTGGTGAGTGGACATATTCATGAATATACAATCTGGACCATCCATATTAAAGGCCATTGATGAATGGTTAATATTTATTGGGTTGATGTGATATTTGCATAGCCTGGACCTAATGAACAGTCTAGATTAATGAAATGGACGGTCCAATAGAACTGAAACAACTGTCTTATAGTGATCTAAGAGCACTGGATTCTCTCCGTTGGAAGTACTAAAGCAGTAATGGTGCTAAAAAGCAATAGGGTTGAACTAAAAATCCAATTAATAGAACCCAACAGGGAGATCCTACGGGTGAGAGCTCCATAGGCCTGTGGTGAAGTTTATGTGAAATCTATATTGGGGATCGCGTGGAAACAAATTTGAATTCAAAAAAAAAAAAAAAAATGAAATCAAATGCAGCATAAATACACGGATGTCACAAGAATTTTTTCAATCTTTATGGAAAAAAATTACGGCACAAAATGATGGCGAATCCACTATAGAAGTAAATTACAAGAGATGTATGTACTTACCGATCCATACAACTCTAAAATTCCTGTTGAAAACCATATATTTGCTTTTAAATACTTTAGAAATGTTTTAACATTCATTTAGAATATTCTAATTCCAATTACACTCGATATATATACTATCACAATTTGGATTAGAAATAAATTGTACACTTATACAGTTCCGTGTGCGCCGTTGAAGAGACCTTCGATGGCATCAACAGCCATCAAAGACGAATTGATAACATTGAAGCTACCTTCAATAGCATCGAGTAGCAACTCTAAAACTGTTCAGCAAACAATTTAAATATTTTTCAAATTTTTTCGATGACATCAAGTGGTTTGTCGATGGCATTAACAGACCCTTAATCTTAATCAGATTAAATACATCTAACAACGATCTACTTCATGCATCAAATATTTCACCAGCTAACACTCAAACATCATAACAAAAAAAGGCGAATTCAAGACTCACGTGGGCCAAACCATAAGGATAATTTAATTTATGTGATGTGCATGAAGCATCTAATTTTTCATATTATCTTTTTAAGAATTTGACATTATACCTGTTTCCTTGTATATAATCTCATTTTAATTATAATACTAATAAAGTGCACGTGGGCAACAATTCATCTTATTATAATTTATTAAGTACTGGGCCACATGTATGCACATGAATTCAAAAGTAATTACGTTTCTGCCAATTTGATGTCGATCAATTGAATTATTACAACTTCCTTTTTGTTCATTGGTATAATCCAAATGATTATACAGATCTTTCGAGAATAATAGCTTTTATGTGGTAAAAAAAAAACATCTTCTTTCATATAATTTGAAAATACTTCAATTCAAGTGCTTTTTATCCATCGTGCAGACAGTCTGTCACAAACATCAATGTAATCCACTTATCAAATGGGCCACACAAGCACGTGGGCGTGTATAGTTTTTGAGCATCAATGAATCTTGATGAGTTGAACGGCTTGATTTTCAGGGCAGGTGATTTTTGCAATGAGAAATGCTTTTTACGTGGCTTGGATGTTATTTATTACATTATGCTAGCCAAAAGCCAGCAAAGGACGGTGAGACCCACGTAGGAAATAATGTAAAATCATGGCTGACACGTCTGGGTTCACCTCATGGAGTGTGGCCCACCATTAGTTTTGGATTGGGATGATTTCTTGAGTTTCTCTTCTTCATCCAGGTGAGGTGCAAATGATGAATGAGTTGGAATTATACACCACTACGGTGGGGCCAATATGAAAACCTACGGCTGGCTTTCCCTACCAATTGTTTCTATGGTGCGGTCCACCTGATGGATGGGCGACGTTCACCTAAGGGGTGCAGGAGTGTTAGCTGCTCTATGGAGTTGTGTAGGAGCTGGGCGGATTTCCTGCGAAAGCCTCTTGGCAGTAAATTCTAAGGTGGGGCCCACCATGATGTTTGTGAGAAATTCACCTTATCCATCCGTTTTTCAATCTTATTTTAGGATACGAGACAAAAATGGGGCAGATTCAAAACTCATGTAGCCATAGAAGAGAAAAAATGAGGAAAATAAACACCCACGGACGAAACCTTTATGGCTCCATTTTAATGCTTATATGCCATCATGGCTGCATAGGACACGGATTTCCTGTGAAAGCCTCTTAATAGTAAATTCCTTAGCTGGGAAGCAAGGTGGGGCCCATCGGGATGTTTGTGAGAAATCCACCTGACCCATTAGTTTTTCGATCTTATTTTAGGACATGAGACAAAAATGAGGCAGATCCAAAACTCATGTGGCCATACAAGAGAAAAATTTAGGAAAATAAACGCTTACCAATAAAACCTTTATGGGCTCCAATTTAATGCTTATATGCCATCATGGCTGCTTCGGACGCGGATTTCCTGCAAAAGCCTCTTGGCAGTAGATTCCTTAGCTCGGAAGCAAGGTGGGGCCTACATGATGTTTGTGAGAAATCCACTTGACGTTTCTGTTTTTCAATCTTATTTTAGGACATGAGGCAAAAATGAGATGGATCCAAAACTCACGTGGCCATACATACAAGAGGAAAATTTAGGAAAGTAAATGCTCACCGATGAAACCTTTATGGGCTCCATTTTAATGCTTATATGCCATCCAAACTGTTTAGAGGTCATTATCATTAGGATGAACTGAAAACACATAAAACTTATCCTAATATAAGACATCCGAGACCATACAAATGTTTCAACCTAGTCCTTACTCATGCCTCAGTGGTAGACTCACCAGAGTTTTAACATAGAGTTTACGGATTCAAATACCCATTGTAGTGAAAAACCACACTAGTGTGAGTGAGTGGGTGAGGTGTGAGTGTGAGCGTGTTTAAAAATAAAATATTTCAATAGTAGTTGTTCAATTCCCGTTGTTTCCTCTCGTGTGGCCCACTTGAGCTTTATATTTTCCTCATATTTTTTTGTCTATGTCCTATAGTATGCTTACACAATAGATGGACGAAGTGTGTAGGAACTTCCTGCTAAAAGGTTTGGCAAGAAATCCATGTTAGTTGCACATTTGAAGGGAGATGATGCAGTAGAGCCACAGGAACTGGAATATGGTGGACCCATTTTATAAACAAGTAATACATTGGTGGGAAAGTTGGTAGTCTCACAACTTATGGTACCGGACGTAGCATGTAGGTGATCGATTCCCTTTACATATAATTTACAATGGAATCGATTGGTCCCACAAAATAGGAAAAAGTGCACAATGAGCCCATGGATAAGTTAAAACAAACGAGAGCCAGCTGATGTTGCCCCTTAGGGCTCGCGTGGGGGGATGGTCCAATGATTAAAACTAATTGTTTACACTTATCTTGACGTAGACCTTGTTGACCAACAAGAAGTCTAACAAGAGACCGCCACGGGTTAGAACACATATAAATGAGGTAAGTGAAATGTACCTGCAACAAGTGAGTACCTGTGCTTATCTTCCTACAACAAGTAGCTTGTCAAAATGAACCACGCTCAGAGCTGTAGGCACACATCTACACCTAAAAGGTAGTCACCATTCGCAGGGCATGTGATTAATGTACGCTACACACATGTGACTCCTAGCTTGACAAAGAAGTTTTTGAAAAAGACCTACTGATGCCAGATTCTTCGTAGTCTAACATGCACACGGCGTAGTCATCCCAAATCTACTCAAAAGATTCATACAAAAACCACGAGACTTATGCGAGGCTACTGCCTTTTTAAGTCTATAAAAACAACATCTAGAGAAGAACTCCGGGCCCTCACAACAAATAATCAATTAATCTCTACATCTCTACTCCACCTCTGTCCAACCATGCTTCAATAAGTTTGGAGCCATTAGTTTAACTTGGCCTCACTACCATCCAACGCATAGTTAGCATGCATTACGAGTATGTTAAATATCTACAACCCCATCATCGGAACTCTTTTACCAAGTTTTTACTTGATACATCGACAATAACATTCTACTGACTTCACGCCCCGACTTTCTCACAACCATCTGATAATTTTCATCGCTATTTGTATAACACAAGCTATCGTATGTATTTTATTCTTTGCTAAATTTATTTTTCCATTCACTAATTATATTGTCTTTATACTTCAATTACTAAACTCGACGATCTAGTATATTTTTTAATTATGTTCAATATTTATTATTTTACTAAGAAATCTAATACACTATCATCGCTAGAAAAAAAAAATAAAAAATCTTTAGTTTCAAGGTAAACAATTTTCATTTAGAAAGACAAATCCTCCCTTTCTAAAATAGTCAACGCAACAACAATTAATGGCTGAGTGGTTAAATAAATTTTAATAAATTTAATTTTAATCTAAATAATTAACATATGTTTAACAAGCGTCCAATCAATTTAAGTCAAATGTAACTTTCACTGAACAATATCTCCTCTATCCAATTCGGGCAGTTGGTAACATGTGAGGCCTCACTGAATCCGCAACACCATCCATCACTTAACTGCCACCATAAATGAGCAACTACCTAGTAGTTACACTTTACAAAATGAGCCTGACCTGTGCTTTTCAAGGTTCAATATAAATCTAGAATAGTAATGGTCAGAATCATATTGCCCGTACGAGGTAGCATTCAAAAAATTGAAAGGTTCTGATCGTCAGTTCATTTCAGCATGTGGGCCTGAATGGGACGAAACAAAAAATTCAAACACGCATGGGGCATTAAAAGACAAAAACGGGCAAGAGTCCATCGCAGTGGGTGAGCTTGTGGGACACGGATTGCCTACAATGTCTATCCAGCTCGCCCCTGGCTAGGAACGGACAGGGCCTCTGAGGGCCACCGTTATATATGGATTTTATCCACACTGTCCGTCCATTTTCCCATATCATTTTAGAGTTTATACCTGAATATAAGTCAGATCCAAGGCTTTAGTGGACCACACCAAAAGGAGCAGCGGCAATAGTGGCATCCACCGTTGAAAACTTCCTAGGGCCCACCATAATGTTTAATTTCCATCCAACCTGTTAATAAGGTCACATATACCGGATAAAGGGAAAACACAAATATCAGCTTGATCCAAAACTTCTGTGCCCTGTAAAAAATTTACAACGGTATGTGTTTAATCCCCATTGTGTGGTCCACTTAAGCCTTTTAACAGTCTCATCTTTAGGCTCACAGTCTAAAATGATATGGAAAAATGTATGGACGGTATGGATAAAATACATACAACACGGTCGCCCTTTAGAGCCTCTGTCCGTTCCTAGCTACGGACCCATTGGGGACGCGGATTGCGTCCAACCGCCGCCCCATCTTTAGTACGAACGGGCAGTTTTGTGGGTGGGCCCACTGTGCTATATCTGTTTATCCACACCGTTTATCTCTCCTCTTAAATCAATCTAAGGCATATGCAAAAAAACAAGGTATATCTAACGTTCAAGTGGGATACATCAAATAATAATAAGCTTGGGTTGCATTAAATGCACTACATTAAATACAAGAGTCATTTCTAGTTTGGTCTACTTCAGCGTTGGATATACCTATTTTTGTAAACATATATTAAAATGATACAAGAAAAGGGATAGACGGCGTCGATAAACAGATATATCACAGTGGGCCCGCCTACAGAACTGCCCGTTCCGGATTAGAGATAGGGAGTTGGACGCAATCCGCTTCGGTGTAGTACCTAATCCTCGTCGAGCATGTGTATGGAACGGTCATGACTGTCCCATCGGGGAGAACTTTGAGGTATGGAAAATCGATGGTGGACCCACCCAATGAATGGTCCACATCTCAACCCTGTGTACTACATGTACGGTTTAATCAAGGTCAAGGGCTTGTTGTGTTCACCTTATGCACCACGTCTTGTTGTCGGGTGCGATGTGACCCGAAACAGTCCTCGTCATGGGACGTGGTTTGACTAGTGACCATAACACTAGCCATCCGGCTGATGTCAATGGGCCCATCATAATGTATTTATTTTATCTATACGGTTCATTTATTTTTCATGCTCATTTTAGAGCGTGAGCCTAATTTAACTCTCAGATGGACCACACCATACCAAAAAGTGGGGATTGAACTCCTATGGTTGATATTAGGGCTTGTTTGGCCGGGCAGGGTGGATGGGATTAGGTTGTATTAGGATGGATTGGAAGGAGCGGGATTTGGCCAGGCATGCCAAACAGGCAGAAGTTGGATATAGCATGAGATTGCCAGCAATTCACTGACATTACCATCATTACCTTGAAATCCACTCAATCCCTCCTAATCTCATCTATTTTGCTTGAGACATGTTTGGTTTGACGGAGCAATCCCAGGATTGGCTGACGTAATCCCAAGATTGGCCAGGCGAGCCAAACATAATTGGTGGTGAATTCCCTGTATATAGCAATCCCATGGGATTGCCAGCAATCCACTGACATCACCATCATTACCTTGAAATCCACTCAATCCCTCTTAATCCCATCTATTTTGCTTGGGACATGTTTGGTTTGACGGAACAATTCAGGATTGGCTGACGTAATCCCAGGATTGGCGAGGCGAGCCAAACATACTCGGTGGTGAATTCTCTGTATATAGCAATCCCATGGGATTGCCAGCAATCCACTGACACAGCCATCATTACTTGCCATCCACACTATACAATCCAATCCCTTGGGATGGGCCCGTCCAAACACGCCCTTATGCCCATTTGGCCGGCGATCCATGGTATTAGGAGGGATGGGATCAATTTTAAGGTAATGATGGTGGTGTCATGGATTTGTTCTAAGATTCATGGATTGCTTATATCCCGGGACAAGTTTTCATTGGTCTGTTGGCACACCCTGCATATCCCTGGATTTTACCTTCCAATCCATCCACTAAGGGATAGGATCAATTTTAAGATAATGATGGTGATGTCAGTGGATTGTCTTAATCCATGGGATTGCTCATATCCCAGGACAAGTTCACTGGGTCTGTTAGGCCACGTCATGCCTATCCCAGGATATCGCCGATCCCATCCCTCCTAATACTGTGGGATCTGCCCTGCCAACAGGCCCTTAGGCCTTGTTTGGACAGTTGCATTAGAAGTATTAGGGGGGATGGAATTGCATCTGGTCAGTGTCCCATTCCCACTCCATGTTTGGAAAAGCTTGGAAGTAGATTAGCTGGAATCGCATTGGTCCTCGTGCCAATTTCATTCAATATTAGCAAGTTGTGTAGGTCCCACCATGATGTGTAGGCTATATCCAAACCGTCCACCCATTTTTTGAGATCATTTTAGAGCATGGGTGAAAAAATCAGGTAGATCTAAAGCTCTAGTGGACCCCACCATAGAAAGCAATGGGATTTAATACTTATCGTTGAAAACTTCTTTGGGGCCACGTAAGTTTTGGATTTACCTAATTTTTAGGCCTATTCCATAAAATGGGGTTACAAAACAACTGACGATTTAGATGTAACACATGTGTGTTATTCTAAATAGTTTCAAATGATGGTGAGTATATATCTATTCAATGTACCACCACATTACAATTAAAGCATTGAATTTAGCTTATCCATGGTAACAGGAGACAACACCCTGCCATGGGTAATAATATGTTTTTTTGAATTCAATCCCCCCTAATACTCTCTAATGCAACTGTCCAAACAGGGCGTTTTCCCTTCGTCCATGTCAGTGTAACCTTATGAACAAGTTGAATGGTAAATAAACACTACAGTCGGCCTTTTAATGGTGGACGTCCAATCAGCACTGTTTTCCTGTGGTGTGGATCACCTGTGATTTTGATCACCAGCATATTTTTGTTCACGTCCCAAAATAAGCCCGAAAAATGGATGGACGGTGTAGATAAAACACATACATGGTGTTGGGGGCCACCGAAGTTTGACACTTGTTAGCCGGCTCTAAGGGGGGTGCGTTTACCCGGAGACCCGGTCTCTTGGGTAATTTCTGGTAAACGGACTCTGTGGGGCCCAGTGGCATGTATGTATTTTATGGACGCCGTCCATCCTCTCTGCCAGTCCACTTTGGGGCATGTGCTAAAAAATGTGATAGATCCAAAGATCAACTGCACCACACCACTTGATTGCAAAGGTGTGTGAGTGCGTAGCTAAAAATTAAAAAAAAAAGTGGACCTCATCACGAAACATTATGATTAATGATGCCCACCGTTAAAATCTTCTTAGGACTCACCATAATTAGGGGTGCATAGGGTTCGATTCGGTTCGGTTTCGGCGTTAAACTGGAAATGAACCGTTAACCAGAACTGGACCAAATTGGAACCAGACCATGAAAAACTGGTTCGGTTGGGTTCAGTTCCAGGGTTCTAGGCTTTTTATAATCCAGCCAATTTGATGGTTTTTATTTTTTTATTTTTTATTTTATAATACAGCCCAAAATCATTTACTGAAAATTTTCACGGGGAGTAATTTTGTCATGGTTTATTTTTATCACCCTTTCATATTCCTAAAATGATTTTGTTATCAATGTTAATAGTTTTTTAAAAAACAAATTTTAAATATATATTAACCAAGGGGTCTAATTCTAGGTTTGGTTACAGGGTTCGGTCCCACGGTCCCATTCCATTCTGTGAACCTTAAACCGAGATCTAAATCGGACTAATAGATTCTTTGATTTTCGGAACCAGAACCATTGCACTTCAGAATGGAACCAAACCGTGTGGTATGATCAATTTGAATCCTGTTTACTAATTCTACCAGTTCCAAGTGCACCACTGACCATAATATTGATAAGCATTTAATCTCTATTATTTCTTATGGTATGGTCCACTTCATCTTCCGACGTGACTCAGTTAATATTTTTTATACTTGTGCCCTAAAATAATGAACAGCCTAGATATAATACATACGGTAAAACTAAGGCAGATAAGGGGTTTAAGTGGACCACACCATAAACACTGGGGATAATAATAACCACCCTTGAAAAGATAAAAGCCAAGGTGGGGGATTGTTAGCACACGTGTGAAAGATCCGAGCCACTGATCAGATCGTACCCAATGTGCACATATCCTGACCCAAAAATCAGGATGACCCACTTTTCGGCTGGGCTCCAAATTTACACTAAACATGGGCTGTTTGGCTGTTCTTTTTCTAGCCATCCAATTCTCTCAGACACACGTGGCCCACTTGATGAGTGGGCCCACATTAAATACCCCTAGACTAAAAATCAGGTCGGCTGCGACTTGATTTTTTATTTTTATTTTTGCCAGGACAGGTCCCAGGTGGGCCCCACTAATCTAAACCTCGTGTAAATCGCCCAAGCATTTCTTCTTTGACTTGTAAAACGTTAATAGGAGAAGAATTCCGTGTGTTGACGATCCACTAACTTGGACTGGTGAGTGGATTAGGTGAGACCACGGATCTACCGAGGTGGATGTGACCCCTGACTGTGGGGTTCACGTTTATGTACCTGACTTAAATCCACACCGTCCAACCATTTTCAAAGCTCATTTGAGGGCATGATACCAAAACCGAAGTATGCCAAAATCTTAGGTGGACCACACTATAGTAAACGGTCGTGATTGAATCCCCACCATTAAAAACTCCATGAGTCCACCGGAATGTTTATTGGCCATCCAAACTGTTGATAAGTTCACAAAGACCTATACGAAGAGACCACACAAATATCATCTTGCTCCAAAGCTTTTGTGGCCCATCAGAAGTTTTTAACGGTCAGTAACTAATGTTTTCTGTACTATGGTCCATCTGAGATTCGGATCGGCTTCATTTTTTTTTTAATCATGCCTAAAATGAGTTTTAAATACAGATGGACGGCGTGGATCGCCACTTGGACCGACGTTAGGTTGGCCACATTCCGATATCCGTATTCTGATGCATCACAACGTGAGTTCTGATGGCCCAGTCTGCACATGTACGTCCCAGAGTTTGTAAATCTGAACCGTTGATTTGAAAGAGCCCACATGGATAGGCGTTCCCAAAATCGGATCCAATAATACACAGTTGCAACTCACCTAATCAGTGGCTTACAAATAATCAGTTCGTGTGGCCCATCAGATCAACCATCAACGATCGGATTAATAGAATCATACAATCTAAAATGTTTTCGGTCACACTCCAAACCATGGGCCCCACTTGCGAAACTTGGGTGCATCAGCACTTAATTCACTTTACCTGTGGAAAACCTACATCACGTGTTACACGCCCGTGAATATTTTCATCTAACCCATCGGAGCCGTTGGAAAATAGGGACGCTAGGCTCTGTTGGTCAGAAATTCTGACTTAGGCCCGCGTAACTTTTTGACTTCAAGAGTTCCATAATTTCTTCTTATTTATTTATTTATATTATTATTATTATTATTAATTTTATTTTATTTTTCTTTTTAAAATAATGTAATAAAATGATCATGGTACTGTTTAGGTTCACAGCTATATTGGGATCGAAAGGAATTGTTACCAAACATATGTTTAACACATGTTAGGCACGTTTGGATGGAATATTGAAATAAGTTGCCATTATTCGATATGAGGAATGAATCACCTGCAACTTGTTGTAGATGAAGAGAATGTGAGAATGTGCTACTAACTAGGTGTGGGGTGTATCATGAAAATGTTGAAAAGGCCAATCACACCGTATAAGATAATGGGCACTCACTCAAAAACCTTAAAATTCACACGGTGGGTCACTTGATGGTTGGATCGATATAATTTCCTAGGCATTTTAGTTTTGTGATGGGTTAAACCCACTTAAGGGTATAGCTGTACACGAACCGACTCAATTCGAAAAAGCTTGACTCGGCTCCGCTCGGAACTGAATTTGAGCCGAGTTGTGCTGATTTTTCTCCCTCGAAAAAATTTCGAGCAGCATCTAAATTAGACGGAACTCGACTCAACTCATCTCGGAGCTTGACTTCAACATGACTCGGTACAATCAATTCCACTCGAATCAAGTTCACTCAGTGTGTGTGTGTGTGTTTTAAAAAATTATAAAACTTAAACTCAAACTTAGCTCGTAGGCTTGAACTCGAACCCCGCTTGACCTGGCCTAAGTTGAGCCAAGCTTCCCAGTTAGGCTCAAAGACCAAGCAGAGCTGAGTTTGAGCTAGGGTAGCCTACTGGCTGAACTGGGCAAGCACGGCTCGATTCAATTCGTGTACAACTCTACTTAAGGGGTTGTATGCCACAAAAACAATGGTTGGATTTTTAAGTTACATGCCAAACGGATACAAAAGATTGTGTTTTCAATAGGGTTGTACACGAGTTAAGCTAGCTCAAAAAGCTCACTCGACTCGGCTCGACTCAGCTCGGATTGACTCAGCTTGAAAGGCCGACTCAAAGCGAGTCAAGCTTGTTTACTAAAGCTTGAGTTGAGTTCAAGCCAAGTTCGACCATGGTGTATTTCAACTCGACTCGACTCGAGTAATATATTATTATTATTATTATTATTTTATATATATATATATATATATATATATAAGTTTTACTAAAAAACCTTACCCGACTCTACCTGTCCCCATTCCCTCTTTTTCTTTCCCTTACCCTACCGAGGTAAACTCGACTCGACTCGAACCACTAGCTCGACTCAAACTCGACTCCAAAGCTTTGGCAAACAAGCCAAGCTTTAATGTTGAGCTCGAGCTTGAACTCGAGTATAGCATGGAAGAGTCAAGTTGAGCTTGGCCCACCTCGGCTCGCTCGGCTCGGCTCGGCTCAATGCACAGCCCTAGTTTTCAAGTCATTTTAGTAGTTGGGCCGCACATGCAAATGTTCGTAAAGTATTTAAAATATAATTACAAACTAAATATTTAAAATACCATATTATTATAGTTAAAATTTTAAATAAAATCATGATATAAAATTTACTCAGTATGATTTTTTGGCAATGATGTGTCCATGGCTGCCCTACTACTTGAATGATTATAATTGAGTTACATGTATGCATGTACACAAGATTGATCACCACCATTAAAAAAAAAAAAGATATTGGTGTTTGAAACCATGTCTTTTAACTATTTGGAAATTGAGTGCCTATCACTTACAAACTCAATCAGGACACTTTAGTGCCTGTCTATCAACCATCATACAACCGAGTATCAAAGTTTCTCTCAGTAATTGATGGGTTGTCAACTAAAATAAAATGGATCATGCGGCTTTTGCAATCTATTACTATAAAAAAGTAATCCATTGATTTATAATTAATAATACCCTATCACTACAATTTTTAAGGTGGGACCCATCCAAGGTTATGATTGTACACTCCCATCACTGAGTTGACTCATCCAAGCCATGACTCATTGGACCACCGAACTGAGTACTGAGTTCCTGCCTTTCAAACAATGCTCTGGTGTGTGACTGTAAAAATCTGGTGGGGTTAAGTTTACAGAAACCTTTTAATGCACCACCCACTTTATTAGGAATTGCCATCCATATCATGTATCTGGTCCGTCCATTAAGTCCATTCAAGTCTTTTTCTACTACCTATAATGATTGGATGATCCAAATTGTCCATTTAGTGGCATCAAGAAACGGATGTACGAGATCATTCGCAGTAGATATGTCTGGTAGTGAACGTTTAAGTCCATCCAATTGCCGTTATTTTGCCAAATAAAGGTGGACTGGACCGACGGTCGAATAGACATGTTACATGTGTACATATATACATACATATGGGGAAATGGTACTATGAGGTGGACCGAGCTGTGTGGACCCCACTGTGATGTGTGTCCAACATCTACTACATCAGTCAGATGCATGGAATGGGCTACAGGCTTAAAAATCAATTCAATCCATGACTTGGGTGGGCCACGCCACATACAAAAATTGAGAGGGGTTATCCTCCCATTAAAATATTCATGATTATTTATTGGGCCCACCGAGATGTGGTTTTCAAATCCAGCCCATCCATTGTGTGTGTCCCACTTGGATGAGGGTTCGGACCAAGTTTTAGCCGTATCCAAAACTCAAGTGGCCCCACCCAATGCTTTTATATGTTTTATGCATGTCTTCAAATGGTTTAGATGATATGGTCCACCTGAGTTCTACGTACGACTGATTTTTGAGATATCCCATAACCTACCTAAAAAGGGGATCCATCAAATGCACGATGTTGATGTTCGATGCATATTATGATGAGTCCACACAGCTAAACCTCATGGGAACCTCCCATGCCTATATATGATAAAGTCCGGCTTAATATTGATGATTATTCAAAATTATTAAAAGAAGTGCCTTCCCCCCAACAATTGTTTTAATCAACATTATAGATATTGTTGGCGGTAAAATACAAAGGCATAGTAAGAAATTCCAAAAATATCAAACTAAAAATAAAAAAGGAAGAGTATGGAGAGCTCATACACATTATTGTCTCTCTTAAAGACATATTTGTCCCTATAAGAAGAAGATCCTTAATGCACTGGTCCCAGCAAGTTTGACCCAAAGATATAACAACTCTCTTTCGAGATGAATGGCTTAGATCAGGTGCACTTAAGAATAATCGAACTGATTGGACTAAAGAGAACACATAAGAAAAATCATATAAGATAAGATTTTTGGATAGCTTTTGCAATAGAGAAAAGTCGTCTTTATAAATGAAAAATAGGTAGCATTGAGGCTTGAGGCGCATATGAGGCTCATTAATTATTTGGTTGGTGTGCAGTGGCTCTTTGTTTTTATATGCATGAAAAGACGTACATCGCCTCACCATGTCTTTAGCTGTGATCGCGACCGTGTAAGCAAAGTTGCACCCATAACATTCCTTTATTTTTCAATACAAAGAATTAGTCAGGAATTTTAATATAAAAGTTTAATTTTATTAATAAGCTTCTAATATAGAACAAAACTATACACAATTAAAACAAGTTTGTTGTTAGCAAAGAAAGAAAAAACAATTTTCATAAAATTTTCAATGTCCTTTTTTAAAAACTCATTTTAACCTAAGAGATATTGGAAATACAGTAAAATCTATATCATGTATAACTTGAGTAATCATGAACTATTTTACCCTAGCAATAAATCAAAAAAGATTATGAACTTCAAAATTTAAAAGATCATTAGAAAGAATATCCAACATATTTGAGAGTATTTAATTTAATCATTAATAAATTTTGTGTTTATCAATCTATAGTTCAGATCTTATGTGCTCCCATCATAATTTATAAACATTTTAACTGCTTGAACCATAATTCTTTTCCCATCAAATGCAATTGTATAGTGTATTATGTGGGGCCCACCTTGATGCATGTGTTTTATCTATATTGTTCATCCATTTTACCAGGTCATTTTAGTGCATGATACTCAAATCTCACGTGCTGAAAGGCAAAGTCTGTGTGACCTTACGAACAAGTTCGATGACAAATAAACATCACTGTGGGCCTTAGGAAGGTCTCAACGGTGGATGTCATTACCTCCGCTGACTCTTATGGTATGGCCCACTTCTTATTCTTCTTCTTTGATCTTCATCTTTTATTAACTCAACCACACCTCACCACCTAACCACACTACATTGGCACATGATCTATTGTCTTAGTGTTGAAATAGAGTTTGTCTACCAATGAGCTATGTAGCCAGACTCTTGGGGTGTGGTCTACTCGAGCTTTAGATATGTTTCAATTTTGGACTAGCGAAGTAGATGAATGGTGTTGATAAATCACGTACATCTACGTGGTGTAGGGTAGGGTCACCACGCAATCGGACGTCCCTTTCCATGTTTATCTCATTCCCATCTGCTGTGGACTTTTGTCTGCCTGTCTGTAGCCTATGCCCTCTCTCGCTGCGTTGTATGAGACCTGCACCCATCTTCAAAGCTACGTTCCTTTATCGCACGTCCCTTTATCGCACGTCCACCGCACGTGCTATACCACCCGGTCCCTTTTAATGTCTCTTTTTTGTTTTTACAAGTGTGGAAGTATCGATCGATGCAGAGCAGAATAAAGCGGATTTGTACATTTACCTCAATCCAGACCATCCAAATGGTAGAGACTGATGGGCCATATATCCAAATCACCATGAAGGGATGATTTTAACAGCTATATTAGTGAAAGAGACTGTTATAATGTGGAATAGTGAGTTATCAAAACTCAGAAACTAAATGTATAATAGCCAAAGGTTACAATCTTTCGATCACTTTGATTTTGCACATACATTCCATTTTCAACGGGAAGCTCCGTATGGACGGGCTAGATTTAGTTACCGTATTCAAATTTTATTATGGACGAGTGCATGAGTATGGATCACCATAATCTCCAGTGTATCTAATAACTTGTCGGAAAGAAAGGAAAGGGGTGCGGTTTAGGTGCGTCCCCGGCCTCACCTAAGAAAGTATGGCACTTACCGTGAGGCTACATTTATTTATAAATTGTAACTCCACGCCGTCCATTCGTTTTGACAGATCCTTTTACATCATTAGAGAAAAATAGAAGGAGATAAATTCTCTAGTGGACCACACCATAGGAAACAGTATCGATTGACCATTAAAAACTTTTTAAGGGCCACATAAGTTTTGGATCATGCTGTTAATTGTTTTTCACCCTACATCCATATTTTTTTGACCTTATCAATAGTTTGGATGAAAAATTTACATTAAGGAAACACTAATGTGGGCCCTAGAAAGTTTTAACGGTGGGATTTCAATCACCACTGTTTCTTCTAGTATGGTCCACCTGAGAATTGGATTTGTTTCATTTTTTGCCTCATACCCTAAAATAATCTGGCAAAAATGATGGACTGCTTAGATATAGAATATATACATCAAGATGGGGCCCAAGGTATGGGCCGTACCCTTTTCACAAGGGCCGGGCCCGCACCTAATCCCCTCCCTAAAGAAAGACTGAAAGAGTCTTCGCGTACGCTGTAATCGACCGACAGCGTAGGCCCCATCTCCCCTCCAAATTGCAATTCAACGGTTCCCGTGAGCCCTACCCGTGCCGCGTTTTGAACCCCTAAATACGATATTACATTGCACTTTTAATGAGAAAATTGGTGGTCTGAGAGAGCATAATTATCCGTACACATGCAGACAGAAGATGTATAATGGGACATATTCATCTCGAATTAAACGGTCTAAAATATGAGTAAATATATGGATGTCCCAAAAACATAAAAATTACACTAAATAAATGAAGTAAATAGCTGATGTGTGACCCACTAATCAGCGGCTAAAATTGACTTGCTAAACGATATTTATTCATCGAATAAACGACAATAATAGAACTACATGATCTTCTAATTGATCATATATTGGTATTATGGCTTATCTATGTGGGCCCCACCTTTTAACCGGCTTCGATTTAAGTTCGCAACTGTCCTCCATTCGTACTACGGAGGATTGCATAAGTATTGCTCCCATGCTCTACCATCGTATCAAACGACTAGTATATTGTTAACGAAATACCAACACGATTCGCGCGAAGAGAAATAGAAGAGATGAGTTACGCTATACCTGAGAACTTAGCACACGTGTGTGCGATCCACACCATTTATATGGTGGTCTAAAAGCGTATATTTTTCTCCAAAAATCCATATTAATTCACCTATCAGGTGGCCCACATGTGAACGCTAATATCGGTCGCAACGTTCACCCCAACCGTCGAGTTTCATTAACGGTTCTGACCCACATAAAGAAAAGTTCCTTTCTTATAATAAAATGTATGTCCACAGTTCTTTCAACTAAACAAACGGTCCAGATCTTACAAAGACACGCCTTTTGCCACACGTGCCACGACCAACTTCTCGATCTCTCCTCGCGCGAATCACCGTATCATTGTACAGAGCACCGCTCCTCCATTGACCAACGCAAAAGAGACATATTCACATACATCGTCAGTTAGAAACGTCAAAATACATCGCTCTTTCTTCCCGCTAACTCATCACTTTTTCCATTAAATCCAATCCGTTAAAACACCGTAAATTATCAAAAATTTTAAAATCAACTGACTGTAAAAGAAAACAACACCCTCATCAGAACATCAAACATACCAAATCAATCAAAATCCAACGGCCCAAATCAAACTAACATACATCCTAAATAAAAATAAGAAATAGTATTCTCACAATTTTAACGTATTAGATATTAAAAAATAAATATTTTGCAAGAAATAAGGCGCTGTACATGACATCTCCATACAACGCTATACAAGAAGAAGAAAAAAAAAGAGAGAAGTATTATTAAATTATAAAAGAAAAGAAAAGCAAGAAAAGCTGACGTCACCCTCCTTTGACTCCATCTCCTTTCCCTTCAAAACCACACTCCCTCTTTTCTCCCCTTTCCCATTCTCTCTCTCTCTCTCCTCTCTCTCTCTCGTCTCTGCCATTCTCTCCCCCTCCCCCCCTCCCCCCCCCCCCCCCCTCTCTCTCTCTCCTCTCTGCCTCTCTCCTCTCTCTCTCTCTCCCTCCTCTCTCAATCTCCTCTCTCTCTCTCGTCTGCCATTCTCTCTCTCTCTCTTCTTCTCTCTCTCCTCTTCCCCTTCTACAGGGTACATCTCTCCTCTCTCTCTCTCTCTCTCTCTCTCTCCTCTCTCTGTAGAAAGATGGTGAGAAAAGAGCTTGTAGTATCAGTTCCAAGCTATTTCAGATGCCCAATCTCTCTAGACGTGATGAAATCGCCAGTAAGCCTTTGTACGGGCGTTACCTACGACCGTTCCAGCATCCAGAAATGGATCGACAGCGGCCACAACACCTGCCCTGCGACCATGCAACCCCTTCTCACCAAAGATTTCACCCCAAACCGAACCCTCCAAACCCTCATCCGTTCCTGGCAATCCTCTCTCTCTCAATCCAATCCCACCGTCCATCTCCTCTCCCCACACCAAGCTCTTTCCCTCCTACATCAACTAGGCCCCACCACCACTCCACCCCTCCATTCTCTTTCCAAAATCGCCTCCTTCATCGACCAGGACCCCATCAAGAACCGAGACTTCCTCGTCAATGCCGGCTGCGTCCCTGTCCTCATCGGGGTTTTCCGCGATTACAACCAACGGTTGGATGTCGCTGAAGCCGTTGTTAGGGTCTTACGTCTCGTTTTGACGGATTCGATCGAGGCGGGGGTAATGGATTTGATTGATCGGAATTGGCTACTTGCCGTTCTGCGGAGAGGGAGCGTCGAAGCGAGAATCGATTCGGCAAGGATTCTCGAGCTGGTGTTTGTAGTCTGCAATGATGATCGCTCCCTTACGGAATTGGAAGGGGTTTTGTTTGAATTGTTACGGTTGATGAATTTGGAGAATGATAAAGAAGCGGCCGATGCCGGATTGTCGTGTTTGATCGCTGTATCCGCGCGACGGAAGCTCAGATCGCAGATCGTACGGCTCGGGGCGATCCGTGTGATTGGGAATTTGCTATCTGGTTCAGAATCTGCAGGTGTTGCTGAGAAGGCACTGAGGATGCTCGAGATGTTGTCTGGCTGCGCCGAGGGTAGGGCGGCTATATGTGAGGATCCGACGTGCGTCCCAGCGATTGTGGGGCGGATGTTGAAGGTGTCGGATGCCGCCACGGAGCGGGCGGTGGTGGTGTTGTGGAGCATTTGCCATCTGTTCAGGGATCGGAAAGCGCAGGAGGCGGTCACGAGGAGCAATGGATTGACGAAGATCCTGCTTCTGATGCAAAGCAATTGCTCGCCGGCAGCCCGACAGATGTGTGGTGATCTGGTGAAGATTTTTCGGGTGAATTCGAAGAGCTGCCTCTCGAGCTATGATACTAAGACGACGCATATCATGCCTTTCTGAATTGTAGAGTGTTTGGATTTGGATGGGAGTGAGGAAGAAAGGTGGAGAGATTGTAAAAACAAAGGCCAAATTTGTTTTGATTTTGATAGCAATCCATATAAAACACAATTCATTTGGATTCTATTTTGAATTTGGATGAATGGAATGATGGGAGTGAGGGTGCGTTTGGTTGCTCCAAATATCGTGAAATTTCATGATATTTTTGAATTGATAAATATAATGAGATGAACTCAAATTTAAGTGGCAAGTAAACAGGCTCTTAGGTTATACACTAAAACTCGGTGTATATATGTGATGACTTTGATGTGTGTTGTCCAATTGGCATTAAACCAACACCCACATTCATCCTATTTTCCTGACCGTTGGATCAATGGACTGGTAGGATTTATGAATATCAATGGTCCTGAGAGTGATGGGTTGATACTGACGATCTTGGTTATACATTGAATTTCTTTAGAGCCTATTTGGCATACGGCTAAAAATAAGTTCATCTCATTTTAGCTAATTGTGATCATGTACTAAAAATCATGATTTTTTGTTATTAGGATTATTTTTATCCATACCAAAAGATATCTAAAATACACAATTACCATTAGCTAAAATGAGATGAACTCATTTTTAGCCGTATGCCAGACATACTGAAAGATATCTAAAATACATAGAAATAATTTGTGCATTTTGGAATTTTTTAATACTGGCAAAACTGGCGGATGGCATGGATATACAAAATCTACATCAAGGTAGCCTCACTGGGTCATAAACATTCGCCATCTCTTTCTCGATTGAATGAGGACCATAGTTCTTTTATATATATATATATATATTATATATATATATATATATATAATATATATATATATATATATATATATATATATATATATATGGGAAAGGTTTTATACAGTCGAGTTCATGGGAACTCCCCATGAGGTCAAGTTGTGTGGGCCCCACCATGATGTATGTCGAGCATCAACACCGTGCATTTGATGGGTCCCCTTAAATTATGGGATATCCCAACAATCAGCCATATACGGAACTCCAGTGGGCCATACCATCTAAAATCATGTGAAGACATGCCTAAAACATATAAAAGCACTTGGTGGGGCCCACCTGAAATTTGGATGCGTCTGAAACTTGGTTTGACCCTTCATCCAAGTGGGACACACATAATATATGGGCTGGATTTTGAACCACATCTCAGCGGGCCCAAAAAATGATTATGAATGTTTTAATGGAGGGTAAACCCTCTCAACTTTTGTATGTGGTGTGACCCACACAAGTCACACATTGACATGATTTTTCAGCCCCCACTATGGAATGGTGCATCTACTGATGGGGTAGATGTTCGACATACATCATGGTGGAGCCCACACAACTCGACTCATGGGGAGTTCCCATGAGACAACATGTATATATAATTTAATCCAAAAGTAGATATGCATGGTTTATTCATGGGGGTTTGAATTTAATTACTAAATTAACTTTAATGTCTCTAATTAGTGAGATATGTAATTTTTGATGCAATGGTTGTAATAAGCTCACTAAAATATATTCTTTGCTCGAAAATGATGAAATTCCAAGTCTCGAATGGGCCACAAGCACAAGATCATATTTGAGTGACTAACCAACGATTTTTAATCATTGTTTTAGATAGACAATGTTTGGACAGTCTGGACAATGTTTGGACAGTACTGATCATTATTAGTGGGTCATGTGCCCAATAGAATGATAGTATAGTGACACACATGTTACACCTACAACTATTGAAATGATTTTAGGTGTAATCCAAGCTCTCATCCTCTTTGAGTGATTTGAAACCCTAGCTGCTTAATGCTGCCGAACAACAACTAGGGGATTTGAAACCCCTCAAATCCATGGTGCCAAACGACCCCTAGGAATATGCCGCTCTTTGGTTTGTATAGGTGGGGCTCTTTGGTTTAGTAACTAGATCTACTATTAATTTGGGTCAATGCTACGAATGGTCCATGGTATATAAACCCTACATGGATATGTGATTTTTTTAATTTGTATAAGTGGGGCCTTGATTGATTTAATTTAAGAATTGACATATTTGTTGTCGAATTTTCTTACATGATTATAATTTGTAAAAATAATTTTTTACTCAAAACTCTACTTAATGTGAATATATATTAGTTTTAAGTGATTAATAATATATTATTAAACAAGATTAACTATAACTTTCACCTAAAAGTGACTTGTCACTTAGGACTATAGCCATTATATTTTGATCATGGATCCAAAACGTTAATTAGGCTGCTTTAAAAAATTGAAAAGTTGAGGGGACAAGTACTTTTGATCAATGGCCTACAAAACAATGTTAAGGTGAAAATCTAACGGTTCAGTTCCTACATAGGGTATTTCCAGTCATCACCCATTAATAGTGTGACCCACCATATAAACGGGTTGGATCAATAAGACATGGCACCAATCCAACTAGGGGTGCGCAACCGTGTTTTTTGGCTAAGGGTACTCAAGAAGGCCTAACCCATGACCCCACCCAAGCCGAAATTCCAACCTAAGATGCCCAACCCAAACACAACCCAAGTTCCTCTAAAGTCAGCCCTAAGCCAACCCTACTCAACCTATCTTAAATGTATGTCATTATTCCCAACCACTTAGAATTTGATTGTATTTGAGTGCATTTAGAATTCCATAGTCATTTTGCATTATTAAAAGTAAATGAAATCAAGGTAATTGAAATACATTATGTTAATAAATTTTAAAATCTTATCATTTTGTTGTGATTGTAGTGTAATAGGAGTGAATTACCTTTTTTAACTTCTTTTTAAAGGCATAGTAGTGGCACATGTAACAAAGGTGTCATTAAGCTACTAATCTATTATACATGTGGCATGCTAATTATACCCAAAACAATTTAATAATTAGTTGCATAACTAAAATCACATTAACCAATTAATCTGAACAATTCAAGCATTGGACATATAAATCAATGGTTAAAACACTTTAATGAGCTATTTTGCTATCCTTATACCAAGGCCTACTTAATGTTTGAATTTTTGTTTTTGTTTTTTTTTTTTTTTTTCCAAAGTTTATATTTTAATGTGTTTATTAAAATCATTTTATCAAATATCATATATGTATACTAATTTAGAATATTAAAATTAATTTAGTAAGTAAATATACTAATGAATTTCAATGATCAAGCACATCTTATTTTATATGAGATTCAACCCTATCTAATTTGAGCCATCTAACCCTATCAAAACTCAGGTTGGGTGTGTCAGATTTGGTGAGCCTGAACCCAAGTTACAGCCTTAGATCTAAGGGATACAGTGCTGAAGCAACATAACAATCTATATCAATTTTGGATCTATATTCTGTGTGTAGGTGGGGCCCACCAAAGATTGTTCATGAATGTGGTGTTATCACTTTTCCATATACGGTTTGAAAGCCATCGATCGAATAACATGTCTTTTATTTACTAAGAAACGGCAATGTGGACATTGAACATGTGTACGGAGATGATCTCAGCCGATCAAGGAGGAGACGGACTCAAATGATCCAATACCGAGTTGAGAAAGAGAAAGGTGCCGCAATTGCTGAAAGTTAGTGACCGCTGACTGTGATTCGTACCAGTCGTAAATAAATAATAACAGAAAACCCGGACCTCGTTTGGATGGCCTGAGATTGAAATATTTTTGAATTAGTATTTTCTAGAAAGACGAGTGGACGCTTCTGCTTCGGAAATTTCTAATCTAAGAAAAGACGGAACTGAATTTGAGGAATGCTTGCTTTTGACTATAGTCAACACGCAAGTGCTCCAATGTGATCTGAGCCGTTCATCATGTGGGCCCCCCACTGTCAGTGTTCCTCGTTACATCCACAACGAGGCTTGGCCACTCGTATGGTGGGCCACACCTATATGAAGAACGAACCTTTTTAAATGAAATGTTAGCCAACGCCCAGGATTCAATTTCATGTCTGGCCCACGTGATGAGTGGACCGGCCTGGATTCTGGGCACAGTTTTCTAGACGTGTGCCACGTCAGCCAGTGTGGGCCACTTGCACCAAGATTCACAGCTTCCATTAGTAGCCTTCCCAGAACGAACGCGGATTAGGTGCGACCCGGATCCAGCCACGTGGGTGCGGTCCTGACCGTAGGCCCACCTACATGTATGTATTGTATATCCGTGCCATACATCCGTTTTGCCATATCATTTTAGTCCATGGTTTCAAAATTGGAGTAGATACACATCTCAGGTGGATCACACCACAAGAAACAGTAGTCATTGAATGCCTACCGTTAAAAATTCCCGCGGTCCACCATAATTTTTATTTTCCAACCCGTTGAAAAGATCCCACCGACCTAGATTAAGGATAATTCATCCAAAAATGAGGCAGCCAAAAAGTTTTTAACGGTGGAGATTCAATCCCTAATGTGTGGTCCACCTGTAATCTTTATCTGTTTTTGGACCATGTCCTAAAATGAGTCAGCAAAACTGATGGACAGCGTGGATATATAACACATGCATCAAGGTGGGCCCCACGGTCAGAGCCGCACCCACCTGGCTGGATCGGATCCCTGACTGTGGAGCCCACCGTGATGCACATGCCTTACATCCAAACCGTACATCCGTTTTTACAGCTCATTTTAGATTATAATTCCAAAAAATAAAGCAGATCCAAATCCACCACAGGAAACAGTGGTGATTGACCATTAAAAACTTCTATTGGGCCACAAAAGTTTAAAATCAAGCTGATATGTGTGTGGTCTGTTCATCTAGGTCTTTGTGACCTTATCAACAGGTTGGATGGCAAATGAACATTCGGGTGGATCCCAAGAAGTTTTTAACGGTGTGTATTCAATCACCACTTTTTACTCTGGTGTGGTCCATCTAAGATTTGGATCTGCTTCATTTTAAATTCACACATATAAATTGAGCTGACAAAACGGATGAACGGCATGGATGTAAGGAAAATATATCACGGTGGGCCCCGCAGTCAGGGATCCTCCGAAGTTGCGCCCATCTCTATGTAGGACATCAGTGAAAATGGTAGGCCCAGATCAGCCTAATTTTTAGTAGGGTGATATTCTTCTGTCGTTTTCACGGTAGTGATTTCCCACACGTGCGACATGTTGGTGGAATGATGGCAGAGCGTGGCACCGCTGCGTGTAGGTGATCGGTTATCATCTCAAAGAGATGTTATCTATAGGACATGTACAGTGTACAAAAAAGCAAAGCCAAACAAGTGACATTATTATTTGATGATCCAGACCGTTGATCTGATAGGATGGGCCCACAATGGTGGGACATGCCTGCCAAAAATTCCCATATCGGAAGATCCTGAACCTTCGTCTTTGATGGGCTAAAAATGTGGGACCGAGTAAATGAATGAACGGTCCATATTCAAGAGAAAAAGGGTTTAATAGGGCAATTGATGAGATATCTACGGCAGATACTGACCACAAGGACAAGCCATGGATATGCTACGGTTAAAAATCACATCAATCAGATTATTCTGACCTCTTATTCGGAGCTTTTTGTAGTCCAGACGCAGACCACTGGTCAGCTATTTTTAACCGTCCATTTCTTTTCTTCTTTTTTTTCTCAAATCAAGAGTTTGAATCATGCGATAGATATAATTTTATAGGCATGCCCCATCCAAGGTGGGGTCTGCGAGATGAACGGTGTAGATTTTCTACATGTATCATGTAAGTGATGCAATTAGCGTTTATTTACAAAATATATTGCTCGTGGGTGCTTTTCCAGCAGCTCCGGAGGCATGGGAGCACCGTGCGTCCATCCCAAACCGTACACGTGGCGTACATAGACAAATTAGAACCATCCATTAATAGGTGCAGTGGGTCATGTGCCATAGACAAAAATACACACTGGCTGGACAATCTCAGCTCTCTAGTTGGAAGGAGAAAACTAAAGGACAAAAATAATCAGCGGCTCATATTTAGTGAGAGAAAAAGGTCAAATTATTAAAAGGTAGGATCATCCGATCAAGATATTTTTCATTAAGATAGTCAATCAATGGAAGATCCTGTAGGATGAATGGTTCAGATCATCAGAAGCAAGTATCAAATTTATGGTATTTGATATTGGGGCACAAAAAGTTTCATTCTCCGGATGAATTGGAGCACTTCCCATAACAAAAAAGGTCAGGATCTTCGTCACTGAATAAAGTTAGAAGTAATAGAAGAATATATGTGTTGGTTGCTTTCCTTTGATGACGCAATTTGCTGACCGAACTCAGACCAACTACTTTCGACGGTTCGATCCGACTCGGTCCGATCAATGGCCGACCCAAGAGTCAGGGGTGTACATGAACCGAGCTAACTCGGTTAGCTCACTTGACTCGACTCGAAAAAGTTCTATTTGACTTGGTTCGAGGTTGAGTTCAAGCCGAGTTAAGCTGATTTTTTTAGCTCGAAAATGAGTTCAAGCCAAGTTCGAGTTGGCCCAGTTCGAATCAACTCGGATCAAACCCAACTTGGATCAAACTAGTTCGGTGACTCAGTTACTTTGATATTAATGTTGTTCACCAAGTGTTTGATGAAATGACTCAATGAAGTGTGGCTGCTGGCAAGGAAGGTATGTATATGAAATAAATACCCTTTTTTTTTTTTTTTAATGTTGCTTAGAAGGTGCTTGATAAAATACCTTTAAAATCATTACTATTGTTTTACATATAGTGAGATTTTAAAGGTGCAGTTCATATGTTTGTAAAAATGCTGCACAAGTGAACTCGGCTCAAGCTCGGCTCAAACTAGCCCAACCTGCTGACCGAATCAATTCGAGCTGGCCAGTCAAGCTCAAGGACCGAGCCGAGCCGAGTTCGAGTTGTGGTCAACTAGTGGGCGACCCGAGTCGAGCTGAGGCCAGCTCGACTCAATTCGACTTGGTGTACACCCCTACCCAAGACATATAAACATGGCTTTAAGACTCACCCAAGTCGACTCAAGCTCAGCCGGACCTGATCGGGTATGATAACCTGAGTTAACCCAACTTAGGTGAGTCGCAGACTCGACTCGAGACTGAACTAGTCAGTCCGAGTCACCAAGTTAATGAAAAAAATGGTTCAAATGGTTTATTTTCAAAAATGAGTTTAGGCAGGGATCTGTGGTCCACCATAATATATGGGTTTTATCTGTAATATTCATGCATTTTTCAAAACGAGGCACACTAAGGCTCAAGTTGACCACACTACAGAAAGCAGTGGTGATAATGACACCCACTGGTGAAACCTTCCTAAGGGCCACCATGATATTTATTTTCCATCCAACTTAATCATAAGGTCATGTAGACCAAAATGAAGGTAAAATGCAAATATCAGCTTGATCCAAAACTTTTGTGGCTCCCAAGAGGTTTTTAATGGTGAGCATTCAATCCCCACGTTGTGGTTCATTTTTGGGTTCATACCCTAAAGTAATCTAAAAAATGGATGGACCACATGGATAAAACCTGTGCATCTCGAAGGCTCCACAGAGCCATGCCTGGATAGAGCTGGGCAGCATCCAACCCGAACCGAAGGCTAGGATCGGGTCGGATCGAGTAGGCCCACTCAAATCCGACCACACAATGAGTCGAGTTCGGGTTAGTGGCCAATCTGAACCGATTCGATCCGATCCGATCCGATCGGGTCCTATAAAGAGTATTTTTACTTCTTAAAAAAAAAAAAAAAAACTTTTTTACTACCGCTCTCTCTACCCAAAAGAAAACCCTAACCGGTCCCGACCCCTCTTCTCCACCTGATCGAGATGGGTGCAGCGTCGCTCGATCTTAGATGACAATATAAGAGCATAAAGGTAGGCAAAACAACCCGTTTCCAAATCGGGAGTTATTTGATACTCTGGTTGTGTACATTTTAATACGCTGGCACTTCAAACTGGTAGAAGTGGAATACACTAACTCAATCCAAACTGATGTTACGTCTAAACATCAGATTAATTTCATCATCCTAAACTCTAATTCTTGGACACTCGTTTCTTGAAATAATATCATTGAAAAAAAATTCAACCCTCCAATAGATGTCCACAAATCTGATAGTGGTATAACAAAAAAAGGTTAATTTTGGTTTATTCTAAACTTGAATACATTAAATTGGAATGTTTAATTTGATTTATTTGTATGCCAAAAATACAATTTCTAAGTAATTTATAAGTGCATGTGTATCATTCAACACACATTGACAGAGTATCAAAGTTTCTCTTTCGAATTCGGATAAGGATGACGCAAGACTCATCAGATTTTTTTTTTCTTTAAAAAGAAATGAAAAGAAGGGAGTGGATTAGGTGTGGCCCGGGTCTCATTCAAGACGGTGTTGTCCTTATCGTGAGGCCTACATTGATGTATTTATTATATATCCATGCAGTTCATCCGTTTTTTAGATCATTTTAGTTCATTAACGAAAAAAAGAAGAAGATCCAAATTTCAGGTAGACCATACTATAGCCTAATCCTAAGCCCTACCATAACCCGATCTGAACCGTACCCAACCCAATCTGTCACGCCCTGAAATTCGGTACTCGAGTTGGCCAGACCCGACTCCGAATCTCAGGTCATGATTTAATATTAAACATTCACAACCACACTTAATTAATCTCATTACAATAACAACGTTCATCAAATACAATCTTTAACTATTACAACCTAAACTCACTTCTAAATTCTTATTATACATTTTTTTTTCATCGGTACAAATAAAAGATAATTAAATTGATGATTGGATCTTCACTCCACTTTGCCCTTAACTAAACTTTGATGCCCTGAAATACTGTTATTTTGGGTATGAGCACAACCGCTCGTGAGATCTTATCCAACCAAATCTGAAATCTCTAGATTTATATCAAACAAATAAATAATAAAAGTACTTTCTCAGAAT
This sequence comes from Magnolia officinalis, assembly GCA_021015155.1. NCBI lineage: Eukaryota > Viridiplantae > Streptophyta > Magnoliopsida > Magnoliales > Magnoliaceae > Magnolia > Magnolia officinalis. The sequence continues at coordinate 83,066,591 of JAJHSJ010000006.1, forward strand.
TCAAAACATGAATCAAAATATTGAATATTAAATATAACATGAATGCGATGCTGGAATCATAAAGACGTACTGAATGCTACACTATCATGAATTCAATAATAAAATTAAATAATCATCACATCTTACAACACCGTACCTAAGTGTATGGTCACGTTGCATTAACGCCCACACACTGATACCTCATGGTGAGAGACCATTTATACGTTAGTTGGTCATACTACTGCTCCAGTTGTACCTCTGACGTATGTTCGCGCACACAATTGTACTCATACGCCGTACACAAAGGAGACTCCGAAGGATCCAACGGGTTATAGGGTCTTTCACCCAAGGGACACGATTGCCCTACTTGCTAGCTTTAGGGTCTCTTACCCAAGGGACACGATTGCCCTACTTACTGGCTTTAAGGTCATTCATCCAAGGGACACGATTGCCCTACTTGCTAATACCACAATTATTTTCTCATTTTCATTCTTTTTCCAAAATTTTGTAATCAGTAGAGATGAATGCATGTCATGAATTATTCCAAAATCAGTAGTGAAATAATTTAAACGTTTAAATCCCCATACAACAATGCAAGTTCTATACAAAATGTACAGAAATTCGATGCCGTAAAAATTCAATTCCTGAAATTTATTGAAACATCGAGCTATTTTTTTGTCTTTTTAAAAAAAAAAACTAAAATTTAAAATCAAATTAATTAATATTATTTTAAACCAATTAATTTAAATCAATTACTTTAACGCAGATTTAAGGTCTAAATCTTAATACCTGATTTCAAAAATAAAACTTAGATTAAAATTTAACTCTACAAGTTAATCAGATTCAGTAAATGCTAAAATTTAGAAAAGTAAATATTAGGTATAAAAGAATTTGACAATATTAATTTAAAGTCATTATGTAAAAAAATAAAATTTTAAAAATACAAAAATCAGAAAGTTCATAAATAGAGGAGAATCACCCACCTGATATTTGGACCGTCGATTTTTGGACTAAACCATACGCCTACGACCTACTTAGTGTCGTATGCTAGACCTAACCCATGCTTACGCTCTCAACGAGTTTCTCCCGCTAACGCAACACATAGCATTAACTTGCTGTCTACATTCGGTGGATTAAGATTTTCTACTGTTCGTGTTGTTGGACTGATATGGTATGTAAGATGAATCACTGTTTCACAATCGAAAATATCAACAATATAAACTTTTATTTCTAATTAATAATTCTAGTTATCCTTTTGTTGAAACTTTAATAATTCAAATACTTAAATAAAATATTATTTTTACTATTATTTAATTTAGGAATTTCTGTGAAATAATGTACAAGAAATTTTTAACTTCAATTCTAAAATTTTGAAAATTTTCTTAAACTTAAGTTCATTTAAATTTAATTTAATTAACTCTTCAAATTTTAGAATTAAAATTTAAATTTTAGTCTTTACAGAAACAAAAAATTATCACACTGATTTCTATAATATAATATTAATAACGTAATTAAATTATTATTTGATAATTTAAAATTTATTTTATATATATATATATATAATATATTTTTTTAATCTAACGATTTAAATCTAAATTCAGAATTTTATTATTATTTATTTTTAAGTCTAAATTGAATAAGTTTAAGGAAGATATTAATTTGGATTTGGATACTATTATTATTATATTATATATATATATATATATATATATATATAATTTTTTTAATCTAACGATTTAAATCTAAATTCAGAATTTTATTATTATTTATTTTTAAGTCTAAATTGAATAAGTTTAAGGAAGATATTAATTTGGACTTTGGATACTATTATTATTATATAAATGATTTGTTACAACATTATATCAATTTGATTAACCTTGTTTTATAATTGACTATCTAAATTAATAAATTTACTTTTGTTTGATTTTGATACATTTAATATATTTATTATATTACTTTTATGTTAAATTATTAATGTTAACATTTACATAATTTTAAAAAATAGTAAATTATATTTATTACAACTTTTATATATTATTAATTAAAAATTTTGTATTTTGTTATTTATAACATAATCATATAAATAACACTAAATACTTATGTATTAATTATGTAATATAATATTATCTTATACATGTTTACTTTTATTATGTTATATATTTTGTCATTGCTTTTTGTAACCTACAATTATATTATATTATTACTATATTATTATAAAACATAATATTTATATTTTACTATACCTTAATGATCTTATAAACCTTTTTTATTTATTTATTATATATCATATTAATACTGCCTCTACTGCCTTACATATACAATTATATAATTTATATTTTATTTTTTATTATTTATATTTTATTTTATATTATAATCATATTTGTTTATATATACTTATTAATCTTACATCATTTATATTCACAATTCTGCATAATGTATCATCATATTTTAAATAATTATTAATTATATGTTCTGTTTATACTGTAAATATTATACATATATGTAAGGTAATATAATTTATTTAGAATTTATTGATTTATTTTTTTTTTTTTTTTTTTTTTACTTTTTTACTTTTTTTATATATATATATATATATATATATATATATATATATATATATAATATTTCGGATTAATTAAACGTTTAATAACTAACATACTCATTAAAAATATTAAAATTAATTCAATTTTACTAATTTAAATAAATTCATAAATTAATTTGAATTTAATCTATTTTTAATAATTTACTTTCATATTAATTAATTTTTTAAAAAATTAGGAACAATTCATATTTATTTATTTTTTTAATCTTAACAAAACATTTAAGAATTAATAATTTAAAATATAATCTTAGATAAATTATTTATTTTATTCTGTAATTTTATTTTATTATATATATATATATATATATATTTTAGCATTAAATATTAGAAATATATAAAATAGAATTTAATACATGAGTAGGATTTCCTACATAAAAATTCAACTGACATTAATATTCCTATAAAAATATTGGATTAAATAAGAATAATAAACAATTGAAAATGATAAATTCCACGATAAGATCACCTACCTTAAAAGTCTGATGATCCGGCCTCGCTTTAATCTCTCTGTCTCTCTTGATCTACAGAGCTCTCTCTATATCTCTCTCTCTAATTTGATTTAATTGATTCCTTTGTTTTCTCTCTCTTTTCTTTTTTTTTATATAAAAGGGTGCGTAATGGAATGGAAGAGTGGGGGTTATGGGACGGTTTCATTTAGTGGGAGGTTCGAGGGCCATTACCGTACAAAAATGAGGGAAAGTGGAGAAAGTGGTTTAGTCGTGCGGAAGATTTAATTTTTTTTATATATAATTTTAATTTTCAGATGTGGTGGGTCCTACTAACGATGACATAAATCTACTTCGTCCATCATCTCGGCCTGGCCAAGCGAAGATATAAGGCCAAAAATGAGGCTGATCCAAAACTCAGGTGGGACACAAGAAAGCAGACAGTGGGGTTATTCTCACAAAAAAAAATGAGTTATTCTTGATTTATATTTTATTTTTTAACAACAATCTAGTGGTTAAGATCGGTTTAATCTCAATGCACAGTCAATAGTTGATGTTGGCTAGATTTGGATTAGTTAATAATTAAACACGTGGTCTTAAGTATATGAGTTGAGAGAGTGCATTACAAATAAACTTATATATATTCTACCAAAATCATGTAATCATTAATGACATTAATTAATAGTTCGCACTAAACAAAACAATCACACATATCAATGGTCACAATTTGCATGAGCCGATGATGCATGTGTGCATGGATGCGTGGATGTATGCATGAATCTATGTGTGTATACTCCAATGAAGGCAATTGTACATAAATGTATGTGTACGCACCTGTACCAAAATCCTGGGTCATTAAATTCTACCATCCTTACAAGAATTTCGTCCCCGAAATTCCAGCACACCCACCAAAAGGGCTGATGAGGATACTCTTTATAATCAACTATATGTGTAGATGTTCACTACATTCCATGTGTAGTATAGTTTCGTGTGACTACAAGCGTGTGTAAATTGCTAAACGAATTTGGATTATTACACAATCCGGCTCGGTTTCCCTGATCAAGTCGGACTCGATTCGGGTCAGGCCAGCAGGGCATCAGACCGGATCGAGTCAGCTGACCTGGACTCGATCCTGGATCGGATCGAGTTCGGGTCAGTCACTTGAAAATTTCAGATCGAGTCGAGTTGAACCCAATCCGGTCTGATTCGACTCGATGCCCACCTCTATGCCTGGACGGATTATTGTCCAAGTAGGTGAAGGGCACAATTCGCTTCCCTTTTGGGTACCACCTACATCTACTTCAGGCATAAATATGATTTTTGAAATTACGTGTGGTGTGCTCCGAGCTATGCATGTGGAAGTTTGGCGGACCTAAGGAATGAATGGCTATGTCTTAAATGGGGATGAATAAGACCACTAAAAATTTTGTCAATTAAAATATAATTACCTACTTAAACTAATATGTTAATTTAAACTAAGAAGACAATTAACACTAAAGCTTTCAAGCAAGAGTAGTTCCAATCACAAAGACTAAAAATGATATTCTAATTCAAGCAACTAGTTTATAAATGATAGTGAACTTATCTGTGAGATGTGTTACCAATCAATACCTAGCATACATCTACTCATACATACACATAATTCAATAATTAAATTCATAGGCATAAATAAAAATGTGCTCAAATAACAATCACAAACACAAGTATGTATAGTGGTTCAATTTACCTACTCAACTCCCGGCGGACGCACTCTCTTTGAGTGTATCGGTATTTACAATTGGAAGTTTTCAACAGGTTCACCTTTAACCTTTATAGTCCCACACAAGGACCTGGGTCTACACAAAAACCTAACTCACGCTTCTACTGGATGCTCACTTAGAGACTTAGTTGGTTTTTTTATCGGCTAACCAACAATCTCAATCATAGTATAAGGACCAGTGTTTAGTCCCGCTGGAGGCTCCCACGGAGACTAACACGTACACACTCGTATCTAGTGAATTCGGCCCTACACAAGAGCATAAGTCCTACACAAGAACCTATTCGAATTTGGGTTACAAACTCTTACCATCAATACTATACAATGAAAGAGAGTATGGACTCATACATAACACTTGTAGGATTGAGCCCATTTGATGTGTCATGCTTAAGTAACTTTTTTAAAGCTCTCCGTGCTTGAATATGCTCCTCAATTGTTCCCATGTTTGTTGATATCGATGTTCAACTCCTCGTAAAACACCTTTTATGCGTGCTTCATTGAGGTGATTAAGGTGATGGGAGGGTGATAGAATCCTGTACAATTAATGAGATAATTGAAATCCTAGGGAATTCACCTAGATGGATCTTCTAGATATATATATATATATATATAATATATATATATCTATATATATATATATATAATATATAGTATATATATATATATATAGGGTCTAATCTCTAGAAAATGGAGTTTAAGTTCATTTTCTCATTGGAAGTTGGAATCCTCATTAGAGTGTCTCATAAAAATTACTTGAAACTCATGGGATTAGAAGTTTAGGATGTGGGATATAAATGTGAAATCACCTAGCCTTCCATTGCACCAAAAATACCTCAAAATTGTCAAGAACCGAATGTCCTATATAAAGGAATCAAGTTTCAACAGTAAAATGATTTTTTTTTAAAAAAAAAGAGCCGAAAATGGTTCTGTCGATGGCTTCGAGGTGGTTTCTCGATTGCATCGAGAAACTCAATATTCCAGCAGAGAAATTGCTAGATAGTTTGCAATCTTTTACTTGATATCATCGAATGGACCCTTTGATGTCATCAAATGAGACCTCGATCCTATCGAAAAACTCGGATAAAATGATCACAACTTGCTGAGCATGTTCGAAATGACTACTTGATGCAATCAAGGGGGCCCTTCAGTGTCATCAAATTGGACATCGATGCCATCGACAAACTCAGATAAAATGATCACAACTTATTGGACATATCTGAGATGACTAATCGATGCCATCGAAGACCCATCGAGGACTGCTCAATGGAATTGAGAACCACTTAAAAACTGTTATTTTGGACAGTGTGTTTTTATAGTAGCGTCACACCTCTTTTAGCCTTATTTATCATATTCCAATTGAGGCTTCTAAGGTTGTAAATGATCAAATAAGGTTTACCTATAAAGGTTATGATCATCTAGAGGCTAGGGGTTGTTTTGGGTCAAGGGTTAAGGTCATCAAGGCACCTCATTTACTTGTTTTTTGTTCAATGATGCTTCATGTCCTCTTGTGTATTCGGTCTTCAACTTCTAAAGGCTTAAGCGACTCCCTAACACACCAACACATGTGATTAACAAACAAGGCGCACAAATAAATGTACTAACAATTTTTAAGGGGAGGAGATTAGTTGTTACCAGGCTAATGGCTTAGTGGGTGTTACCCTTGTCATGCATGGCTCACCTTGATGAATTTGTTTCATACCCAAGCCGCCCATCAATTTTCTCAACTCATTTAATTAGCTCATCTCAAAATTTAAGCATATCCAAATCCTTGGTGGACCACTGAAAAACATGATGAATGACCATTAAAAGATTTTTTTAGGCCACAAAAGTTTTGGATCAATCTAACATTTGTATTTTCCCTTTATTCCGTTTTGTTTGACCTTATCAACAGGTTAGATGGAAAATAAACATTACGGACTTTCTTATAGTGGGCCTAGGGAAGTTTTTAATGGTAAGTGTTTAATCATCACTGTTTCTTGTGGTGTAGTCCACATAAGATTTGGATATGCTTAATTTTTTTGTAAAATGTCCTAAAATGGGCTATAAAAACGTATGGACAGAGTGGATATACAACATATGATCAATGTGGCCATACAGTAAGGGTAACACCCGCTAAGTTGTTACTCGGGTAAGACCGAATCCACTCTCACTTTTAAGACGGTTTCTGTCATTGGTCGAGTCCAAACAGGTCACATCGATGATCTAACCAGCTCAAGCCCAAGATATTTTATTGTACCCTATTTGAAATACCCAATGAGGAAAGGACGTGTGTTGTTGCATGGAAATGTATAACATGCGAAAGATCTTTAGAGATATTTGGAGCGCTTTCTACAAAAGTACAGCTAGCGCTAAGCTAGATGATACACGTCATTTAATAACAAGGCACGACCGAGAAGTTCAAGGGACATAAAGCAATCGGGAGAAGATAAACAATTAAAAAGAATCAAAGATGTTGAAGGATGTGAAAGACTGACGTAGTAATGATTCAACTGTCGTGACTATTGAAGTAAAGAACAGAAACGGATACAGAGTATTTGCATAGCAGATAAGCTTATAAATATTTGCATAACAGATAAGCTTATAAATAAAAACACCCTGATCCATAGCTCAAGTGGTAGACTGAGTGAAAGATATCTCGTTTCAACACCGAGGTCTTGGTATCGATTCTCTAGTGGGGGTGGCTAACACTGGTGTGTGAACTGACAGTGGGGTGTACTAACAAGAAAAAAAAAAAAAAAAACTTAATAAAAGGAAAAATCAGCAAAACAAATAGTCTCATACCAATTAAACAAATCAATCAATGTATCTTTCCTTATCATAGCTATAGCTCTATCTTAGGAGTAGCGATAGTCTTTAGCGGTAATCTTTAACTATAATTTGAGTCTACGCTCATACGCTGGATTATTTCTATTTCAGTATAAGCAGTTCTTTATACAAAAAGGCTCCTTGCAGTCCCGCCCTCCATTCGATTGTGGGTATTCATTTTTCTGTGTGATTGTTTCTTATTGTCTGGTATACCAAAAGTCATTTGTACGGAAAGCAGAGTGCAACCCACTTGGGCAGAAAAACCCTACCCTCAAACAATCTCATGGTTGTCTCTAGGGGTGTACACGAACCGAGCTAGCTCGTTTAGCTCGCTCGACTCGACTCGAAAAAGCTTGATTTGACTCGGTTTGAAGCTGAGTTCGGGCCGAGTCGTGCTGATTTTTTGAGTTCGAGCCAAGTTCGAGCAGGCCCCAGCTCGACTCGACTCAGATCGAATCCAGCTCGGATCGAACCAGTTTGGTGACTTTGTTACTTTCCCATTGATGTTGCTCACCAACTGTTTGATAAAATGACTTAACGAGATGTGGCTAGTGGCAAGGAAGGTTTGGTTGGTGGCAAGGAATGTTCGGCTGGTGGCAAGCAAGGTATGTACATTAAACAAATACCTTTTTTTCTTTCTTTTTTTTTTTTTGGTTTTTATGTTACTTAGAAGGTGTTTGATAAAACACTTGTAAAACCATTGCCCCTGTTTGTAAAATAGTGAGTTTTTGAAGTTGCAGTTCAGGTGTTTGTGGAAATGCCTCAATGGCGAACTCGGCTCGATCTTGGCTCAAACTCGACCTGAGCTGGCCCGAGCTACTAACCGAACCGAGCCGAGCTGGCCAGTCAGGCTCGAAGACCGAGCCGAGCCGAGTTCAAGCTGAGGTTAACTAGTGTTCAAGCCAAGTCAAGCTGAGGCTAGCTCGACTTGGTTCGACTCGATGTACACCCCTAATCGTCTCATAATAAACTTGTGCGAGTGGCTAAATAGGGGACCGATATTCTCAGGTCTCGGTTATAAATGATCGCATTCGACATATCTGCCTATCTTAGCGTTTGGGGGTTGAAGTTGTTTGGTTTAAATTGAGCCGCACAATCGGTTCTAGCATGCCTGCACACACCACACGTGACAAAAAACAAACCGAGAGCCAACAATATTGAGTCCAAACATGGTTTTAAGACTCGTTGGAGTCAACTGGGCCCCCATCAAACCAACCCGATTGATTCGATATCCTGAATCACCCCCAACTCAGGCAAATCGGCACATGACTCAAAATCGAACCAGTCCATCCGAGTTGCTGAGTCATCCAACCATGTGTATAAATGAACAAAATGACAGGAGCTAAGCAGCCAAGCACACGCATCATACAGCGTAGGACCAGTTGAACTGGATTGTTTCAACGGTTTCTTTTCCAAACTGGGTTTTAGCCTTTTAGGCGACCTCATCTGTTTTGTTTGTATGGTTCGATTCAGCCAAAAGCAGTCCAATCGTCTGACCTGATCCGGTCCCCTTAATATTTTAAAATCCGGGCCGGACCCAGACCGTTTCTTTCATCAGTTCAGTCCAAACGGGTCGGATCAATAGTCTGACTAGTTCAACCCAAGACATGTCTAAACACAGTTTTAAGACTCATCTCAGCCAGACCCTATCCAGTTCGGCCCAACTCAAGTAAGTCACTGAGTCATTTAATCATGCATCATACACCATAGGAGATTAGGTGTGCCCTCATGGCCTCACGCAAGATGGTGCAGCCCTTACCATGGGGCCCACCTGATGTATGTATTCTATATCCATGCTGTTTACTCAAAAATGAAGATGATCCAAATCTCATGTGGACCATCCTATAAGAAATAGTGGTGAATGAACACCCTACTCTTAAAAACTTCCCAGGGCTGACTATAATGTTTCTGTAATGTTTATTTGCCATCCAACCTATTGATAAGGTCACATAAACATAGATGAAAGGGAAAAACAAAACAAAAAACAAATATCATATTATGGAAAACCTTTATGGCCCATTAATGGTCAATCACCATTGTTTCCTAATAGTATGGTCCGCCTGAGAATTAGATCTGTTTCATTTTTGGGCAGCCCTAAAATGATATGGAAAAAAGAATGGACGTCAAGACCCCATGGAAAGGACCGCACCTAATCTGCTCCTAATCCCATTGTCTTTTAAAATCTTAACCCGATTTTATTGGAGTTTTTATTGTTAGTTCAGTCCAAACAGGTCAAATCAATAATCCGATTGATTCGATCATAGACGTCTGTAAATAATAGTAAAGATATAGTCCTTCCAATAGTAGCATTCCTACACGGCAGACTCCTTTTAAATAATAGTTTTTATAATGGAATTATATAAATTTTTTCTTTCTTTCTTTTGCATAAAGTTAACTAAAAATTGATTTGGATATGCATACACGAAGGAATCAGAATATTTTACAGCCATTAGTCTTCGGTCCAAGTGGCTTTTTTTTTTTTTGGGTTAGCTTGGTAGTACACACTCATGTGAGTACACACACTCCATGTTAGCCACCCCCACTACGGATCGATACCAAGACCTCAAGTGTTGAAACGAGGTATCTCCACTCAGTCCGCCAGTTGAGCTATGGATCTGGTGATGTAGAGCGGGTCGCGGACAATTACATGGCAAAGATGGATCAGAAAAGGCCCGGTCGGCGACAGAAGTGATCTGGACCATCAGACCTTAAATCAGGCGTATCTCGCAATCCGGGATGAGTTAGCGGACGAAAAATATATGATTTTGGGGTAGAACGAGCTACTTTAGCCAACCAACCCTGCTATGCCGGGTTGCGACGCTCGGAATTGCAAAAAACCCCTGATTTGACGGTCGTTTCCCTGCTTCAATTTCATTTTTACTATAAATAGTAAGTTTTAGTTTGCTTATAACTCTCATCCGTCGGGCTTTAGGAGTTGCGCCCAACGTGAAAAGAGCTTAGAATAATTAGGAGAACGGGTTGGTGAAGCCAAATAGGACACTTACTATTTTTGGCCGAAAACCTTGCGCACTAGTAGACATCACGACCGTCTATAAATAGTAAGTTTACTATTTATAGTAAGTCGCGAATTCTAGGAGTCCTAGTTGTAGTTTGATTCTGATTTCTTTCCCATTGCTTAGTACCCTTATTTAAGGGTTGTGAACTCATTTTTATGAATTATTAAGTTATTTCGAATTTATTTAGAATTTATTTCTATTTTCTACTCTCTTTTCTCGTGGATTCGAGAAGTCTCTGTGAGGAGTCCAGAGAAGTTCCGTGGATTCGGAATATTATCTCTTGAGGAAGACGGTGCTCGACCTCACGTCCTTCCTGCGTCAGTTTGGTACCAAAGCGAGGTTTCTCCTCGGGTCGATGGCTTCTAACGACAGGTCGGGCAACAATCCCATAGGCGGTGCTCAAGGAAATTTTCCTTTAACGGCGGCAACTTTTCAAGCAGCGCAGCAAGAGAATCGACAAGCCATGCAAGGCTGCAGGCTTCCATGGACCGCATAGCGAATCTCTTGGCAGAAACCCTAGGGCAACTCCGTGTTCCTGGTGGTAATCCTCCACCACCATTGCTGAAACCCGTAATCGCCCTGATCGCAGGATATATCAGCAGTGCATCCAAGGGTCCGTCTCTGAGGACGGGGGTTCCAGTGAAGAGGAGATCGATGACGTGATCTTCCAACACCCCAGGCAAGGCGGCGATCGGGTAGATCGAGACTTCAAGATACGGGTTGATATTCCTAACTTCAATGGCCAGCTACACATTGAGGATTTTCTCGATTGGCTTTCTGAAGTTGAGCGATTTTTTGACTATATGGACATCCCTGAAACAAAGAAGGTCAAGCTTGTGGCCTACAAGTTGAAAGGAGGAGCTTCAGCTTGGTGGGAACAACTGCAACTCGCACGAACCAGGCAGATGAAAGCACCAATCCCACATGGCAGCGAATGAAGCAGCTACTACGTGCCCGATTCCTCCCTAGCGATTACGATCAGGTATTATTCCAACATACCAAAATTGTCGACAGGGTAGTCGGTCGGTGAGAGAGTATGCAGAAGAATTTTACCGCCTAGCGGCGCGCAACGATTTGGTCGAGACTGAATCGCAGCAAGTCGCCCAATTCAACGGTGGATTGCGTATGGCGATACAGGATCGGGTCCAGATGCAGTCCGTCTGGACAATGAATGATGCGATCAAGTTGGCTACTCGGGCGGAAGCGCAACTTGAACGTTCTAATACATGGGCCTATCCTACTGCGAGGATCACTGCGGCAGGTCCACCCCAGGGAGCTCCACAGCCTAAGGGGAAGGAGCCCGTAGGAGCACGCACTCAACCTCCTACGTCTGAGAATCGAGATCAGGGAAGCGGGCAAGCTAGACCCCAAAGGGGCGTGTCGACTGCCGCTGGTCTAAGTACAATCCCGAACCCTTATGCTCGGCCAAGACCCAACAACTGCTATCGTTGTGGCCAACCCGGCCACCTGTCAAATACTTGTCCCCAATGAAAAGTGGCAAACCTCGCCATTAATGATGGTAGTGCTGATAACGCTTATGAAGATCCAAATATTAAAGAACAGGAGCATACTGCCGAGGACGAGGTACATGATTCAGATTGGGTTCAGCAAGATCACGGCGAGTCGCTCGTCGTGAGGCGGCTATTATATGCGCCAAGAAAAGAAGTGCATCCACAGCAGCATAACATCTTCCGCACTATGTGTACGGTGAATCGAAAGGTTTGTGATGTGATCATAACAGTGGAAGCAGCGAGAACATTGTCTCCAGGGGCATGGTGGAAAAATTGTAATTGAAAACAGAGCGTCATCCCTCTCCATATACAATCGGTTGGATCAAGAAGGTCAGCGAAACAAAGGTAACTGAACGGTACACCATATCCTTTTCAATTGGCAAACATTATAAGGATGAAGTAGTATGCAATGTGGTTGACATGGAAGCATGTCACATACTACTCGGTCGACCCTGGCAATCTGACCGTGACGCCACTCATAAAGGGCGAGATAACATATATATCTTCGTCAAGGACGGCCGGAAGACCATATTGGCCCCTATGGATCCAGAAGGACCACCTGAAACTTCTAAAGTGGAGGGTCGTTTTCTCTTAACCATTCGGGACTTCGTGGAAGAATCCAAAGAACAGGACAGACTTATGCATTAATTGTAAAAGGGGAAGAACTCGAGCCTACCATCATCCCTGAAAGACTAAGGCCCTTGTTACATGAATTTCAAGAAATCTGGCCCGAGGACCTTCCCGATGGGTTACCCCCTATGCGAGATATCCAACACCATATCGACCTTGTCCCTGGGTCCAGTTTACCTAATCGTCCTCATTATCGAATGAGCCCGAATGAGTGCAAGATTCTGCAGGGACAAGTGGAGGAACTGATCCGTAAGGGTCTTATTCGAGAAAGCATGAGCCCATGTGCTGTACCAGCTCTGCTAACTCCAAAGAAAGATGGGCTTGACGCATGTGTGTCGACAGCCGGGCCATCAACAAGATCACCATAAAATACAGGTTTCCTATACCACGGTTGGATGATAGTTGGATATGCTAGAGGGTGCGAAAATATTCTCTAAATTGGACTTAAGGAGCGACTACCATCAGATTCGAATACGGCCGGGTGATGAGTGGAAAACAGCCTTCAAGACCAAGGAAGGATTGTACGAATGGATGGTCATGCCTTTCGGTCTTTCTAATGCGCCTAGCACATTCATGAGATTGATGAACCAAGTTCTGAAACCTTTCATTGGGCGGTTCGTTGTGGTTTATTTTGATGATATTTTGATATACAGTCAAGACGAAACCACCCATATGGAGCACCTCAAGAAAGTCCTTCAAGTGCTCACTGAAAATAAATTGTACCTCAATTTAAAAAAGTGTAGCTTCATGACTGATAGCCTATTGTTTCTGGGTTTTGTGGTTACATCCACGGGCATTCGAGTGGATGAGGAAAAGGTGAAGACAATCAGAGAATGGCCGGTTCCCAAAAATATTCACGAAGTACGAAGTTTCCATGGACTAGCGACATTCTATCGTCGGTTCGTGAAAATTTTCAGTAGCATTGTGTCACCGATCACAGATTGCATGAAAAAGGGCAGTTTCAGTGGACTGACGAAGCCGACAGGAGCTTTGCAGAAATCAAGCGCAAATTATCCACGACCCCGGTTCTTATACTTCCCAACTTTGACAAACTGTTTGAAGTCGAATGTGATGCCTCATATGTCGGGATTGGGGGAGTTTTGTCTCAAGAAGGTAAGCCGGTAGCCTTCTATAGTGAGAAACTTAGTGATGCACGCAAGAAGTGGTCTACATATGAGATCGAGTTGTACGCGGTGGTCCAGGCACTGCGACACTGGCGACATTATTTGATTCAAAGAGAATTCATACTTTACACGGACCATCAAGCCCTCAAGTTTATTAATAGTCAAGCTAACATTAACCGTGTGCATGCTAGATGGATCTCATTTTTGCAGGAATTCACATTCGTGCTAAAGCATAAGTCAGGGCAACATAACAAAGTAGCCGATGCGCTGAGTCGCCGTACAACTTTGTTAGTCACTATGAGCAATGAAGTTGTCGGGTTCGATCGCCTCAAAGACATATATGCCGACGACGACGACGACTTCAAGGACGCATGGGTTAGATGTCAGGAAGGTCACCCCGGTGACTTATATATACAAAACGGGTTCCTTTTTAAGGGAAATCGACTATGTATCCCAAAGAGTTCGCTAAGGGAACAGATAATCCAAGAGCTACATGGAGGTGGCCTCAGTGGACACCTTAGGCGAGACAAGACGCGAGCTCTTGTGGAAGAACGGTATTACTGGCCGCAATTGGTACGTGATGTGGGAAAGCAGTCCAACGCTGTTATATTTGTCAGACTTCCAAGGGGCAATCTCATAATACGGGCCTCTACACCCCATTACTTGTGCCTGACAGCCCTTGGGAGGATTTATCTATGGACTTTGTGCTTGGTCTCCCACGAACACAACGCGGCATGGATTCGGTGTTCGTGGTAGTAGATCGTTTTTCCAAGATGGCGCACTTTATTCCATGCAAGAAGACTCTCGATCCAACACACGTGGCGAATCTATTCTTCAGAGAAATTGTGCAGCTGCACGGGGTTCCCAAGACTATTACTTCCGACCATGACACAAAGTTCATAAGCCACTTTTGGCGGACTTTGTGGACTCGATTCGATACACGCCTTCAGTTCAGTAGCGCGTACCACCACAGACTGACGGTCAAACTGAGGTTGTGAATCGCACATTGGGAAACCTCCTTCGATGTATTTCAGGAGAAAAACCAAAGCAGTGGGATTTGGCCTTGTCTCAAACGGAGTTTGCATTCAACAACATGGTGAATCGCTCGACAGGAAAATCCCCGTTTCAGGTTATTTACGGACGAGTACCTCGCCATACACTAGACTTGGTCCCTCTGCCCAAGCTCCCAGGCATGAGCATTGCAGCAGAACATATGGCAGACAAAATCATGGGCATTCATGCGGAGGTACAGAACAAGCTACATGCCTCGAACGAAAAGTACAAGGAGCAAGCAGACAAGCATCGGCGACAGAAAGTGTTCGAAGTGGGCGACCAAGTAATGGTCCATCTGCGCAAAGAAAGATTTCCGACCGGAACGTACAACAAGTTGAAGAATAAAAAGATTGGATCGGTACCAATCATCCGAAAGATCAATGACAACGCTTATGTTGTTGATCTTCCAGATGATATGGCGATCTCACGAACTTTCAATGTTGCGGACCTGACTGAGTATCATGAACCAGCGCATAACGATAACTCGACGACGAGTTCTTTTGAAGTGGAGGAGACTGATGTAGAGCGGGTCGCAGACAATTACATGGCAAAGATGGATCAGAAAAGGCCCGGTCGGCGACAGAAGTGATCTGGACCATCAGACCTTAAATCAGGCGTATCTCGCAATCCGGGATGAGTTAGCAGACGAAAATATATGATTTTGGGGTAGAACGAGCTACTTTAGAGCCAACCAACCCCGCTATGCCGGGTTTGCAACGCTTGGAATTGCGAAAACCCCTGATTTGACGGTCGTTTCCCTTTTCCTGCTTCAATTTCGTTTTTACTATAAATAGTAAGTTTTAGTTTGCTTATAACTCTTCATCCGTCGGGCTTTAGGAGTTGCGCCCAACGTGAAAAGAGCTTAGAATAATTAGGAGAAGGGTTGGTGAAGCCAATAGGACACTTACTATTTTTGGCCGAAAACCTTGCGCACTAGTAGACATCACGACCGTCTATAAATAGTAAGTTTACTATTTATAGTAAGTCGCGAATTCTAGGAGTCCTAGTTGTAGTTTGATTCTGATTTCTTTCCCATTGCTTAGTACCCTTATTTAAAGGGTTGTGAACTCATTTTTATGAATTAATTAAGTTATTTCGAATTTATTTAGAATTTATTTCTATTTTCTACTCTCTTTTCTCGTGGATTCGAGAAGTCTCTGTGAGGAGTCCAGAGAAGTTCCGTGGATTTGGAATAGTTATCCTCTTGAGGAAGACAGTGCTCGACCTCACGTCCTCCCCTGCGTCATCTGGCCTCTGGGTGTGTCCAAGTGGCTTGTTTACGTGGCAATTAGGCTCGTTCATTTTATTGGGCCCTAACGAGGATGGCATGTGTAAAAACATGTCCATTAGTTAGAGATTACATAAGAAAGCCTTTCGCAGAAAGTTCCCGTGACAAGAATCTAAGTGGGAAACGCATGATATTTGTGAGAAATGCATTCCATCCATCCATTTTGTCATATTATTTTTGGATGCTAATAAAAAAAAATTGAAATAGATCCAAAACTTAAGTGGGTTGTACCGTAGGAAACATTGGGTAGGGAAATGTCTACCATTGAAACTTATATGGTATCTACCATGATATAATTATATGCCATTGTATTGTTCATGAGGTGATTCTTATTGAGATTAATTAAAAACATAAAAATATTAGGCCGCTGTCAAACTTTTATGACCCTATGAAATATTTGAATGGTAGATGTTTATTTCTTATTGTTTTCTGTCACGCGTCGAACTTCATTTTAAGACACGGGATAATATATATATATATTATATATATATATATATATATATTATATATATATTCTATATATATATATATTATATATATATATATATATAGAAGGCAGATAGATAACTTAAGTAAGTTGCACGATATGAAACATTGAGTAGGCAATGCCTGCAGTTGAAACCTCTCTAAAGTCAGTTGTGATGTTTATATGGCATCTACACTGTTCATAAGGTTATTCTTATTAAGGTTGACTGAAAGATAAATATTAGCTTGATCCAAAACTTTGTGACCTTATACATATTTTCACAGTGGATGTATATTCCTTATGTCTTTGGACTCATTTTAGTTTCAATTGGCCTTAGTTTTCGTATCATGTCTTAAAATGATATAAAAATAAAAAAAAACATATGGACAGTGGATTTCTCAATTTTGGTACCATAGTGGATTTTTCATTTTCGGTACCATGTCCTAAAAACATATGGAAAATTTTAAAAAACGATGATTTTAGCTAGATATTCAATAGAATTAGCCATTGATGGACCATTGATCAAAATTTTATCTGATCGGACTATCTTAACCACTAATAAATGAAACTTTTCTCACTTAATAGGAGATGCTGCTGTTTATTCGTCTTTTAGTCATTTATATGCCAAGCTACAACAATCTGAACACTGATTTTTGGACCACGGCCTAATAACTATTGTAAGAACGAAATGGACGGTATTGATCCAGTCCATGTGTCCCGCGGATTTTGAATGACATGGAGACACCGAATGATGTTAGGAAGAAAATTGACGGCTAGGATTGTCTGATAGGTTTAATTTTTGAAACGTAAGCCATTCTTATTATTCCCCCAATGGATGGATGGATGGCCCATTGATGATTCATTTTGCCATTGTTCACAGCCATAGTGGATGCGGCGGACCAGGGAGGTTTCTGTGCGGCCCACTATCATTTATGTGTTTTATCCAAGCCGTCCATCCATTTTTTCAGCTCATTTTAAGCCATAAACTCAAAATTTAAGTATATCCAAAGCTTAATGGGACCACATTGGAAGAAACAGTGGGTATAATGACATCCACCGTTGAAACCTTCCTAAGTCCATGAGGATGTTTATTCATCCACCGTTGAAACGTTCCTAAGGCCATGATTGATGTTCGTTTGTTTTCATAAGGCCATAGAAACCTGTATGAATGAAATTCATCCAAAACTTATATGGCCTCGTAAAGCTTTTAACAGTGGATGTCATTATCTCCACTTTTTCACGTTGTGTCTGCTTAAATTCTGGTCTAATGGCTTAAAATGAGCTGGCAAAACGGATGGACGGTGTGGATAAAACACATACATCACGGTGGGCCCCACAGAGTACTGCCGCCGGAGAGGTGTGTATTGGCACGTCCAGCTATAGTGCGCCTAGTCAGATCCGGTCTGTCTCTCTGTAAGATCTCATCTTCTTAGGTCAAGGATTCCCTTTGATGAATGGGGACAGATTTCTGGGAGTTGGGGTTTGTTCCTCAAGCACTTAGGAATTTATTTATTTATTTATTTATTTTTATTTTTTTTGAAGTTTCCTGTCCACAGATCAGATCAGATACGATCACAACATTTTATATACAGAGCTTTGCTAACCCACACGCATGTGGGATCAAGCTCGTACACGCCACAAATGTGCCAGCATGGAAAGATAGATTCAAGATCCAATTCATCTATCAGAAAGGAAACTCTATATTGATGCTCTATAACAAGAATCATGATGATCCACCGATCAAGTGGGCCACAATTTTCTAAAAACAATGTACGGTTTTGGAAATTTTGGATGAAGTTTTGTAACAAATCCACCTGTTTTCAATGTTTGGAACCACATCAGTCGAACCAACTTGATGGGTGGATTGAATCTCCCGCCTACGTGCCATGCTGGCACGTGTGGCGTGTAGAGGAGGTTTGTTGCACACGCGTGCTAAAATCATCCTTTCATATATTTCATGTGGGCCAACACCATAGAAAACAATGGTTTGCCGTTGGAAATAGAATAAAAGAAATATGGTTCATTATATAAGTTAAGATGTATATTTTTTCCAAATATTATCTTCATGATAAGAGAAATCATTTGGACGGTTTGGATTTCTTATGAACATGAAAGGTTGGAAGTTATTTTCGGGTGGACCGTAACATACAGTCCAAGCGGTTGGAAATGAGACCTTTTCCATATCTCGTACATTATATACGAGAGATGATATGGTGTTCTCATACCTGTGGAAGCTGTAGTGCTCCTACTTATGTTTGTACATGTTGAAAGTCTTAATCATTCAATCTGGACCGTCAGTTTGGTCCGTCCCATACTAAATAGCTCGCTATGAACGAATCCCACCGATCCGATATGATCCTGTCCGTCTGAATATTGGATTCTCTTTATGGTCAGCTCTTCTCCGTTGTCGTCTATTTTCTTTTCTGCCACAGATGAGATTGTTAGGATCCTACAAGCCAAATGATTCTTCTTTCATGGTCTGAGAAAAGCGATCATGGGATCTTTTTTTTTTACTTTTTCCCCTGTTGAATGTGAACCATCCGTTTGCTTTTTTCCCCATAGACCATCTATTTGCAGAACATAAATGGATGGATTGGGATATTCCAACGTGGGTGATTTCCAAGTGGGGCCCAAGAAATCAACGGTTGGAGGAAAAATCCCATTGCTTCTAACAGACAATGGGGCCTGCATGCAGAGAATCCTGCCTAAAAAATGTAGATTAGCTGATCATCCAATATTGCAAGATCTGGCAATTGGTTGGCCCCACCATTAATTGATAAGAACCACATGTCACACGTGTGTGGCATCCGAGCCATGCAGAAGGCAGGTCCCACCATGAATATATGCGTCAACGTGTCACATGGGTAATGGACATAAGGCATGGTAGGCCCCAACATCAAGATCGCCTGGGTGCAAATGATTACTAGCCGTTGATCGTATATTATCACAAGATCCAACCGCTGATCATCCATAACAACTGGATTTGACCATTGATCATTGCTACCATTAGATATGTCGATCACTTTTTCATTACCATTAGATCTAACCATTGAGATTCCACATTTCTAGATTAGACTACTGATCATCCATTATAACCCTGGTGTGCCGTAAAGGCCGTTACTTAAAAGGTAATGGTGGTAACTGTTACACGTTACGGGTCGTAACAGCTGTAACAACCGTTGTGGAAAAAAATGACCCGTAATTGTCATTAACAGTACGTTACATCTCCTATAAAGGCTATAATAGTTCCTTAATAATCTATTACAGGACATATATAGGTTTTTCATATTTTTTAATTAACATTACGCACAAATACAAGTTTTTTGGAAGTTTTTTCAATAAGTAAAAAAATAAGAAAGAGAGACTGTAATGGCTGTTACGGGGCTGTAACAGTCGTTATGCCCCATATCATAAAGGTAATGGTGGTGGCTGTTACGGCCACCGTTATCATTACGGAACACCTTGATTATGACTAATACTCACCGTGGATCTTTCAATGTTACTAGATTTGACCATCGATCATCAGTATAACATTTAACCACTGATTAATTACTATCAATGGTTTTGATCATTAATCCTCCATAAATGCTAGATCCGGCCGTTGAATCTAATGAGGGCTGTCAATGGACCAGGCCTGGGCCTAGCAAATGCAAAAAAATAATAATAATAAATGAATAAGCCCAGCTTAAACAGTGCTATCGGGCCTAAGATAACTCTAAGCAGGGCCCATTGACAGCCCTACCTTTAAAAGATCCAACCGTTTGTAGCGCATTGCAACTAGATCCAACCTTTATTCATTTATTAACACAAGATCCGACCATTGGTTCTCCATCATCGTTGGAGATCTACCGTTCTTTAATTTGAGGCTCTTGGTGATTGATCCACGATGAACTAGTTGTTGATCATTGATTATTGCAATATGATATTCATCTTGGCCTCCACATGATCATCTTGCACCATTAGATCTTGTCTTGGGCAATATCAATGGTCAGATCTTACTTGGAGTGGGAAGATATCGGTTTAGGCAATGTAGACCGTTGGATCTTACTTTGAGCACCTGAATGCAATATGCGGTAATTTAGATCATTCATACATACAGAAAAGTAGGCGGATTCTTGAGATAATTTGGATCATTCATGTATAAAGGAAAGCAGGTCGGTTTAATAAACAAAGGTAGGGGGTATCCAAGGAAGGGTCGACTTGTAAGTTTGGCTTGTTTGGATTTATTAAAATATAAATTGAGAAAATATCATTTTTATGAAAATTAATATTTATGTTAATCTTTTTTGTAAATTTTTGTAAATATCATTTTTTACTTTCCTCTCATTTCTTGAAAATGTGTCACTTACATTTTTTTTATTAATGTTAAAGCAACATAATTTTCATGAAATTAAGAAATAGTGGGTCGTTTGCACCTTAGACATAAATGGGTGTATTTCAAATCCAAGTAGCTATTTTTTGTATTTGATAATATTGAATTTAATGGTAATTGGTTTAAAGGTATTTGATGTTGAAAATAGATGCTGAAAATAGTAGATAAAAATTTGAAAACATAAATAAAAAATAAAATAAAAAATAAAATGAAACGGAAAGTAAATGAAGTAAGAAAACTTATATGTTTGAGTTGAGGCGTGATTGAACTTAAATCAAAATGAGTTCACCTCGCGGCAAACTTTAGTTGCAGAAAAAATAAATATTCCAGAAACTATTTCAAAGAAGCAGAGAGAGAAATCCATTTATTTTGAATGAATGAAATGGGATTAAAAATAGATCTATTTAAAGATCTCGATTAAGTGCTTAAAATATTGTTTCAAATTGGTTTAAATCTAACTAAGGCGAGTGTAATACCAGTCCGCACATAAACCTAGACTCAGACCCAACCCGGCATGGCATGCACACGTGTCCAAAGATACAGATTATGGCTAATAGTCAAAGACATTGGTTAGGAATCCACTCAAAACCACGCTCCAATCAAAGAAAGATCGAATACTTTTTTTTTTTAACACACGCAATCGCACCCCGACACACACTATGCACTCACACCACAGTGGTATTTCATCACAATGGGTACTTGAACCAATGATATCGACCGGTGAAAGTTGATGGGCTCACTCTAACAACTTTTGTACATGAATGAAACAACGCCGCATTGAGGTAACACCTTAGCCGGCATTACCGGGGTAACACCTAATCCGCTCTCATGTCATACATGCCAACTTACAAAAGTTCAACATGTATGACCGTACATCTTTAAGCATCCACATATGTCAATGCACCATGTATGATAATGTGACACATGTGCCACAATCCATTTGAAGCAGATTGCTTGTGACCCTGGGCACAAAGATATTCTTGTGAAAGGGGCTATGTTGCCCATAAAAATATGGTGACAAATGCACTTTGTCCATCTATTTTGCAAGATCATATTAGAATGGGAATCTGCAAGATCATATTAGAATAGGAATCTAAAAATCAATTTAATGCAAAACTCATGTGAGTCATATCACATAAAATAATAAATTGAATGCTTGGGGGTGAGAGAAGCTTTGTATCTTGATGATCTTTATTACTACAATTTATCTGTGTGGTAATAACCTATGAATAATTTAGATAGCTATAAACATCATGGTCAACTCCAGGAAGGTTGCGACAATGGACATTTTCAATCCCACCTTTTTCATTTGGTGTGGCCCACATAAGTTTTGGATCAGCCCAATTTTTAGATGCACATCCTATTGTGGTCTTGCAAAACAAATAGACATGTATATTTGTCACATATCTGTGGGCCCTACACAGCCCCAAACAGAGCAATATCTCTGTGCACTGTGCTGCCCAATCCATCTTCGGGAACGTGTCACCTTTTATCTTGAAGTAAAATTTTCATTAAAAGATCCTTTTTTATAAACAATATATTTGAAAATGTCGGAAAATATTTCAAAAACTTTTTGTTAAAAGCCAAAAGAGAAAAATAACTTTTCTCTTTTATAGTTTCCTAAAAAAACATCATTTACTTCTTTTGCTTTCCATGAATCCAAATGATTAGGGTGATTGCCCACTTTGGAGTATTATTTTCAGATCCCTTAGGGCTATTTGGATACCACTAAATAAGTTACTTTTTCTACTTACAGCATTAGATAAGTGACTTATTTCAGATAAGTTTGGTTTATAATTAATTATAAGTATCCTTTTTATTTAAAAGTACTTGTTACTTCAGTTAAATTTTTTAACTTTTTTACTTTTCATAAGTTGTTGAAGAGAGACATTAGGAGAGATGAAAGAGAGGAGAAGTTGACAAGTATGCTGTTTACTAAACATATTTGTCTTTTCAATAAGTAAAAACTAAATTAAGCTACTTGTGGCATAAATAGTTTATCTCAAGCAACTTAAGATCTAAAGTCCCTCTTTAGATAAGTAACTTATTTGATATAAGTAAGTTTAGTTTAAGTTTCTTCAACTTAATTAGTAGAAATGAAAATAAGATACTTAAAGCATAAGTAATTTATTTTAACTTAAGATACAAACGCCCCATAGAGAAGAGGTTTCTATACAAAGCATATGATGCAAGCTTCATGGGGAAAAGAGGGAGATTTTAGAGTGAAGTTTGCTAGAATCGTTCCAAATATTACGATAAATTACTTTGAGACTTTAGCCATTGTATGAGGTTTTCTAAATGTATTCAAATAATTTATGTGATGGCCCTTATCATGGAGAAGAGATAACGAAAAATAATCTCTTTTGAATATTCCAACCCCTTGATTATTCAAAGATTAAAGGGCTGGTCATGTTCAAAAGTGAAAAGAGCAGAAAGATCAATGGATAGAAATATTGCATGAAAAGTGTTTTTATTTTGGATTTTTTTGCATATTACAACATTGATAATAATAATAAGTTATTTGCAAGAGCTTTGTTAAGCCCACTTGTGTTTTTTTTTTAGGTGTTTTAATATCCAAGCTATCCATCATGTGTACGTGGTGCGTGGCTATGTGGTGTCAGGACTCTATAGAGCCCATGGTGACGTATGTGTTTTATCAAAATGTTACATATATTGTGCCAGCTCATGTTATAGCATGAGATTAAAATTGAAGCACATGCAAAGCTTAAAGGTATTTGGTAAAATCCAAAAGGGGGGCCATGGAAGTATTGGATCAGCTGATATTTGTGGTTTCCCTTCATTAAGATTTATGTGGCCTTATGAATAGGTTGGATGACAAATAAACATCATTGTGAGCTCTAGGAAGGTTTCAACGGTGGACGTCATTATCCCCACTTTTTCCGTTGCGTGGTCCACTTGAGCTTTGCATTTGTTTCGATTTTGGGGTGATACCATAAGTGGTGGACCATGAAGTCAGAAACAGTGGGACGGTTAAAGAAAAAACTTCATGCAAGTATTTTTCAACCGTAACTTCGTTTTGTAAATTGTGGCCCACCTGGCAACTGGACTGACCTGATTCTTGCATAAGACCATCTAAATAGTGGTATTTATCTGATGAATGGAATAGATCTCGCACAAATATGTGGCACATGTGGAAACGTGTGCATTACCACCCTTGTACATGTGTCCTTAGCAAAGCTCTATTCACAAATTCCAATATTATAAAATTTAAATTTGTGGAAACCCACATTATTAATTCTCCATTATCATAAAAAAAAAAAAAAAACATCCATTGAAATATGCTAACACCATTTAACGGTTGTGCTCCTTTTTGGAAATACCAAAAATACCCCTACCTTTCTAAACATTCGCTGAATTTGGATGGTTGCTTTTTCAATTTTCAAAGCCAATTTATTAGGAGGTCGACAAGTGTAGGGCTGTCCATAAAGGAGCTTTATGGGGCATAATCTATCTATAGTCGACCCCCATCAGATCAATGATCTAGGATTTTGGACCATTGACTCAACTTGGGTTGAGAATCATAAAAATTCCACACAATCAGCCAGTTATTCAAGGCAACCTAGCTACCCTTCTTGCTATCATCATTGTAGCTTTATCACAGCTATTTAAGGCTAGCTCCTAGAATCCTGTTTTATGTAAAAATTATCTTTTTTGATTGAGTGGAAATTGAATTTTATGAAATTTCAGAAATTTTATTTTCAGGAAATAATATTATCTTACTTTAAAAGTACAATAGTTTGGTTGCATCAAAACAATTTTATTTTGTCGTTTTAAAAATATATCAATTTTGTGGTTTTATTTATTTATTTATTTCCGATTACAAAAATTTGGAAAATTGTTTTATCTCTTAGTGTGCAATTGTTAGGCTTACATGATGGATACTCCAAGTTCGTATGAGCCTCACTTTTGATTATGGGTGGGCCATTAAGATTGTTGATCTAATCTTTGTTATTGAAATCAAGAACCCAATTAGACCGATTAGACCGATGTCGAAAGACGGAATTTGAACTATACTAAAGATATTAAAGATGAACAATCTAATTGGACTAATGTCAAAGATGAAAGTTTGATTAGCCTAAAATTGAAGATCAATCGTCACATTAAAAATGAACAATCCAATTGGACCGATATTGAATGCGAACAGCCTAATTTGAATGATATGAAAGGCAAACAATTCAATTGGACCGACAGTTTAAGATAAACGGTCTAATTACTCCAAAATTGAAGATCAATACTATGATTGAACTAATATAGAAGTTGAATAGTCTCATCGATCTAAAACCAGAGATGAATAGTTCAATTGGGTCGATATTGAAAATCAACCCGGCGACTGAACTAATGTCGAACCGAATCAATCTAATTTGAATGATATTACAGATGAATAATTAATTGAGCTGATGGTAAAGATGAATGGTCCGATTGAACTGATATTGAAGATGAAAAGTCGAATTGTGTTGAAGTTGATCAATGTGGTGATGATCAATGGCTTATTTGGCCAATATTGATGATCAACAATCTAGTATTGAAGATTAATGGTCTGAATGGTTTCGATCAAATCATTCATCTTCAGCATCAAACCATTGATCGTCAATATAGGCTTAATCAGATCTTTGTGATATGGAGTATGTCAAACTGCTCATCTTTGTTATCAGTCCTATCTGGCCGTTCGTCTTTAGTATCATTCGAATCGGACCATTCAGTTTCAACATCAATTAGATCATTGACTTTCAATATCAACCTAATCTAACCATTCATCTCTAATCTCATGATAATCAGACCACTCATCATCAATATCGGTCCAATCAGACTGCTAATATTCAATTTTGGACTGATTAGACCATTCATCTTTGATATCAGTCCAATCGTACCGTTCATATTTAGTGTCAATCAAATCAGGCCAAATAATTTTAGTATCGACCCGTCTAACTAGTCATCTCCAATTTTAGTGCAATCGGACCATTAGTCTTCAATATTGAACCATTGATCTT
Source organism: Magnolia officinalis (assembly GCA_021015155.1). Classification (NCBI taxonomy): domain Eukaryota; kingdom Viridiplantae; phylum Streptophyta; class Magnoliopsida; order Magnoliales; family Magnoliaceae; genus Magnolia; species Magnolia officinalis. The sequence goes on from JAJHSJ010000006.1 coordinate 83,092,649, forward strand.
CAATTTTGGGTTACAGGAACCGTTCATCTTTAATATTACTCCAATTAGACCATTGATTTTTAATATCAGCTCTGTCAGACCAATCACTAGATTTTATGTTAGTATTACGTATCAAAGTAATTGTTGGGAGTTTAAAGGTACATGACCCCATAGTGGGAAACACATCAAAGTGATCCTTGCAAGGCAGATTCAATCATAAGGCCCGCATGATGGACAGTCCAAATTGATTATCCAACCACTTTTATACAACTAATCCAGTCCCCTGGGCAATGGCCAGATGATTACAATGAACGGATCAAAGTGATTTTTGTGAGATGAATGCAACTAAAAGAACAACCGCAGGACTATGTCCGGTTCCGTAATTATACCATTTTCCCCTATAATCTTTTTTTTTTTAAGGAAAATTGTCTAATCATCAATTTAGATCGTCCATCATGTGGGCCCCACTTTTTATTGGTAGAGTTGCTTAAGAATCCCTTTGATCACACATCTCACCATCATCCGACCGATTGTTAAGAAAATGAATGGTGCATATTTATTGTTAGAAAATGATCTAACCATCAATCTACACCATTTACTACCCTGGTCCTACCACGGCCGTGTGCTTGTACACCTTCAAGAATGATGATAACATTGATTCACCAATCAATAAAGGTCCGAATTGTCCATTAGGCCATTTTTCTCTTTTTTTTTAAAAAAAAAAAAAATCAAGCAATTGAAACTAATAAAACCCCATCAAACTTTAAAACATGAAAAAAATTCGGACCTTTATTATTTTAGCACTACATCCAAGCACGACCATAATGATTACTTTCTTCATTACTCCGAATGTATTTGATAAGCAAGAGTATGTTTAACTCATAAGTGGACAATAGTCACCTTGAATTTTATGTTAAAGAAATGTTACTGATGTTAAAGCTGATGATTATTGTGTGCAATCCACCGTTTTCCTAGCATATCAAATAGCAAAGACGCCCCCATCGAGGGAAAACAGTATCTTTTTCCATGGATTCCACATAATCAAATAGGGCCCTAAAGACGCAACATTACCCTTCTTTCACAAATTGTAATAATAACAACATTACTATGTCAGTTCTATAGCCAAGAAAGCCCTAGCTAAGTTTCATCATCTGGATGCAGACTTGGTTCATTTCTCAGACCCTGTTTGGGAACCAGAACTCACACCTGGAACAATCTAAAATTTCCTGAGAATCATATTACAAAGAAATTAACTTGCAATGAAACCATTCTATAAGGAAATTAACTTACTATGAAAGCGATTTTGAACACATCCAGATTGCAACTAAACGGATGTCAAAGTATATGAAATAAATTAGATATGTATATGTATCCTCCAAGAAAATCCACCAATCATGTCACCATATCATCCAACCAAATACACCATTCAAGCCCTATGATCCGACAGAATATATCCTCCAACAATCCAGCAATCATGGCACCATATCATCCAACCGAATCCACCACTCGACCATATGATCCTACAGCGTCAAATCACCATCCAATGGTATCCTGCGACTTGCCACTAAATGCATCCAAAATGGAGTAAAATTTGTCCTAAAGTCACAGCAGCCATGCCCCTTAGATCAAAAAAGAACTAGATAATGAACCCCATGGTCTAAACCGACAAACTCTTCGTTGGTCAATCAGACCCAAGATGCAGCAGCAGCCACTCCCGCCTAATGTCCTCATCCATCGCCAAGAACAGAGTTGCTTTCTGTTCATCGGCAGCCAGATAATCACAAGCTCTGAGGAACAGTGGTCTGCTGAGGTCAGGAATCTTCTTCATCTCAGCTACCAGGTTCTTCATTCTGACCATGGAACTGCCTTGACTCAGGACCTCGGCAATCTTACCAAGAGCCACAGCCACGTCATTCAACGAACCCGCCATAGTATTGCCTATCCGGGTCTTCTTCGCCCCAGATTGCTTCTGTTGCGAAGAGGACTCTGCTTGCATTCCATTCTGCCGAGAGGTAGCATCTGTGCCATCACTAGAAAATCCAGATGGCTCTGACTCGTTGTTTTGGAGCTCTTCCTTCTCTGGATTGTATGATGGATCATGGAACTCATCACCTTCTGCTTCACCAGCAGTTAGGTACAAATCTACTTCAGCCCCCGTTTTGCTATGCACCACGCCAGCCTGGTTTTTGCCAATGATGACGTCCAGCTCTTTAAAATTATCCACTGACCTTGTTCTGTAAAAGCTGGCCTCTGGGTGATCCTGCAGTGAGCATAGGTAAACTTTCTTTTTAAGTACAAAAACAGTCATCGTGTCACCGAAACAAGCATTCTTAGTGGTACCGATACCTTTAAATATGCCTTCCAGACATCATCAGAGGCGACCACCTTCTTCAATGTGTCATTCCACAGAAAGCCACGTTGGTTGAGGAGCTCCTTCACACGACGGTACTGCCTCCGCCACGTTCTCATCCTATTCCTTATGTGGTCCGGCTGCAGTTCTATACCGGTTCTCCTCTGAAACTCTTCACTGATGGCTGTGAACACCTCGAGTTTAATGATGTTTCCAACTCTACGTCCTTTTTGTGCTTGATCAAACATGAGTTCCGTGAGACAAGCATCCATATATGGCGACCAACACAAGTTCTTTGGTTTCTTCTGTCCAGTGGCACACACCTTATTGCTATTGTCACCCTCAACTTCTACTAAAGCACAAGCCAAAGAAACATCATCAGCAGTTATGCCCGCATCTGCTTCACCTCCCAGTTTGCCATGCACCCCATTGGCCTGATTGTTGCCAAAGATGACCTCCAGCTCATTGAAATTCTCCACCGACTTTGTTCTGAAAAAACTGGCCTCAGGGTGAGCCTGTAATAGCATAGGTATATTTGTTAGGTGCAAATAATTTTTGTGTAGCCAAAACGAGTGTTCCTAAATTGTTTCAGGTAGTGGCTTTTGTACCTTTAGATATTGCTTCCAGACATCATCAGAGGCGACAACCTTCTTCAACGTGTAGTTCCACTCAAAGCCACTTTGATTGAGGAGTTCCTTTGCACGTCGGTACTGCCTCCGCCATGTTTTCATCCTGTTCCTTATGTGGTCCTTCTGCAGTTCTATACCAGTCCTCTTCTTGAACTCTTCGCTGACGGCTGCAAAAACCTCACTTTTGAAGGCGTTGTCAACTCTACGCCCTCTTTTTGCTTGCTCGAACATGAGTTCGGTCAGACAAGCATCCATATCTGGCGTCCAGTACAGATTTTTTGACTTTTTTTCTCCAGGGCTATACACCTTGTCACTATTCTCAGGTTCTGTTCCCTGTAAATCATATTCAAAACAAACGTCGTCGGCAGTTATGTCCACATCCACTTCTCCCCCTGTTTTGCTATGCAACCCGTCTGTCATGTCCAGATCTACTTCAGCCCCCGTTTTGCTATGTATCCCCTCAGTCTGATCATTGCCAAAGATGATGGCCAGTTCATTGTAATTCTCCACCGACTTTGTTCTGTAGTAGTTCGCCTCATGGTGTGCCTGTGGTGGGCATGAGTAAATTTTATAAGTACAATCTCTGTATATATGAAACAAGTTTCCTGAATTGTCTCATGTAACGGTTTCTGTACCTTTAAGTACTCCTTCCAGACATCATGGGAGGCGAAAACCTTCTTTAACGAGTCATCCCATCCAAAGCCACTATGGTTGAGGAGTTCCTTCACATGTAGGTACTGCCTCCGCCATGTTTTCAACTTGTTCTTTATGTTGTCTTTATGCAGCTCGATGCCAGTTCTCTTCTCAAACTCTTCGCTGACTTCTGCAAATGCCTCTTTTTTGAAGTTGTGGTCAATTTTCCGTCCCCTATGTACTTGCTCCACCATGAGTTCGGTGAGACAAGAATCCATATCTGGCGTCCAAGACATTTTCCTAACTCTTTTCTGTTCAGGGCTGGGCGCCTTCCTCTTCCGACGCTCCATTCCTAATAAACCATACACAAAACACATATATAACAATTCAAATCACTAAATTGTTTCATTTAGATAATAAAACAGGATTACAGAAAAGCACAAATAACGTGTTTCTTTTATAAAAATTAAGCATCACAAATAACATAAACAGCTTAAAAAGTACCTAATTACCAAAACACAGTTGCCCAAAAAAGGCCATTACAAAGCGAATGGATGTTAAAACAAGTACATAAATTGAATAATGTCTAGAAGGAAGGATAATCAAAAGGCCCAAAGTTCAAATCATTCCCCTCTGCTGAAGCACCCTAGTTCATCCCTTTCCTATTGCGATCTTGAACCCAAGAGTTGGGGCTATGCAACAGTCTTCCTCCACTTTCCCTTTCTGTTCTTTGTATGCCTTTACCATAGAACTCCACATCTAATTGTCATCCTCTACCATGCGAATGAAGTTACATACGACACAACAAGCTAAGACTGTCTTATGTTCCAAACTTGTGTGCCACATCCTCTCCACTTATCTTTCCTCTACTTAGACCAATCATTGCTTTCACTCTGCAGTTTAAACCTCAACAGCCATTATTGTGTGATGGTCTGTACCCTAAAAACGAAGACCACCGTTGCCAAGACAAAGATCCCAAACCTCAGCAGACATTGTTCCTTGGAGTTTGTGACTATCTGGCCACGGTGGACAGAAAGCAACTCTCTTCTTTGGCAATGGATGAGGACATTAGGCATGAGTGGTTGCTGCTGCAACTTGTGCTGCTTAAGGTATTTGTCAGTTTAAACTGTCCTGAGGTTTTGTAACTCTTTTTCAAATGGGAATGGTTGGCGGTCACTCTCTTAGGAGATTTCTACTTTATCTTAGATACATTTGGTTACATGTTAGAACATGCTGTTGGATGGGTGATGTTGACTAAGTTGGATGATATGGTCGAATGATGGATTTGGTTGGATGATGTCGCTAATTTGCTGTTTTCGTGGATGATACATTTTGAATTTTCTATATATTTTGATGTTGATTTGGTTGCATGTTGGATATTTTATTAGTCAACTGTGTTGGTGGTACGCGTGCAAAGTTACTCTCACCAATTTACGGGAGCAACTAAAAGGACCATTATGGTTTGACAATATTATGATGTCTTTCTCAGTCATGGAAATGGAATTTATACTTCATAGGCAGAATGAAATTAATAGGTAAACAGGCACAGCGAAGGAATCGCTTATTTAAATACCGCTTGTTTTGAACCGAGACAGAAGGAATTCAAACATTTAAAAAGGTTTCTACAGGGACATTGTATGGAAGGTGTTGATCTAAACCGTCAACGTCCAGCATCCACTATTTGGTGCCTCATGGTGTTAACAATGGGTGCCTCATAGTACATGTGTAAATCTGTAGTGCTTACTGTTTTAGTATCTTATTTTCATTGAACATATGATTCTATATATAATGAGAATCATCAGAGGCGTATACATGTTACAATGATGTATGCATAACAGGCAACAATCTATTGCCATTTTCAACGGGAAATTGTCTGATTGCCAAATAACAAAACATGAAACCAGGAAATTAGCCACATAACAGATTATCGTTTCCATGGCCAATTAATTTACTCTCAAAATGATTTTCAGAAATCATGGATTTCTGGGGTTTGAGTCCCAGTTCCCAAACAAGGCTTTCATGGATATCGATTTCCTCGCAACATAGATTTCCTAGAACCTTTTTCTTACTAGCAAACACCATAAATTTTGATTTTCTGGGAAATGAATTTCCTTTCCAGAGGTTTCCTAGTTCTCAAGTAGGGCCTTGGAGTAAGGTTCATTAACCTATGTACTTTCCCTATTGGTGTAGCCATTGGCCCTTTCAAGCCCAGGCCATTTCTGCACACCAACTCGACATTTTGCATGTCAGGAAACTTTTCTACAATCTACTTTTTTACACACGAAGTGTTCTTCCCATTCTATTCACACTTCGCCTGTGTCAAATACCTAGGTTAACCCAGAGGACATCACATCGAAATGGGTTAAAGATGTACTTGATAGTTGAAATTCCTTTAACATGATGCAAAATAGCAAGTTACCAGAACATTGAAAAAAAAAAAAAAAAGCAAACCTGTCTAAAGATGGCAGCAAGTTAAGGACCACGAGCATTTTCCACCTAAGAAAGGTTCCATTTTCGACAGTAGTAGCGCAATTGTATGGCCCATTCCCCTGGTAGCAATTCGCCAGCCAATCCCAAACCCAGGTAAAGGAGGGCTATGTCAGGTGGAGAGCTCGTTGACATAAATTTGCCAAGCAATCCTGAGAATTCATGTTTCATCTTGATTATTTGTGAAAGAGGACTCTTAAAGCCGATCCCAAATAACTGGGACAAGGGAATGATGATGTTGATGGTGCATTGTGCAGCCTTCGAGTTTTAAAGTCTCCAAGGAGTTGAAATTTTGAGAAAAAGATCACCCAATCATATCAGGTTTATTTGGCCACGTGAACCCACTAACAATTTGAAAAGTGAAACCTGTGGGAAGACACTTTGGGAGGAGACGAGGAAGAACATGAGGTGGAACAGATGGTTTTAGAGGGCATCATGGCACATGAGGCTGATCAGGGCAGATACTAGAATTCTACAACTTGTCTAAAAGACTGTCTTAGAAAATTAGGATGAACAAAAGGTACATTTCCCATGATGGAGATGCAACGATATGACTATCAATGGCAAATTGAAGGACAGAAATATGGGACTCAAAAATGTAAACACTCTAAAACCCTCTATCAATCCAATTTGCAGTCACCTCTCGACAAAACATAACAAAGAAACCTTTGGGAAACCATTTGCCATAATCGAGTATCCTACAAGTCAGATTCAGGGTGTCAAGCTTTTAAAGGAAAAGCCACTCAAATTAGAACTTTCAAGGAAACAGGCTTTTAAAGGCTTAAAACAAACTTGATTTAAGAAAACACAACTCAAATTACTAAGATCACCCTCCTAACTTCTGATGTAAACCAAACTAACAGAAAATAGTCTTTTCAACCTATTAGGAAAAGTATCCTAATGTAAAAGACCTCTTGATGTACTTGTGAAATTGAGGCAAACTTCAAATCCAACTTCATGTAAATTTCACGTCCAAATGCTGCATGGTCATAGCCTCATGTGCCCATGTGGCCGACTAACCTCTTCGCTGCATCTCTTGGTCCAATGATCTAATCAGTAATTAAAGACAGTCATCAGAAAAGTCTTGCCCTCCACCATCCATACATGATGTCCACACTTAGTCACAAGGCCAATGAACAGCTGAACACTAGATATGGACTGTTCATCAGATCTGAAGTTAGATATGGGCAACCCAACAGAGCAGACTCAGATCTCACAGCTAGAAAAGTTCATATATGTCTGCTGAAGTCTCAGATCAAATCAGATTTTCAGGATACACTCCATCCATAATGTGCTCCACAATCTGGATGGTCTATATAGCCTTGCATGAGAGCCACATGTGCAGAGGATGAGTCACCACCATTTACAAAATGGTGAACTATCATAGGAGTCTAGCCCTTAACATAAACTTAAAATTTTATGAATTGAGAGAATGTGATGGTGATACATAGGCAGTAAGATACTGTATATGTGGCATAGAAGTAACTTAAATTAAACAGTCCAAATCATGGCCCATATTTAGATAGATCATAAACCAAAAGTAACTTGGTTCTTCTTACTGGATGATCGGTGAACATTTTATGGACAGTTGAACTGCAAATGACACAATGATCCAAATTCTGGTAACAAATGTCCCAGAATCGAAGTTTAGAATTGTTTAATCCATCTTATTTGAGACACTAAGCTATGCATGGCAGGTCCTGAAATTTGGACTTACTTTGAGTTAATGTATGCTTTCCTAGTGCTTCCATATCAACCATCATAGATGTATCCTTTTGCTCTTCTTCTTCTTCTTCAAACATCAGTCCAACCTGACATGAAGTCAAACTGAAGTCAATTTGAACCCAAACAAAAGCAAGGATCTAAGACCCGACAGGTACCGAGACCTGACAGGATTTTGGTCTAGTACCTTGAATCACAAGGAAGCTCAAGACTTGTGCAGGAATAGAGAGATGTCTTTCTAGAAGCCAATGTAGTGGCCGATTTACTGGTAAAAGAGGGAGCTTCCAGAGGTGAATTAGTGGTGTTCGATTATAAAAGAAGATAGTGGATTGTGTTCAAGCCCTCCCTTCAGTAAGGGGCCTTTGTGGCCTCAGCTGTTAGAGTAGTTTGTGTATCTCCCAGGGATGCTGTGTTTTTCTTCTTCTTCTTCTTTTTGAGAGAGATAAGAAAATTTATTAAAAAGCCGAAATGGCAAAACTACAAGAGGAAAAAAAAAAACAAAAAAACAAAGACAACAAAGAAACAGGGCAAGACCCAAAGAAAGAAAAGAAATCGAAGAGGGGAGAGGAGAGAGGCTTGGGCAACCGCCCCAAACCAAGAAACAACAGCCCCAAACTCAAGGACCATAGCAATTTGCAAGGTGTTCTGTTTCGGTAACGGTGGACATAACGGTGCTCACTGTTACCTTTACGGCGTAACGGAGTATCGGCCGATATGAGGCCATAACGGCCGATACACCCCCTGTAGTAGTTAAATAAAAATTTGGTCAAAAAAACTGAAAAAATATCATTAAATCCGGAAAAATCTAAATATTTCAAATATACATTCATTTATAATTTTGAACACAGTTATGGTGGTGTAACGATCCACTCTTTGGTGAGAATGTTGTATCGAGCTGTCTGATGAATTTATGAACCTGACAACCTGGAATTGACTACAAAACTTATAAATGTAATTTTATGACTATCTAATATAAATGATAGATATATCTTCATCACGAATGTCTGTATATTCAGGACCAAACACCTCATATCAGGCCGCCTACAAAATATCTTCTTCTTCGGTACAACAGCTCGTTTTCCCTTCGACTCATCCAAAATGGCTTGCATGAAGATCATTATCTCTTTTGGCACTCTGGTACATCCCGCAACTTGACCATTTCGATGTGCCAAACATTGTTTGAGTCGCGTAATTCCACCAGTTATTAGTCTATCACAATAGTTGCACTTCATTTGGTGCCTGCTACCACCTACCCTCTGACAATGTTGCCATCCAATAAACTCACTTCCTTGTTGGCCGAACCCAGACATTTTCTTAGGTAGATATGGCCTATGTAAGAATCTACTCGATTTTCTAAGTTTAAATATAGTTTTTATGGGAGAATGAATTAATTAAATCTCGAATCTTATAAGCAAATGTAAATAGATTAATGAAATAAAGTTCGAACTTCTAAATATAATTAATAAAGAAGAAATCAAGTTCTAAACCATACAAAGCTCCAAAACCTGCCCAAAATAAGAAAATATAAATATAAAGTCACTAATCCAAAAAATTAAAATTGAATCAATAATGAGTAATGACATTCAAGCACAACATGTGATCTTATATAGTCCGAAAATAAATAAATAAAGCAAAGAAAATAGAAAATTAGTTGCATAATCTATAAAATGCACATTGTTATGTTCTACTATGATCAACACAACATATTCAACCATAACAATAGAAAAAGATTTAAAAAATTTTCTTTTTCCTAATTTTAAAAAATCAGCCGAAAATAAATAAAAAAATCCAAGAAAATAGAAAATCAGTTGCCTAATCTATAAAATGCACGTTGATATGTTCTACTATGATTAACACATCATATTCAACCATTAAAATAGAAACAGATTGAAAAAGAAAATGATTTTCTAAATTTTAAAAAATCAACCGAAAATAGTCCTAAATTTATTTTTTTTTTAAATCAAAAAAATTTAGAACCAGTTGCATAATCTGTAAAATGCACATTTATATATTCTAATATGATTAACACATCATATTCAACCATAACAACATAGATTCAAAAACATATATATATATATATATATATATATATATATAATATATATATATATAATATATATATATATATATATATCCTTGCAATAACTTATTGATCCTCAAATTCAAGCTAAGGGTGGTCGGAATTTGTTGTAAAACAGTATAGGAAAGAATTCAGATGACAAAAGTCCCAAAAAATGAAAAAATGAAATAAAATGCATCTTATAAAGCTAGAAAACTAGCCATTTTCTGACCATTACACCCCTGACCGTTACGGGCCCGTAACAGCCGATACGGGCCCGTAACGGCCAATTCAAGTCCAAAAAACAAGGGGTCACCGATTCGGCCCCATATCGCTTTACGGTACAGGCCGTTACCGTTACATATCAGTCATTATGGCTGATACGTAACCGATATTGAATACCTTGGCAATTTGGTAATTGGCAAAATATGGAATGGCAAATATTCAAGTATAATTTGGTGGAGACACCGTAACATACAATTAGAACTTCAGTCATAAAATATGAAAATGTCAAAAAGTCATATTCATTCAGGTATAATATGGTTTTACTTGAAAGTGTGAGATCAAAATTCGTGTGTAATCAAATATATATAAGCCATCCAAATATATAATCAATCCACATACTCATGATCATAAATCCCACAAATATTAATGGTTATACGATAGTATCAAGTATAGTGGTCTACCTACCATGGTATCGAATGACTCCCCCAACTATAATTGTTACTTTGGGCTAGACTCGTGTGATAGTTTTGGACCATTTAAAAAATGGTGGTGACCCTTCATACACATGGCATGGTTGTATAGCAATGTAGACTGTCCAAATCGTGTAGATGACGCATAACCCAAAAACTAAACTAAAAGTATGATAACAACCATCTGATTTCAACCTTGGAATTTGGATCACTCTACTTTTAACAATCCATTTGATAGCCGTCAATTGGATTCTTACAAACTAAAGATAAAATGATTAGTCCAAAGTAACAATTAGTTGGGGTGTCATTTGATACTATGGTAAGCAGTTTTGGTCAACTAAAAAAATGGTGGTGACTCTTTAACCTTAGTTGCATAGCAGTGTGGACCATCCAAATCTGTACCCTTGGAATTTGTACAACTCTTACATTTAACCAGATAGCCATCAATTGGATTCTTAGTAAATAAAGATTGCTTGACAACTGTGATTTATGGATTTGCTCCATCCATAATGCGCCCAGTAATTTGGATGGTCTCGTTAGTTGTACATGAGTGCCACTTGTGAGGAGGATGAGTCACCACCATGTGATGTGTATGGCATGATTGGCATCCAACTTATCCAGATAGGTTGCCCCACCATGAAAGTTGGACACTTCAAAAAGAAGGTCAATCCAACCATCATATGGGCCAACACCTGAATTTGGAGGTTTTCAGGTAGTTGTCCATTACCATGGTGGGGATCATATAATGCAGGGGTTGGATGGCATACACACAACAAAGTAGGCCCCACGTAGGCAATAGTATTTAAGGAGGTGAATAACTTGTAGATTCTATGAGGACTTGTAGAAGAACCGACCTCCCGAAAGCAAATGAGAAAAACTTTGATACTCTAGATGACGTGATGAATGATGCGGAGTCCCTTGGACATTACTTAAAAATTAAACACGTGGCATACAAGTAATTCAAATTAAACTGTCTAAATTATGGGTCCCATTATTAATGTATCATGCACCAAAAGTTACGACTATTTGAATATCTAACCATCGGTGGTGAATGAAAAATCCAATGGTCCATTTCAGCAAACAAGGGTGTGAACCAATGTTTAGGATTGCTCAACAAATCTGATTGGGATGGTAACTTAGAGAAAGTGGGTTCCACAATTGAGTCGCTTCAATATAAGTGAATATATGCCACGTGTACAAGTCTTGAGTGCCGGAGTATCAAGCATCATAATCCGCCAGAGTATCAAATAAAGCCATTTGCTTTTGAGGAAAACTTTGGTACTCTTGTAGAGCATGACGGGTGATATGCAGGCACAGAGAAATTGCATACTTCACATACAAGTATTCAAATTAAACTTTCCAAGTTATGGGTCCCAATTTAGATGTATCATGTACCAAAAATCAGGATTCTTTAATTATCTTAACCATCAGATTGGTGGACATTCATTGGGCAGCTAAAAAATGAAAAATCCAATGGGTTCTATTTCTACAAACGAGTGTCCGTGAACCAGTGATTAGGATTGCCCGACCAATCTTATTTTGCAATTGTGACTTAGCAACAGTGGGTTACACAATTTAGTCAGTTCAATGCAAGTAAATGTATGGCACATGTACAAGTTCTGAGTGGCTGAGTGGCAGGTGTCATACTCTTCCAGAGTATCGAATAAAGCCTTTTACTGGAGAAATTTTTGATACTCTATAATCTTTATTTATTTTTATTTTATTTTGAACATTGATAAAATTTTGAAAATTTTGATACTCTAATCCTTCAAAAAAAGGAAAATAAAAGAAAAAAAGAAAAAGAAAAATTTTGATACTCAAGAAGACTCTAATGGCTATGCTAGCACACAGAAATTGCATGCTTGACATACAAGTAACTCAAACTAAACTCTCCAGATTATGGGTCCCAATATAGATGGATCATGTACCATAAATCATACACCCTGATCAAAAGCTCAAGTGGTAGACTGAGTGAAAGATACCTCGTTTCAACACTGAGGTCTTGGTATCGATTCCCTGGTGGGGGGTGGCTAACAGTGAAGTGTGAACTGACAGTGGGGTGTACTAACAAGCTAACCAAAAAAAAAATGTACCATAAATCATGCTTATTTAATTATCTAACGATCAGATTGGTAGACGCTTACTGGACAGTAAAAATTGAAAATCCAATGGTCCTACTTCAACCAAAAGGCATCCACAAATCAGTGATCAGGATTTCTCAACCAATCTGACCGTGGGAATAATTTAGATGGTTCAATATGAGTTAATATAAACCACGTGTGCAAGTTCTGAGTTCATGTCTACCAAGCATCATTTTATGCCAGAATAACAAACTCATCCCATTTCTTTTTGCTTCTGCAACACACAACCACACCTTTTGCAGGGTGGGGGGGTGAGTAATGTGAAGTTGGGGGACAAGGAGACTGCTATTCAATTTGAACGTATTGGGGCTGGCAGATTGGAAAAAAGGTAAATAGGAGTGCATAATATGCTGCATATATAGATCCATATTTGCTTAAATCATAGTTACATGTTAGGGTAAAGCAGTAAAGGTTAGGATTTTATGTGTTTTAATAGCACTGTATTATTACCAAAATACGTATAAATCATGTATTAACATGTTTGATACATCATGTATTATAGATAAGCGAATTAATCTGTATATTTCAACTAATATGCCTATGGAACATTTTTTGCACAAAATGGTGAACATGTGTATTATATACGTATTTGCTATCTATAGCTATTAGTAGTATGGGTTGATGATGGTGACAACTAACACAAGTTGATGATGGAGCTTTATGAAAGCTTGATGCACGCAGACCAATCCTCCACATATCCGAAAAGAAGGTTTGACACTCTGGCTAGGGCGGAGGAAACATTAGAGAAACATCTTCGATTTCTTTCTTTGTAGATTTCCCAAAGGGAGGCCATCAGTGCCAAACGCTAGACCGCCAAGAAATCTTGAGAGGTTCTTCCATTCCAGACGAAGAGATGGCTAGGGACAGAAGTAGGTATCACCCAAGGCTTATCAAACTTACGCAAGATGGACAACTAGACTCCAATTTTTATTTTTATTTTTAGAAGTAACGAAAATTTCATTAAAAAAAAAAGGAACAGAAACAAAGATAAGGCCGATGATCCGCCGTGAAGGCGGATCAGCTAAGAGACCAGAAAAGAGAGATTACAAGATTGAAGCTTTTCCACAGAAGCATACCAATACACTATAAAATAAATCACCCTTTGGACTACACTCTCAACCGATTTTAAGATACCGTTGAAACATCTTTCATTCCTTTCTTCCCACATGGACCACCAAACTGCTAGAATAGAAATTCTCCAGATTTTGGAATGACGCTTTCCACACCAAGAACCAGTCCAAGCTTGAAAAAGGATGCGGGGTACAATGCAGAAAGAGGTGCTAAATGGATTCGGCCCACTTGAAGCAGATAATACAAACGTTGGGAAGAATCATGTCGCGGCATTAAAGCTTGTCCAAAGTTAAGGTTCTGCCATGCGCCAAAAGCCAAACGAAGGCTACCACCTTCGGTGGAGCTCCGAATCTCCAAAGGAAGGAGGGGAAGGCATCGACCATCGCAGGGGGTTTGCCTCTGATGATCTTGAGGAAAGACTTTGGGGAGAAGGATCCTGAAGGAGAGAGATACCACCGAAGGGAGTCAGATGAGCCAGGCAAGGCATAAGTACCTCCCAAAAGATTGAGGAGCTCCAAAAGTTCGTAAAATTCGTTGTCAGAAAGCCCTCTTCTGCATGGTAAACACCACTAATCCAACAACAAAGAAGTAGTTAGCGACAAAGATCGAAAGGTCAGGGAACACCATGGCCCAATCGCAGCTTGTTTAAAATCCAAGGATACAGACAAAATCTGATCCTAACTCCATCTCCCAAACTAAAGGATAGACCTTGACGGAACAGGGGAAGAGTATTAGCAATTGCCTTCCAAGTAGACAAGGCTCTATAAAGAGAAGAAGGTTTTATAAACCATCCACCCTCCTCCACACCATATTTAGAGGCAATTATGATTCTCCAAAAATTTTCAGATTCAAAACCAAAGTGTCAGAGCCATTTGTCAAGAAAAGCGGTGTTAACATCCGACAAGACTCTAATACTACCTCCCCCTTCCAGCAAAGGTGATGGGGGCATCAAAGGACCTACTCGAGTATACCAGAGACAGATGCGACCACTCACATCAGCGCAACTTTTTTTTGTAGATGGGAGACGAGTTCCAGATTAGGCCCGCCGGGCCATTTTGAAGACCCCACATGTATTAGACGTACATCAGGAAGACCCCACTTTAGGATGATGCATTTGGGCTGCTTAAAAGAACATTTTAGTCATAAGATTTTTATTTCGTGTCAATCTGACCGTCCGATCTTGCCGATTTGCCAACTAAAAGAGATGTTTAAGTCAAAAAAGGAAAGAATATGTTATTAGGAGTGTTTTCTCACTTCCCTATCAACAAAATAAGCTCCAAAATACAACCAGATGGAGAACTGCCCTTCTTTATGCAATTACCACAACCTTCTATCTAGACTATCTTGCCGAATATACACTCCTAGCTACCAAATTGACCAAAACAAGAATTCTTCATTCATAAGATTATGCCTAATTTTGGCCCCCAAACAATCCCATCAGCTTCAAGCTATACCTAGCTTTCCACCTTCATCAACCCTTTCACTAAAGCAATCTCATGCAAACATTGAAAGGAGGAGCATAGTGACCTCTTGGTACACCAAACATCCACCTAGAATATGACCTTGTTACCTCTGCCAACTCTATATCATATGAATCTTGAAAACTTGTTATATATGGCCAAAATCGCCTTCCAAATCACTAACCCATTCTACTGCCAGTTGCCTTCATGTCCCACCATCCGTGACCCCATAAAAAGACTTTACAATATTGAATAGAAGAATGTTTCTTTTTCTTGTTTTTTTCTTTCTTTCTTTCTTTTTTTTTTTTCCTTTTTTTTCTTTTTTTTTTTTTTGAAAGATGACAATTTTTGTTGAAAAAACTAAGCCAAACGGCAGAAAACAAAAACAGCAAAAGAGATGCCAAAGCAGCGACTCAATTACACTCTAAGGATATCCAGATTACATCCCTTCAGCTTGGGAGCAGCACAGGCCCATTCGAAAATCAAAAATCCGATTCTTTTGAGATACGGCTTCCACCAATTTCCTGAGATTGTTGAAACACCTTGCATTTCTTTTTCTTGTTTTCCTGCAAAAGGAATTAATCTCTAAACCTATTGGTGCAACTCCATCGGGCCCCATGTGGAGCGACTTTACATAGCTATCCCATTCTTTTCTATGTTCTTGGTGCTTCAAATCTGAGAGTTAGTTCCTATCATGGTTGCACTATTTTGGTGTCAGAGCAAGTCCCCATCCATGAGAATTTGTTTCTTTCTTTTCTTTTTCTTTTTCTTTTTTGTTTTTATTTCTCTTTTTCCCATCCTCCAAACACTAACCTTCAATTTTTTTCAATTTTTCCATGATTTCCAGCCACCATAAACCTCAATTTCCCAGGTCCCCAATTCTCTAACCCCTAAACCTAAAATCCCCAATTTTCTCGATTTACAGATGGAGAGAGACTGCAATTGAAACGGTTATTTTGTGAGCAACAGTTAGATAAAATCCAACGGCTCTCGTACTATGTGCATTCTAAGGCTTTAATACACTCAGTGCACTGAACGTTTCCCTTTATCGTCCATAAAGTTTCATTCTCTGACTCAAAAATCTCTTGTAGAAGATGGACTTTCAAAATTACAGATACAAATATGAAAAGACTCCCAATAGCATATTTATTATAAATAAAGCATGTAGGTAAGACTCCTAATAACACATAATTACCAAAAGTACCATGCTAAATTACTGTAGCTTTACCGTGATGTGAATGCTAACAGAACATGTTGTAAAATGGATACGAGGTTGTTCAAAATTAAATAACTAGAGCAATAACCAAGGCATATTTGCTGGTAATGTCGACCCGTGCAACGAGTTGCAGGAATCAACATTTCAAACACAACAAGATGACACATTTCAACTGACTTGGCCGAATTCAAATCCAGGATTTTCAATCCGTGAAATTGCCATTTGATCAGTTGTGTTTGGCAGCTTGGATTTTCAATCCTAGGGGTCATTTGAATGCCTGTAAAGTCATTAAGTTGTAGTCTGATTACAAGTAATCTGATTACAGGTGTAAAGTGTTTACAGCATGTCCTGTTTGGCTCTAAGTTGTAATCTGATTACAGGGAATCAGCTGTCTGTGTTTGGATAACTAGAAATTTGTTTACAACCTGTAATTAGGTATTCAGGCACGAATAAGTTTGGAATGATAAATCCTTTAAAAATAATCAAACGACATAGAAAGTCTTCATGTAAGATAGGTCATTGGGATAAGCCCAACTCAATAAAGCATGTGGCCAATTCTTACGGTAAACAAATCATTTAGTGGGCCCACAAATTAAAATTCACTTGTTTCATGAGAAACAAGCAGTGGCGCATTCAGTTCTACAGAACAACAGTACAAATGGCCCACCTCTCAGACATCTAGGCAATTCATATGGACTACCCTCTCATGGATACTTGATTCCCCGAAAGTACCGGCAATTGAGCAATCTCAACGGTTGGATTGATTCCTACATATCAACAGTTAGCCAATGGCTGAACAACCAATCAAATGACTAACAATTTTTGAAACTGAACCCATGCACGGTAGGGCCCAGCAGATAAATGGCTAAGATCAGGGGTTAACCAAAAAAAAAAAAAAAAACACCAAACCCAGCCTAAATCGCACAATTGCGCCAATGTAACACCTCTAAAGACTAAAAACAACAAAAGCAATATCAGTTTTACTATAAATGGTTCACATTGATTCATTTACAACAGGAATCGGCTTAAAACAGTTCAATCTTCCAATGAAATTGGAGATTTGTGCAATGAAATTGGGGATTTCATAACACAAATACGATCTGATAGTCACAAAGGAATAGATAAAGATGATGAAAGAAACCCTTTTTTCCTTTTGCACCTCCGTAGTGGCAAAATTAGGGCTGGCGGAGCTCCTTTGAGTGCCAGATCTCTGCGTAAAAACAGGTTTGGTTCTCCGGATCCTTTGGATGAGAGCTAAATAAGGTCAAAGACGCACTGACAATGCCACTCGAGAAGAAAAAGGCAAACCCCTAGATTTTTCGCTGGTGACAGTAAGGGAGAGAGAAAGATGTTTGTCTTCTTCTTCTTCTTATTTCGTTTTGGGTCCTTGTAGCCATTGGAAGATGATCTGCAACTCTCCCTGCTTCGAACTTTTCCAAAAATTATAGCCGTTACCTGAAATCCATTTACTTGTAATCTGAAACATGACTTTTTCTCATGTTTCAGATTACAGCTAAAAGCTGAAATCGGATTACAGCCTGCAATCTGTTAACACGCAAATATACCCATCCAAACGCTCCCTGTACTCTGATTACCTGTAAAAAGATTCCTACTTAACGACTTTACAGGCATCCAAACGACCCCCTAGGGAATCCATAAACTGTCTTTGGCAACCAGGAATTTCAAGAAGGCCACTTATTAGAGAGGACGATGGATCAGTTATAGCAGTTAGAGAGGATTGAAAATCCTTGGAATTTGCAACCCACCTTTTAGAGAAATTTTAAAAAGGAACCCTTTTGAGGATTTTGAATCCTAGGATATGGAAACCACCAAAGTCCAGGATCCCAAACACGACTGGGATTCAAAATCCAAGACTGAAAATCCTAACTGTCCAAAATCCATGCTGCCAAAAGACCCCAAAAATGAGTGAAACCGCCAATTACGAACTTTGAACTTGGCAACTATGAGGCAGCACTATCAACGGCCCGTGATATTAGGTCTGCTTTGGTGGGCCTGGGCCATGTCCAGGCCTGCCCGGGGCCCAGGACCGAACCATGGCCCACTGAGACCTCTGTTCCTAAGCCTCCAAATGATCATTCGGATTCCTTCCGAAACCCTAATCCTGATGAGATGATAATGCAAGCGTAAGCTGAAAGAGAAGCTGAGGGATTTACGAAATGAAAAATGAAAAAAACGAAAACTGAAGGTTTTGTGAGATTGTATAAACGGTCGGACCTGATTTGCGGATTCTGCAATCTCGGGGCAAATGACGTCGCCGTGGAAGAAAGTCGATCGAATCGGACGGCTGAGAGAAGAATCGGAAACGCCCTAGCTGAGATATGCAAGAGAACGATGGGACTGCCGAGCACTCTACCACAATTCCACGGCTACGGTGTGCCAGAAACTCGGGCTTGCCTATTTTACACGAGCCTTTTGTTCACCTACGACCGGCTGCATGATAACTTGGAATGTAGCACTCTCTTTCGCGCCAATAATTCACACGTGTAATATATCTGATCCGTGTGGGAGATGAATCCCACTATGAAGATCACTCTTCCTGAAAATAAGGACAAAAGGTTCATTTTATGGACCACAAATCTACATTGAATCAAACTGTGAGCCGTCCATTGATTTCGACACCGTGGCCCCGTTGATGGTTAAACCAGCCACCTCATCTTTGTTTCAGGTGATCTTCATGGCTCGGATTTCCTAATCAGAGTCCCACTATCGGGTTGGATCTGTAAGTGATCAGTTCTCGTTTTACACGTGCATGCACTAAAACCTCGTGAAGGAATCATATGATGCACGGCCCGCATCTTTACATAGTGTACGGGAGTTTTCAGTTCTGGCATGTGGGGGCGATGGTTGAATAATCTGGACCGTTGGTAGTTGATCCCCACCATGGATGTTGATTTCCACCAAAATGACGATATTAAAAGAACGAAGGGACGGTAATGGTAATTTTAAGTTAAATATGACCGTTAGTTCATTTCTGTACTTAACCGTCTACTTTCGGCCTGAAATAGAAAGGTTAGTCTTGTCCCATACGGGAGATTTTTTTGAGGCATGATCAAACACGGTAGAAAACAGAGCAATGGTCTGGATGACTGAAATGTGGGGCCCACTTACCAGAATTACGACAGTACGTACCGTACAAAATGCAGGCCTCGTGTCAAGCAGTTCCTCTGAGCGCTAGTTCGTGCTGACAGATAGTGGGACCCATTTAGACAGTACTGCCCCAGTACCATGATGTTTCCATGCTTCACCTTTCTCCCGCCAATCTGTTTCATGTTCAGGACACATCCGGGCCGTCAAAAGGTCGGACTCATCGGGAATATCACCTATTGATAGAGTCATGCCAACAGGTCCAACACAATCAGCGCGTGGGCCACACCATAACAAATGAATGAACAGTTGTTGTTCTTAGCAACACGTGAGTTTAGCGTTCATCGTGCATCCATCAGTCCCTTGTTTTCGTCGTCATGGTACAACGGGTTGTAGGGTCTACCGATGCGTGGGTTGGATTCATTGACATGGACTCAGATTCGCTAGAGACCGCCCATTAGGGACGTTCGTATCTAAGTGAAGGTGTACACGAGTTGAACGAGTCGAGCTGAGCTGGGCCATTTAGCTGACTGTTTAAACTAGGCTCGGCCCTATCCTCGAGTCTGAGTAGCTAGCTGGGCTCAGTTCAGTCAGCAGCTCGGGCTAGCTTCAGCTGAGTTCAAGCCAAAATTGAGCCTTCGCAGCATTTTTTCAAATACACAGAGTACACCTTCAATTTCTCATGGAATGTAAAGCAGCAGTATCGTATTTTATCAAACACTAGTCGGCAACATAAAATCAATATATATGGATATTTGTTTCATATTCATACCTATATTGCCATCGGTCGACACTTCGTTGAATCATTTCATCAAACACTCATTGAGCAACATCAATATCAAAATTACCATGTCATCGAACTGATTCGATCTGAGTTTGATTCGAGTTAGGGTTCGATCTGAGTCAAGTCGAGCTCGAGCAAGCTTGAACTCGGCTTGAAATTTTTTCAAGCTCAAAAAATCAGCTCGACTTGGCTCGAACTCAGTTTCGAATTGAGTCGAATCAAGCTTTTTTTAATTGAGTCGAGCGAGCTAATCGAGCTAACTCGGTTCGTGTACAGCTCTATATCTAAGTAGGCGGTGGACCTAACTACACAAAACAATGATGGTTGAACACTCGTGTATAAAAACTTTCTTAGATCCACTGTAATGTTATTTGCCATCCAACTTATTGATTAGGTCATGATGACTTGGCTCAAGGTGGACACGTTCAGTTGGTGACCCAGCAATAGCCAGCAAGCTGGTGTGAAAGCTCTATGGCCCCACCATAATATGTGAGTTTTGTCCGCACTAGCCATCTATTTTTCAAGCTAACTTTCGGACATGATCTTTAAAATGAGACATCTAAACCTTGAGAGTGGTGATTGAACTCCCAGTGCTAAAAGCTTCTTATGACCTACTGTAATGTTTATTTGCCATCTATGCCATGGGAAAGAATGGTGATTGAATTCCCCGTGTTAAAAGCTTTCTATGGCCCACTGTAATGTATATTTACCATCAAACCTATTGATTAGGTCATATAACCTCATTCTTTGGCTCCTGCCATAAAATGAGATGTAAAATGGATGGATAGCTTGGATAAAACACGTCATCATGGTAGCGTCGTATAGCTTTGAAACTAACTAATTGGTTGTTGTTGGGGTCTCTAACTAAAGGGCTGAAGGTAAATATAAATGTCAGCTTTGATCCAAAACTTTTGTAGAAAGCTTACCAGGGTATTTAATCACTACTATCTCAACTGATATGCTCCTTCGTAAATTTGGATTTGAATCATTTTTTAGCCCATCGCTTAAAATAAGTTGGTAAAATGGTTGAGTAATGTAAATAGAACACATAGGTCATGATGGGGCCACAACTTTTCAAGCAGCAATCAGTATGGGCACAAATTGGCTACATGGGGTCCACCATGATGTTTGCTATAAATCCATCCCATCCGTCTATTTTGCATGAACCCAAAAATGAGGTAGATCCAAAACTCAAATGAGTCGCCCGAGTGGAAATTATGAGGATTGAACATCTACCATTGAAACATTTATGAGGCTACAAAAGTTTTGGATAAGGCTAATGTTTTTGTGTTTTCGATTCATCCAATTAGGGATGACCTTTATAAACTGTTCGAATGGCATATGAGCATTACAGCGGATACCAGGGAGGTTTCAATGGTAGGCATTTTCCTACCTACTTTTTCCTATCGTGTGGCCCACTTGATTTTTGAATTTGCCCAGTTCTTGAGCTCATGTTCTAGCACGAGCTAGCAAAATGGATGGACATGGTGAATTTCTCACAAACACCATGATGGACCCCACTTAGTTTCTGACAGCAATAACTTGGAGTGGTAGAGTGTCACAAGCAATTGGCATTCTACATGTATCACCATTGGTACTGGAGGGGTCACCACCAAAAGAATAATGCCTTATTCGAATGCTTTATAGTGCTAGTCTGATTTAGTATATTTCAATCAATAGATGACTAGTAAAGAAATTTCCAATACCCCGTTGGTTTGTCAATCACTTCACCGATGATTTTAGATGAAGGATTATGTTTACAAGATGAAGAGTTTTCAATTAAGATTGATACCTTCCAGAGTTCAATAAAAGTGTGTGTGTGTGTGTGTGTGTGAGAGAGAGAAAGAGAGAGATCGATCGTGTTGAAAGATTTTAAAGAAGTAACCATAAAAAATGGCACAGTGAATATATAGTGCAAGTATTGTAAGGCTCAATATATAAAAAAAAAAAAAAGTAAATGGGTCGACTACAACTCTGAAGAAACACCTATTAAAGTGTCATTGAAAAGTGAGAAGCTATACCTCAGGCCAACAAACACTTTCACTTACCCAATTTTTTGTGAATCCATCGCAAGGTACCTTGTTTACCTATTAGTATAGGATGGATCATATGAATGAGTTAACGACCATGTTTATTATTGCAAATGAAAAACCATTTTCAAGTATTAGAGAGTCTATATTTTGTCAAATTAGCTAAAGGCCTTAACCCCATATACAAAAGGTCTCCCGTACAACAATAAAGAAAGTATGCATGCAAATGTATGCAAGCGATAAGGTTAAGTTGAAAGGACAACTATCAACGGTTTCATGAATCAGCCTAACATTAGATTTGTGAACGACATCCAGTTAATGAAATGGGTATAATGATGTTTTACATATAAGTTGTAGTGGACTAGACTTTCTACAATAATGACTACGGGTATGCAGTTAAAGATTGACATGTATTGGTCTAAATGTACTTTGACAATGGTCGACGCAGTCATTCTTAATCATCAATACAAGATGATCATGTTTGTATTCGTTACAAAAAAAAAAGTTATATGGTAAGAAGAGTGTCATTGAGGTTGATAAGATTCGTAATGCAAACGGAGATCCATACAATTTCAATGTAGAATTTTTGGGGGCCACAAAAGACAATACTATAGGTCAGACTCCTCAAGTGGGTTCTAATTCTAGTGTTGTTGTACAATGAAATATTATCAATGATTTCATGTCTTTTACGGCACAAGTTAAGACACAAATGCAGACAATCAAAATATAACTTAACCACCATCTCATGGAGCCACTTGTAAAGTACAGATGCGAAGAAATTAATGTTTTAGACTGGTGGAAGTCGAAAGCTCGTTAATCACAGCACCATGTGCTTGTTAATTCTGAATTCAATTGTGGCTTCATAATATGCTTTTAGCACGGGGAGTAAAGTCATTAACAAGTATCGAAACTCGCTTACACTATAATCAGTTGAAGCACTCATTTGTACACAGGATTGGTTGCACCTGATATGGGGAAAAGGCAACTATGTTGATGAGGAGTTCGAAGAAGGGAGGAGTGAAAAGTAGGACGAGACAATATCTTCAACAACTTCATGAAGCATAATGAGATAATACCTTTTTATTTACCTTGTATTTTCTTATAACAAATTGACTCTTATTATTTGTGGACTTGAATTATAACATTTGATGGGTGGATGTATATTTTATATGTTTATTGGCTTGTGTATTTTAATATTTTTATATATATTTTTTTTTCATTCATGTTATTTAATTACTTAATGTTGCTTAAATATCATATGGTTGGTTGGTTGCATTTGTTTATCTTCGTTCCTTAATTATTTATCTTACCTCAACTTAACTAAATATTATTTATTTCAAATTTTACACTTATGGATATGTCATCAGAAGATGATCCATCGCCATATATTTGGGATTATGGAGCCTAAGTCTACTCTCATATCGGAAGATAAAGTTACAATGCAAGTTGTGTGGAAATAACTTGTAAACAAAGCAAATCAGTTAAAATTACATCTGGCCTATCGAGGATGAGACGTTGCCTCACGTAGCAAAGCTCCTTCAGAAGTCTATAATTTATTTTGAGTCATTCGCGACTCAAATACAGAGGCTTCCACCTCTTCCCATATAGCCAATACGACCAGCGACAAAATATATAAAATTAAGCCTATTATAAATGAAGAAGGGCCAAGTAGAGGAATATCCCTACACTTGGTAAAGAATAAGATAAACTATTAAGGGAATAAGAAGAACAAGATTATCAATAAGCTATAAAACAAAGCATGTAATTGGAATACAAGATCAAACAACACTAACCCTCTCCGAGACAGCATGATGTTGAGGCAGGCACAAGTACGGGACATAAGTCATACGATAAATCATCAAATTTTCTTAAAAGTTTCGTTGCATCATATAGTTGGCTAAGAATCTGTAAGACCCGTATCCTAGTTCGCACTGTTCCGATGAATCCTATGATCCTTTCCGTCGAAGTCTGGCAATCCGCGACTGATAATCGACATTGCGCATGACCGTAAGTCGTGTCATTTAGATTCGAGTCAGTTTAATCCGAGACCTATATTATTGCGACCGCACCGTCACCGCGGTTCCAACGCCGCGACTCACGCACCAATCCGATACCTTGACCAGAAAATGTGAGCCGATGTTTATTTCGAAGAAACACCGCGCTTTCTCAATCCCAAGAGAATCTCTACACAATGTCAAATCAATCCCATCAATCAATCAATCACTTCAATGTCAAGTACAAAGCAACCCATGCTTTCTCTCTTCAAAGTCAACTCTTTCTCACCATCTCTCTTACACACTCATACCTAGTCAAGTACCACATCCATCACCTCACATCACTCACCTCACATTCATCACTCTCTCTCCCTTACAATCCTCTCTCTCTTTCTCATTTCTCATCACAATTCCAAGCAACCAAGAGCACCCACGTATAAGCCTTCCATGAGAGAAAAAAATGCAAGTGTGAGGCCCACTTTTCCCATTCCAAAACCCATCATCCTAGCCATCCACTTCTCATCTCCACCATCAAAGTGAAGCACAAGGAGGGTGGCGTTCCAACGGACCGAAGAGATCAACCGGTGGGTGCTTTGATAGGGTAGTTTTCTATGTTTTCATGATGGGCCAAGTGAGGCCTACCGATCAATGGTATGGATCTCACTTGGGACCTTAAGATGTGGCCGATGGCCCACCTTAATTATCATTTTATGTACGATTGGATGCAAGGGAGGGCCCATAGTGTCGGGGTCCCTCCATCACACATGTCCCACTCTCATTTTCTCTCTCTCCCCTCTTTTTATTTATTTATTTACTCTTTTGTGTTATGAGGTGGCCGTGTGGCCCACCCGGATGGACCCCACTATGAAGCATGTATTGGATGTAATCCATTTGTTGGTGGGGCCCACTTTATATGTGTGTATGTTCCACATGATGGGTTTTTTGACCTGTCGTCCTTTCGCAACTGGGATGCGCAAGTCCTTTCGCAACTAGGATGCGGAAAGGAGTTTCCTAAAACTATAAAAAAGGGTCCCTAGGATTTTTCTAGGATATATGTTGTGTTGATGAGAAAAACAACAAGAGGGTTTCCTAAAGCTTTACAAGGGATTTGCTAAAGGGTTTAGGGCTATCAAAGGTGAGAAAGAGGGAGAAAGAGAGAGAGGAAGCTTATAGAAGGGAGGTTCTACTCGTGGAGGTTCTCTACTGTGCAATCTATATCTCAGCGCTTCTATGTCCTCATAATCGGTGAGATCTCTCTGGTTTTCTCTATTTTTCTTATTGTTTATCCACTCCTGCGTGAGTGAAGAAGATTGTAACGTGATTGTTGATCTGGACGAGGTCCCGTGGTTTTTACCTCTTTGAGGGTTTTTCACGTAAAAATTCTCTTGTGTGGTGTGCGATTGATGCATTGATTATTTTCATTGCTTTTATTATCCATAATTCTGGTTTGTTCTGAAGGGCTAGATCCTAAGGTTTTGTGTAAGGCCCCCAACAAAGTGGTATCAAAGCTAGGTTCATTGAACGGGTAGGATCGGTTTTGAATTATGGAAGGTGGCTCAAGGATGATCAGCCTCAATGGTTCTAACTGGACCATATGGAAGGCTAAGATGGAGGACTTGCTTTATTGCAAGGACCTATATTCTTCAATCTTAGGCATATCAGCAAAATTCAAGGATATGATTGATGATGATTGGAAGAAGACGGACCGAAAGGCGATGGGGTTTATTAGACAATGGTTGGATGATTCTGTGTTCCACCATGTGTCTACAGAAACCTCAGCCGCTAGCCTATGGCTGAAATTACAAGGGCTGTATGAGAGGAAGACAGCCGGTAATAAGATTTTTCTGATAAGGCGACTTGTGAATCTCAAATTCAAAGATGGTGGTTCTGTGGCCGAGCACATGAATGAGGTCAGCAATATAGTGAACCAACTCACCTCTATGAAGATGGTCCTAGATGATGAATTGCAGGCTTTACTATTGCTTAGTTCATTGCCTGACAGTTGGGAGACATTAGTGGTGTCTCTAAGTAACTCTGCGCCAGACGGAAAGATATCCATGGAACAGGTGACTAGCTGTCTCTTCAATGAAGAGACGAGAAACAGGGGTCTACTCAGCAAGAGGCTCTTGTGACACAGGAACGGGGGAGAGGAAAGAACAGGAAGGGCGGGAAGGCCCGAGATAAATCAAGAGGCAAGTCGAGTAACAGAAAAGATGTTGAATGCTGGAATTGTGGCAAGAAGGTTCACTACGAGCATGAATGTCGTGGTAAGAAAAACGACAAGAAAGGAAAAGGGAAAGAAGATGAATCAGATTCTATTGCGGTCGCTTCAGATGGCGACGTTGTAGTTATTCTTTCTGCAGATCATGACGTATGTCTCACGGCTTCGAGTCAGGACACTGACTGGGTGGTTGACTCAGGAGCTTCTTTTCATGCGACTCCACACAGGGACTCCTTCACAAGCTACAAGTCAGGTGACTATGGGACTGTGAAGATGAAAAATTCTGGCATATCAAGAATCGTGGGAGTCGGTGATATTTGTGTGAAAACTGATGTGGGCTGCACATTAGTTCTCAGGGATGTGAGGCATATCCCAGACCTTCGCTTCAACTTAATGTCGACGGGAAGGTTGAATGATGATGGCTATGAAAGCCGGTTTGCTGGTGGGCAATGGAAGCTCATCAAGGGTTCGTTGACTGTGGCCAGAGGGAAGAAGTGTTGCACCCTTTACAAGACAAGTGTCAGTATGTGCAAGGGTGGGTTGAACGCAACGGAAGATTCAGCTATTGACATGTGGCACAGGCGTCTAGGCCACATGAGTGAAAAAGGGTTTTAGGTACTAGCAAAGAAGCGGCTCCTTCCAGACGTGACAGGTACACCTCTCAAAACCTGTCTTGATTGTTTATCAGGGAAACAACATAGAGTTTCATTTGTTAAAACTGCTTCTCATGTTAATAAAGTGCATGCATTAGATTTGGTTTATTCTGATGTATGTGGTCCTATGAGGACAAAAACTTTGGGTGGGGCATTGTATTTTGTTACTTTTATAGATGATGCATCTAGGAGGGTTTGGGCTTATGCTTTGAAATCCAAGGACGAGGTCTTTGGTGTGTTTAAATTGTTTCATGTTATGGTCGAGAGAAAGACAGGTAGACCATTGAAGTGCATCCGCACTGACAATGGTGGTGAATATTTGGCGACTTTCACGAGTACTGCAAGTCCCTGGGTATACGGCATGAAAACGGTTCCCAAGACCCCCCAGCATCATGGTGTAGCTGAGCGAATGAATCGCACCATTGTTGAGAGAATCAGATGCATGTTATCCCATGCGAAATTGCCCAAGACGTTATGGGGAGAAGTAATGCACACGGCGGTGTATTTGATAAATAGGTCTCCATCAGCCCCGTTGAATGGAGAAGTACCTGAGAAGGTGTGGACTGGACATGATCCATCATACAGTCATCTCAGGGTGTTTGGATGCAGGGCATCCGTTCATGTACCAAAGGACGAGAGGTCCAAGCTCGATATGAAGATCAGGCAGTGTGTGTTCTTGGGGTACGGTGATGAAAAGTTCGGTTATAGATTGTGGGATCCGACCGAGAGGAAGCTCGTTAGGAGCAGAGATGTGGTTTTCTTTGAAGATGAGTGTATAGAAGACATTGGTAAGTCAGAGAAGAATCAACCTAGTTCAGGTGAGCTAGAGGACACGGATCCGATTATTCCTCCCGTGGTGCCTGATGACGGGGGAGTACAGCAAGGTGCAGAGGACGAGGGAGTTCCTTCAGAAGATGGACCAGGGGAGCAACCCCCACTTGATCCACTTGTTGAGCCACAGGTGAGGATGTCATCTAGGGACAGACAACCGTCCAAGAGGTACTCGCCACATGAGTACATTATGCTGACTGATGAGGGAGAGCCAGAAGATTATTCTGAGGCCCTAGCCGATGAGCATAAGGGGGAGTGGTTGAAAGCTATGCAAGAGGAGATGGAATCCTTGCATAAGAACCACACCTACGACATGGTGAAACTGCCTAAGGGCAAGAAAGCTTTGAGCAACAAGTGGGTGTTCAGAAAGAAAGTTGAGCAGAAGAATTCACAGACAAGGTTCAAGGCCAGACTTGTGGTGAAAGGTTTTGGTCAGAGGAAAGGCATAGATTTCGAGGAGATATTCTCACCAGTGGTGAAGATGACATCCATACGGGTGTTGCTTGGGTTGGCAGCTAGCATGGATCTGGAGATAAAACGGTTAGATGTTAAAACTGTCTTTCTCCATGGTGACCTGGAAGAAGAGATCTACATGTACCAACCAGAGGGGTTCAAAGTCAAGGGCAAGGAGCATATGGTATGTAGGCTGAGGAAGAGATTGTATGGGCTGAAACAAGCTCCACGGCAATGGTACAAAAAGTTTGACTCGTTTATGTTGAAACATGGGTATGACAGAACAGAGTCGGACCACTGTGTGTTCACACGCAAGTTCTCAGATGGTGATTTCCTAGTTTTGCTATTATACGTTGATGACATGCTCATCATGGGAAAAGACATCAAGAAGATCGACAGGCTGAAACAGGAGTTGGGCAAGTCTTTTGCGATGAAAGACTTGGGCCCGGCTAGACAGATCCTAGGAATGAAGATAACCCGTGACAGAAGCAGCAGGAAGCTCTGGCTGTCACAAGAGTGGTATATTGAGAAAGTCCTAGAGCGGTTCAATATGAATGCAGCGAAGCCAGTCAGTACTCCACTAGATGGTCACTTCAGATTGAGCGACAGACAGTGTCCCAAGACGAAGGCAGAGGTGAAAGAGATGCAGAAGATACCATATGCGTCAGCTATAGGAAGTTTGATGTATGCTATGGTGTGTACACGCCCAGACATAGCATATGCGATTGGTGTTGTCAGCCGGTATCTTGCCAATCCTGACAAAGAGCATTGGACAGCGGTGAAGTGGATATTGCGGTATCTAAGAGGCTCGTCCAGGTTAAGCCTATGCTATGGTGACGGCAAACCTATGTTAGAGGGTTACACAGATGCATATATGGCAGGTGACATAGACTCCAGGAAGTCTATATCGGAGTTCATGTTCACGTTTGCAGGGGGAGCAGTTTCTTGGCAGAGCAAGCTACAGAAGGTCGTAGCATTGTCGACGACAGAGGCCGAATACATTGCAGTCACAGAAGCATGTAAAGAGATGCTTTGGATGAAAAGGTTCATACAGGAACTTAGCCTAAAGCAGGAGGAGCACGTGGTCTACTGTGATAGTCAGAGTGCTATACACTTGAGCAAGAATCCAAGTCAGCATTCCAAGTCAAAGCACATAGAGATTCGGTATCACTGGATCAGGGATACTTTGGAACAGAAGGTGTTACAGCTTGAGAAGGTCCACACGAATGATAATGGGTCAGATTGATGACCAAGGCCTTGCTCAAGGGCAAGTTTGAGGTTTGTAGAAACTTGGCTGGCTTAAAGAAGGTGAATCCCTCCTCGGTCAAAAAGGGGGAGATTTGATGAGTTTTTTTGACCTGTCGTCCTTTCGCAACTGGGATGCGCAAGTCCTTTCGCAACTAGGATGCGGAAAGGAGTTTCCTAAAACTATAAAAAGGGTCCCTAGGATTTTTCTAGGATATATGTTGTGTTGATGAGAAAAACAACAAGAGGGTTTCCTAAAGCTTTACAAGGGATTTGCTAAAGGTTTAGGGCTATCAAAGGTGAGAAAGAGGGAGAAAGAGAGAGAGGAAGCTTATAGAAGGGAGGTTCTGCTCGTGGAGGTTCTATACTGTGCAATCTATATCTCAGCACTTCTATGTCCTCATAATCGGTGAGATCTCTCTGGTTTTCTCTATTTTTCTTATTGTTTATCCACTCCTGTGTGAGTCAAGAAGATTGTAACGTGATTGTTGATCTGGACGAGGTCTCGTGGTTTTTACCTCTTTGAGGGTTTTCCACGTAAAAATTCTCTTGTGTGGTGTGTGATTAATGCATTGATTATTTTCATTGCTTTATTATCCATAATTCTAGTTTGTTCTGGAGGGCTAGATCCTAAGGTTTTGTGCAAGGCCCCCAACACCACACCATCCATGTGGTGGCCCACCTAAGCAGGGCCCATCTTAACGTTATTTGTACGCCAAAACAAGAGAAAAAAAAAAGGAAAGAAAGGAAGAGTCCAGCGCGTCTCTGGACGTGGAAAGAAAACACAAATATTACCTTGGTTTACAAGTTTTTTTTTGGTGGACCACGTGTGTAGGCCTCACCTTGATGTCTGTGCTTAATCCACGCCGTCTATCCCTTTCTTTGGACCATTTTAGGCGTTGAGCTGAAAAATGGGGCTGATCCAATCTTCTGGTGGGCCATACCTTAGCAAACACTGATTCTCACCGTTTAAAGTCACCTAGATTTTTCTACAAGCCAAAAGATGCCCAATATTGGGCTTGATGGATGGATTATGGGCTATGGAATCCATTGGGTGGGTCAGATTCATTTGATACGGACCCCCCACGCGAAAAACCTTGGAAAAATGAGATTTTCAAAATAAAAATAAAATTAAATAAAATAAGGTGCAGCGCCTGCTGCTGCTGTGCAGCAGACGCTGCTGGCGTCAGCGTTAAAATGGGCAAGGCCCACGGCTGGCCATGTGGGCCCCACCATGATGTATTTATTATATCCACACCGTCCATTTTGTGGGCCACCTCCTGAGGAGGGTCCTCTCTAAAAATTAGCTTGATCCAGATCTCAGGTGGCCCACACCACACGAAACAACGGTGATTGAACTCTACCATTGAAACCCTTTTTGGGGCCACGTAAGTTTTAAATCAATCTGAAATTTGTTTCTCCCCTTTGTCTAGGCCTGCCTGACCTTATGAACGGATTAGATGGAAAGTAAACGTTATGGTGGGCCCCACATGGGACCCATAGTGAGGTATGTGTTTGCATCCCACCGTCCAGCGGACGGTGGAGGCCACTGTGATGTTTGGGTTCGTCCCCACCGTCCAGACGGACGGTGGAGCCCACTGTGTGCGTGTGGGTGTGTGTGTGCATGTGTGTATGCATGTGTGCGTGTATACGTGCATGTGTGTGTGTGTGTATAAAAAATATTATATTATATTTTATATGTAGTATTGTATATATATATTATATATTATATTATACATATATATACAGGATGGTGGGCCTTCTTGTGGACGCCACCATGATGCATGTGTTGCATCAAATATGTCCAACCACTTGGCGTACTTATCTTAAGGGCTTGAGACTAAAAATAAGACAGATCCATAGTTCAAGTGGACCCTCACCTTGGTATGTGGTTGAGGCCCATCCTGATTTATTTATGGTCGTCATTGAGGCCCACCTTGATATGTATTTGTGGCCACTGTTGAGGCCCACCTTGATGTACATAAGGCCCATGTGATTAGGCCCATTCGAGGCATTCGTGGCCCGTTGTTAAGGCCAACTTTGATATATATGAGACCCATATTACAAGGCCCATTGTGATGTTTTCAAAGGCCCATGGGATATGGCTCATTGCAATGTACATAAGGCCCCTTTGATGCGGCCCACTTGATTTATAAAAGGCCCATATGATGCGGCCCATTTGATGCATCTAAGGCTCATGGGTCGAAGCCCAACAAGATGTCCTTAGGGTCCATTGCAATGAGTGATTCCTCCATAGTGTGTGTAATAATGTTTGATGACAGGTCATGCCGTGGGAGCAATGTTGGTTTGACGTCCACATTGTAAGAATAATGTTGGTTGAATGTCCGCATTATAACTCTCCTTAAGGCCCATTAGTAGGCCCATACTTGTTGATAGTTCACCACTTTATAACATGCTTAGTATAGCTCCATGATTCATACCCATACGCATCATTTGTATGCTTGATATGAGGAATATTTGATCATAGCATAAGCCGTTGGGCTGAGACATCTACGGGACTCCTTATGAGACGGAGTGCCCCACATGATTGCATGGTACGCGTGAGATTGTTGCATGATTGTACGGTGTGATTCATGCATCTCGCATATGTGTGACTTGATCACTGCACGCCCTAGCGACATCAGGGCCGTGGCTCCACAGGCACATCGTGGATGGCCGTATCGGATACCAGAAATACTTTGTTCTAGCACTGTGGGCACTTAGGATGTCCTTGGGTGAAAGTCCCAGAACCTTTTTGGTACCAGGGGATGCTCCAACGTCTAGACCGAGTGGATACACGAGCGCCCGAGTGCCGAATACTAGTAGGTCGCATCTCCCACTGTGTCGTGGTCGATTGGAAGGGGGTGTGGCCTTATCCGCCTGAGTGAGGGGGTTATAAGCTAGGCTGAGTTTGACCAGCTCGCAAATGTGTTCGCTATCGACGAGCCGAGTAGGTATTGGCAGACTACTGGTCAAGCGGATAGTGTGGTCTCTTCCACTTGCTTGATTGTGTAGCTAGGGAGTAGGCAGTCAGTGTGAGGTGTATTAGACCCCGATGATATCTAGAGAGGAACTGTACTGATATGTGTACTTGATGAGTACTAGCACGCTTGCTTTGCATCTCGCATATGACATTTGGCTACATAGGCCTCGCATCACATGACCTTGGTATGACCGATAGCATTCATGCATTGCATCACATAGCTTTATTATAGCTGATAGCATTCATGGACTTACTGCACATTTTCGCATTACTCTAATATTGTATACTTGGCACTTGCCTTACACACACTTTCACCACCCTCTAAGCTTTTATAAGCTTATGCACGATAAATGCGTGCAGGTGGCGTTAGGTTGCAGCAGCGATGAGCTCGGAGCGTGCAGCAGTCTTCTGGAGCATTTGGAGTTTTCTTTGATATCTTCATATTGTATTTCCCTTTCTGCATTGTACTCAAAGTTTTTGATATAGTGGATATGTGGTGTTGTTGTTTTGTGACTTGGTTATGCTTGTGGTTATGCTCAATTACAAAAAAAAAAAATCATACTGAAAATCCTCCTTGTAGGATCCCAGGATCGGAATCTGGCGTATGGGCGCTGGGAGTCGAGAATGGGGTACTACGGAGGCTGTCGGCGCCGGATTCGGCGATCGAGAATTTTGTGAGCCCGGTTTCCGAGTTGGGGTGTGACAGAATCCCGTATAAATCGGTTCATAAAAAGATGTTAAAAAACTTGCTAAATATACGAATGGACGTTGGAAAGACATTTCCAACATCTGATTCAAAAGAAGTAACACAACCATTTTTTAGACACCTCCAGCTTGGATTCAGCCCAGAATTATCCTTAGTCCAAGCCGTAAAGAGAGAACTAAATGATAATTTTGACAACGAAGGTGGATAAAGGGGTCACTATTATGAACAATGTTACTCGGGTTACACACCGCAAATGCATTCATCATACATGTGATATTGAAAGGATGAATGATTTGTATGTGCAACTTCATCTGAACATACTTTTGAGTTTTGACAATGTTCATTTACTTCTTCTTGTTTTTTCTGTTACAAACTACCTTTAACAGTGTTTATTCCAAACAATTCCATTCAAGTACACTACTAAATCAGGATACAAATAGGAAAAAAAAAAAGGTTAACATGAAAAAAGGTCAACTCAACCCGACTCAGTGCTAACTCATCCAGACTCGGTCCGGGTTAGTCCAGGCCATACCCAGACTCAGATCAGGTCAAGCATGCTGGACTTGATATCAAGTCGGGTTAGGTCTATTTTTAAACTGGGTCAGGTCGGGTCAGCCCTAACTCGGTCCAACTCGACTCGATGCCCAACTATAGTTCAAAACCTGTATTTAGAGGTGGGCATCGAGTCGAGTCGGATCGGATTGGGTCCAACTCGACTCGATCCGAATTTTTAAGTCACTGATCCGAACTCGATCCAATCCAGGACCGAGTCCAAGTCAGCTGACTCGATCCAATCCGATGCACGGCTAGCCTGACGCGAACCGAGTCTGACTCGGTCGGGGAAACCAATTCGAGTCGGGTTGGGTACCATTCGGATTGGAAGAGAGAAGTGGGTGATACCAAACCAGAAGTGGATTGACTAGTGGTGTATTGACGTCAGCAAGTTCTTGGGGTCAAACTATGAGGTATGTGTTATATCCAAACCGTCCATCCATTTGAAGAGCTTGTCTTAAGGCTTGAGCCAGAAAAATAAGATAGATCTAAAGATCAGTTGGACCACACTGCAAAAAACAGTGGGGGATTGAATGTTTACCATTGAAACCCTTTTTAAGATCACAAAAGTTTCGGATCAATATGAAATTTGTTTTTCCACTTCATCCATGTATTTTTAACATTATTAATAGATTATATGGGAAATAAACGTTATGGTGGGGCCTATGTAACTTTGTTCTCATTTGATCCGTTTGTACAACTCGGAGCTCGAGGCGCGTACGCTTGTATTCACACGACACGTATCTATAACAACTATATAGCTTGCGTGGGACGCGGATTAGCAACTGACAGGTTGAGTAGCTAGACTCCCTACCGAAGTGACGTGACCAAGTTATGTGGGACCCGCCATGATGTATGTGTTGTATCCACACCGGCCATTCATTTGGAGATATCAATCTAGGGTAGGAGCTAAAGAATGAATCAGATCCAAAGCTCAAATGGACCCCACCACAGAAAACAGTGGAGAGAGTGACGCCCACCATTAAATTTTTCTAAGACCACAAAAGTTTTCAATCAAACTGAAATTTGTGTTTTCCCTTCTTTCATGTCTGTCTTAACTTGTGAACACGTTGGATCTCAGTTAAACATCATAGTGGACCTTAAGAAGGTTTCAACGGTAGGAGTCACTCTTCCCACTATTTTCTATGGTGGGGTCCACTCCAAATCTAAATATGACTCATTCTTTGTCTCATGGCCTGAAATGATCTCTACAAATTGATGGACGGTGTGGATACAACACATACATCATGGTAGGTCCCATAAAACCTGGTGACGTCACTTCAGTAGGGAGTCTCACTAGCTACTCAATTTGTCAGTATCTAATCCGCATCCGCTTGCGTGTGATATAAGAAATTAAATTGAAGTTTATCCACAGGCCACACACGACTGTATAGTTGGCATGTGATATAGTGTGAATGCATGTGGGCCCACCGTGAATGCATGTGGTTGATCCACACCGTCCATTTATTTTTTCAGATCATTTTAGGGGTTGAACCCAAAATATATGCATATCCAAAGATCAAGTGGACCATACCATCGAAAAAAGTAGAAGTACTGATTTCCACCGTTGAAAACTTTATAAGGCCCCACCGCCCCAGTGATGTTTATTTGTCATCCAACCTGTTCATAAGATGAAAAAAGACATGGATGAAGGGAAAAAAAATATCAGCTTGATCTAAAACTTCTTTGGCCCCTAATAAATTTTCAACAGTAGATGTTCAATTCACAATGTTTTCGGTGGTGTGCTCCACTTGAGAATTGGATACATTCCATTTTTGGGATGAAGCCCTAACACTAGCTGTTAAAAGAGATGGACGAAGTGGATAAATTGCATGAATGACATTTGGGCCCACAAAGTTTACTCAGATCCGCTTCTACACCAGCCCATCTGCTTTCGAACTGAGTTTCAAGGCTTGGTGGTTAGAGCTGGGCATGTCTGACCCGATCCGAACCGACGGCCTGGATCGGTACGGATCGAGTAGGGCCATTCAGATCCAACACTTTTTTCGGATCGAGTTCGGATGGTGGTCAATCCGAACCGATCTGATCTGAAACCCGATCCGAATGGATCCGATCCGACCCAATCAAGAGCTGGCAGTAAAAGCTTTCATATAAAAATGTATTCCTATGCTGCACAAAGCATGAAACACTAGGAACATCAGTAGCAGAAGGAAAACAGGAGAGGATTTGGGTTTAGAAGAAGGTTTCTGTTTCGTCAGTAGCATAAGGAAAATGGGAGAGGATTTGGGCAGAAGTTCGGAGCGAGAAGGAAACATGTCAGTAGCCAAATCGATACTGAAGTTACATCACCAAGCCATGTGGACCCCACCATGATGCATGTGTTGTATCCATACCATCTAACGATTTGTGGAGATCATTTTATGGCATGAGAAAAGGAATGAGACAGATCTAAAGTTCAAGTGGACCCACCAAAGAAAACCGTGGGACTAGTCACACCCATCGTTAAAATATTTCTAGGGCCCACCATCATGTATTTTTTAGATCCAGTGTATTCATAAGTTAACATAGATATAGATGAAGCGAAAACAAAAATATAAGCTTGATAGGAAACTTCTGTGGGCCCTAAGAAATTTTGAACGGTGGATGTCACTGTCCCCACTGTTTTCTATGGTGGGGTCCACTTGAACTTTAGATCTATCTCATTCTTTTTCTCATGCCATAAAACGATCTCTCCAAATGGATAAACACTATGGATACAACACATGCATCATGGTGGGGTCCACAGAGCTTGGTGACGTCACTTCAGTGTATCTAATCCGCCCCCGTACTGATGTCGTGTTTCGCACGACACCAGCTGGTGCAGATACGTGTCGTGCGATGATGAGCGCAAACGCACCTCGAGCTCCAAGTTGTACGAACGGCTCAAATGAGATCAAAGTTACATGAGCCCCACAATGATGTATTTATTATATCCATACCGTTTATCCATTTTTCATGATCATTTTAGAGCATTAGAAAAAAAAAAACTAATTCATATGAAAGCTCAAATGGACCACACCAAAAATAGCAGCGATGATAATGATTTTCACCATTAACCCGATCCGACTCAGTTTCCCTGACAGAGTCGGACTCGATTCGGGTCAAGCCAGTCGTGCATCGGATCGGATCGAGTCAACTGACCCAGACTCGATCCCGGATCGAATCGAGTTCAGGTTAGTTACTTGAAAATTCGGATCGAGTTAAGTTAGACCTAATCTGGTCCAACTCGACTCGGTGCCCACCTCTACTGGTGGTGGTACACCTGCCCAACACAGGCCTCATCAATGCGCCACCCACACTGCCCTCATGTTACCTCTCGTGGGAAATGTTTTAACCTCGGCCCTTTATTTCTCAACAGTTACAGATGCAAACATCCAATGGCTCTATTTTAACTTCATACTATATGACCGGATCAGATCGGATCGAATCAGTCTGGATTGACATTGATCCGAGCTTGATCCGATGAACGGTCGGATCTGACTGATCCCACTCGAACCGCACCAATTCAGGCCTTTGGATCGGTTCGGATCCGCCGAATCGGTTGGTTTCTGCCCAGCTCTACCTGTATTGCATAGGTAGTTTATAGACTCAAGTTGGACTTGGGTCCATTTAGTGCTATAGAGATCATTGTTCACCACATGGGACTTTGATGCCAACCTCCCACAAATGACTTCACCTTTATTCAATCAAGAGATTCTTGGATGTATAATGCATCTTTACTGACATGCAATAATTGACCCACTAGGCCTCTAGCCCGTTCCATTCATCAAGTGGGTCATGCCAAACAATATTAATCAACTATTCAAAGTCACTTGTGAGTGGCCCCATCACGTGGAGTATAAAAAGTATTTTTAAATATAGGGTTATGTTTCTATAATCAAAGCTATTTATATGACTAAACTTATCATGGACGGAGGGTGATCTTAAATATTTTTGTTTCTTTATTTAGAATATTTAAAACCTTTGATCATTTCATAACCCCTGATTAGCCTATCGTAATTGTGATACAAGTGACCAATTACATTTATTAGCAGATGTTGGTAGAGAGGGCTACTTGTGTGTAAGGGCATGGTTTTTAAGATTTCATCACATTTTATGGCTGAAGGCACCCCCCCCCCCCCCCCCCCCCCCCCCAAAAAAAAAAAAAAAAAAAACCAATATCATTTTGATTTTTGTTGCCATATCTGTATTGTTAATCATCACAAGAGATCTAGCCCACAATTTGAAAGGATATAATTATTGCACTTTAGGTGATATTTGGGGGCCCATTCATTTGAAAACATTCTAGCGCCTATTGTGTATGAAGATCTAAGCTACCCACAAGGATGATCCCATCTGCATGGATATCATTTTATTAATGTGGAGTAGTCTTAAAAAAAAAAAAAAAAACATAAATGGAGTTTGGTATTAAGTTGGACATAAAAATGCATTTAATTTTTAAAGTCGATAATAGTCAAATAAAGCTTATAACCTATAGTCAGCTAGAAACTGCATAATTGTTTAAAAGTTGGGTTATGCACCGTTTTTTGTTTGCACATTGTGCGGTCTCTACTTTATGGATTTTATAATTTTTTAGGATGATTCAACAAGATTTCAGTATTATATATTTGATCATGCTTCACATAATTCACGAGGAGCCAAACAGGCAAAAAAAAAAAAAAAAAAGAAAAGAAAAGAGCATTGATTTGCATAGTCAAGCGGTTTGAATAGACAAAACAAACAAAATGAAGTAAAACGTAGTAAATAAAATGAAATACAAGCCTAGCCATATTTCACATAGTTTAAAACCCCATGTAGGTAAATAGGGTAAAAAAAATATAAAAGAAAAGTCTGTGAAGTGAAAAAAATAAAAGGTGCAAGCTAATGCAGCAAATATGTTGGGAATGCATGGGGTGAAATGCAATCTAAGCTTGGTTGAGATGTGAGAGGGAAAATGGGAGACTAGACAGACTTTTCCGTAGAAGGGATGGTTAGATATCCCCAATTATAACCATATTATCAACCTTACTAGCTTCTTCAATGGACAATTTTTTCTAATGTTAGCTTCCTAAGTCAAGAAATACCTCAACGTCAGTCAAGAATCTTTAGATTTCTTGGGGATTAGACTTTTCCCCGAAGCATCTCTATTGGTCTCTCTCCGACTCTCCTCGGCTCTAGGCCCCTGGAATGGTAGCTATTGCGTTAAGTTCATGGACTCCATCTGTCGGGTTGTGGTGAGCCAATGCCGGTGTTGTGTGTCCTTGCTTTGAGATTTTGATGTCTATAGAGTTAGGTAGTATCTTTGTTAGGTATAAAGCATACCAAGTGAATCGTCGACTAGTGATGAGTTAGGGATATGCTTTGCTCTTTTTGGTGTGTGTTTTGCCATATATAAGGGATATTCAATACTATAAAGGGTTGGCTATTCTTTCAACCTTTGGTTACCATCGACCGATTGAACCCGTTAGATGTCTTCGGAAGGTGTGGGGGTTCTTTTCCGACCTAGTTTGTTGTGTTTTTTTATGCTTCTTAAGTTGGCCAATATCAATTTTATTATAGAGATGCATTGTAACGCCTCAGAAAAATCCATACAAAGACCCGAGTACCACCTCAGGCAGAAATCACTAAGGACCAAATTCTTTAGAAATTAGAAGAAAATTAATTAAGTACTAAACTGAATTAATCGGTAGATTAGCTTGAACCGTTTTCTATACAATCTGTAAGACCTAAAACTAGTAGAATCACCAACTGTAAATTATCTAAAAACGTAGGATCAATCTCAAAACCCAGTTGCTCTCGGGAGTATCACGAAACTCCGTATCGAACCTGAACCGCATGTCGAAAGTCCGATTACCGCGAAACTATACGGTTATGACTGCCTTACTGGGCTTGACAACCATCTCGAAAATTAAATATAAATAGTATCCAGAAACACACAACTAGAGCCTTGAGCGAAGTGTGTGAGAAACGCGAATATCTTTAGAAAATGAACCTAAATTTAAGTAAATTGGGTCGTTCGCTTGCAGGCCAATTTTAAGGTTTCAGACTGTCAGAACCTGACCCAAATACACCATCAGATCAGGAAAATTTTCCTACACATGTCAGTGTACTTGTGGCCCTGATCGAGTAACGATGACCATTGAACTGAAATTGGTCCTCCGCGGTCGATCCACAAATCCAATCGGATCGAAACTTTAACCTAACATAGATCCATTGTCAGGGAACTTTCTCCAGACCGTATGTAGAAAAGGGGCCTCCAGATGAGCTCCGTTGGACCAAAACAGCCACTCTTTGGCTATAACCTAAGTATACCATGGCCCTGGGGCCATTGAGACCAGTTCTAGGCCTATATAAGGGCCTAAACCCACCCCTCTCTCATTTCATACGAATTTTTAAACCCTAAGAGAGAGAAGAGAGAAAATATAAGAAAAAAGGTGAGGATAAGTGAGAGAGAGTGAAAGATTGTTACAGGGATTCATCTCGGAAATCAAATATAAATAGTATCCAGAAACGCACAACTAGAGCCTTGAACGAAGTGTGTGAGAAACGCGAATATCTTTAGAAAATGAACCCAAATTTAAGTGAATTGGGTCGTTCGCTTGCAGGCCAATTTTAAGGTTTCAGACCGTTAGAACCTTACCCAAATACACCATCGGATTAGGAAAATTTTCCTACACATGTCAGTGTACTTGTGGCCCTGATCGAGTGACGATGACCGTTGAACTGAAATTGGTCCTCCGAGGTCGATCCACAAATTCAATTGGATCGAAACTTTAACCTGACATAGATCCATTGTCAGGAAACTTTTCTCAGACCGTATGTAGAAAATGGGCCTCAAGATGAGCTCCATTGGACCAAAACAGCCACTCTTTGGCTATAACCTAAGTATATCATGGCCCTGGGGCCATTAAGACCAGTTCTAGGCCTATATAAGGGCCTAAACCCACCCCTCTCTCATTTCATACGAATTTTTAAACCCTAAGAGAGAGAAGAGAGAAAAGAGAAGGAAAAAGGTGAGGATAAGTGAGAGAGAGTGAGAGATTGTTACAGGGATTCATCCCTGCCACTCCACGTGCTGAATCACCTCATCCGCGTCGCTATACCGGCAATTCTGATTTCATTTGTGGGTAAGAAATCCTAACCCTAATCTATTCTAGGAATTCAAATAGGTAGATCGGCGAAATAGCTAACCAATTTCGTGATTCAGGTAGCCGTTGTGCCGTAGTCGAAGGCATAGTATTCAAACTGAGTTCGATTCTAGTTTACCGACGAAAGGTGCGGACTATAAACATTTAAGTTATGGTTTTCAAGCCTTTCAATGTCAGTTAATGATTTATGACTGACTTGATTGCTATCACATATGCTTAGATACGATGTCTTTCGTATATTACATATATATATAAACTATGTTGTTTTTTAATGCATTCTATGTGTTTGTTGAAATGTTTGAATAGATATGGAATTATGATTTGTGTTTGTTATGATTGATGTTAAGAATACATGATTGTTGTACGTATGACAACTCCTATATGGAAGGAT
Organism: Magnolia officinalis; assembly: GCA_021015155.1. Classification (NCBI taxonomy): domain Eukaryota; kingdom Viridiplantae; phylum Streptophyta; class Magnoliopsida; order Magnoliales; family Magnoliaceae; genus Magnolia; species Magnolia officinalis. The sequence continues at coordinate 83,134,166 of JAJHSJ010000006.1, forward strand.
TTACTATAATATGGGTTTTAACTAATTTATTACATGTATATGATATGTATAGTCTAAGTGTTTGATAAAATACCTAAATGAGAAAATGCTTGTTGGAATGTATTTAACAAGGGTGTTGAGATAGGATTCTCGATTCTCCTATCTATAGTTACAGTTTCCTTTATGTAACCTATCTTACTACTATGTGGTTTATGGATGAAATGCCTATGTATAATAACATGTGTATTATGGGTTGTCAAAATGCTCGAATGAGATTTATATTTGAATTGTTTGTCACATGCTACTTTTAGTTTCACATATGAATGCCTACTGTGTCTGAATATGATTAGGAATACTGCGTAGGTCAGGCAATCGGTAATGATTCCCGAATTAGTGCCGAAGTCATTTCGCCACACAAGACACGTTCGATGAATTCGAGTTGTATGTTGTTTGTCGACAGTGGTTAGGCCACGCAGAATGCTTACACACTCCATGTCAATCAATTCAACGTACACTCGTACCAGTTGAGCTTGTCAAGCAACCCGATTGGTCTAATGTATGTTCACCATGTATGGACGCTACTGCATGAATCTAAGGTACCAACTTACCAGTGAAAAGCCCGTTTAACCTTGGTACCACGATCCGCCAAGACTCATGAGTCGGGCATGGTGGTATGGGACACCGTAGTTGAGCTGTCGGCCTACACTGGGGTGACGAGTCTCCCCGTAGTGACCAGTGAGTAACCCAAACTCGTGAGCCGAATACAGTGATATGGGACACTGTATTCGAGCTGCCGGCCTACGCTAAGGTGACGAGCCTTTCTCGTAGTGACCTCGAGTATAAACTAAGGCCTACGCTAAGGTGACGAGCCTCTTCGTAGTTACCTGAACTTGCCTGTCCACTGCTTTTAAATCAGGGGTGACGTTGTCCTATAACTTGTCTATCGTATGTGATTAACTAGGATTGACGACCTTAGATGGATCATCGTTTGGGTAAATGATATAAAGGGAGGTACCTTAGCTTCCCGAACCTGCTGTATAAATGAGTCTAATTAAGAACTTGGTTAATCACGAACATGCACCGCATTTGCATGTGGCTTTGGCGTTGGAGTTGAGCACAGAGGAAGGGGTTCATGTCGCAATCGTGAGATGATGTCGCAGAGGGAGTGTAGGCGAGGGCAAGCATCATTAACATATATCATCCTTGCATTAACCAGAGTACCTAGGAATGCTTGTTGTATTGTTTTATCATTACTGCTTGACTGAATTAATAACATGTTAACCTTTGCCTTATAGCTCCACTGAGTTGATCACTCACTCTCACTCTGGGACGGTGTTTTAAAACACCAACCAGACTTTATTATAGTTTCAAGTGATGACGAGGCTTACAAGATAGAGCATGTCTTCTACGACGACGACGAGGAGTTCTCCTACATGCAACTCTTTGGTGGGTCTATGTAGACCTGGAGTTGCATATCGGGGCCACAGGGATATGGATAGATGACATTACACTTTATCATTTTGTATATTTTGGAATTATATATGTAACTATTTAACCTGGTGACATGTTCATACTCTATGGACTTACAATCACTTATATGATTTATATACTTATCATAGTCTTCCGCTTGCGTAATCTAATTGTCTCTGAAGTATGATATGCTGATTTGGTATAATCTCACTCATGTTTAATGCACTAATACAGACAACATTTAATCATCATTATCTATGTTGCATAAGTGAAGCATTGGAACTCGGGAGTTGAGCTTCTGCTCGACCCCTGATTTTTAAGGCGTTACATGCATGGTAAAGAATCTCAGAGAATTTGGATTGTCGATTAAGGTATGATTTATTATGGATCTATTAATTAGGTTCACCGGATGTCTTCATATTGTGCCAAGGATCCTGTCCATTCGATCAATTTAGATTTTTAATGGCTCTCAAATCACATAGGGTTAGTTTTATCGAAGTCTAATCGAAACTTAAACAATAATTTATTATCATTTTAAGTGGGGTGTCTACAACTAACAAGGGTCATTAAATAGTCAATGGGTAGGGGACACACATAGGTTGATCTCGAGCTGCTAGTCATTCTTACGTATCATGCATTTCCTACGTGTATGTGACCTACCTTACTCGTGAATCCATTTGAATTTTACAAAATGGCGTCTCAGTAAGGGCGTGTTTGGCTGGGCGAGTTAGGCGGGAGTAGGAGGGATGGAATTGTAAAATCCCGAGATACCCTACTCGATAGTTGTTTGGACGGCAAGGGATGGGAGTCTGTCTCATCCATTGTCCGGATAGTCGCTGGATATGGTGGGATTTCACAATCCCTTCTTGGATTTGCCGCCGGGTCTATCTCCAGCATCGAGCCCATCCTGTCTGCGCTCCTTAGTCCTTCGTACGGACTGAGGGATAGGAAGCTTCAGTCCATCAGTTGAGACAGGCGAGATGGCGAGAGTGATTTCATTCGTGCCAAAAATAGTGTTTTTAAGGAGCGATTTGTGGTTGTAGACGTGATTGGGTGGAAGCACCTTTAGCATCGCCAGTTGCCAAAATTTTTTGGCAGAGGTAATTGTTCTTTCTCGCCCCCGTCCACGGTCGTCCATGGTTTCAGTTTGGGTTTATGCTTCCTGTTTTCTACAAAATCGGGGCTTTTTCTATTTTCTGAAAGGGGCAGTTTGTTGCATGTCGGCCTGATCAGCTATGGCTGGGTTTATGTTTTTTTTTTTTCTAAAGAAAATTGGGGGTCAAGAATTTTCTGAGAGTGGTGGACAGATACATGAAGGCCTGATCATTTACGATTGGTGTTGGCATGTTAAAATGCCCACAAAGATTATTGTCTCTCATGGTTGGCTGTCATTATCTCAAGATTTCCCACCTCAGGTTGGCCCACAGCAGGTTGTAGGTGATCAGGATTCCATCCCCTCATCTATATTGTCGCCCATCTCCTTCTGAGGTTTTGTACTAACGATAGTAACCTACTGTCTTTGGGTTGTGCATGGCAAAAATATTCGAGTAGGGACCTCCAAGCTGTATATCTGATCTGATAACAGAGACCAAGTACTGCCTTACCACTTATTCGAGTAGGATTTGTGACACTTTTTTACATGCACTGGCCTCCTAAGATGAAAGCGTACATGCACCGTCCTCCTCATCTATATAATGTTCATACTCTGCCCATGTTAACTCTTTATTACCCAACACTCTTCCTTATATAGCATAACCAGTCTAATAAGTAAGTTTTATTAAATTTTCCCATTACCACTAGCATATAACTTTCAGTTTCAGTTTGAAGTATATATGTTTAGTTTCAGTTTCCTCTGGCATATAACTTTCTATAATTTTTCCCATTTCCATTGGCATATAACTTTCAGTTTCAGTTTGAAGTACACATGTCGACTCTTTTTCAATTTTTTTTTTTTTTTTTCCAGTTTCCTTTGGCATATAATTTTCCCATTTCCACTGACATATAACTTTCTATTACTTTTTGTTTCTTTTTCAGATTCAATTGCAAGTATATGTGTTTAGTTTCAGTTTCTTTTTAAGTTTCAGTTTCAGTTTCTATTTTAGATTTCGGTTTTAGTTTGAAGTGGTATATATGTTTAGTTTCGATTTCTTTTTTCTGAAACATGTTGAACTGGTATAGATGTTTAGTTCAGTTTCTTGTTTCTGATTCTATATCCAAGTGATTCTAGATTCAGTTTGAAGTAGATGTTCAGATCTGGAACTGGCACTTTAAATCAAGTAATGTTGTATATATGTTTGAAGTATGTCAAGTGTTTGAAGTATATATATTTGAAGTATTTCAAGCATTTTAAATCAAGTTATGTTGTATCAAGTGATTCAGTTTGAAGTATATATGTTTGAAGTATATATCCAAGTGATTCTAGATTCAGTTTGAAGTAGATGTTCAGTTCCGGAACTGGTATTTTCAATCATTTTGATTCAATATTCAGTTTGAAGTATATATGTTTAGTATCAGTTTCAGATTTCAAATTCAATTTTAATTGGAATGATGCAAGATTGGAGGAGGAGGGATTTAGCGGAGGCAAACATCGAGCTTTCAAGAACTGGAAGGAAGTTACTGCATGTTGGGACAATTACTTCGGTACAAGTGTGTTGGGGGTCGTTGCACAAAACCTTAGGATATAGCCTCCAAAAAACACCAGAATTATGCAATAATAAAGTAATGAAATAAATCAAAGCATAAACCACACGACACATGAGATTTTTACGTGAAAAACCCTCAAATAGGTAAAAAACCACGGGACCTCGTCCAGATCAAGAATCCACTATAAAGTAGAACGTTACAACCGATCACAAGCACACATCGCTTGGATCAAACCTTCTTCACTGCATAACCTCCCTTCCACAAGCTTCATCTCTCTCTCTCTCTCACCTTTGATAGCCCTGAACCCTTTAGCAAACCCTTGCAAAGCTTTAGGAAACCCTCTTACATTACCTAGAACAGCCCTAGGTACCTATATTTATAGATTTGGAAACCCCTTTCCACACGTATGTGAAAACTGCCTCAAATTTATGCAGTCCGCACAAAATCCGGAACGAATCTGCGTAAGCTCGACTGGTCGAGTAGAGTCCTCAATCGGTCGAGCGGCCCACTCAACCGATCGAGCACCTCCCTCGACTGGTTGAGCACCACGGAAAAAATTCAACCAAACTCGCTGGAGTTTGAGTCAAGCCAGTCCTCGACTGGTCGACCAACACCCTCGACCGGTCGAGTGAGGCTCTCGACCGGTCGAGCATGGGGAGAAAACCTCATCAAATCTCTCCCTTTTCGACTCAGGAAAGATCTACCTTCTTCAAGCTAAACAGGTTTTATAAAGCTCAAACTTGCCCTCGAGTAATGCCTTGGTAATCATGTCTGACCCATTATCGTCCGTATGGACCTTCTCAAGTTGTAACACATTCTGTTCTAAAGTATTCCTAATTCAGTGATACCGAATCTCTATGTGCTTCGATTTGGAATGCTGACTTGGATTATTGCTAAATTGAATAGCACTTTGACTATCGCAATAGATCACGTGATGCTCTTGCTTCAGGATAAGTTCCTGTAGGAACCTCTTCATCCAAAACATCTCTTTACATGCCTCTATGACCGTAGTGTACTCGGCCTTTGTCATCGACAATGTTACAACCTTCTGTAGCTTGCTCTACCAAGACACCGCTCCCCCTGCAAACCTGAACATGAACCCCGATGTAGACTTCCTGTAGTCTATATCACCTGTCATATCTGCATCTGTCTAGTCATCTAACACAGGTTTTTCGTCACCATAGCATAGACTCAACCTGGATGAGCCTCTTAGATATTGCAGTATCCATTTCACCGTTGTCCAATGCTCTTTGCAAGGATTGACAAGAAACCGGCTGACAACACCAACCGCATATGCTATGTCTGGGCGCGTATACACCATAGCATACATCAAACTTCCTACTGCTGACACGTAGAGTATCTTTTGCATCTCATCCACCTCTGCCTTCGTCTTGGGACACTGCTTGTCGCTCAATCTAAAGTGACCATCCAGTGGAGTACTGACCGAATTCGCTGCATTTATATTGAACTGCCTTAAGACTTTCTCAATATACCGCTATTGTGACAGCCAAAACTTCCTACTGCTTCTGTCACGGGTTATCTCCATTCCTAGGATCAGCTTAGCTGGGCCCAAGTCTTTCATCACGAACGAATTACCCAACTCCTGTTTCAGCCTGTCAATCTTTTTAATGTATTTTTCCATGATTAGCATGTCATAAACGTATAACAGCAGAACTAATAAATCACTATATAAGAACTTGCGCGTGAACACACAGTAGTCTGACTCCATTTTGTCATATCCATGCTTTAACATGAACTAGTCGAACTTCTTGTACTATTGCCGTGGAGCTTGTTTCAGCCCATACAAGCTCTTCATTAGCCTACACACCATATGCTCTTTGCCCTTGACTTCGAACCCCTCTGGTTGGTGCATGTAGATCTCTTCATCCAGGTCACCATGGAGAAAGACAATTTTAACATCTAACTGCTCTATCTCCAGATCTATGCTAGCCGTCAACCCAAGCAACACCCGTATGGATGTCATCTTCACCACTGGTGAGAATATCTCCTCGAAGTCTATACATTTCCTCTGACCGAACCCTTTTACCATAAGTGTCACGCCCCAAATTCGAAAAACAGACTCACAAAATTCTCGATTGCCGAATCCGGCGTCGACAGCCTCCGTAGTGCCCCATTCTAGGATTCCAACACTCATATGTCAGATTCTGATCCTGGGATCCTACAAGGAGGATTTTTCAATATGATTTTTTTTTTGTAGTGGAGCATAACCACAAGTATAACCAATTCACAAAACAACATCACCACATATCCACTATATCAAAAACTTTAAGTACAATGCGGAAAGGGAAATACAAGGTAATAAAAAAGCTCTAAAATAATCTGATGCGCACTCCTGCCTCAGCGCTGCTGTGATCCAACGACACCTGCACACAACGGTCGTGTATAAGCTTACAAAAGCTTAGAAGGTGGTGTAAGTGTGTGCGTAAGGCGAGTGTTAAGTATACAATATCAGAGTAATGCGAAAATATGCGGGTAAGTCCATGAATACAATCAGCCGTACCAAGGCTATGTGATGCAAGACATGAATGATATTGACCATACCAAGGCCATGTGATGCAAAGCCTATGTAGCTAAATGTCATATGCGATATGCAAAGCAAGCATGCCAGTCTTCATCAAGTACACATATCGGTATAGTTTCTCTCTAGGATATCACTGGGGTCTAATACACTTCACACTGACTGCCGCCTACCTAGCCGCACAATCCAGTAAGTGGAATATACCACATTATCCGTTTGACCAGTAGTCTGCCAATACCTACCTGGCTCGTCGATAGCAGACTCATTTACGAGCTGGTCAAACTCGGCTTAGCTTACAACCTTCTCACTCGGGCGGATAAGGCCACACCCCCTTCTAATAAACCACGACACAGTGGGAGACGCGGCCTACTGGTATTCGACACTCCAGAGCTCGTGTATCCACTCGGTCTAGACGTTGGAGCATCTCCTGGTATCAAAAAGGTTCTGGGACTTTCACCCAAGGACATCCTAAGTGCCCATAGTGCTAGAACCAAGTGTTTTCGGTATCCAATACGGCCATTCATGATGTGCTTCTGGAACCACGCCTTGATGTCGATCATGACATACAGATGCGAGATGCATTAATCACACTGTCCAGTCATGTAATAATCTTGCGCATACCACGCGCTCATGTGGGTAACTCATATAAGTGAGTCCCATAATAATCTGCCCAATGACATATGTTATGATCAATCACTCCTCATACCAAGCATACATATGATGCGAACGGGTATGAATAATGGAATTATACTAAGCATGTTATAAAGTGATGAACTATCCTCACAATAAAGATGAGCTTAGATGGCCTACACATAACAAATATGGGCTTATCAATGGGCCCTAGGGAGAGTTATAATGCGGACGTTTAACCAACATTATTCTTACAATGTGGACGTCAAACCATCATTACTTACTCCCAAGGCACGACCTGCCATAAACATCATTACATAAACCATGGTGGAATCACACGTGCAATGACCTTATGTACATCCCATTGGGCCTCGACCCATGGGCCTCCAATACATCAAATGGGCCTCATAACATGGGTCTCATATATATCAAGGTGGGTGTCAACGGACAGCCACAAGTACATCAATATGTGTATATAATATATTTATAAATGAATCATATCAGAAGATCAACTAGACCGCACTCCAAATAATAGTAGTGACAATGATTTTCACCATTAAAATCCTCAAGGACCACCATAACATTTATTTTCTATCCAATCTGATCATAAGGTCACACATACCTGAATTAAAAAAGGAAGACAATTTCCCTATTGGTCAAAGACTTCCGGAATCTAAGGGTTTCAATGGTAGATGTTCAATTCCACTGTTTCCATAGTGTGGTCCACGTGATACTAGATCTGTCTTATTTTTTATCTCAAGCCTAAAAAGGAGCTTTCAAAATGGTTGGATGGTTTGGATGCAACACATGCATCATGGTGGGTCCCACCGTCCAGTGGTCATTGGTGGGTCCCACCATCCAGTGGTGTGAACGGTGTGGATATAACACATACATCATTGGGTCCCACTTGGGGCCCACCATAATGTTTATTTTCCATCCACCAGTTGATAGGGTCACATAGACCCGGATGAAGAGTAAAAACAAATTTCATAATGATCTAAAACTTTTATGACATCTAAAAGGGTGTCAATGGCGGACGCTCAATCATCACTGTTTCCTGTAGTGTGGGCCACCCGAGCTCCACATACGGCTGATTTTTGGGGGGCCCACTATCCCAAAGGGGACCCAACAAATGCACGGTGTTGATGATTAACACACATCATAGTGGGGCCCACGGCTGGGACCCCTGCCTGCCGCTTAAGGCAGCAGCAGGACGCTGTTGCGCGTCCTCTGGAGTCAACGGCAGCGCCTGCTGCCTGCTATACACACACACACACACGAAGGTTTTTCCGTGGTAGGGCCCGCATCAGGTGGATCCACTCCACCCATTGGATTCTAGGACTCAAGACGGACCGAACAAGCCCAATATTCGGTATATTTTGGCGTATCGAAACATCAGGGTGGGTTTTAACGGTAAAAATCACTATTTTCTATGCTATAGCCTGCCAGATAATTGGATTGGCTTTATTTTTCGTTGCTGAACGCCTAAAATGGGATGAGAAATAGGATGGACGACGTGATATTAAATCCATACATCAAGGTGGGCTGTATGTAGCAGTGGCCCACCCAAAAAGCTTTAAATCAAATTATATATATTTATATATATAATATATATATATATATTTATTTTGTTAGTACACCCACTATCTGTCACACTTCACTACACGTCCAGCGTCCAGGGACGTTGGACTGTGTGAACATACATTTCATCACAGTGGGTCCCACATGGACGTGGCCACGTGATTTGGATTAAGTTGTTATTCGTGTTTTCCCATCATTCGTCCAAAGGAATAGGCCCACATAGCTTGGACGGCCGTGGGGTCCATTTGATGGATGGTCTGGACATCACATACACTCATTAAGTGGGCCACAAATAAAGGAGGAAGAGAGAGAGAGAGAGAGAGAGAGAGGAGAGAGAGAGAGAGAGAGAGAGAGAGAGGGACACGGATGATGGGGGACCCCGACACTATGGGCCCTCCTTTCCATGCATTCAATCATACATCAAGGGGTCCCAATACATGTGGCCCACTAAATCAAAAATTAACGGTGGAGATTCCTTCTCCACCAAAATGGAAGGTCTAGATGACCTCTTTCAAACTAGAAAGTAAATATCATGATGGGGTCCATGGAGAATGACCCCATCATGGAATGATTATGAGAATCAAGGTGGGCCATCGGCCACATCTAGGGTCCAAAATGAGATCCATATCATCAATCGATAGGCCCCATTTGGCCCATCATAAAAAAAATGAAATCTAAGCCTATAGAAGCACCCACCGTTCGATCTTCTTGGTTCGATGGAACGCTGATCTCCTTGTGCCTCTCTTCAATGGAAGATGATGAGAAATGAAGGGCTAGGATGATAGATCTTGGGGTGGGAAGTGGGCCACACGACTCACTCTTTTCTCTATTGGAAGTGCTTGGACGTGTACTCCTTTGCTTGCTTGGAAAATGTGTTGAGAAAGAGAGAGAATGAGTGGATAAGAGAGGTGATGAGTGTAAGTGATGGATGTGAGGTGATAGTTGTACTTGACATGTATGGGTGTGTAAGAAGGGAGAGGGAGAGAGTTGACTTGGTAGGTTGCTTGACTTGGGAAGAAAGAAAGCATGGGTGTGTACTTTGATTGATTGATTGATTGATTGATGAGACATGATATAGAGATTTTCTTGGGATTGCAAATACGTGACGTTTCTTCGAAATAAACGCCGGTCCACATCTCCTGACTAGGGTATCGGATCAGCGTGCAAGACGCGGCGTCGGAATCGCAGCAATGGTGCGGTCGCAATGGTACAAGTCTTGGATTGAGCCGACTTAGATTTAGGGATATGACTTAGGGTCGTGCGCAAACGTCGATTATAGGTCGCAGGTTGCCAGAATTCGACGGGAAGGATCGCGGGAGTCGACGGAACAATACAGATTAGGATACAAGCCTTACGACAAGTCTGGCCTTGAACCTCATATGTGAATTCTTCTACTCAATCTTCTTTCTAAACACCCACTTGTTGCTCAAAGCTTTCTTGCCCTTAGAAAATTTCACCATACCATAGGTGTGGTTCTTATGCAAGGATTTCATCTCCTCTTGCATAGCTTTCAACCACTCCCTCTTATGCTCGTCGGCTAGGGCATCAGAATAATCTTTTGGCTCTCCCCCATCAGTGAACATAACGTACTCATGCGGTGAGTACCTCTTTGACGGTTGTCTTTCCCTAGATGACCTACTCACTTGTGGCTAGACAGGTGGATCAAGTGGGGGTTGCTCCCCCGGTCCATCTTCTGTAGGAACTCCCTCTTCCTCTACACCTTGTTGTATTCCCCCGTCATCAGGCACCACGGGAGGAATAACCGGATTCATGTCCTCTAGCTAACCTGAACTAGGCTGGTTCTTCTCTGAGTTACCAATATCTTATATACACTGATCTTCAAAGAAAATTAACCACATCTCTGCTCTTGACAAGCTTCTTCTCGGTCGGATCCCACAATTTGTAACCGAACTTTTCATCACCGTACCCCAAGAACACGCACTTTGGTACATGAACAGATGCCCTGCATCCAAACACCATGAGATGGTTGTACGATGGATCCTGTCAAGTCCACACCTTCTCGGGTACTTCTCCATTCAACGGGACTGATGGAGACCTGTTTATCAAATACACTGCCGTGTGCATTGCTTCTCCCCAGAACGTCTTGGGCAACTTCGCATGGAATAACATGCATCTGATTCTCTCTACAATGGTGTGATTCATTCGCTCGGTCACACCATTATGCTGAGGGGTCTTAGGAACTGTTTGTTCATGTCGTATACCCAGGGACTTGCAATACTCATGAAAGTCACTGATGTATTCACCACCATTGTCAATGCGGATGCACTTCAATGATCTATCTGTCTCTCTCTCTCTCGATTATAGCATAAAACCATTTAAACACACCAAAGACCTCGTCCTTGGATTTTAAAGCATAAACCTAAACCCTCTTAGATGCATCATTTATAAAAGCGACAAAATACAATGCCCCACCCAAGGTTTTTGTCCTCATATGACCACAAACATCAGAATAAACCAAATCTAATGCATGCACTTTATTGACATGAAAAGCAGTTTTAACAAATAAAACTCTATGTTGTTTTCCTGATAAACAATCAATAAAGGTTTTGAGAGGTATATCTGTCACGTTTGGAAGGAGCCGCTTCTTTGCTAGTACCCGAAGCCATTTTTCACTCACGTAGCCTAGATGCCTGTGCTACATGTCAATAGTTGAATCTTCTGCGGCGTTCAACTCACCCTTGCACACACTGACACTTGTCTTGTACAGGGTTGTGCAATACTTCTTTTCTCTGGCTGCGATCAACGAACCTTTTATGAGCTTCCAACGCCCATCAACAAAACGACTTTCATAGCCATATCATCTAACCTTCCCGTCGACATCAAGTTGAGGCCAAGGTCTGGGGTATGCCTCACATCCCTGAGAACAAATGTGCAGCCTACATCGGTCTTCAGACAAATATCACCGACCCTTACGATCTTCGATACGCCAGAATTTTCCATCTTCACGGTCCCAAAGTCACTTGACTTGTAACTTGTGAAGAAGTCTCTACATGGAGTCACATGAAACGAGGCTTTTGAGTCTATCACCCAGTCGATGTCCTGACTCGTAGCCGTGAGACAAACATCATGATCTACATAAAGAATAACTACAACGTCGCCATCTGAAGTGACCGCAGTGGAATTTGATTCATCTTCCTTCTCCATTCATTTTCCTTTTTTATCGTTCTTATTATTACGACATGCATGCTTATAGTGTCCTTCTTGCCACAGTTCCAGCATTCAACATCCTATCTTGTTCCTGACTTACCTCTTGATTTATCTTGGGCCTTCTCGCCCTTTCTGTTCTTACCTCTCCCCCGTTCTTGTGTCACGATGGCCTCTTGCTGAGTGGACCCCTGAGACTTCCTCATTGTCTCCTCATTGAAGAGACAACTAGTTACTTGTTCCATGGATACCTTTTCGTCTGGCGCGGAGTTACTCAGAGACACCACCAATGTCTCCCAATTAACAGGCAGTGTGCTAAGCAATAGTAAAGCTTGTAATTCATCGTCCAAGACCATCTTCATAGCGGAAAGTTGGTTCAATATATTGTTGACTTCATTCATGTGCTCAGCCACAAAACCACCATCTTTGAACTTGAGATTTACAAGTCGTCTTATCATAAAAAATTTTATTGCCGGCTATCGTGCTCTCATACAACCCTTGCAGTTTCAGCTATAGGCTAGCGGCTAAGGTCTCCGTAGACACATGGTGGAATACGGAATTGTCCAGCCATTGTCTAATAAACCCCACCGCCTTCTAGTCCAACTTATTCCAATCATCATCTGTCATATCATTTGTCTTTGCTGATATGCCGAGGATTGGAGCATACAGTCCTTGGAATAAAGCAAGTCTTCCATCTTAGCCTTCCATATGGTCCAGTTAGAAACATTGAGACTAATCATCCTTGATGAGCCACCTTCCATGATTTAAACCGATCCCACTCCATTCAATAAACCAATAGCTTTGATACCACTTTGTTGGGGGCCGTTGCACAAAACCTTAGGATCTAGCCTCCCCAAAACACCAGAATTATGCGATAATAAAGCAATGAAATAAATCAAAGCATAAACCACACGACACAAGAGATTTTTACGTGGAAAATCCTCAAAGAGGTAAAAAACCATGGGACCTCGTCCAGATCAACAATCCACTATAAAGTAAAACGTTACAACTGGTTACAAGCACACACCGCTTGGATCAAACATTCTTCACTTGCGCATGAGCGGATAAACAATAAGAGAATAAAAGAAAAATAGAGAGATCTCACCGATTACGAGGATGTAGAAGCGCTGGGATATCAAGTGCACAATAGATTACCTCTAACTTTTTTTAATCTTTCACTCATACCTTTGATAGCCCTAAACCCTTTAGCAAACCCTTGCAAAGCTTTAGGAAACCCTCTTGCATGACCTAGAACAGCCTTATGTACCCATATTTATAGATTTGGAAACCCCTTTCCACACCTATGTGAAAACCGCCTCAAATTTACGTAGTTCGCACAAAATTTGAAACGAATCTGCGTAAGCTCGACTGGTAGATGTTGAGGGTTAAAATATTGCATATCAGACCCAGTTATTGCCTGGATTTACGAACGTTGTACTGTTTAACGATCTGATTTAGTAGTGTTTTGTGATGCAGGGTGTATTACGAGATTGGATTGAAATAGTATGCCAAAAGCATGGATTTATGCTCATGAGTCACCAATGCAAAGGGACGGACCCCCAGGGGACCAAGATCGACAGATTTACACGCCAGAGATTCGAGAAAATCGAGAAACTGAAGCTCAAGTGGCCTGAAAGTCAGCCAGAAGCAAGATCACAGGGTCTCACCATCCGTTGGCTCGAGACTCCATACGGGACTTAAAAGACCATAAATGAACCGTACACATCAAATTCAAACCGGTGGATCCTTGTGGAAGTGCCCAACGAACAGATCAGCACATGAATGTGTGATTTGGGGCCCGCTTTGGTATCGGAAATGCTTCAATTCGGTCTCAACAACTTAAATCATGTCGAGAAGTGAATGGACGAAGCAGATTTTGGATTACGACATCACAGTGGACTCCACCTTGTGTGGAGTGTGGCATAATGCACAAGTGCACCAGATGTGCACGGCAACTGCATCTCCTTCTAAAACGGGTTGGTCCCGTGACTGAGTCAAAAACGGCAACTGCCGTTTTGTTTCTTCCGCAAACAGTTGCGCATGGGCGTTTTTCGAAAGCTGGTGGGCCACCATCATGGACCATCTGTCCGATCCAAGCCGTCCATCTTGTAGAGGAGCTCGGGACAGTCGAACTCATATTTACCTCGTACATCAATGCAAGCGCACGTGCCGGCCACAACGGTCACAAAAAGACCGTTCTACTTTGTCTAAACCTGTGGCAGCATGATTTCTCCGTGGGTCACACCGAATCTCATCTAAAACTGTCCTTCCCATCCGAAATTTGAGGAGAATGCAATGGACGGTCTAGATTTCTCATAAAATATCAATCATGGGCCCCACCATCAACACAACGTAAGAGCCCTTGACAGACTCAGTTTTCGCATTGCGGACGCTGCCAAATTTTTGCAGCAGTTGTGCGATCAGTGGGATGATCGAGTGGACGATCTGACCATCCACACAGTGCAACAGGACGCCATGAGTCTAGCCTAGGTGTCAGAATAAAGTTCGGGACGTTACCCATCTTGAAAAATCTATTCCAAACACACGAGATGAGCGTCGTTTGCATGCTGTGCGGAAGAGATTTCTTTCACCACCGACTGCCGTGGTAAACAGCTGTCCACCTCTCCACGCACCAACTCCCGTTCTACACGCAACCACCAACGGGAATTTCCTATAAAGGAGAGAGGAGAGAAACGTGGAGAAAGGATCCTTTTGGTTTTGAACGACAGGAGAGAATTGTTTTAATTTTTTATTTGTTTGTTTTTCCTAAATTGTTGGAGAGATTAGCCAAACCATGTTGGGGCTAAACCTTAGCTAGGGCTAAGAGGTGAAGCTTGTAGTGTGATGGGATTCTATAGTTGGATTATGAATGATGAACTCGTTGATTGTTTGATTGTTAGAATGATTCTAGTTTTAAGGTTTAATGTGACAATATACATTAGATCTGCAATGACTTGAGTTTTTCTCCTTTATTGTTTTGATTATGCGGTTAGGAACCTTGTTGTTCATCATCGTCTCCTGGGCATGGTTGGATGACGGAACGCTTCCTGACTTCATACATCATACAGATTGATTGTGACTGGGTTATTTCGTTGTCTGTCTTGTCTCATGGCATGATATTGTGATGAAACCCGATCTAATTCACACCTATCTGATCTCTTGAAAACTTGATTAAATGAAGTTTAGATTTGATTTTCAGGTTATATCTTCCAACTGGATGAAGATGGGACTCTAAGTCCAGTTGCGTTCATGAATCAAGCGTAGATCTCTCTGATCTCTACAAGTGGATCCTCTGAATCCCTAGTTTCCTTTCTCTAAATTCTTTAAGTTTTAAATTGTTATTTCACCATTATTCACTCATAATAACTTGATTTAGATTACATCTCGCTCTAGTTCTGGTTCTAGTTACTTTCAGATCACGTAAAGGTTTCAGTCCCTGTGGATTCGACCTCGGTCTCACCGAGTTTATTACTACTTACTACACAACCCTATACTTGGGGAGTGAACAGTAGAGCACCTCCCTTGACTGGTCAAGCACCACGGAAAAAATCTAACCAAGCTCGCTAGAGTTTGAGTCGAGTCAGTCATCGACTGGTCGACCAGCACCCTCGACTGGTCAAGTGAGGCTCTCGACCGGTCGAGCCTGGGGAGAAAACCCTATCAAAGTGTACCGTCTGGACTCGGACGAGGATCTCAGACGGGATATGTTGCCACAGTTTCTGATGAGGTTGACATCCATCATTGGTCAACTTCGTCATTCCAACAGACGACCTAGGCCATGGTTTCCAAGGCCATGTTGACTGATAATCTCGTCCTGTCTTTTGGAGAGAGATTTGTGCAGTTCTGGTTGCTGTCTTGGTTATTTTCTTTGCATTGTTTATTATTTTTAAATTCTAAGTAATTATGCTGGACTGTATGATTGGAGGATGTCCATTTTGTACTGCTATTCTACGTGGACATGTTACACATTATAGGTTTGGTTTATATGAAAGGACCGTCTCTAGCGTGGACGCAGAGACCAGCCACTTCTCGGCGTGACGATAATCTGTCCAAACAGCGCTCTGTGAGCCCCCAGGTTATGCAAATGTTTTATCCACGCCAGTAGTCGCTTTTCTCAATTGATTTGAAGGTGTAATGGAGTGATTGGTGGCACGCCCACAACTCTAGTGGGCCACAACAAACAAACTCTCAGTGATAAACACAACCACCATTGAAACCTCTCTTGTATTGACACCGGCCATCCGACTTGGCTAATAAAGTCAGGTGGACGTGGATGAAATGAAAACGGTAATTTCATATTGATCCAAATGATCCCAACCTCTGAAAAAGTTTTGAATGGTGTACATCAATTCCACATCAATTCCCCATTGTGTAGTACACAAAGCCATTAGACCTGCTTTGTTTTTTGCATCATATGTTATAAGAAATTCAGCAACAACTATGAACGGCGTGGATAAACAAATTTAGTCACGGTGGGCCCCACAAATCCCTACCCAGGCACTAAATCCAGTACAGGCGTGGCGTGTGTAGGATGAAATCAGCGTCCATCCACCGTACCACAACAACAACTTCAACGGTAGAAACATATGACGGATCCCTCATCCAAATATCCAAATGTGCAGCGCCGTTTTGCCCCAAGGGATTAGTCCAATCTTACTTTACCAATCCCAGGATATTCCATGTTTTCCAAATATCCCAGTTATTTCAGTCCTGGAATATAACAATCTCATGAAACAACGTCGGTCCATCCACTGACACCACCATCATTACCTTAAAATCCATCTCATCCACTGACCACCGCCATGCCGTCAGCCAAACACGCCCAACACGCCCAAAATCCCTTTGAATCACCTCACGAACGGATTA
Source organism: Magnolia officinalis (assembly GCA_021015155.1). Classification (NCBI taxonomy): domain Eukaryota; kingdom Viridiplantae; phylum Streptophyta; class Magnoliopsida; order Magnoliales; family Magnoliaceae; genus Magnolia; species Magnolia officinalis. The sequence continues at coordinate 83,151,039 of JAJHSJ010000006.1, forward strand.
AATGACACATAAGCACGACGGTGGGCTTCAAGAATGATTCAATGGTAGGCATTTATTTCCCCACCCTATCTTCCATGTGGCCCACTTTGTGTTTTGGATGTCTATTGACTCACATCCTCACGTGAGCTGGGTAAATGATGGGGCAGACCGGACTTCGAGATCGCCGTGGTCCTCACGTAGCCTTGTTTTACACGGGCCTGGCTTCCTACACCGGAAACATCCACCGCACCTATTTTGAGTAGGGTGTAAAGCTCCCAAGTTCATCTCTTGCCATGTTGTACGCGTAAAACCACCCCGTCCGTCAGGTTCCATCATCTACTATAGGTACAGAGGCAAACAGCAAGAGAGATTCACAAATCATGTGTGGGCCACACCACAGGTAGCACTAGCAATGGGATGGAACCATAGGTTTGTGTGGAGGCCCACCGTGGTGTGTATTTTTCATCAAACCAGTTAATCAGGTGTAACTCACCAATATGAAGTGAATATTAAAAATTAAGAATGATTAAAATATTCCACCATGGAACTTAGTCAGGCGCAGTTCTTACCTTGTCCTATTGATGTGGCCCACCAGATTTTTTTTAAAAAATAAAATCTCTTTTGTGCACGGTTCAAATAATGATTTCCTCCTCATGGATGGAGTGGATTTAAATAGATAACATCGTGGGATCTACGGAGCTTGCATGAGTTGGCGTGGTTTGGGTGGATGCTCGGTGGATCTCTAACAGTGGGCCCACTGGGATTTATTTGCCTTAAATCTACACTGTACATCCATTTTGTCTCGAGATGTACACGAGTTGAACCGGGCTTGGCACATCTCGGCTCGGCTCCATCCGCAGCTAACCCCAAATCAAAGTCTCCTGTGAGACATTTTCTCAAATACATATAATGCATATTAAATTTCTCACATAATGCAAAATAGTGACAATATATTACAAGTATTTCATCAACCACTTACCATTAAAAACTCACGGGGCCACCGGAATGTTTATTTGCCATCCATCCCGTTGATAAAGTCACAAAGACCTGGATGCCGAGACTACACAAATATCAGCTTATCCAAAACTTTTGTGGCCCATGAAAAGTTTTTAATGGTCGATTAGCACATTTTCCTGTATTGCGGTCCACCTGAGATTTGGATCTGCTTCATTTTTGGGATCATGCTTATCATGAGTTTTCAAAACGGATAGACGGTATGGATATAAGGCACATACATCACAGTGGGCCCCACGGTCAGGAATCTCACCCACCTCGGTGGATCCTGCGATTCACCGAAGCCGCGCCGTGTGTGAGGTGTCGGAAACGATTCCGGTCCGTCTGTCTTTATCTGTATACGAACATCACACGTAGGAGTGGGCCCCTCAATCGGTTCGGTCTGAGGCATTCCACATTCAACCCCTCCAGTTTCCAGTTCAAATTAGTTCGAGAAGGCAAAGATAGTATGCAGGCCACTGCATACAAATTTCGTGCATTTCCGTGTTCAATATACACTCAACAAATAGGAAAGATGATCGGATCCGTTGTTCTCGTGGGCCATCACGTAGATAGCCATATCTCGAAAATCAAGGGATTAGACTATTATATCCATTAAATAAATGGACTGTAAAATCAACGGTTATATTAAAGGTCCGTATTCAACCAGTGCAATAGATAACGAGGGTAGGAAAAACACTTTGAAATTTTGTCCATTAGTAAATTCACATGTTGGGACACCAGATAAACAGTCACGATCACCGTACAGAATTTCCACATGTACACAGAGGATGGAAATGCATGGAACTTTTGATGCAGCGACGTGCACGATAGCATATCGAGTTCAACTTCGAAATCATGAGAGAGTTTGGAATATTTAGGGTATCCGAAATTCACGGGAAAAGGAGTCGTGAATCGTGATAGGACCCACCAAACGCTCCCCAAAGCAACCGGAAAAATGAAAAATCACAAATGCGGAGACGCTGCTGACCTCTTCTCCTTTCCCACCATTTATTGAGGAACGCAAATCCCAACTCAGATGACTTGAAATCTCTCTCTCTCTCTCTCTCTCTCTCTCTCTCTCTCTCCAGTTCCAGCTCTCATACCCTGCATACAACTCTCTCTCCCTCTCCTGAAAGGAAAAGATTCTAATGTCGTGGTTTAGATCTGCGGTGAACAGGGCCGTCGAGGCCAGCGGCAAGAACAACCTCACCCGCACAGTTCGGAACTATGCCGACACGGTTGGCCAAGCCGTTGCTGAGGGCGCCAAGATCATACATGACCGCATGGTAATTCCCTCTCTCTTCCCTTCCATTATATATATATATTATATATATATAATATATATATATATATATATTATATATATATATATATATATATGATAATCTGGATTCGAACAGGATTGCATTGTAATTCGCAGTTCGATCCTTCTGATTCATTAATCTCAGCTGGAGTTCGTTTAGAGAATAATCTGGATTAATAATGGTCTATATATATACTATCTACTCCCTATCCCTGTTAAGGGTCCTGCTGTAATTTTTCGAGTGTACACCTGGAATACATTCATGCCAATCTGGACCAACCAAATCGTGGATTGAATGTAGCTTGAAAGACTTACATATCGCATGGTCTCAGCCACTGACTTCACATGTGGAATTTGGATCGCTGAACATTTCTTATTTAAATCATGCATTGGATGATCACTGATTTTACAGTTAGCATTATATGATCAGTGTCATTTTGCGTTGAACTAGGATTTAGATGGTCCAGATTAGATTTCGGGGATGCCATGTGTATAGCAGATGATATCTGACTTTCTGGACTTCAAGTTTTCCTTCTGATAATTAACCCCATTTCTCTACCAAGGGAGTGCATCCCAATCACTACAATGTGTCTGCATTTTAGAATTATATGTTAGTCTGGTTAACTTACTGAGGATAGGGTCTTAGATAGGAATGATTGGTGAAACCAGGTCGATAGAGCTTACCCCAAGTAGCCGGGACAAGGCTACGAGAACATGATATGATACTCTGGTAAAACATGGTTTGACATGCACATCAACCGTACACATGGTATGCATGCATACTAGTCCAGTCTGTTCAAACTTTTAGCTATTGATTCCAATTACTAACTTTGATGGATATCCCTTTTACATGAGCTCATGTTGCCATTTGTTTCAAGAGAGTTGCTAGCTCCATGCACCAATACACGTGGCATTTATTTTTGTTGTGGGACATATGGGCCGTGGATATTTCAGGCTTCACTATGATGATGACTTATTGCAAGAACCAGGAGGCCACTCATCTGGTTGGCCATGTGTGGATGTTGAATATGGGGCCATTGGCAAGTTCTTTTTTTAAACCGCCCACTGGTTTCTTACAGGGGTGGTGCGCCTTGTATTTGGATTGTCCAAAATATTGTTGCACTGGATCGTTTGCATGGTGGGTTCCACCTTTTGCATGGCTTAGATTTCTGATTCCCATGTCAGCTGTGTAAAGCTCCATGTGGAGGGGGTGCCTGTGGGTTTAGCAAACCAGATCAAAGCGTGAGAGAGAGTCTCAGCATCTTCTGCATACTGAATTCTGGAGTCAAATTGGGAAACTCTAGAAGGCAGATGGCTGTAGTTTCACCACTTTTCCCCTTTTAGTACCCTTAAATCAATTTACACCTCAACCTTGTCCTTTTTAAAGTGCCAACTGCAATGTTGCTCTTCATGATAGTATTCATGTTGTCTGACCAATTTAAAACCCATCCCCAACAATGGGTACTGATAGTGTTACCACATCACCATGTGATTGCTTGTAATGTCTTGATATAAAATGCATGGAGTTTGTTACTATCTATCATTATAGTCTATCTGCTTGTCTCTATACATTTCACGTGATAGACATGAACATTTAAATGAAATGAGCAAGATATATACTATGAATTACATGGATTCGGAGGGACAATTTGTGGGTAATATTGCCTCCAAATCCAAGTTATCATTACTTACTAGTTACTAGAAGTGCTAGGGTGGGTGGTTTACAGATTTCTAAAGATGCTTATTTTAAATCCAAAATGAAGGAGTGGAACATATAGGTTTTCAGCAAGATTGAAGAGAGGAAAGCCAAGATTATTGGGGAGTGCTAGGCTATTGATGCTGAAGAAGACTTGCAGGATAATATCTTGTAGAATATGATGATTCTCATGGAAGATTTTTATTCAATCCTTTGATGCAAGGAGTTATCTTGGCATAAAAAAAATCTGGAGCGATTTGGTTGCCACATGGTGACAATGGGATGCTCCCCACCCCAACAAAAAATGCCAATCCAACCATCATGTGGGCCACAATGCGAATTTGAAGGTTTTTGGGTTATAGTCCACTTATTTGTATCATGTGGCCCAAATGATGAGTGGATTGGCATGACTTTTGGGGCATCCTATTTTCATGATGGGGGAACCCTATTGGATGGATTGTAAGTCATACGTGCACCATGGTGGGCCCACACACAGCTAGTTGCATGCTTTTTTATTTATCTATAAGACTATAACTAGTATACATATGACTTTTTGATCCAATTGTGTTGACTATGCTGTATAGTCGAGTTGGGGTGGGGCCCACAGTGATGTGTGCTAGACATCCAAGCTTTGCATTGGAGGTGCTCTGTCCAAAAAAATGGGATGCCCTAAAAATCAGCCAGAGCAGGAAACTAGGTGGCCCACACCATCGGCAACAGTGTGAAATCGTGCATAAAACCACTAAAATGCATGATTTGGCTCACCTGAGTTTTGGAATGGCCTAATTTTTGGTCTGTCACTTCATCCAGCTGGGGCTTACACAATAAACAGTGGGCATCCCTTCCCCAACTTCCTGTGGTGGGGCCTGCCTGAGTTGTGAATCGGGCTGACTTTTGGGGCTTTGGGTCTAAAAGCATGGGCACACCTGATGGCCGGCTAAGATTTCGGGAACACATCAGGCGTGGACCTGCAGAGGTCAACTCTATCATAACTTTTGGCAGATTCAATATAGAAATATGTAGGATGTGGATGTTAGCAACATCCCTAAACCTTTGAAATGACATGTGGGATGGTCAAGCATTGATTGGGACCGTTCATTCATTCATACCATTCACGTTGGCATTTTACGAATCCCACTTTGCCAATCGGTCCCATCATTTTGGTTGGATATAGATATAAATAGGGAAGTGCAGCTTATATGCACATTTTAAGCAAATAATGTACTTAAAACTTGTGTATGCAATGCACACACAGATGGTTTCATGCTTAATTGCTACTGCCACGTTCTAGGATCTCAGTGCTTGATCTGTGGAACAGTACAACCTTATCAAGCTTTTCTCCCGAGTACTTTTATATTTCATATTTTTATGCAACTTGCATAATTTTGCAGGGTGCTCGAAATTTTAAGAGCTTTAAGCATACTGTGAAACGATTGGAAGAAGTTGCTGTTTCTTGTAGGGGACTAGAAAGAATCCTATTATTGAGAAGATGGTTGGTTGCCTTGAAAGAAATTGAACGAGCATCTGAAGATTTTGTGGATGAAAAGGATAAAATCGAGGAACAAACTCATGCTTCTGATGAATCCAGCTTAACTCCAAAGAAAGCTTCTTTAGTAAGTTGAATGAATTTTTGTTGTCCACCAATTCAATTCTTCTGGACTTATGATGCACTTGATCATATTAGTGTTTCTTAGCTTTTTTGTTCTTTGAGTTTTTGTGTGGCTTGCAGGTGATAGTTTTATTCTTTAGAGTTCTTATTCTGGAAAATTCTTGTATACCAATTTTAGATATACTGTTAATGACTAATGAGGAGTCATAACAAGGATTGAAAAACAGGTCGTGGTGTGTGACTTGTCTGATTTAGGTACCGAGTTGTATTGACAAAACTGGCTTCAAATCCAGTAACAGATGAACTGGATCACCCAAAACTTCAACCGATCAACAAAGGGGCTTCAAATCCAGCAACACATAATTTAAAACCGAAAAAATTCCAGCCATAATCCACGCCCTCTCACATAGTGAGGAAAATGCCTCACAACTCTAAAAAAATAGAATGAAAAAGAAGAATGAAGGGTGAAGGGAAAAGGGTTGATAAGAAGCTGTTATTGTGTAGGGAAGGAAAGAGGGAAAGGGGAAAGAAAAGAGGAAAGAAAGAAACGGAGATTAAGAAGGGAAGGAAGGGAAGCACTACTTATTGAGAAAGATTAGAAGAAAGTTAAGAGGAAGAAGAATAAGAGTGAAAAGAAGGAAAGAAAGAAGAAGAAAAAGAAAAAAAGGAAGGAAAGAGGGGAACCACCAAGGATTAGGAAGGGAAACACCAATGATTATGAAGGGAAATACAAAAAATATAAAAAAATCTGCTATAATAGAAAAAATCAGCAAACCTTAGCCAAGGAAACATAAAAAATTGCTTTAACAGGAAAAAATCCAGCAAACCCTAGCCAAGGCAACATAAAAATCTGCTTTAACAGGAAAAATCCTGCAAACCCTAGTCAAGGCAATACAAAAATTTGCTTCAATAGAAAAAAATTTCAGCAACCCTAGCTAAGGCAACACAAAAATTTGCTTTAACAGGAGAAATCTAGCAAACCTTAGTCAAGGCAACACGAAAATCAGCAAGACCTTCAGAAAAATCTTCAAAAAAAGAAATGAAGAAAAATAAGAAAAAAAAAGGGAAAAGAAGAAGAAACCCTAGAAGAAGAAGAAGAAGAAGAAGAAGAAGAAGAAGAAGAAACCCTAGGAGCACTTAGGCTCTGATACCATGTTCAACGGCTACATTCAGCTTTCTTGAGGGCCTATGAGAAGCTACAATTAGAAGAATAAGAAAGAAGGAGAGGAAAGATGGAAGAGAGAAATAATGTGTGTGTGTGTGTGTGTGTGAGAGAGAGAGAGAGAGAGAGAGAGAGAGAGAGAGGCCTATGGGCCTTATTACATGGACTTGGGCCCAATTAGCCTTATTCAACTATCAATCCTTCAACACTCCCCCTCAAGCTGGAGCATTCTACATTGGAACATGGGCTAACATAATCAAACCTAAAAGGACGAAATTCTTTTCTAACAAGAGGGAGAGGAGGAAGGGAGGGTCTGTTGATTCTCTTTAGCTTTCTTGGGTTAAGTGCCATCCATCAAAACCCCCATCGCATTTTTCATATTGCGCATTTAGGTTGATAGAATGTGGGGCCCCATATGATTGCGACCTGCAGGGTTCCCATTGTCCAATGGCACACTTGTTAGAAATCCAACATCCAGGCCATACATCAGGTAGTGTGCACTTTGAATGCCATATACCAAAATCAGGGTAGTACACTCATCAAGTGAGAGCCACACATATAACATTGAAACCGTTGGATTTTTTAGTAACTGCCCATTTTTACAGATAAGTATGTATATGTCCAGATGAATGGCCTGGATCTATGGCACGTGCGCCATCTAATGGTAGGAACCACGTGGTCCCCATATTCTATTAAAATTTCAAAACTACAAGCATGTTTTTTTTTTTGAAAAGTCACATAATATATTAGCAAAGGAAGAGATTACAAAACAGCAAGGCTGCACCGCTGAGGGAGCTACACAGCCTAAAACTAAGAAAGGAACAACAAATTACACCCCTTTAATTTGTCTACGCTAACAGTCCACTCAGCAACTAACAGTCTAGCTCTAGCAGCGGCGTAGTCTGCTGATTTAGAAAGTCCATTGAAACATCTATCATTTCTTTCTTCCCAGACTGCCCACCAGACAGCAAGGAGGGCCAATCTCCATAACATCGATTTGGACTTTTCCATAGATGTACCATGCCAAGACTTGAGAAAGCTGCCTACCGATTTAGGGACAACCCACGCCATATCAAATCGAATAAGAAAATCAGACCAGATATGTGTGATGAAAGGGCAGTGAATAAATAAGTGATTCACTGATTCCTCATCCGACATACAACAAAGACAGACATTGGTGATAATCATCCCTCTCCTTCGAAGATTGTCAACTGTAAGCACTCTGCTCTTTCCCACCAGCCAAGCAAACCCTACAATCTTTGGAGGGCCTTTGTATTTCCTAACTTTGTTGGTGAATATCTCTTCGACCTTGTTCGCTCTATTGTCAAGGCACCTGTAAAACGATTTAACCGCAAACTTTCCTGATTTGTGATTGATCCAAACTATCTTATCTTCACTTTCCAACTCAATCTTGGCACCTTGAATAAAATTAAGGAGATCCACATATTCTTTAACTTCGATGTCATGAAGGTTTCTTCTGCACTTCACGTTCCACACTACCACACCCCCAATGACGGAATATGTAACGCCCTGAAAATCGGGGGTCGAGCATGACTCAACTCCCGAGTTCCAAAACATCACTTATGCAACATAAATGAGTATGATTGAATGTTGGCTGTGTTAGTACAATAAACATGAATGAGATTAATCCAAAACAGTAATTCATACTCCAGAACAATTTCAAAAAGGCAAGCGGAAGACTGAAAATGCATATATATGTAAGGTATAACAACCATCTCAACCTCCAGAGTATGAACACTAACTGAGTATACATATACATGTGTTGTTTCTAAAGCAAAATATCAAAATATACAACTGGAAACATCGATCCCGAAGTCCCGCGATCACTGGCCAGCCTATAAGAAGCCACCAGCGTACTACATGTATGAGTACTCCTCTTGATCATCCTCGAAATCAGGCTCAGTCTCCGTCGACCCGTCTATACCTGCATCTAGGTCCGGGTCTGATGGGTGTCCAGAACACCGTCCCGTAACGTGGGAGTGAGTAGCTAACTCAGTGGAACAATAGAGCATGGGTTAACATGTTATCAATTCAGTCAAGCAGTAATGATAAAGCAATACAAACAAACAATCCTAAAGACTCTTATTAATGCAAGTATGAAATGCAGTTATGCGTGCATGCCCTCACCGACGTTCTCCCTCATGCGACACCATCTTACGTCCGCGGCATGCATACATTCCTCAGTGCTCCACATCTTCCAGGCACATGCAGTGCGATGATGAACATGATTACCGAGTTGTTATTAGTCCATTTCAAACAGCAGGATTGGGAAACTAAGGTACCTCCCTTGTATCATTCCCAACATGATCCATTCTAGGGTCGTCAATCCTAGTTATTCTCATACGATATTATAGTTTGAGAAGCGTAGTGAAGGCATCGCAAAGGGCTCGTCACCCGTCAGCGCGGATACAGATCTCACCGTATGCGGCTCAATTGCTGGCCGTCAGCTCGAGTACAGGTCTCACCGTACTCGGCTCAATCACTAGCCGTCAGCTCAAGTACAGGTCTCACCGTACTCGGCTCAACTCACACTCTAGTTGCTGTGAAAGACTCGTCGCCAATCACAGACCCTTGGAGTGTACTCGATGATACCACGGAGGACTCGTCGCCCGTCAGCACGAGTACAGATCTCACCGTACTCGGCTCTCGCCGAAGTATCGACAGCTCGAATACAGTGTCCCATACCACCATATTCGGCTCACGAATTTGGTTGCGCAATGGTCACTACGGGGAGGCACATGGCCCCAGCGTAGGCCGACAGCTCGACCACGGTGTCCCATACCACCATGCCCGGCTCATGCGACTTAGCGGATCTAGGTACCATGGTTAAACGGGGATCGCCACTGGTAAGTTTGGTACCCTAGGTTCAAGCAGTAGCGACCAAACAGGGTGAACACACAAATACACTTCGGTTTAGTTGGCGAGCCTGACTAGCTCGAGCGCACCACAACTTGAGCGATATGGAGCGCAAAAGCACTCCGTGTGGCCAACCACTATCGCCAACTGAAGTACGACTCGGGTTCGCCAGACACGTCCTTTGTGGCGACACGAATCTCAGCCACAACCGCAAGTCTGGTACCGAATGTTTGGACTATATACATAGTCCCAAACTCAACAGTTTTCATCGATAGCATATGAAGTAAAGCATGATAAACAAGCAATACAAGCATGTTAGTAGGCATGTTATAAAGCATGAAGTAAAACATGAAGTAAAGCATGTTACAAAGCATGTTGTAAAGCATGTTGTGAAGCATGTAGTAAGGCACTATCCACATAGGGATACCATTACATACACATTACAAGTGAGTGGTTCTAGCGAACCACCGCATGGAGGGAAACCTACTTGTCTCTAAGGGAGTCGGGAATCCCACATCAGCACCTCTCTAAGGCACTAATACATGAACATTTGCGCACACGAGCTTTTACACAATTACTTAGAATACTCTATTTCAACATACACGACGTATGTTAACGAAATTTGTGTTAGGGCTGTCCCTTCGCCACGTGAGTTTTTTACCCATGTATCACACAATCATACAGCAAATAATCATTACAATTGCATTTCCAAAATCCGCACGTATGCGGTATTTCTAGAATACGCAATTTCAACATACATGACATTTACACATGAACATGTATTTTTGCGATTCCTTTCGCCAAACTAGCATTTTATCCACATATCATATAATCAAACATTAAATAAACATGTCAAACATTTTCCCAAGAAAAATACGTATACGGTATTTCTACGTATATCTAGAGTATGTAAAATTCCATATTCTACATCGCTAATCGAAACAGGAAACGGAAAGCACTTTGTACATGTGCATTTGCATGCAGATCATGAATCTATCATTATCTGACATTGAAAGCGTTGAAAACCGTAACTTATACACTTAAAGTCCTCACCTTGGCCCTTGGAATTCCAACGAATCAGCAAGGGTAGTAGAGCTTCCGTATACGGGAGTTTCCTAGCCTAAAGAGCGGAATCGATTAGCTTTTTCATAACCTACAACGATCCTACCTTAAATCAGACCTAGGGTTAGGGTTTCTTACCTCCAAACGGGATGGATACCGCCGGGAAAACACCTAGAACGGAGCGGTGTAGGCCGTGTGATGAATGGAAGCAGCAGGAGGAAGATCGGCTACAAACTCCAAGCCTTTCTCTCTCTCTAGGGTTTTTCTCCCAAATTCGTATGGCTGTGAGAGGGGCTGTTCTAAGCCCCTTTTATAGCTAAAAACATCCCCAAAATAGACTCAGGTTCAACGGTGTTTGCATATATAAGCATTTCGCCACTTTTCCAGCTCAAAAGGGCGGTTCTGGTGGCCCTCCTTGAGCCAAACGTCAGACTTAAGCTCACCATCTATGGATCTACGTGGGATTACGTTTTCGACTCGATCGGATTCCCAGATCGCACGTGGCGGACCACTTTCAGTTCAACGGTCAGTGGGCCACGATCAGAAATTCTGAGTACATGTAAATGTTCCTGAAATTTTTCTTAATCCGAGGGTGTAATTTGGTCTGATTCCGACGGTCAGGTTGCTTAATACTGACGCGCAACCGAATGATGCCAGATCACTATTCCAGATATTTATTTTGGGATGGAATTTGTGTTTTTCACACTCCCTCGCTCCGGATCGAAAAGAATGGCCGTGGGACATCGGAATCATCTGATTTTTGAGATGATTGTCAAGCCCAGTGGGGCGGTCCTGGTTCCTTAGCTTCGTGTTAATCGGACTCCCGATGTGCGATCTAGACCTCATACGAAGTTTTGTTTCAGTCCCGAGAGCAGACGGGTAATGAGTTTGGCTCTAGACTTTAGGGTAACCTAGAGTCACTAATTCTGCAAGTTTTGGGTCTTGCAGATCGTATTTAAAGCGATTCCAACGGATTTCGTGGCTAACCGAGTTTAGTACTTAGTTAACTTTGTTAAATTTCTAAAGGATTTAATCCTACGTGATTTCTGGTCGAGGTGGTACTCGGGTCTTCGTACGGAAAATTCCGAGTCGTTACAGAATAACTATCAGCAACTGAAATGTTTTGATTGGCGGCTATGCTGAAAATACCCGGAAATTGTTCTTTTAATATTCCAACTCCAGCTCAAGAATCCAACCAGAAACTGACTCTATCACCTCTCCCTACTACATATCCAATATACTTCAGAACTTCCTCTTTACTGGCTACCACTCCTTTCCAAACTGCTGAAGATCTGTAAATGGACGAGGGCTTAGTCCACCACCTACCTTCTGAGGACCCGTACTTGCATTTAATTAGGGAATTCCACATATTACCTTCCTCCGATCCCAACCTCCAAATCCATTTACCAATGAGCGCCCTGTTCATCTTTTTGAGGTCTTTAATTCCGGCCCCTCCGTCTTGGACATGCTTACAGACCTCTTTCCAATTCAGAAGATGGAATCTCTTTTTGTTTTCTTTTCCATGCCATAGAAAATCTCTCCTTAGCTTCTCCAGCTTTTCTAGAATCGCGGCCGAGCAAGGGAACAAAGACAAAATATAGAGGGAGATTTGATACGGCAGCCTTAATAAGAGTGATTCTTCCTCCTAGAGAGAGATATTTGCATTTCCATCTAGTTAAGTAAGAATCGAATTTGGATATTACCTTGTCCCTCATGTGTAAAGGGGGCTTTCCAACGCATAGCAGAAGCCCCACAAAGGTAGTCGGGAGGGATCCCACTGAACAATCAAACAATTCTGCAAATTTAACTATTTCTTCTCCCTCTATGTTTACACCAAACATCTTTGACTTAGCCATATTTACTTTGAGACCTGAGACTACCTTAAAGCAACGGATAATCGTTCTGAGGTTGTTGACTTTTTCTTCCTCTGCTTTCCTAAACAGGAGCATGTCATCGGCAAACTGCACATGAGAGATCGACCTATCCATTCCTTTAATGCTGATACCGCTGATGATCCCTTGATCCTGGCCTTTATCCAACATTTTCGAAAGCGCTTCCACCACTATCAAAAACAGGAATGGAGAAAGCGGGTCCCCCTGCCTCAGACCCTTAGAACTTTTGAAGAAACCTTTAGGAGAGCCATTCAAGAGGATTGAGAAAAACGCCCATCCGACGCATTCTCCCATCCACTTCCTCCACCTATCTCCAAAACCCATCCGATGTAACACGTACTGCAAAAAACCCCAGTCTACATGGTCATATTCGACTCCCCGGGATGAAAGCGCTCTGATTATCTGAAATGATTTTTCCTAGAACCCTGTTCAACCGCGTAGCTAGAACTTTGGACAGAATTTTATATGGGCTACCAATTAAACTGATGGGTCTAAAGTCTTTTAATGTTTCTGCCCTTGATATCTTTGGGATTAGAGTGATGAAGGAAGCACCCAAATCTTTCGAAATACGGCTTCTAGCTGAAAATTCTGACATAAATTCCATAATGTCACCCTTAAGCATATCCTAAAAGAATTGAAAAAAAGCTATTGGGAAACCATCCGGCCCAGGGGCCTTGTTGCCTCCTAAATCTTCCAAAGCCCCTTTCACTTCTTCCACAGATATGGGAGATTCCAGACTTTTCGCATCTTCCTCTGAAAACTACAAGCATGTTGCGGCAGGTATGGAAAAAAAAAGAAAGGGTTTCCCATTGCTCGTGGCAGGGAACTGAAGAGAGGAAGGAGTGCTGGAGAGTGTGGCATCGAGGCAACAACTGTGCAACATCCGACCTGTTTATTGGGTTGGCCCCACTTGACCACACATTGGGCAGTCTGAGGTGGGGGCATCTCTCTCTCTCTCTCTCTCTCTCTCTCTCTCTCTCTCTCTCTCTCTCTGCTTGTCTCCCTGTTTCTTTTTGTTTATTGGTTGACCTAAGTCCTAACTGAGGGTGCGTTGGTTGGCGCCAACTCCCTGGAATTAGACCAACCCAAGTGAACTTGGTGTGGTCAGACTGAGGTGGGGGCATTCCTTGTTGAGTGGGGTGGGGTTGGGGTTGGTGGAAACTAAGTCACATTAGATGATATTTTAAACCAGCAACCATAATTTCTAGCTCTTCATTATTAATAAAATTTCTCCCGCTATATTATAGTAATGATGATAATAATAGTAATAATTTGTGTTCATTTCGCTTGTGCGTTTTTTTATTTTTGTCTTTTTGATCTGCAATCCCATTTGGCATATTTACGATTGATCTTGTTATGGGAAAAGATGGGCTGACCAAAATACCTGGAGTAGGAGTGCATATCACAAGTAATGAAGGTTGGTTAAGAGCTCGGCCCCCTGCCACCAATTGAACTTTTATCCGAGCCGAGCATCGACCAACACACGAGAAACGTTATGGAAGAGGAGATTAGCTCGGTCCTTGTTGCCGAGCATTACCTCTGTGACCAGCCTAAGGACCAACTGCGAGGGGAGTACGACTAACATCCCACTATCTCAACCAGTGGCTATGTGCCAACTCCTCACTTCGAAGTCAACTTCGATCATCAAAGGCTGACCATGGGCCTTGACCACCCCGCCTATGAGGATGGGCTCGACCGTTAACCTCAAACTCCTCGGAAGCCGACCACCTGGAGACATTGTTATAATAAGATCTCCCCGGGATCCTCGCCTGAGATCTCAGAAAGATAAAGGTGATAAGTTAGGAGGAAGATCCCTCCTATGTTGCCAAGTAGGGAAGTTTCCGACATACGTAAGTACAACTATAAATAGAGACCCCATCTACAGTAAGAGGTAAGCACAAAAAACCCTAGCTCAATGTAACCCAGATTCTTGGTTCTAACTTAAGCATCGGAGGGTCCCCCTGCCAGAGCCAAGGTCCCCACTGTCGATTGGTGATTGCAGGTATTTAACAAGTCTAACAGGTACGACCAGATTTCTGCATCCACAGATCTTATGAATTCTTAGTAGCCATTTTGCTTGTTCTTTTATTTTTATTTTTTGATCTGCATCCTGTTTGGCAAGTTTAAGATTGATCTCTACTTTCTGTGGGATCAATTGGTGGTGTGCATTTGTTTATAAATTTGTCTGCTCGTTCAGTTTAACCAGATATTGCTATTTGCTACTGTCTCCAGCCCCATAAATGCAAGATAGGAATATCAGTTGAATAGTTGCTTGCTGTCTGTTTCGCTTAAAAGGCGAGATCTTGTGAAACCTGTTTTTCTGAACACATTATGTCTTTGCTGCAAATACGTTTACATTCTTGGAACTATGCCTCTGGGTTCGGGTTGTCATTTCATATCCTGTTGCAGCGTTTCTCTGTTTCTCTGTCTGTCTGTGTTTCTCCATCTGTTATACATGAAGGACTAATCATTTAGTTTTCTGGTTTCGTTGTTATAAATTCTTTGTCATGGATCTGCAGGAAATTTCAGATGACTAAGTTGGCCTTTTATCTCTTTTGAAAAGCAGTTTGTGTCAAATTTAAATTTGATATATTAGATGTTTATTTCAAGTTGGAATCTCGAAATAGGTTGCTTATCTGTGGCCTGTTGTTGTTGTTGTTGTTATGAATAGGTTTTATTTTATGATTCTGATTTGGGCGGGGAACCCATGAACTTCCGAGATGTGTTTCTTCACAGTGAAGCTCTTGAAGGAATAACCTTGTCTATGGTGAGTTTATAAATTGCTAATGGTCTATGTTAACCTTGTTTATCTTCATTCTTGTAAATGCTATAGATTGGTTTGGCATGTTCATGCAACCTGGACAATGAGAAGCCCATAGAATGTATGAAGGGAGAAATGGAAACACTTACCTTTAAAGGGGATCCATATGAACCACTCAGGTTTTTGGGCCATTGTGTATAGTGATATTCATTGGATTTTGACCATCTTGTTATACATTCGCTTTTGACCATATCTTGGATTTAGGGCTCTGGTGTTACATGCTAAGTTTTTGGTTCCTCCGAACTTTTACTGTTTGTTTTCTTCATATTATTGTTAGTTTAGACATTTCTCAATAAATATCTTAGTCTATTTAGGTATTGAAACTTTGTAGTTTATGCCAAATAGCAATGTCTCTCTCGTGTGTGTGTGCATGTGCGCGCGCCTGTTTGCACTTTGCTAGTTTCATGATGGAAGATGGAAAACAATGTCTCTGGGCTTCATAAGATAGACCCAAGTAGAGTCTGATCATTGATGAATGACAAATTATATTTATATCCAAATGCAGAAGTGACTAGAGAAGGGCCCCAAACATCCAAATGAATAAGCACAAAAGGAGCATAAGATTGTCCATTACTATTATATGGATAGGATAACTTACAATGTTTGGTGAGTTGACAAGTTTCACACAATAACATATTTCATTCTTAAATTGGAAAAAAAAAATGGAAACAGTAGTCTCCAAGCTACTCATAGGTCCGCCGATGCCAAAGCATGATCCTATCCATGTTCGATTTGTCTCAACTTGAACATAGGAATGTGGATCCAACATTGTTTGACGATTGAAGGAGATCCCCAAACCTCCATCCAGTTGCTAAGTCCTGAAAAACATGGGGGGAGGGAAAGGGCGTCACACTACAGTTAAGAGACCTAGTAAGGCTACCAACATACAACAAATTGGTAGGTCATTTTGGAACATGTAAGCCGGAAGACAAGGATAATGAATAATGATGGAGACACATTAATAGTACCGATCCCCTCAACTTGAGTGTAGGAACTATCAACAATTCCGACTCTACTATGTGATGAAGACAACGGGTAATTGGTTTGAAACTGAATGTTCTTACCAGTCATATGGTTAGAGGCTCCAGAATCAATGATCCAGGGTGGACCAGTGGAGGATGTGGGCACTTGGTGAGTAGACATGGATATACCTGACTGATGAGTGGTAGGATTATGACTTATGAGAGGAGGGTCCTTCTAGAACAGCCAAGTGGCCATGGAGATTACCAATTTCATCTGTGGAAAAACTGGCAGAAACGCTCAAGGATACCTGACAATGCAAGCCAGCATGCACACTATCAGAGAGTTTAGTAGTAGCTGTATGTGCCTTTGTTGACTGATGACGAACAAGATTTCAACATCTCTCGCTCGTGTATGATGGGTGTGCCTACAATGAGTGCAATACAGTTTATCCTTCTCACAGAAAGGTACACTGCCACAATCACGATTAAAATCATTGTGAACATGGCCAATGTCAACAACTCCCTGGCCACGACCAACATCACCACAACCAACACCACATGTACGATCTGATTCTTTCTACCACTCGAATCAGATTGTCCAAGAATATCAATTTCTCTACCCTGTCCCATGCCCAAGACTGTAGGAGGTTGTGAGAGCAGAGTGCTCGTGAGTGTACTAGGAGCAGTATCTAACATAACTTTCTGTCTACTTTTTTCCTGTCGAAGGAGGGAAAAAACTGTCCCAAGAGGGGGAAAGAGTCTCCCTATTAAGAATCTGAGTGGTTTCATATTCATGATTAAGCTTGGGAAATAGATCAAAGATTTGTTGCTCCTCTACTTCAGCTATACGTTCTTAAGCACAACAAGACTGAATAGGTCTAGGCTGACCCAACTCTAACCACATCCCTCTGAGTGCAGAGTAGTTGTCTCCTAATGACTTCTCCCCTTGACAGAAATTGGTGATTTCTTGTGTCAACTGAAACACACTAGCTACATTCTTCTTTTAAAAGTATGAAATTGCAACAGAATCCCATGTTTCTTTGGCTGTTTTGCAATACATGAAAGTCCATCGATTTATGGTTTCATAGAAATAATCAACCAAGACATAAATGGTCATATTGTCTGCCTCCCAAACCCAAACCGGGATCATCCTTGGTCCAAATCATACCATCCAAACACCCTAACTTCTTCCAGCTGCCAATGAACATAGGAAATGATTTGGACCAAGTCAAGTGGTTTAAACTATCAAATAAGGTGGTTGTAATATGCCATCTGGGATTGTCACCTGTCCCAGGAACACCGACTCCCCTAGGTGTTAGTGAGGGGCTCTAAATAGTGCTAGTTCTTGAAGAAGCACCTGCTAATAAGCCTTATCACCAATTCAAGTGCTCACACACCACTACCAAGCAATGTTCGAAATATCGGTATCGCATTACGTATCGCATCCTTGGGATACAGATACGTATCAGTTATTGCACGGGATATATCGCTTGTATTGGGTAATTTATCTCACTTTTTGAGAAACATTGGGAAAATGGTTGAATTTTTCAATGAAACTTCAAGGATTGTTAAAAAAGACCTTAATACACACTTTTAAATCATAATATCTCAAAAAAGAAGTGCACATAATAGATTTCCTTTGTATAGGGTCTTGTCTTATTGAACTAATGCAACTACATTCAGATTTAATGCATAACATGTAGAGTCTATGTGATGATCATTTCATCAAACACTCCTAAATACTTCGAAATTAGTCTCAATTAACAGCTGGTTGAAGGGAAATTTCGATTTTTGTTTTAATATTTTAATAAAATTTTAAAATTATTTTTAATTAAAAAATGATTTTTGTTTTTTGAAAATTGACAAGGACTTGACAAATCAATAAATCAACCCTCATACATGCTTGATTTTATGTTTGGAGTGCAACATTGCAAGCAATTTGGGAGAAATTGGGAAAATTTCGGATTTACCCTAATTTTCTCCAAATCGGACCCCCCACACTCAAATTTTGAAATTAAAGTGTAAGTGATGACCATTTCATCAAATACTCCTAAATACTTCGAAATTAGTCTCAATTGACAGTTGATTGAAGGAAAATTTTGAAAAAAACATGGAGTGAAGAACCAATGGATATTGAAATCAAAGCTCCAATTCCATGATTTTTCATGCAAAACATGAAGAACCAATGGATTTGTAACCATCTGACACTAATTTAACATAAATTCAACAAAAAAAGGGGATCGAAAGTTAAAAATGCTCACCGAATTGAACATGTGGGATATATCGGTACTATATGTGTTTCATATCGCACAGGTGAGATACAAGATATATCGGCCAATATTGTTGATATTTAAAACACTGATCCACTACACCCAAGCTCCAAATCACATGGAGTATTCTTCAAATCACTTAAAGAAGAGAAGACACAAAGCTTATTTTTTTTTCTTTAAAATAATGGCATTAGGGCTTCACACACCAATCTTTCTCTTTTATAGTCTCAGAAAGCCTTTTACAAAAAGAAGCTCTCAGATAAGATTCTCAACATAAAGCTGCTTAATAAATTAAAAGTTGTTTCTAATTCCCTAATCTCAACACAAATATAAGGTATACCAAAAATAACAAAGTATGTAAACAATCTAAACAACTAAACTATTTCATGGCCCATGGGGGTCCATGATCAAGATATTCGATGATGATGATCCAACAATCCGATCATCGTGTCCACCCAGTGAAAACCGAAATATCATGTCAAATAACCACTCGCTCTAAAAGCTTGAGTTGTTAGAGACTTAGAGGATGGTGTATTAATGTATATCAAGGGAAAGTAGAAAAATAAAATAAAGAAGAAATATAGAGAAGAAGGAAAGGAGAGAGGGGAAGAAACGACTAGGGAAACTTGCTGCGTTGTGTTGTGTCGTGTCTTAAGACCAACACAAACACACACATACATATTAACTTGAAGGAAATGTTACAATGCTCCATACACACGCACACACAAAATTATATATATTTTCACACTCCTCCTCAAGCTAGAGCATGTATAACGATCATGCCCAGCTTGGAATACATACAAAGAAGCTAGTAACTATGAGTATGGATTATTGCTTCCCCTCAAACACAACATGGCATGATATAGAATGTAGCTTGAATCTTCTCTTTAAGTACGTGGCCATAACTAAACTCGACAACCATCGAGTCACAAACTTGTTATCCACATGCAAATTCTCTCATGAACAAGTGCAACTTGCATAATAAATGAGTGTGCATCACATGCAACACTTGAGAGAACACACACAATAGCATGTGGAGACTTGTGTGCATTACGTGCAACACAAAGTGAGCGAACTACACATAACAAACAACAGGGTGGAGGCACACTCACACCATAAACAGACCTGATAAAGGAAGGGAAAATGAACTGAGAAGGAATGATCCACCATTTGTAAAGAAACTCCCATGTGAAGTTGAGTGAGGCATTTTGTCGAACACCTTGTGTGCACAGGGTACTTTTAGGCATGATACAAGCAATCCCAACAACATGTTATTACACCGCAATCCCATAACATCAAAAAAGAAAAGGAAATAAAGAAATCCCAACAAAAGATCCGAAAACAAGGGGGCAACGACACACGCTCCTCACAAAACATGCCATAGCACTCGAATCTTAACGAAGCTTTGTAAGACTTGTATCTGGTGATTGCTCTTGATAAACCACACCAAACACTTATGAAAGATCTGCTCAAAAGTCCTTCAGAAAAACACTACAGCAGAAATCATGAAATCTGGACTTTTTTGATTTTTCTTCATTTTCTCTGAAACACCACAAGAACTACTCCAAAATAAGGAGAAAAATCTCCATTATTCTTCTAAAATCTAGATCTACCAGATCTCAGCTTGCTGCTAAAAAAAGTACCACCGGCCGTACATTGCATCATCCGTGCGTACAGACCACATCAGCAGTGGGCCCACTACCGTAGGTTGCGGTCAGGTCCCGAATCGGACGCTTTGACACCAAGTAGAAAAATAAAATAAAGAAGACATATAGAGAAGAAAGAGAAGAAGGAAACGAGAGAGAGAGAGAGAGGAAGAAAAGGCTAGGGAAACTTGTTGTGTTGTGTCTTAAGACCACCACAAACACAT
The DNA here is from genome assembly GCA_021015155.1 of Magnolia officinalis. Lineage (NCBI taxonomy): Eukaryota > Viridiplantae > Streptophyta > Magnoliopsida > Magnoliales > Magnoliaceae > Magnolia > Magnolia officinalis. The sequence goes on from JAJHSJ010000006.1 coordinate 83,171,538, forward strand.
ATATAAATATATTAACTTGAAGGAAATGTTGCGGTGTTCCACAAGAGTACATGAAAACCATATACACGCACACACAAAATTACATATATTTTTAGAGTCTCCAAACGATACCCCCACCAATCTCGCAATCTCTTTCGATACCCCTTTTATGCGCCTCATTCCTTGGGCCATAGTTAACTTTTTTTTTTTTTTTTTCCCGCTTCCAAGATCCCATCACCTTTGTATCCAAGATCTCTGGAACCTCTGACTCCACCAACTCATTCTCCGATGCCACTGGGACTCTTACCTCTGCTAACGGACTAACATCTTGCACCTCCAAGGCTCCAACCATTTTGATGGAGTACCCTCTGTAACAACAACATTAATCTTCTGCCTCAGACACATTTTCTGCCAGATGTGAGCTCTGTCGACCCTGATCATGAAGGCAGTCAAGGACTTTGCAACCCTTCCTTTCTCAGTCATATTCTCCATTCTGCTGAGAAGATTTGCCATTAACAGTGCTAAAAATTGATTTGAGTTAACCAATTCGACCCTACTGTTTATTTGCTGAGTTTCTGTATTTTGAAAAGGAAAAGAGGGAGCAAAAATGCCTCCTTGATTTGTGTTGAGCCCATATGCGTGGCTATTTAGAAGAAGCGCCACATGCACAAAAAATGCCACCTGTGCGAAAAAGATACCATCTTCCACATGCTTCTCATGCGCGCTAGACGAGTTTTCGTAACAGGCAGCGTTGAGACCCGCTCCCTCCATATTTAATGCAGGAGCAAAGTCAATGTCCTTTTCATTTGAGAGAGCTCCACGTGTCACCATTCCTTTGATTCCTTCATCACTTTTTTCTTTTCCATTAATTACCACACCATGTGTCTTGCCATTATCTCTTCTCTTGCCACTATCACCTGCAACCTAATTAATAGGTTTAGCTGACGACTCCTCTTTACCTCCCTTTCTGCCAGATGTCAACCGGAGAGTAACCTTTCGCCAATATTTCCAATTCTTTCACCCAGTGTTTGACATGCATACATCATTAAGTCTGGTGGTCTGTTGGAGTAAGTAGCTTGTGCTCCTCCTTCAATAGTTGCTACATCCTCCATTGTCATGGTAACTGAAGCTCTATCCAAACTCTCCAAGACTTTCTCACACACTATTTTCACAGAGAAATTAATCTTACCAGCAGAAATACTAATCTTCTACAGATCCTTTTGGATTTTCCTCGTCTTTACTAGAATCCTTGCATACTGAAGGATCTCACAGTCTATTGATCAAGCATCAATGAGCACAACTGTTCTTACTCAACTGACCATTTCTAAAAAAACCTCTGTAATCCAGAACTCTAAAGGCAGGTCCCATACTTGGCACCAAATTTCCCCCCAGCCAAAGCCGACCATTCTTCCCAACCTTGTATTCTCCGAACTGTATTGTCACACTGTATCTTGTATGCCGTGTAGAAACTATCTGCTTCCGGTTTCCAGCATAGTTGAAATGTATACTGTATCCTCCTTTAAGACCTTCACCACAGTATCCTCTACATCTATGCTGCATTTTTGTGTTACCCATGCTCCGATCACCTCCTCCAAAGCTCCCAATCTCATCGTTGCTGCAAAACAGAACTTGAAAGATTTTATTGATTCGACCAGAATCGTTTTGTGGATTCTCACTTTCATCCCTATCTCAGAGTCTTCTCTTCAGATCCCCTTTTCATGAGATGAAAAGGTTCCTTTTCCTATCTGACTATCATTCCCATTACTGTTACCTTCCATTAATGCATCTTTGAAGGATTTTTTGCCTTTAGATCCCTGTGCTTCCGAAGTTGCAAAGGAATTTACCACCGACTTTTCTTTCAGACTATCCACCACCACTATCATCGATTTGCCTTTTTTTTTTTTTCCCTTTCCACCTGCCACCTTCCCTATTCTTTCTCTCCGGAGCATATCTGGTCCTTTGCACCTTCAGCTGCCTGCCACCGAACTTCATCCCATTAAGAAATTTCACTGCTCTTTCCACTTCTTCTTCCAGCCTCATTTGCACGAAAGCAAAACCATGGTGAACTAATGAGTTCTGCTCTCTGGGGATAACCACCTCCATTACCTTACCGGCTCTACCAAATACCGGCTTGAAGTTGACGGGATGCCATCTGTCTGGGAATCCGACTATGAACAATACTGGAAACTCCATTAACTCCGACAAGCCCATTACCGGTTTCGATTTTGTTTCTGATTTTCTTCCCCAAACCTTTGTCCATCCTTCATGTTGTTCAATTTCCTTTCTTTTTACTGCTCCGACGAGATCTTCCTCCCTCTCCAGAACTATTTTGCATCCTCCAACGTTCGACTGTTCGTCGCCGATGTTGCACTCTCCAATTTCCTCTCCAATTTCAAAAGTCCCCCCTTTTTTTTCGCCACTCCATTTCACACAAATAGAATTGGAGGATGTCAAGTTTGGTGTTTTGCTTTTTGGTCGCTTCTTTCTTTTGGGGCCCCTCAACTTTCAAGGATACATAATGTTGTTTGTCTGGGTGTTGGGTGCTGCCATCACTCCTTTGAGTTGTTGGGTTCTTGTAAATGATATTAAATTGATTTTTGAGGTCTGTTCCATCTTTTAGGCATGCTAATAGGGGGGCTAATATCCTTGCTGATATCTTAGCAAGGAAGACATTTCTCGTTATTCTGTGTGTTGATTCCATGTATCCATACCTTGATTGATGTTTCTAAAGCTTGTTTTCTTTCTTTTAATAAAATGTATTGTTGCCAATAAGAAAACAATGGACTTTTTTTTTTTGCTTCAAAATTTTAGTGCTTTATGCTTGTATTTGTCTTTACTTGGATAGTTTTGATTGCTGGTTGTACAAGGTTCTGATAGGTCTAACTTAAGATTTTCAGCAAAGAAATAGATATTTTTTGTGGCAGATCATAAAAATTCAATCTGATGAATGGAAACTGCAATTTCTTTAATTTCTGATTTTGAGTGCAATTTTAAGTGAATTTTAAAATACTTAGTTTGTATTTGCTGATCATGGACGTTAACCGCAGGTTAACTCTTTTCTATGACTCAGATTCTTGAAGCGCCAAATGAGGAGGAAGTCTCTCTACTGCTGGAGCTATTCGGGTGTGTCTACTTGCACATGTTTTCCCTTCCCTTTTCTACTTGTAATCTTGCCTTGAACTTGCAGTTTGCAGCTAGGATTTTATCGCATTATTGAATTTCTGATTGTAGGAACTAGGATGAGAAGTTGAGGAACAACATGTTCATAGGATGAGCTTAGCTGAAATGAGGATTTTGAGATGGATGAGTGGCAACATGAAGAAGGATAGAATTAGAAATGAATGCATTAGAGGAACTTAGGAGTACACCAATATGTGATAAGAAGAGGGACATAGAGTTGTTTTTTTTGGAGGATGAACTGAAATATATTGAAAAGGAGCAAAGCTCCAAAAACAGAAAGAAAGAAAGCACGAAAGCAAAACAAAAATAGAAAAAAAAACCAAAAACCTTGACTATACAACTCGAGGACCACAGAGAAAACAAGAGAGTTAACTAAAAATCAGCCTGGGACAACGAGAATGGAGGATTTGTCTAAGAGATTTAGATAGAAGGACCAATCCTGGATGTACCTGCTGATGCAGCTGACCACAATGAAAGTGGAGGAGGAAAGATCCCGGAGGCATCACTGGTTTCTTTCACGCCAAATAGCCTAAAGGGAAGCCATTACCGCCAATCTCCAAGTCATCGTCGAGACAAAGACCATGATAGTTGAAGAGGAGCCCTTGAATCGAGTTTGGCATCACCCAGGGGATTTGGAAGTTGCTCCAAAGAGAGCTCCAGACTTCGACAACAAATGAGCAGTGGAGAAAAACATGGGGAATGGTTTTCGCATCACGGAGGTAAAGATGATAGACGTTGGGAAGCACCGGGCGACGACGCTGCAAGTTGTCCCCTGTCAGCATGGGAAGGAGCTAGACAAATGCAAACTCCTTTGGGGGCACGGATATACTCATAGAAGGATTTGGTCGAAAATTTGCTAGAGGGAGATCGTGTCCAGAATAGGTCGTCATTTTGCCCAGGAATTGGACTGATCCCATGCAACAAATGAAGAAGGTCCAGAAAAGCATCAATCTCTTCCTCGGTTAAGGCTTTGCGACAAGGAAGGCTCCAAATACTTGAGCCAATGGAGGAAAAACAATTAGACACTAGAATGGATTGGCTCGACGAGACTTTGGCTAAAGAATGGAAAATAGATTGGAGAGCTCTATCTAAAATCCAGTTATCTAGTCAGACTCTAATCCGAGTCCATCTCCCAACGTGAAGGAGAGCTAAGGAGGAGCTCTTGAGGCTCATAATTACTCTCTAGGTTGTGCAGGCTCTGTAGAGAGAGGAGGGTTTGGTAAACCCTCCTCCATTCTCTAGATCATATTTTTCAGCTATGGTAACCCTCCAACTACTTCCCTGTTCAATGTCGAAGCACTAAAGCCATTTTCTGAGGGCATAATTGACATACAAAAGAGTCTTGACTCCTGATACCGACACATCCCTTTGTATGGGGCTTACATTCCTCAAACCAACTGAGCAGATCGAATTTGTGCTGGGTCGAGCTACTTATAAAAGAAAATCTCTTCCAAGCTTTACAATTTTGCGGAGAATGAATTTAGGGCAATGGAAAAGAGATAGAAAGTAAGAGGGAAGGTTGGATAGAGCCAATTTAATTAAGGTTAGGCACCCCCCAATGGATAGGTAGCGGCTCTTTCAAGGAGCTAGCTTTCTCTCCATCCTTTTTATGAAGGCATCCTAGAGATGCTTGGTAGGTTTGCCCATGCAAAGGGGATGACCCAAATAAGTGGAAGGAAATGATCCATCTTTACATTTGAAAGCTATTGCAAGAGAAGAGAGGAGCTCATCAGGGGAATTGATGCCTAAAAGCTTACTTTTGAACAAATTAATCTCGAGGCCAGAGATAACCTCAAAATAGTGGATAACTTTCTTGAGATTGGAGACATGTAGAAATGTGGCTTCATAGAACAATAAGGTATCATATGTGAATTGGATATCAGAGATAGCCTGATTGGAGGGGGATGCTTTGAAGCCACTAAAGAGGCCAATGGATTTTACCTTTGCATAGCATGTGACTGAGATCATTGGAAACTAGAACGAAAAGGAAAGGGGAAATAGGGTCTCCTTGCCTGAGACCTCTAGAAGAGGGAAATAATCATTTAGGGGATCCATTGACCAAAACATAGGAGGCAGATAAAAGACAACTACGGATCCGCCCACGCCATTTCACTCCAAAACCGAATTTGATTAGCAAATTATTTAAGTACCCCCAATCTCCATGATTGAAAGCCTTCTCTATATCCAATTTACATACTAGATCACACTCGCTAGATTTGTGGCTCGAGTCAATGCATTCATGGGCCAACAGGACGCGGTCCAAAATTTGTTCGTCAGCAAAAAATGCTCCCTAAGCTTCGGAGATGACTTTGGGCAAGACAGGTTTAAGTCTGGAGGATAGAAGCTTAGCTGGAATCTTGTAGGGAGCCCCTAGAAGGCTTATCGGACGGAAGTCCTTCATCTTTGTGGCTCCCTCAACCTTGGGAATGAGCGCAATGAAGGAGGCCCCAAAGGCTCGAGAGATCAAACTATAAGAATGGAAGTCAGACAGAAAGGAAATGATATCAGGCTTAATAACTTCCCAAAACAGCTGAAAGAAGGCAAGACGGAAGCCATCAAGGCCTGGAGACTTGTGTATGCCGAGGCTAAAAATAGCCTGTTTAATCTCTTCTTCAAGGAAAGGAGCTTCGAAAGCATCCACATCCTCGGTAGAGATATGGCAATCTCCAGATTATCCATTGTAGGTCTTAACCAGCTCTTTGAGGAAAGAACAAAAGAATAGAAAGAGACGATGTGGTTGGATACTTGTGATATGTTACCCTAAACCCATTAACAGAAATGCTACTTATCTTGTTGGATTGCACTCTTGCACTAACAATAGCATGGAAGTAACCCGTATTTTTGTCCCCTGCCTTTAACCGAGTAGCTTTGGAGTGTTGTCTCCATTTTATCTCTTACTGGCAGATCACACTAACATATTCAGCCTTGAGAGTTTCTTTGTGGTATGTTTACTTATGATCTGTTACCCTTAACCCATTAACAAAAATGCTACTTATCTTGTTGGACCGCATTCTTGCACTAGCCATGGAAGTAACCCATATTTTTGTCCCCTGCCTTTAACCAAGTAGCTCTAGAGTGTTGTCTTCATTTTATCTCTGGCTGGCGGATCGCGCTAACATATTCGCACTTGAGAGATTCTCTGTGGGATCTGCTTTTATCCGAGAGGGGACCTTCATCTTCCTGCACATCCAACAACTGAATTGCAGCTAGGGAATTATAAACTACAGCCTCGAGATCAGCCTGAGTTTCCTTCCGCCATTTAATTTGATTGGAAGCATTTTGAATTTTTGGCTAAGAATGAAACTCGGGCTGCCTGGGACTAGAAAGGAATTCCACCGAGAAGTAATTCGAGTCGAGAAACCTTCGGTTTCTAACCAACGGAGTTTGAATCTAAAAGGTTTAGGACCCCAACTTTCCTCCACAGGGTCCAGCAGGATGGGGCAGTGGCCAGATAAGGGACGCAGGAGACCACACTGGGAGATGATTGGAAATGCTTCCATCTAGTCAGGGGAGCCTAGGAACCTATCCAGGCAGGAGAGGATTGGGTGGGTTTGCCCGTTTGTCTAGGTGAATTTAACGTCGAGCAGGGGCAGATTAATCAAATCGTTATCCCCCACCCAATCGGAAAACGATTTCATGCTTTTGGTCAACCGACTGTCATTCGATTTTTCGAAGGAAAAGCAGATGTCATTGAAGTCACCGCTGAGGCACTAGGGGAAGTTCCTCCTTGGTTTGACAGTGTTAAGGTATTCCGAATGAAGATGCCTAATAGAAGCCGAGCAAGGGCCATACACAGAGGAAAAGATCCATTTGAAATCAGAAGAAATGTTCTTAAGAACAACAGAGACTGAAAATGAGCCGATCAGGGAGTCTTCTAGAACCTAGAATGAAGAATCCCACGCCATTAGAATAATCGTCCATCGAAGTAATCAAGTACTTGAAATTAAATAATCTCATAGTACGAACCGGACCCCGAATGTCAGAATGAACTAAAGAGAAACGACTATTACTCCTTTTGTCCACACGAGGTGGAAACAGGACTCTATGATAATTAACTCGTGGAATTAGACTCTTTAAACTGCTTAAAGAAGAATGACCAAGCCTGCAATGCCATTGATGAGGAGAGATATCTGTCCTTAGTGCAGCTCCACTTATTCCATTGTTGAGATAATAAAGGCCATTCGCTTCATGTCCACCAATCATCCTCCCCATCTTTAGATCCTGAAATTCACAATAGGAAGGATAAAATATAACGGAATGGTTGAAGGGTTTGGTTAGCGTACTCTTTTTTTTTTTTTTTAACAGCAAACTCAATAGAAATTTAAGAATACATAACACTACTGATAATTGAAGAGATGCACCCAATGTAGATACACATGTTGTACGGCCATTAGCTAATGTTATAGACGAAACATGAGTAGACTAATCTAATTGAGATGAAACACTGTGCTTACCAATCAAATAGTCTGAAGCTCTGGAATCAATGATCCAAGGAACACTTTCAGCGGAAGCAAGACATATCATACTTGACTAAACAAAAGTAGCAATGGAGGAGGACATATGGGTGGAATGATCTTTTTCTAATTTGACATACTCATTTGTGGACAATGTAATTGTATTGCCTGCAGCATTTGATTCAGAATGGGCTGAGGTGGGCTTGAAGATAGCCCTCAGAACCGTTATTAGAAGATTAAACCTGATTTGCCCACGCTAGCCTACCGGTGAGATCCCAACACATATTGACAGTGTGGTTAGAAATATCACAATGAGAATACTGCTGATTACCATGACCATGTCTACAGCTGGCACCAAAATTTGTACCATGACCTTCTCAAGTATTCTTACCTCCAAAACAACCTTCCCTTGAATCTCTACCACCAAATTGTCTTCCACTACAACGACCACCATTTTTTTTTTTGGAAAGATGACAAATTTTATTAGGACCTCGAAAACGAGGAAGGAACCAAACAAAGAAAAGAAAAACTACAAAGGGAAATGTAATGCCCTGAAAATCGAGGGTCGAGCAGAAGCTCAACTCCCGAGTTCCAACGCATCACTTATGCAACATAGATGATGATGATTAAATGTTGTCCGTATTAGTGCATCAAACATAAATGAGATTAAGCTAAAACAACATATTATACTCCAGAGACAATTAGATTACGCAAGCGGAAGACTATGATAGATATATAAAAACATAAATTGTTGTAAGTCTCCAGAGTGTGAACATGATACGAGGTTAAACAATTACATGTATTGTTCCAAAACATACAAAATAACAAGAGTGTAATGTCATCTAATCCATGTCCCTGTAGTCCCGATACGCAACTCCAGGTCTACATAGACCCGCCAGAGAGTTGTATATAGAAGAACTTCTCGTCGTCGTCGTAGAAGTCAGGCTCCGCCTCGTAGGCCTCGACATCACCTGAAACTACAAAAGAGTCTGGTTGGTGTTTTAAAACACCGTCCTAGGGTGTGAGTGAGTGATCAACTTAGTGGAGCTATAAGGCAAAGGTTAACATGTTATCAATTTAGTCAAGCAGTAATGCTAAAGCAGTACAATAATCATATCCTAAGTACTCTTGTTAATGCAGGAATGGTATGCGATAATGATGTATGCCCTCGCCTACACTCCCTCAGCGACATCATCTCACGATCGTGGCATGCACCACTCTGGACACGTGCACTTCCTCGCCAAAGCACATGCAATACATGTATGATCGTGTTAGCCCAATTTTTAATTAGGTTTATTCAAACAACATATTCGGGAAGCTAAGGTACCTTCCTTTTTATCATTTACCCAAACAATGATCCATTCAGGGTCGTCAATCCTAGTTAATCACATACGATAGGCAAGTTCGAGAGTTTACACTCTAGGTCGCTACGAGAGGCTCGTCACCGTCAGCGTAGGCCTATTTTGTACTCGAGGTCACAGCACTAACGCCCTACCAATTGATAGTCTATTTTCGAAGGCTCGTCACCAACCCGACTGGGGACCACAGCCAGGCTGCGCCAGTGTAGGCCGACAACTCGAATACAATGTCTCATAGCACCGTATTCGGCTCACGAGTCTGGGTTGCTCACTAGTCACTACAGGGAGGCTCGTCGCCCCAGCATAGGCCGACAGCTCGACCACTGTGTCCCATACCACCATGCTCGACTCATGAGTCTTAGCGGATCGTGGTACCATGGTTGAAACGGGTCTTTACATTGGTAAGGGTTACCTTAGGTTCAAGCAGTAGTGTCCATACATGGTAAACAAACAATAGACCCATCGGTTTATTAGACGAGTTCAGTTGGTACGAGCGTACGCTGAATTAATCGACAAGGTACCACTGTCGACGATCACCGTACGACTCGGATTCACCGAACGCATCAATTGTGGCGCAACTAATTCGGCCACTCAAATAGGAATTGTTACCGATTGCCTGGACTACGTAGTAGTCCCAATCATATTCAAATGCAGCATATGGAGACATGTGATAATCATATAGGCATTTAACAAACAGTCCCAACACGAATCTCATTCGAGCATTTCATCGAACACATTGCACATATTGCCATATATTGCATTTCATCCATAGATTGCATAATCGGAATTTAGGTTACATGAAGGAAACTATACAAATAGATAAGGTAGTTGAGAATTCTATCTCAACACCCTTATTAAATACAGTTCATCAAACAATATCTTATTTAGACATTTTATCAACCACTTAGGACATGTTATTATACATATCCATTTTATAAATAAACCACGTAGTTGAAATTAAGACTACATGGAGGAAAATTATATATCTAGATAAGGTAGTTGAGAATCCTATCTCAATGCCCTAAATAAATACAATTCATCGGACAATTTCTCATTCAAACATTTTATCAAACACTTAGACTACACAATACTTTATACATAGACTAAATTAGTTACGACATATATTATGACAAATCCTTTCACAAAGGAGTTGTCATGCACACAACAAACGTGGATTCTAGATTAATAGTAATGAGAAGCACAAATCACAATCTCATGTTCATTCAGACATTTCAACAAACACATGGAATGCATATGTGTTCAACATAGTTCATACAAATGTAATACATGGAAAACGCCGTAACTAAGATCATATGGCAGCAATCAAGTCAGACATAAATCATTAGCTGACATTGAAAGCCTTGAAAACCATAACCTAAACGTTTATAGTCCTCACCTTTCGTCGATATACTCGTATCGAACTCAGCTTGTACACTAAGTCTTCGCCTCCAGCACAACGGCTACCTGAATCACGAAATAGGTTAACTATTTCGCCGATTCTACTATTTGGATTTCTAAAACAAGATTAGGGTTAGGATTTCTTACCCAAATCGAAGTTGAAAACGACGGTGTAGTGACACGGAAGAGAGGATTTGATACGTGGAGCGGTGGGGACGAATCCCGGTTACTAACTCCAGATCTCTCTCACTTCTCCTCACTTTCTCCTCCTCCTTTCTCTCTTCTCTCTCCTAGGGTTAGGAAAATCGTATGAAATAGAAATGGGGTGGGTTTAGGTCCTTATATAGGCCCAGAACTGATGAAAATGTCCCCAGGGCTAGGGTATGCTTAGGTTATGGCCAAGGAGCGGCTGTTTCGATCCAACGGAGCTGATCTGGAGACCCCTTTTCTGCATACGGTCTGGGAAAAGTTCCCTGACATTGGATCTAGGTCAAGTTAAGTTTTCGGTCCGATCGGATTTACGCATCGACCACGGAGGATCAGTTTCAGTTCAACGGTCATCGACACTCGATCAGGGCCACAAGTACATTGACCTGTGTTGGGAAATTGCCCTGATCCTAGGGTGTAGTTGGGTCAGAATCTGACGGTTTGAAACCTTAGATTTGGCCTGTAAGCGAACGGCCCAATTCACTTAAATCTGAGTTCATTTTCTAAAGATATTTGCGTTTCTCACACACTTTACTCAGGGCTCTAGTTGCGCATTTCTGGATACTATTCGGGCTCGATCCCCGCGATAGTTGTCAAGCCCAGTAAGGTGGTCATAACCGTATGGTTTCGCGGTTATCGGATTTTCGACGCGTGGTCCAGGTCCGATGTAGAGTTTCAATGTGCTCCTGAGAGCAACTGGGTTTTGAGAGTGATCCTAGGTTTTTAGGTAATGTAGAGTTAGCGATTCTACTGGTTTTGGGTCTTGCAGTTCGTATAGAAAGCGGCCCAAGCTAATCTACTAATTAATTCAGTTTAGTACTTAATTAATTTTCGTCTTATTTCTACATAATTTGACCCTTAGTGATTTCTGCCTGAAGTGGTACATGGGTCTTTGTACAGATTTTTCTGGGATGTTACAGGAAAGGGACAACAGGAGCTGCCTTAACATAGACTGCCCACTCTGTCACCAAATGAACAACTTTACATATGACCTCCTTAACCCGCTCCTTATTTCTGAAACATCTACCATTTCTGACTCTCCAAATAACCCAGAGCATCACCATAATGAGCAACTGCCAAACCGCTTTCCTAGCCTTGCTAACTCCACCTTTGTGCCAAGCCCACAACAACTCGTCCATCTTCTTTGGCATAACCCTATCTGTGTGAAGAAGACCTAGGTTTGGAAATCAATCTGTGCCACCATTTCCTTCATCTCCCCTAACAGATAAAGAAATAAATGCCTCGAGCGATCATAGGTTTGGAACTCATATGCAATATATTCCCCACAATAGTCACCTTTTAAAAAAAGAATCCTCACAATTGTCAAAATGCAAGATTTCGGTTTTTGCATCAAATTGATTGAGAACCATCTTATGAAAAATTTTAAAGAGCGAAAAACTTCATCTTTAGATTTTATAAGATAGATCTAGGTTGCACTAGTGCAATTATCAATAAAGGAGACAATATTTAATTCCAAACAAGAGACAACTGAGGATGGGCCACACATCTGACTAATCAAGGAAAATATAAAATCAGACTTTTCGTTTAAACTTGGATAAGATGTTCCCCAATGCTTAGCTAGCTTATGTGAATCACATTGAACCACACAATTCATAAGAGGTACGTAATGAAGGAAAGAGCGATGTTAAACTGAGAAAATGTATGGTCAGGGGTGGAGCAATGTGGATTGTGTTATGTATTGCAACCACCCTTGATAATCCACTCATGCATATCATGAGAATAAAAATCCAACAAACTATAAAAAAATGCCTTGTACGTGAACACTGGTCCACAAAAAAGATCACTTCTCCTTCAATAACGGATCTTCACGATTCATGTTGTAGGAGTTCCGTAATAATCATATGAACCAAATAGATGTAGCTAGCCCATGAAGAAACCCCACTCGGATTGAGCAACATAGAAATTGGAAAGGAATTTTTTTTTTCTTGATATTTTAAAATAGCATCATAAGACTCAAAAATCTTCAAAAAAGACCATCTCCTAATATCAAGATCTTTTAGGATTTGTGGTATTTTAGGATTTGACAGTGCAATGCATACCTTATACAAGTGTTCTTGAAAAGTTTCATACAGGCTTTCAGAACCATGGGAGTTCTTAATGATTTTTTTTTTTATTTTTATTATTATTATTTTTTTATTTTTAAAATTTATATTAGGACTTGTTATAATGGATTTGTGATTTTTTTTTTTTTTTTTTGTCCATAAAATGCAAGGAAACTGTCTTCAAAAGCAGGCTTGTGATTCGTGATTTGTCTGACTTCTAGACTTTTGAATCTACCCCTTTCAGAGCAAAAGGCTCAGAAATGTAGTCTTGAAGGGTAATTTGTACTGAATGGTATGTAGATCATGTTCAACCTAGCTGAGTTTGTGGCCCTCTAGGATGCAAAATAGAAAACCTAATTATATCTCATATATTTGTATTTTCATTGCGTTCATAAATTCAGGAAATTCTGAATATTGGGGCCATAAGGCAATATGAAGATTTTTTGTTTTCTTTAAATTTTATTTTTGGTTATCTGCAGGCTTTGTTTGACAGGTGGAAAGGAGGTTCATAATGCTATCGTGAGCAGTATACAGGACTTGGCAAAAGCATTCTCAACCTATGAAGATGAAGTATTGGTACAGATATAAGTACTTATTTCTTTTCCTTCTGTCAGTCGGTAGATATTTAATTATCAGAAACTAGTTAGATTCTTTCTTGAGTGCTAGATATAGTTTTTCCAAGCACTGATAAGTAGAATATTGGTATCTCATAGTGATTAAAACCCACACCTCAGTGCATATAGCTGTTCCCTGCTCCCAGCACCTATCTCTCAATAAATGTATGATTTGCCTACCTGTTTACAGTCTTCGCAGGCATCAATGATTAATTGCATCAACTCTCCAAATGCTTCCTGTTCCTACTACATTTATCTGACTCTATGAATTGATTTCCATGACATTGTCCTTAATTTAGGATTACCAAATCTCTCTACCTCAATCATGGGCAATATAACCTTATTAGTTAATGAGTTGGCTTATTAGTTTGTTTAAAGCATTGTGAACATGTTCGACATGAGTAAATACAAGCATGCTCACATGCATAATTTATTCCCGAAGTATCTGCATCTGAATTCTCATGTTTTGGATTTCAACGACAAGATTCGAAAGTCCTTTCCCTTTCCCTTGATTGATTTACAAACCGTGTTTCTCCCATTCGGATTTGGAGTACTAGAACATTCTGATTTGATGTAAACTGTATTCAATTATTTATTTATTGTTAAATGTTCTATCCGTTATTTGAAGTAGCTTAAATTTTACTACAGAAGAACTGTGGAAAAGCACAAACTCTTTGTGATATTCTGGATATATGTCATTCTTTACATGACTGAGACTTAAGGAACTTATCCCTCTTGGAAAATGGGGGGAACAATCTTTCATGTTGACTAAAGGATGACGTTAAGATCGCCTGTAGGTACAAGTCCCTTAGTCGATGCAAGGGGGGTACAATGGAAATTTGATGTTAAGGGTATTTTGGAAGAGTAGTTAGTGAGGTTTCTTCTTGGGCAAGTGGAGATTTCATGGAGACTTGAGAGCAATGCTGATCATCTAAATCATCAAAGATCCATTATTCAGTTGTCCATCAAACTAATCTTGACTCTTTAGAGAGTAAGGACAGATATTCTAGCCTAGAAACATGTTCCCATGAATGTAGATGGCATCCTATGTTACTCAAGAACAAGTACATGCATCGAGTATGGCCTTGTTGGGCACAACCGATCATCTCAACCCCTAGTTTTAGAATATACATAATCATCTAGAACCGGAAAAAAAAATATCTAGGATATGTATTACAACTAGGATAAGTTATTGTCTATGAAGATAATCATGATAAAATGTTTTCTCAAAGTTGAGCTGTACCTTATTTGCAACGATTAACTCTTTGAAGTTTTAAATAACCAGTAAGTTTGGAGTTCAAGATGTGAGTCGATCTATATTTTGGGTTTCAGAGAGGGGTATCTCCCCCTTTATCCCTCTCCTTATATGAGCATCCAACTTGGAAGGAAGTGTGTAAGCCGGTTCGAGAGGGTGGGGCGGGTTTAAAGTAGTTGGAGGCCATGAACACCACGGTGCTTGGGAAGTGGATTTGGCGCTTTGGAGTGGAGGAAGGGAGATTGTGGAGAGAGGTGATGGTGGGCAAGTATTGCACGCAAGAGGGCGGGTGGTTTGTGAGAAAGGCTTCCCTTTATAGGGCGTCTGCAATCCGAAAGGCGAGAGCAGGGACAAAGCATATATGGTTAGGTCTGGAATCTCTTTCAGAGTCTGTAGAGGCAATGTTCAAAATATTGGTATCGCGTTACGCATCGCACCCTTGGGATACAAATACATATCGGTTATCGCATGGGATATATTAGTTGTATCGCGTAATGTATCGCTGCTGTTGGAAACATGGGGAAACATTGGGAAATTGGTCAAATTTTTCAACGAAACTTCAGTAATTGTTAAAAAAGACATCAATGCACACTTATAAATCAAAACATTACAAAAAACAAGTGCACATAATAGGTTTTCTTTGTATGGGGTCCTAATCTATGTGCCGTCTAACTGAATTGATGCAAGTATATTCAAAGTCTATTCGTATAATTTATAAATGTAAGAAGACGTGTGGAAACACAAGCAATACATTGAAAAGAAGAATCATGAAATCAGGTTACATACATGTTTGGACACAAAGATTGCAACTGATTTGTGAGAATTTGGAAATTTTTGATTTTTTTTTTCAAATTTCCGCAACTCAGCCCTTCTCCTCCACATCTTAAAATTGAAGCTCCCAATCCATGGTTTTTCATGCAAAACATGAAAAACCACGGATTTGTAATAATTTGACACCGATTTAACATGATTTATAGAAAAAAGGATCGAAAATCGAAAATGCTCATCGAATTGAACATGTGGGATATATCCCACTACTTGTGGGTTTTGTATTGCACAGGTGGGATACAAGATATATCGTGGGATATATCGGCCGATATCGTCGATATTTAAAACACTGGGTAGAGGCAACCGTATTTGGTTTTGGATCGACCTGTGATGTGGCGACCAGGCTCTTTAGACCCTTTTCCCGAGGATAGCCCTGCTAGTTGTTGATAGATTTGTCTTGGTGGCCGACTGTTTTTCCTTAGTTGAGGGAATGATGGTGTGGGCCTTGCCTTGCTGTAGGGATTTGTTGGAAGAAGAAATTGACGAAGTGGCTTTGCTCTTGGACCTCCTCAAGAATGTCAGGCCTGAAGTTAATGATAGTGATCATATCTATTGGTCTAGGCATCAGACGGGGATCTTTTCGATGAAGTCTCTCTACGGGCTTATTGTCGAGGCCCCTATTCTGTCAGGCGTGCCTTTCCATTTTCTTTTCTGGCATCATGGAGCTCCCCTAGGGTGGCAACTTTTGTGTGGCTTCCTAGGCAGGGAAGGATTCTCACTTGATGCAAGACATGAAAATTAAATATGATATGCGAGATTTCAGGCTTAAGATCACGTTAGTTCAGAAACAATTACACAAATTCCATATCCCACATGAAAGTCTAAACATTCAATTAAGGGGAATCTATGCGGGTCCAGGCCTACACATGATAGGGCTGGATCAATAAAAATTATGAACCAAACGATACTAAAAAATAAGAAATAATCATCCACACATGCATAGTAATCAGTCCCTAATCCAAGGGATTCACCAATTTCAAATCAAGGAACCCTAAGGTGAGAAAATGGGCATAAAATTGGAGATTTGAGTAATTAGGGTTAGGTTTAGGGATTTTGGGTGAAAGCGGAGTAAAAGAGAGGAGAGAGACGAACCAGAGAAGTACCGCACGCGTGAACAACAACAATGGCCTAGACGCACATGCGTGTGATCTCGGCCGCACATGTGTGGGGCCCACTATTCAGAAAAAGGCCACCTTGGCCTTGATTGGCCAGTGATGGACTCCAAAACCCCCAAATCTTAGCTCGATCCGATGTACGGTTTGTGCGTGGTACTCCGCCGAAGTTTCAGCCCTCCTGTAGGGCCAGATTCCAAAATTCTGCTGTGGGGAAGAGAATTGCTGCAATAGATGATTGATTCGAAGTGTAGATGATGGGGTGAGATGAGAAGAAGGGATGGTAGAAGATGGGTAGTAGAGATGGCGATGGATGGGGGCGAATCGGGATAGATATGGCTTCGCACCACGGTAGTTAATCCTTCGATGAAAGGAGGGCTTCACACCCAATTAGGCTTTACAACTTAGAGAGTAGGAAAACGCAGAATTTTTATTAATTTTCAATAAATGAAAAAAGCTACAAGGGGTGCCTATTTATAAGAAAACCCTATACCCCAAAACTTGCGCCATGTGCGCAACCTATTACTTGGCGATGAAGTAAACTAAAATAAAAATCAAACAAAGAAATCTAAAGTGTTCACGATGTTCTAAATAATAACAATAAGCAAAACCTAAAATATGAAATCAATTCGACGAGTGGGCCACGATCATGAGATCCCATGATGGGCTTTTCTTAACTATCAGGCCCACCCTTTTGAACCAAAACTTCGTCTTCTAGCTAGGAGGCCCTCCTTGGACGTCGTCATCGAGCCAGATCGATGGTGGGGCCCTCCTTCTGCGTACGAACGTGCGTAGAGGGGGTGATGTGTATACGCGTGTGCGCATGATGTCCCCATCATCACTATAGAGTATTTGTAGAAAAGATCTATGGTTCTCCCTAATATTTGCCTCATGTGTATGGCTGATGGGGAGTCGATCGACCACTTGTTTATCCATTGTTCCTTTGCCCGCTAAGTTTGGAACAACTTCTTCAACGGGATGCAAGTGGCTTGGGTTATGCCAAATTCTATTAGTGATTTAATTTGGGCTTGGCACGGCGGTGTAGGTGCTAGTTGTAGGAAAACATCTTGGAGAATGTTCTTTATGGCATTTTTTGGGGTTATTTGGGGAGCCTATAATGGGTGATGTTTTAATAACATGGATGCGGGTCCTGAAGAGGTCATTTGTAAAGTGCAAAGTTTAGGCTTTAGTTGGGCGGCGTGTGTTTAGATCGTTGCGGGCAGTCCTCTCTTTTTTTTTTTTTTTTTTCTTGGGGGTTGTATTCTTTGTCCGTTTTAGCGGTGTTTCAATAAAATTTCGTTCCCTCTTAAAAAAAAAAGAAAAGAAAAGAAAAGAAAAGAAAAAAGCATCCAACTTGGGCACTCTAATTCATTAAGGATCTGAGTATCATAAATTTCTCTAGTTACAAATTTATTCAAGAAAGAATTTAAAAACAACCATGTGGAGGCATGAGTTCATTGAGGCAGGAGGACCAAAATTAATAGTGCAGATTTGTCAAGATGGGAGTATGATTTTATTGAGATAGCAGTGCATTGTCATGCTCTTACATTGACTACTTGACTCACTAATGTGTGGGATAGAGCCCTAGCTAGAAAGAATATGATTTTAGGAATGTGCTTGTATGAGTATCCAACTTGGGCACTCCAATTTATTAAGGATACGAGTATTATAAACTACCTTGTTTACAAATTAATTTGAGAAAGAAGTTTGAACACTGATATAGAAGCACGAGTCTATTGGGGCAGGGCCATGAAAGTGAGAGTGCAGATTTGTCAAGATGGGATTATGATTTTGTTGAGATAGGGGTGCACTGTTGTGTCTTGCTCTTGCTTGATTCAGTAATGTGTAGGGTGAAGCCCTACATAAACAAAATATGCTTTGAAGAGCCAGTTTGGTTGTTGTTGGGTTAACAAAAATAAAAACCATAAATTTTTTCTTATCAAACATGCTATAATGATCACAACAATGTCAAGTTG
This sequence comes from Magnolia officinalis, assembly GCA_021015155.1. Classification (NCBI taxonomy): domain Eukaryota; kingdom Viridiplantae; phylum Streptophyta; class Magnoliopsida; order Magnoliales; family Magnoliaceae; genus Magnolia; species Magnolia officinalis. The sequence goes on from JAJHSJ010000006.1 coordinate 83,189,962, forward strand.
TTGTTTTGATGCAGGTGGCATGTGATAACCTAACCCTAGATGCATGTATAATCAGGTTAAAGAATATTCAACTAAATACACCAATTAACTAATTGTTTCCAATCAACGGGATTAGGTAAATCTCAACACAAAGACGAGGTTATTCCGTCAAGATGATGCCCCTTAGCATAAGATCACGTAAACAGTAAAAAGGGAGGACCTCAGGATATGAGGATATCTCAGATCTAGCATAAGTCAGTCCATGAGTAAGCTTGGATCTGATTCTACTGACTGACCATCCCTCTTTTCCGTTCGAACTAAAAAGGGGTATCCAGAGAGAAACGAAAGGGGAGAAGGATGAGAGGTTCGAGATGAAGAAGGTATAGATCCTTTGGCGTCAAAAGAAAAGGACGAGGATGATTCTTACCTTTTCCTGTACCTCGAAGATCTTAGAAAGGGAAATCCGAAATCGGGGTGGAATCCTCAACACCCAAGGGCCAATCCTGAAACCCTAATCTCTTGAATAAAGAGGAAGAAAATAGACGAATTCTTATTCATTCAATAATAACGAAAATAGGGTTCCTCACAACGTATATATAAGCTATGAAAAAGTAAAAGTGCACCAAAGCCCCTGGAAATAAGAAAAATAACAAAAAGACGAAAAATAAAGAAAGTTGCAATAAAGCCCCTGAAACAAGAAAAATAACAAAAAAGTTCAAAACTAAAACACCCATGTGATAGGGTGTGAAATCCGACCCATGGATCTATGGTCAGGGTGCGGTCATGCCGCTCCTGCACTCGTAGCACGTCGGAAAGTGGGTCCGACATCGGACTCGCCGTCCATCCACATCAACTCCTCCACTCCGGTACTCTGTCGGCGACGCCTCCTCCTCTGGTACACTCTAAAGGGCGTACCACTGATGTTCGCATCACGTTTGGTGCCAAAACCAACCGAATATCTTGGTGAAAATGTATTTATGAAAATAAAAAGTTTACCTGTGTAGTGGGAGATTCAACCAGTGTTTGAAATATCGGTATCGCGTTACGTATTGCATCCTTGGGATACAGATACATATCGGTTATTGCATGGGATATATCGTTTGTATCAGATAATTGATCGCACTTTTGGCGAAACATGGGCAAACATTGGGAAAATGATTGAATTTTTTAATGAAACTTCAGGGATTGTTATAAAAGACATTAACACACTTTTAAATCATAACATCTCAAAAAAGAAGTGCACGTAATAGGTTTCATTTGTATAAGGTCCTAAGCTATGCGTTGTCTAACTGAACTAATGCAACTATATTCAAATTGAATGCATAACATTTAGAGTGTATGTGATGATCATTTTATCAAACACTTCTAAATACTTCGAAATTAGTCTCAATTGATAGTTGGTTGAAGGGAAATTTTGGGAAAAAAATAGATTTTAATATATATATTTTTTATTTTTTAATTAAAAATGATTTTTATTTTTTGAAAATTGACAAGGACTTAACAAATCAGTAGATCAACCATTATACATGCTTGATTTCATGTTTGGAGTGCAACATTGCAAGCAATTTGAGAGAACTTGGGGAAATTTTGAAAATTCCCCAAATCGGACCACCTACACTCAAATTTCGAAACATGTGATGATCATTTCATTGAATACTCCTAATACTTCAAAATTAGTCTCAATTGACAACTGGTTGAAGGAAAATTTCAAAAAAACGTGGAGAACATGAAGAACCAATGGATATCGAAATCAAAGCTATAATTCCATGATTTTCAAGCCAAACATGAAGAACCAATGGATTTGTAACCATTTGACATTGATTTAACATAATTTCAACAAAAAGGGGATTGCAAATTGAAAATGCTCATCGGATTGAACATGTGGGATATATCAGCACTACCTGTGCGTTTCGTATCGCACAAGTGGGATACGAGATATATCGTGGATATATCGGCCGATATCGTCGATATTTAAAACATTCGATTCAACTACAAATATACAACGAAGACATCCTATGTGGCTGTCATCATGACAGCTTACAAAATGCTGTCAACAGTTCTCTGCCATGATGTATATTTGTAACGAGTATCAAACTAGCCTAAGAGTGTACCTGTCTTGTAGAAGGTTTCATATTTTGGCGTTGATGCCTGGTGACCCAAGCCCACAGTAAGTAGCTGAGATGTAGAACATATGTCAGACATGTGTATTGTCTCTTAATCTTTCTTTCTTTTATTTCCATTAGGAGCCAATGAGGTCGAATTCTTTGTAGAGAAGGATGTCTTAAGACTCCATTGTTGATTGGCTCTAAACTCCCTACTTTTGTAGATCTTTTTTTCCCCTTTCTGTTGTATGCATGCATGTTTCATTCTTTTTCTCAAGGAGTTAATTTTATTGATAGAAAGGAATACCTTCCTGTATTACAAGCCTTTGTTCCTTATGAACACATTTCTTGGAGGTATTTTACATAAAAGATAATAATTTAAATAATTGTATTGAAAAAGATAATTGTGATTAACTTACATTTTGGTATACATTTAGGTAAAGCGGGAAGAATTGCTCCAGTATGCACAGGGTGCTATTACAGGGTTAAAATTAAGTGCCGATGTTTCAAGGTGGTTAAATTTACTCTATATTTGACGTTGTTTTATATTATCATCATTCCTGAAATGTGTGGCATTTTGTATTTTCAGTTACCAATATTTGTCATTCGATTAACAACATGGTCAGTGTTTGTTCTTTTATGTCTGCTATGCTAATAAAAATTTCTCGGATGTGTTGGGCGGCTTCATTTAATTTGTCATAAAATTTGTTAGTTAATGGTTGATGATGTTCTAACAACGTTGTCCATGAGAAGGGTTTTTGGTCAATACATGATTTGTGTTTTTGTTTTCTTTTTCTTTTTCATTGTTGTGTCCAAGTGTTATTGCTCTTGCTCCATTTAATTTTCTAACTCAGACAAGATGCATTGTTTGACTGTTGTGTTGTCGATTAGATATGTCTGTGTGTGCATGCGTCTCTCTCTCTCTCTATCCCTCCCTCCATCCATCCCTCCCTCCCTCAAGCCCAAAAATCAACCTGATACATAACTTAAGTGGGCCACAGGGTAATGCCCGTCTTCGTTGTTTGTGTGGGGCCCACCACGTTTTCTTATATGCCACCTGACACAGAATTCTGTGCACCCAATGTGGATGAAGGGACAACCCAAAAATTAGGTTGTTCCAAAACTCAGGTGGCCACACCACATGATGTGGTGGTTTTATAATTGATTATACATTGGTCATGGTGGTGTGCCTCACTTGAGTTTTGGATCTGGCTGATTTTTGGGGCGTCCAATTTTGTGGACAAAGTGTGTTCGATGCATAGCTTGGATGTCTGATAAACATCTAGCTGGGCCCCATAGCAGGTCGACTGTATTGACAGTTGAAACTATTTGGATCATTTTCCTATATACATACATAACTCACACACACATATAGATATATTGAGCTATGGCATAACCATTTTTTTTAATTTATGAAGATAGGAATCAAGTCATGAAATTTTTGATCTTTGAGCTATAATTTGTTCAGTATGAGTAAAATTTTTGTTTCAATGAAGACAAGAATTAGTAATAAAATTTTAGAACTTTGAGCGCTAAATGCTTTTAGTACGAGTCCAAGTAATAAGCTTACACGATTTCGGTGTTGTTGGAATTAGGCCATGCTATCCAAGTCCATGTCTGATTGTTTTTTCATTTTAATCATGTCATCCTAAACTATTAGAAAATGACAGATCCATATTATTATACTAGAAAAGGTCTCATCATTTCATGTGACACACTGATGAGGACATCAGAGCACCATTCATGGTCTACCAGAGGAGGAGATCATCACCAGTTTCTCTCTGGATGGATGGCCACTACATGGCCCCGACTGGGCCGAGTGGACCGTTTTGAAGACCCTACATGCATTTGATGCATCTTTGATGACCCTATACTAGGAACATGCATGTGGGTTGCATTCTTGAGGAGTTTGGACCGTTGGATTGCGTGCACGCATCGATCAGACCATTGGATCGCGCATGATGGGCACTTGGACCACTCTTGATCGTGGACCACCCTATTGGCCACAAATAGTTTAGGATAGTTTTGATTAGTTTTTGTCATTTATTTTATTATTTTTGGACTATTTTATGTTTTACTTCAGATATGTTTTTTTTTTTTGGGGGTAAAAGTCTCCTTCTGAGATTATAAAAGAGAAAATTAGTGGGGGGGTGATTTGGAGCTTGGGTGTGGTGTGATTCCATTCCCCATTAAATGAAGGTGCGAGGCTTCTCATCTATCATATTCCTTCTCTTCCTTTCTATACAAAATATGTATTTTCTCAGTGCTTCATCCTTCTTCTTCCCATTCCATTCAAATCATCTTTTTCTTCAACTTTTCATCGTCCAACTTCAACCCCAACTGAACTCAACTATTGAGGACCCCAAAACCCTAGCCAAAGACCCACACGTGTGACTGTACGACCACACGTGCAAGCCCCTAGGTTGAACGTACGAACAACCCTTCAATCCCTTGATTTCCCCTTGCTTCCCCTACAAAAACCCCTTGATTCCCCATCCCTAACCCTACCTTAAACCCTAGATCCCCAATTTCCTATTTTTTCCAATTTTTAAAAACCCTAATTCCAAAATCCCCAAACCCTAGAATCCCAATTTCCCTAATTAACCTAAAACCTCCAATCACTTAAATACCTAATTCCCCTCAAGTAATACTCATGCCTCAAAATCCCCTAGACAATTAAACCGTCTAAACCCTAATTTTACCTTTTCCCCCAAATTCCTTAAACCCCAGGTTAACCTACATTCTAATCGAGCAAACCCTAGGTAGTAATAGTCATTCCCTTTTGAAATAGACTTATTCCTATGCTAATTGGGTATTTTTACATCCATTAGATCCTAATTTCTAGTATTCAATGATCATGCGTGGCGTAGTTTCTTGATTGTGGCCTAGACTATTCATGGTTTCATATTGGATTCTTGAGATATCTGATGATTTTGGCGTGATTTGTGATTTTGATTATTTTATTTAATTTGCTGATTGATCTCTCACCTCACCTTTTAGCCACATGCATGCGTCCTGCATCATGGACACCTTTTATTGTCCATCCTTCTAGAAAGATCAGTCTAATCTAAAGATCCTAACCATCTGATCAATGGATGGTCCGTATTTATTATATCGGAAAAAGGTTGATTAGTGATCTAGACCATCCGTCATGAGTCCACCTTTAGTATTAGAAGAGGAGAGGAGAGGGGACAACTATGCTAGAGCTTTTGTGTTGGTGGGTTTTTTTTTTTTTTTTTTTTTTTTCTCGGGGGGGGGGGGGGGGGGGGGGGTTCGCCATGGTTTTGTAAGTTTTTCTAGTTCCCCAGGAAATTCAGGTATTCTACCAAGGACGACAATGCGAGCTATCTCAAGGTTTGCAGGCTTTTTCATAGGGGATTCGATCTGTTGTTGGTCCTGGTGATTTGTGTGAAATTCTGTCTCTTAGTTGCAGGATCCTTCTAACTGGGTGCCTCTCCTGCTTTGAATCACTCTTCAGTCTCCCACTCCCATTTCCTAACTAATTTATACTTGTTTACATGTTGAAACGGACGCTTCCTTGCTCCCTTCACCTGAATCTATTACTACTTAAGCTTCATGCTTCGTGCAACATATTCTGGCTTGCCAACATCCTTTTGGCTGAATCTTTTCCATCGCCTTCTCTCTCGGTCTGCAAAGAAGCTAAGTGATTGATGAAATCATTCAGAGATCCAGTTTTGAATTTGTTGTTTATTGTTTTTACTTTGTATCTCTGATTTTGTTGTCCTTCTTTCTCGAAAGTATTGAGGCTATTGACATGGGTGAGGTCATAAAATATGATTGGAACATTTTCTTTATTGTAAATTGGGCATGGTCTAACTGGAATACCTGCAACACAATCGACCATGCATCCGAAGTTTATGAATAACTCCGCAAGTATTGGCAATTTTGTTAATTCTAATGATTTACCTCGAAACCTTTATTTGGCATGCTAATGTATTTTTTCTCTGGATTTGTGGCTAGACTATTACCATGATATGCGAGTTCATATGCTCCAAGTTCATGAACATCTCCATTGCTGTATATTTATTTTGTGAAAATTTCGTGCTTTACCTTTAAAGCTTCATTACATGACCTGAACGTCTATTAGTTGTGGCCTTGTGGGTAACTTTTCTTGCAATAGCATTCTGTAGCCTGGTTGTGTCACAGTAAGTGATTCTTTTTATTTTGGAGAAAATGCTGATAGGTTTCTAATGCTTCTCGACATGGATTCATGGAAGCATTTATGTTGAATTTGATGTCATATGCTTTATTTATTTATTTATTTAAATCATAAAATTTTCTACATCTTTTGTTAGGCTTACATAGGGTGACTGACAAGCAATTTACTCTCCATGCAATAACCACACTAAGACCATTTCTATTGATTGCTTCTTGTACTTGTTCATTTTCGTGATCTGGTTTATGATCACAGAATAGACGCTGAAGCCTCAGCTTTGCAGCAAAAACTTAATGAGATGAAAGTATCACGAATGTCTTCTAGTGAAGGCGAAGATAAAAAGTATGAGAAAACAACTCTTGCAGCACTAGAGGTGAGATTGGTATTTATATTTGCATGATGGTTTTGTGTCACTGTGGACTGCTTTTTATAATGGTGATTTGACATATAGCCCCCTCCATTTTCTCTACATTCCAAATACCCCCTCACTTTTTAGTATTTCTAAATGAGCTTTGCTAAGGCCACATGTGTAGAAGTAAGTTAATGCACATGTTATGCCAATGTGGAAGACACGTGCAATATCCAAGCCATCCATCAAAAGGGTACCACTATGTAGATTCCCTATACCAAGAATAAGTTTGGGTCTGTCCGCTAGTCAAGTGGGCCACAAGTAACTGAACAAATGTATGGTTGTGAAGTAGTTGTCTGAAGTTTTCTTACCCATCCACTTATTTCTAATATCATGGGGCACCTGCTGAGTGGGCCGGCTTATCTTTGGACAGTAACATCTACAAGGTTAAGTCCTTGTGATGGGCAAAGTTGTCAAAATCGTTATTGTATCGCAAATCATAATAGGGATTGAATAGTATTGAATTGCAAATCATATCATAAATTGTAAGATTTTTTCTTTTAATGATTTCTTAAAAATATAAATAAATCAGAAAAATTTAACAACTATAACACTATCATGACATGGTATTACTTTAAAATTAAATGATTCTAATCTTTTTTTTTTTCTTCTTTTGTCTAAGAAAATTTCCTAAAAAAATACGAGGATCCTTTAATAATTTATGTTCTTGTTACCTTTCTTGAATGTAGAATCGCATTGGAAGAGCGGCATTTGATTCCGTAGAACGACGAAAAAGATATTTTGATTTCTAACATCATTCCACAATACATATAAGTCAACATGATCGTAACCATCCATAAAAACATTCTAGGTAAGTCATACATCAATTTGGTGTTTCGACCAATTAAGAAGTAAGAAATCATAAAAAAAGCACTACAATTTAACATTGAAGAAAATATATATCATTTAATCTCTTATAAAGAACAAAATAAAATAGTTTACTTTTTCTAAACAATTCTTTTTTTTTTAAAAAATTTTTTCTTTTCCTTTTTGAAAGGTTTTTTTTCTATATGATTCTTAAAGCCCCCAGATGAAGCTTAAAATAGAAGAAAACAAGTATAGTTTGACTTGTAATTCGGGATTTGAATCGTAAATCATGGGATTTGCATCATAAATCGTACGATTCATATAAAAGGGATTCAAATAGTTTTGCTAAAGATTCAACTCAAATTGTAAATCATAGGATTTTGACAACACTGGTGATGGGCAGCTTGGATATTTCACTTGCTGCCATGCTGGCATATGTGGCAGTGTGTGCACTAGCAAACTTGTAGACACATGTGGGCTTAGCAAAGCTCTTCCAAAATAATGTCTTCATTTTTTGCACATAGTCAAAACGGTCCCTGAAGTTGAGATCCGACACGACTTCGTGCTGGATTTTTTTTTTCCTTTAAAGGTTTACGCATGAAAGAAGACGTCTTTGCTTATACATTGTAAATTACAAAAAAAAAACGTATTTGCCCTTGTGCATTATAAATGAAAGAAGGAAAAGGCACTCATTTGGTGGGGATCACTGTGGACATGCCTGGCCTAAAAGATGGTTAAATTTTTTTTTGAACAATCTTATTTGTCATACAAGTGCGGGCCATCTGATGTGTGGATAAGCCTGACTTTTGGGCCATTGCACGTCCATGGTGCCCCCCACCTAATGAGTGGCTTCGACCTCACACACATGTGCTGTGAATTGCCCCTTCAATTCCTGATCTGAATCAAAGGATTGGGGATATGCTGTTATGCAATGATAAAAATGTCATTTAAAAAAATAAGACATATTCCGTCTAAGCAAAATATTGGGTGGGTGTTTTTGTCTGATGGTAGAAAAGGGAGCTGAATATTTAAGAATGCTGAACAAGTAGGTGGAATTGAGCGCCCTTGGTGTACTTAAACATCATGGGAAACATCAGGAAATATCACATATATGATATATCACGTATTGTATTATGTATGAGGAACCATTGGGGAACTTTAGGAAAATGGTGGTATTTTTTAGTGAAACTTCAGGAGATGTTAAGAAACACATGATGGCACATTTAGAACTGAGAATGTTACAGAAAACCATGCATAATATTTTTCGATTGTTTAGGGGACAAAACTTTGCGTGGTTGGGTATGCCTAATGCAATTATATCCAAAACGAGTTCATATCATTCAAATTTCATACAATACAAGCAATAAAATGCAAAAAATACAACAAAAAAAAAGCAAAAAAAAAGCAAAAAAAAAAAAATCTTTTCACATCCACATGGAGTTACGGGTTCAATCTCCACTATGGTGGCCATGATACTATTGCTCCACATATTGCAGTATTGTGCCAGCTCATGAGCTGATGATACCAAACAGTGTACTCTCTAACATATTTATAAAACTCATCCTCAGCAAGCGCACCGCTATGCCCATCGGTGGATACTGAGGAGTCACCATAACTATCATTGTCACTGCCAATGGCACTGATTGCAGCTGGACAAATGACTATGAATGGGTGTCATAGCCACTGTTGCCGCCCATCCCATAACCATACAAGCCATATCCGAAAGGCAACATGGAAGTGGAGCTCCCTTACCTATCACTGATGTCTATGGACCAGATGTTCTGTACAATAGACTCATCATTGTGTGTCAGATGTTTCCCACGATACAATAAATGCAGACTTAGCTTAGAAGTCCATGTGGCATGTGGGGCACGGGCACCATGGTCTAACTCCTGGTTGGCTCATCCACCTCCACTACATCCTCATGGCTTCCCACTGGGCGCCCTAACTCCTCCCTAATCTCCCTTTCACACGCAACACGTTCATCTTTAACCTTCACTCATTTTCTCAATACTTCATTTGTGCTTTCACCTCCCTCGGAACTTTTGGGCAATTGACAACAGTTCGATGCCTTCTTGGTATGTGTTCCTTCAAGCGGGTCACTCCTCCACTCTTTGATTTGTGCACAATAATTGCACCAGGATCTGAATTGATTATCGGGATTCGGGAAGAGGGTCTTGTGCTGCCATCCAATATTAAGTTCTCTTTTCCTCCTGACATTTTCTACCTGCAAAATAACATTAAGCAAGCCGCCATGTTAGCATATTCAATGTACTATATCCATAAATATTAAGGGTAATTAACTGGCAATCATATTGGAAATTTTGAGAGAAAATTAATTTTTAATTAATAATTAATTACTTTTCCAATAAATCCCCAAGCTACCATATATCTGTAGATCAGCCTCTAACATGTTCAATTTCAACTTTCCATATTCCAATTGGAATTTAAATGCGTGAAATTGGATTTTTTTTTTTGGATTTCACCAATTCAACCCATTTCCTTGAAATCCCAAAATTAGAGTGCATTGAGTTTATTTTCATTGAACACTACTAAGCACTCTCAAATGGGGGCCAATGCACCATTGATTTAAGTGGATTTTCTTAAAAAAATTTACAGTTTAATTAAAAATTATTTTTTATAAAAATCCCCAAACCATAATGAATATGTAGATCAAGTGACCAACATGTTTGATTTCATGTTTGTAACTCAAATTGCAACCGATTTGGGAAAAATTGGGAAAATTAAAATTTCCCAATTTCCCCCAAATCAGTCCATTCCCCCCAAGTCCCCAAATCAGCGTATTTGATGATATTTTCATCAAACACTCTTAAATACTTTAAAAATTGGGTGTATTCATTGTCGATTGAAGTGGATTTCTGAATAAAAATATTAATTATTATTTTTAATATTAAATTTAAAATTATCTTTTTCCTGAAAAATTACCAAAGCACCATCACTTTCCCCAATCAAAGCTTCAAATCCACGAGTTGTATGAAATCCACATGTTTGAATGCTCAAATTGCAACTGATTTGGGAAAAAATGGGGAAATTTAGAAATTTCCCTAATTTCCCCCAAATCGGCCCATTTTCCCCAATCAAAGCTTCAAATCCATGAGTTGTATGAAAAACATGCAAAATAATGGATTTCAAACCTTTTCCCACTGATTACACATGATTTACATGAAATAAAATGGATCAATAACAAAAAAATCTCACCATTTCGAAAACAGCCCCAAATGAAGTACGTTCTTGATTGCATCTCCAAAAATATGTTTTTCTTGGATGGTATTGCTAAGGAGTGGTTGAAATTCACTGTGGAAGGATGTAGTAGTGGAGAAGAATAAAAAGAAAGGATTTTTTTGGGTTTTCCCCCCAAATTTTTGGGGTTTCGTTGTCAGTATCACATGTTGTCATTCGATATCGTGCAATACCATGTAATTTATATCAACTGACAAGTGTGATATATTGCATGTTATTGCGATATTGCTGATTATTTGCGATAACATGTGATATTATTGTTGATATGAAGAATTTCGAGAACTACATGGTTATTTCATATCGGTCAAATGTGTTAACAATAATATCGGTTGATATTATCAATATATTCCTTGAAGGAATGGTATCCTGAGAGGGCACCAAAGCATTTATGCACATACACCCTTATTTAAATACATATAAAATCCCAAACACTGAGATGCACATATGCGTGCACTCTACTCTCCTATACTTTTAATAAATTCTCTTGCTAAGATGCAAGTGTTTCTTACCCTTTAAAAAAAGAAGAAAGAAAACAAGAAGATTCATGTGTGACCTTCAAGGATTTTTAGTAAAATTGGGGTTAAGATATTTCTGTACAAGTGTAGTAAAGAGATTGTAGCCACGTTGCAATGTCTTGCAGAAGTATAAAATTTAGAATTCTACAATTTTTCTTGACTATAACGTAAGTGTTTCATTCATCATTCATGCCATATTAAAAGGTAAGTCTATTGTATGCTTCCATTGTATCCTTTTGCGGGTGCAGGAATTGCATTCTGATGTTTCAAGATCCACGCAGCTTTTACTTCTATTGATAGATACTCTGTCCATTTATCATGTCCATGTCTGATGGAGTTTATTTTCATCTATGTATTGTGACTGTATTATCATGTTTCTTGGGTTGACATTGAGATTATTTTCGCCTTTTAAGACTGTTTGAAATTTTAGGACCTAAAGGAAGCACTCGCAGAAGTTCGACTATGTTCCAGATTGGAAGTACTCATACTAAAGAAGAAATACCTAAACCACGGAGACTCACCTGAGATCCATTCTGAAAAGGCATGCTGTGCTCTTTTTCTATTCTGTAGATACATTTTGGAGACATGCACTTTGTCAGCAATTCATGAATGTATTTGTTCCTTGTCCTCTATATTACCCAAGCACTTCAATATTAGTGCTGGAGCTGTACCCAGTCCCACTAGATTTGTGCTGGTTTTACATTGAGTTCTTCTGACCCATGAATGTGGATAGGAGAAGATGCACTAATCCTTTAGTTTGGGACTTTGGGTGCATATATATGTCCTTTTTTAACTGCTGTGGTCTATGTGAAAGTTATTTGAGTATGAAAGTTTGTTTATTGAGCTTTTATATCTTCATTTTTCACTTTCTTTGTGGATCATAATTTGGATGAAATTTCTGTACAGAGAAAACTACATCCTTCGCTGATATTATAGCAGTTCCTAATATAATTCCTTTTTTTCTTTTATTTTTTTATTCACTGAAAGTTTATTTTGAGAAAAAAAAAAAAACCAACTGTAACCAACAATAAGGATGTCCCAACATCCCAATTTTGAGATTTTAGCAATTAACACCTCAATTAACAATGAGCAAGCTCCCTTCGATGGGTATGGGGAAGTTAGACTGAAGGTAACTCCCAAAAAGACATACTTCTCCTGGAAGGTAGCAAAGAAGCATCTAGGAGTCTAGCATGGTTGGGCCTTAGTTGAATAGAGTGTGAGCATGGGTGGGAGTATGGAACCTGTGTGAATGGATTGTAAGCAGGAGCAGGCATAGCTAGAAGTTTCTGTAACCAAGGAGCAGTTAGAAGATTCTTGTAACTAAGGACTGCATTCTTTTACAAGCCGATGAATTGCCAATATTCTTTTTCAACCCAGAGCAAGGACATAGGTGATTGTGAAGAAACTTGGCCCCAAAAATCTCAGCATCAATCACATGAGAATCTCTCACTGTGCTCACAAATGCCAAAATGACCTAGCCAAGATAATTGGAAACGTAACTAGGGAGGATTAACTGTGCTTCATCATCATATAAAATAATAGGTTATTAGTAATATGCACATGAGGGGATATCATGTGTATGCCAATAGCGGAAAGCACACATAAGCCTTGACATAAATTAGCAACTCAACTAAAGTAACGGTATGGTAGTGGTACAACCTCTACAATGGAGAATAATTGTTCAGGTTGAAAACTCAGGCCCAGACTCAGAGCACATGCCTCCAGGACTAGCTCTGGTCCAACCTAATGCGGGCTGGGCCAAAGACATGTCAGGGCCATGCCAGCCCTTGTCCACTTGCACCCCTACTTATAGGCACCCATTAGTGAAGAATGTCTAGGTTATGCTTGCTTGACTGATTCGTCCTTACACTGATTAAATGCACAGTTGACCAAATCTACTGTTGTTGCAATGATATCTGTAGGATCCATTGTTTTCAAATGTTATTAGTGATGAAGCCTTTTCATTGGGTAACTTCTATTGTGGTGCATGATTTGTTTGGGCCTCTTTCATTCTTCTCATAATTTCATATCATGACAGGATACTTCTATAATACATGGACAGAAGCGTTTCAATTAGCATAAGGTTTCAAAATGATAGGAAATACTTCTTAATACATGGACAGAAGAGTTTCAGTCACCTAAAGTTTCAACTACATGCTTATGCTTCTGCAAGAGTTCAGGAAATGTCTAGCTAATATGTCCTATTTGATACTATGCAGATTGAAAAGTTGAAGATCTTAGCAGAATCTCTTGCTAGCTCCACCTTGAAGGCAGAAAAGCGGATTTCAGATCACAGGTCCAAAAAGGAAAATTTGTGCTTATTATTCTCAACGTTTCTTATATTTTGGCCTACTTTCTGGTTGCCTTTGGGAAATCTGATGCGTATCAAACAGGAAAACATTTCTAAGCTAATAAGAAGAGACCGATCGGTTGCGGCATATAAAAAAATCCTTAGTTTTATGATTATTGAGGGCGCTGTAATTAATAGATTTCTTATTGCAAATCATCTTAAGTTTTGCGAAAAATTTCCTTTTGCATTGGTATTGTCTCAACCAACTTTTTAAACCTGGATTTGGCCTCAACCTATTTGTGTGGACGGTTCGTCCAAACAAGTCCAACTGACAGTCTGATCTGTAACAATATAAGGAAAATGTTAGGATTTAAGTAACTTAGCATATGTTGCACGGTTGGTAGAGCTTTCCGTTGTATAAATTTGGTAATGCATTCAAAACCCACCTCATTTTAAATTATGCACAGGCAGTTGAACCATCTGGTCCAACTAGGCTAAGTACCTGACCCAGACATTCAGACCAGGTGAAAGACTGTTTAAACAGTTCCTTGCCCAAAACAGGGTTTTCATTACCTGATCCTTTCCGGCGGTCAATTCTGGTTCAAACCGGTCCAACCGTCCAGCCTGTGATGAGTTTTAAGACACTAGTCTAAACGTTAAGATTTGTTCAATGTGGCTGCCTCCAAACAACATAATGAGGTGACAGGATCTAACCTTTACATAATAGTGTGCTGTCAAATTTTCAGACTGAAAATGCTGTTTCTTTTTATAGGTTTTTTCCTTTTATCTTAACATGACTTTTCTTTGAAAGATACATGAAATTTATTCGAAGGGAATATGCTACCTTTTACTCAAAGTGAGAAGTTGCCGAGCCTAATAACGAGATTAAAGAGTGTACTCTGCTTCTTTAAAACCCAAACTCCTGCGAACTACACACTAGGTGAAACGACAATTTGCCAACCGGGAATCGGTTTGAGACTTGGTAACTTCCGGGTCAACTCGCGACTCGGTGGGTCAACCAGGCAGGTCAAAAAATGATTATTCATTATTTTTATAATAAATAAATGAAGAAAAGCAGAAAATATTCGAAATAGTAAAATAGCTGAAAGGCAGAAAGAAAAAAAAAGAAAAAAAAGGAAAAAAAGGTATGTACAGTGTTATAATATATATGGGACTGGCCGTGGTCCCTTGGTTTGTGCTGTGGGTTTTTATGCCTGTTATTTACATTTTTAGGCTTCTTCTGTTTCTAGTTTCACCCTTTTCCTTAAGGGTATTTTATGTAATTTGGTTATTTAATCCTTACAAATATAATAGGGTCGGACATCCAATCCCTAGTATTCTTTCTCTTCTTCCAAAGCTCTTCTACTTTTCATGGTATCAAAGTACCTGGATAGTTCCTAGGCTTTTTTTTTATTATATATATATTTATTTTTTTTCTTCTTCTTTTCCTCATTTCCTCCTCTCTTGATCTTTCTTCCTCTTTTCTTCTCTTCTTCTTCTTTTTCTTATTTTATTCATATTTAATCTCGGTTTGAGAGTTGTGGGTGTTTTTACTCACTGATCCGATTTGATTTGAGAGGGGGAGACTTGTGGCTGAAGTTTTCTTTTGAGATCTGAGACTTGTGGCTGGAGATTTTTTTAATGTTAAGATTTGCAGTGAAGTTTTAGAGGCTTATTTTATGACTTGTGGCTGAAGTTTTCTTTGAGGTTTGCGATTTGCTGTGAAGTTTTTTAGAAGACTTGATACCTGCAGCTGTTTTTTTGTTTGTTTTGGGAGATCTGATTGAAGACTTTGCTGAACAATCTTCTTTGGTTAAGGTTCTGAATTTTTCCCTCCAGTTTTGTTAGAAACTGGTTTGCAGTGGTTGTCTTTTGTTGGAAGTTTGTGTTTGCCACTTTTTTGTGCAGTCTTTTCTCCAGATTTGATGAAATATGTTCGTAGTGATAAGGGTTTGATGTTGATTATTGATTGGACAGATTTCCATGTCCAGATTTACTGAAATTTGTGTACGAGAACTCTTTTACTTTCAGATATGTTAATCTAGCTGTAATATCTTCCCTGTCTCTTCTTGGGTATTTGTGAATAGTGATTTTACTATTTTTCTTGACCTTTGTTTTGATCCATATTGTTTGGATTACATATGGCTTCTTTGTCAAGGTCTGAGATAGTTGATTCAATCAATTCTAAGATGGAAAGATTGATTGTTTGTTTAGAAATTCATGGGTTGCAGATTACAACCCATGAACTTGAGTCTAGTAATTATCTTCAATGGTTGAAAGCACTTGAGATGTTTATTAGAGGAAAACAACAGTTAGGTTATATAAATGGTAATATACAAGAACCTATTATGCTAGATCCTTCTTATGGAGATTGCAAATCAAATTACTTGCTTGTCATGTCCTGGCTTATGTATTCTATGAAGCTAGAAGTTAGTGAAGACCTTTTCTTATCATCTATTGCTTGTGAGATTTGGTTGACTGCTCATGATTTGTATGTTGATCAGAATAATATGGGTCATAGTTACAATATTTACTAGGAGATTGGGACTTTGAGACAGAGGGAGTATATAGTTTTTGATTATTATGTTAAGATGTGTGGTTTGTGGCAGGAGTTATCTTTTTTGGATGATCTCCAATTTTCTTGTATCACTGATGCAGTGACTTATAAACAAAGTATTGAGAAACAAGAGGATATTCGAGTTACTAGCAAGTCTTATTAGTTATTTCTAATTTTGAACCTGTACGGGCTCAAATTCTTGGTTCACCTACTCCACCTTCCATAGTGTTTATGCTTTGCTCTTAAAAGATGAGAGGCACCGTGCAACTATGGGATCAGTTGTGGTTGAGAAATCTACTCCTTGTGACCGGGTTTAGAATTTTTGATAATACTATTAATGGAAGAGGTAGAGCTATTGGACGAGGAGGTCTAGATGCAGGCCATGAGCTTGGTGGTGATGCAAACTATTTGTGTACTCATTGTGGTCGAGGAGTTTTTGAAACCACCTCAAGTTTGTTATACTAATTCAACGACTACAGATGATAAAGACTTTCTGAGTACTATTGGTGTAGTGGCTTCATTGATAAAGTCACCTGAATAGTTGGGGACGTGATCCATCTCTCAAAAAGTGAGTATGATGCTTTACTTAAGGATGCCACTCAGAATAAGGACTCTTCATCTACATTTTTAGCTAAAAAAGCAAAGAGCTTCACCATTTTTCACATTGCTTCTTAATCCAACCCTTGGATAATTGATTCGGGGCTACTAGTCATATGACGGATGCATCTATTTCTTTTTCTTTGTTTACCTCAGATCCTCATATCCTCATTTAGGTCGTGTGAAGTTAGCAAGTGGTACCTTGACACCTATTAAGGGGAAGGGTACTGATTTGGTTTCACCAGTGTTCTCCTCGTCTTCTGTCTTATTAGTCTCCAATACAAGGTGTTCTGTAATGGTAACGGTGGCCGTAACGGCCACCACCGTCACCTTTACGATACAGGGCATAACGGCTGTTACGGCCTTGTAACGGCCGTTACGGTCTCTCTTTTTTATTTTTTTATTTATTGAAAAAATCCCCGAAAAACCTATATTTGCCCCGTAATGTTGATTAAAAAGTATGAAAAACCTCTATATGTCCCGTAATAGACCATTACGGGGCTATTATGGCCTTTATAGGGAATGTAATGTGCTGTTAACGCCAATTACAGGTCATTTTTTTTTTCCATGACGGTTGTTACGGCCGTTACGACCCCGTAACGTGTAACGGTTGCTACCGTTACCTTTACGTAACGGCCTTTACGGCACACGATGCCCTAATATTACTTTCTAATCTACCGTCTGTGAGTTACATTACGAGGGATCTAAATTGTAGTGTGACATTTTTTCTTAATCATTGTGTCTTCCAGGATCTAACGACGAAGAAGCTGCTTGGTGGTGGACTTGAGAAGGATGGGTTATGCATTCTTTATTTGAATTCTTCAAGTCAGTTTAGTGAGCGTCTTAAGGGAAAAAGGAGGATCTTTATCTTTGGCATTGTCGTTTTAGTCATGCTTCTAATTCAATTATATAGTCTTTATTGCGTTAGTTAGTTGAGTCTAATAATATCAAGAATTTCTAATGTGAGGCCTGTGTTTTGGCTAAACATCGTAAGTCTATTTATCCCTCTATGGAAAGAAAGTCATTTTTTTTTTTTGTTAGTTCATTATGCTGTATGAAGGCCGATTCTAATTAATTCTAATCGATTTAAATGCTATCTTCTCGTATGACATGGATTTATTTTATGAAAATGGAGATGAGGTTGATTTAATTTTCAAAGTCTTTTATGCTTGGGTTAAAAATCAGTTTAATATAAATATTGGAACCCTTCGTATTGATAATTTAAAGGAGTATCTTTCTCATTCTATGTTTTCTTATCTTCAAGAGCATTGTATAACTTCTCAAACCATTTGCGCATATACCCAATGTTCGAAATATCGTTATCGCATTACATATCACATACTTGGGATACATATACGTACAGGTTATCGCATGGGATATATCGTTTGTATCGGGGAATTGATCTCACTTTTTGGGAAACATGGGGAAAATGGTTGAATTTTTCAATGAAACTTCAGGGATTGTTAGAAAAGACCTTAATACACACTTTTAAATCATAACATCACAAAAATAAAGTGCACATAATAGGTTTCCTTTGTATAGGGTCCTAAGCTATGTGCTGTCTGATTGAACTAATGCAACTATATTCAAAATGAATGCATAAAATTTAGAGTATACGTGATGATCATTTCATCAAACACTCCTAAATACTTAGAAATTAGTCTCAATTGACAGCTAGTTAAGGGGAAATTTTGAAAAAAAATTAATATTTTAATATTTTTTACATTAAATTTTAATTAAAAATGATTTTTATTTTTCAAAAATTGACAAGGACTTAAAAAATCAGTAGATCAGCCCTCATGCAAGCTTGATTTCATGTTTGGAGTGCAACATTGCAAGCAATTTGGGAGAAATTGGGGAAATTTCGAATTTCCCCCAAATCGGACCACCTACACTCAAATTTTGAAATTAGAATGTATGTGATGAGCATTTCATCAAATACTCCTAAAGACTTCAAAATTACTCTCCTTTGATAGCTGGTTGAAGGAAAATTTTGAAAAAAATGGAGAACATGGAGAACCAATGGACATCGAAATCAAAGCTCCAACTCCATGGTTTTTCATGCAAAACATGAAGAACCAATGGATTTATAACCATTTGACACCGATTTAACATAATTTCATCAAAAAAAAGGGGATTGAAAATTGAAAATGCTCACCGGATCAAACATGTGGGATATATCAGCACTACCTGGGCATTTCGTATCGCACAGGTGGGATACAAGATATATTGCGGGATATATCGGCCGATATCGTTGATATTTAAAACATTGCATATACCCCACATTAAAATGGTATTGCCGAGAGAAAAATAGACATCTTCTAGAAATTATTGTGCTCTTCTCAATCGTATGTTTGTTCCCAAGATGCTGTGCTTATTGCTTGTTATTTAATTAGTCGTTTATCTACTATGGTTCTTAAGGGTTAGTCCCTTTCAATATTTTTCAGCTATCTACTTTATTTCTTAATCCCATTATGAGTCTTGGGGTGTGTTTGTTATGTTTTACAGTACAAATCCTTCTTGAAATAAATGGTTTGATTTGGCTATTAAATGTGTTTTCTTAGGATATTTGGCTTCTAAAAAAGGGTATTAGTGTTTTAATCCGCAAGTAAAAAACATTATGCTTATATGGATGTCAAGTTTTTTGAAAACGTTCCATTTTTTTAAAGATCATGGAGAGAAGCAGTCAATGTTTCCTCCTATACTTGCTCTTGATTCCGATCCAATTCTTTCTGTTCCAAAGGCATGTTCTCCATCATAATGCTGTACACATGGCATATGCAATGGTTGCATATGCCATGTATACAATATGCGATCACATATGGCATGGTGTGCTCACATAATGGCATATGCGATCGCATACTATCCAACGGTTAGAAATCTGACCGTTGGACTTTATTTATTTATTTTGAAATCTGGATTATTTTTTTTTTCCCTATAATAAGACACCCCCCCTCCCATGTGCATTATACTTTCCCTAAAACCCTCATGTACTCTCTCTCTCTCTCTCTCATTTTAAGGCATTCTAAAGCTCTAAACACTCTCATTCTATCTTTCATATTCTTTCTCTTACATAGTTTCACTTGAAGGCTTGAAGCAAAGGAGTAGTCAAGAAGACAAGATCACAAGAAGCAATCCTCAATCTCTCATTCTAATCTCTTTTATTCTCTCTCTCTCTCTCTCTCTCTCTCTCTCTCTCTCTCTCTAATCTATAATCTATCTGTATCTCTCATTCTCTCCTCTTTACTTTCTTTCTCTCAATCTCGTTCTCTCAAGTCTCATCTCATCTCTCAATCTTCTTGCTTTCACTTTCTTTATCTCAAATTCTAAATCTCTCATTCTCTAATCTAATCTAATCCCAATTTTTCTTTCATTAGCATTCTATTTCAAATCACTAAGTTCTAAGTTCTATCTAACATTCGTTGTCTTTTATTATTATTATTTTTTATTATCTCATTTCAATAGTCAAGACTTAAGACTCAAGAGACTCAAGTCAAGTGAAGACTCAAGTGTCACCCCACCCCACCCCACCCCACATTATTTTGTTTTATTGGCTATTGTATTCATTTGTAAATTGTAATTGTATAATATTATTGTTTAGTGTATCATTCTTATTCATTTCTCTTATCAAGTTTCAAAACACTAGACATTCAAGTTCAACAGAGGTTCAAGTTCTACACCTCAAGATTCAAATCAAGACTTCAAGAGAGGTTCAACTTCAAGACTTCATTTGAAGATTCAGGATTTTAAGATTCAAGTTTTGAAGTTTCAATACTTCATTTGAAGACTTTTTTTTTTTTTTTTTTTCTCACATTCAACTCTCAAGTCTCACACCACAATTTCCTCTCTCTCTCTCTCTCTCACACACACACACACACACACACACACACAATTGTTGTAAATTGTAACTCCACTATAGTCAGACACTCCCCCATAGTAAGAGATTAATTGTCTAATAATAATAAAGTAATAGTAGACATCTCTACATTAGTATTTACTATTTAGTATTTAGTAGTTACTAGTTAGTTAGTACTTAGTACTTAACTAGTAGCTAGCCTATAGCTTATTTGTTTCAATTAACTAGTAGCTAGCCTATAGCTTATTTATTTCATTTAACTAGTAGCTATCCTATAGCTTATTTGTTTCAATTGTTTGTCTAATACACTTTCTCATTGACTCGTACACTACTTAGTACTTAATAATTAGTACGTAGTTTTGTAACTAGTTACTCATACACTACTTAGTACTTGAGTTGACTCAACTCATCAAGTGTCATCATCACGTCTTCTTCCTAATCTTCTTCTTTGAAACCGAAGTCAAATGACCTGGGTTGGAAGTATGGGCACTATCGAAGTGCCGGTGAAAAGTCTCAGATAGTGTGTGATTTATGTGGATTCATATGTTTTGGTGGTATTGGCCGGCATAAATAACACCTTGTGCACACACTAAGATAAAATGCAAGAGCTGTTGAAGTGATAAAGTCCCTTGATATACATTGATACACCACACTCTGACAGCTTAAGCGTTTAGAGTAAATGGTTGTTTGACATGGTATTAGAGAGGAAGGTCATTTGTTCGAATCTCGAGAGCAGCAAATATGCCTCGCAAATATATTATTCTCCCACGGGGGGTCAGGAAAATCAAGTCCGGCCCAAGGACCGGGAAATCAAGCTCGACCTATTTATGGTGTGAGTGTCCCTCCACCCTTGTCAATATGTTCTTGTGCGGAGAGGATGGAGTACATGGACAAGCATGCTTGAAAAAGACATGACACAACGGTTATTCAACAAGAATATATGGAGAGAGAAGCTTATGAGGACATTGATGTTGTAGATTTGGATGCATCTACACCACCTACATCCATGGGGCAATATAGATCGGCAACCAAAGGAGCCCGTGGGTTTGGCCTATGGACAGGCGGTGTAGACCCGAAGATGTGGTTGACCAAAGGGGCAAAGGCAAAAGACCCGCCTAAACCTCTTTGGAAAACCGCTATAAGCAGAAGGATAGAAAAACCACGATTTAGTATATTGCAAAGTGGTCATATCAAGTTGGTGTAGCTTTCAACATTGTAAAGATGAAAAGTTTTAAGGTAATAGTTGAAGCTATAGGTCAATTTGGACTTGACTTGAAACCTCCTTCCTAACATGAAGTGATGGAGAGTTGTTTGAAAAAGGAGGTTCAATTTATTAGAAACTTTATCTTCAAATACGAAGAAATTTGGAAAATTTATGATTGTACGCTAATGGTTGATGGATGGACCGATAGATCTGGTCGGACATTGATGCAGGACAATTAACCACTTGCTTTAAAAGCTCAAACTATTAGAGCATGAAGAATTAATCCCTTTATCTCATAGCCCAGGCCCCACATCTCATGGGTTAGGACCAGTGTTCGAAATATCGGTATCGCACGATGTATCGCACCCTTGGGATACAGATACGTATCGGTTATTGCACGGGATATATCGTTCGTATCGCATAATTTATCGCACTTGTTGGGAAACATGGGGAAACATTGGGAAATGGTTGAATTTTTTAATGAAACTTTGGGGATTGTTAAAAAAGCCCTTAATACACACTTTTAAATCATAACATCTCAAAAAAAAGATGCACATAATAAATTTCCTTTGTATAGGGTCCTAAGCTATGCGATGTTTAACTGAACTAATACAACTATATTTAAATTGAATGCATGATATTTATAAATACATCATAGTCATGTATGAAAACACAACCAATTCATTGAAAAGCAAAAGAAGAACTGAAGAAGTAAAATTTGAAAAATATATATATCAATGATGGGGTACTTCTGTGGGTAGGCCCACCGTGCTGTATCTGTACATCCAAGCCGTCAATCCCTTTTCTCATATCATTTTAAGGCTTGAACACAAAAATGAGGTAGATCCAACGATCAAGTGGACCACACCAAATAATAAGCTTGGTTGCATTAAATGCACAAAGCATCGAATGCCAGTTGCATTAAATGCAGGAGTGTATGGTCCATTTTAGCGTTGAATCTGCCTCATTTTTGTTTTCATGCTTAAAATGATTTGAGAAAAAGGGATGGACAACTTAAATTTATAGGTACATCACGGTGGGCCTGCCCATAAAACTGCCAGTTTGGGGCCAGAGATAGGCGGGGGTAGGCCGCAATCCGCGTCCCACGTACCTACAATAGCTGTAGGAAACGGATTGGCTACTCCCCCAACACCAGCCCCATGTTTCATCCATTCCGTTCATCCATTTTTACAGATCATTTTATGGCTTGAAATAAAAAATGAGATGGATATAAATCTCAGGTGGACCACACCACATGAAAACAATAGTGATTGGATATCCACCATTAAAATCCTCCTAAGGCCCACTGTACTGTTTATTTGACATCCAATCTATTGATTAGGTCATACAGGGCCAGATGAAGGGAACAAACAAAAATCAGCTTGATCCAAAACTTTAATGGCCCCCAAAATGTTTTTAATGGTCGACGCTAATTCAACACTTTTCCTATAATGTGGTCCACTTGAGATTGAGATATACCTCATTTTTGGTTTCACACTATAAAATGATCTATAAAAATAGATGGAAGGCATGGATGAAAAACATACATCATGGTGGGGCCCACAGAGCACCGACCACCAGCGAAAGGCTGGTGTCAGGGGGAGTAGCCAATCCGTTTCCGCTATATATATCGTGTGTGGTGCACCAGCCTTTCGCAGGAAGTTCCTGCGCAAGGATGTTGGGTGGGGCCCACTGCAATGTATTTTATAAATCCATTTTGTCCATTCGTATTTCGAGCTCATTTTAGTGTATTCTACCAAAAATGAGGTGGATACAACACTCAAGTAGGTCACACGAGAGTGAAAATTGGGGCAAGAAATTTCTACTGTTGAAACCTTACTGGGCTCCACCTTGATGTTTATATGATATCCAAACCTTTTACAAGGTCATTCTCAATGGGATGAAGTGAAAACACCAAAATTATAACCTGATACAAAACTTTTATGGCCATAAAAATGCTTCAACGGTGTTCACTGAATGCCCACTTTTTCCTCTTGTATGGCCCACTTGAGTGTTGGATACACCTCATTTTTGGTTGCACATCCTAAAATGATCTCATAAAACGAATGAATGGGGTGGATATCTCAAAAACATTTTGGTGGGCCCCACCCAGCATCCTTGCGCAGGAACTTTCTGCGAAAGGCTTTCGCAGGAAATCCGCGTCCCCTGTTTCATGCCCCTCACAGTCACAAGTGATGTCACCAAGTTACATGGGCCCCATCATGATGTATTTTTTTAATCCACACCGTCCATCCATTTGAATAGATAATTTTAGGGCATGAGCCAAAAAATGAGTCAGATCCGGAGCTCGAGTGGACCCCACCACAGAAAACAGTGGAGAGAGTGACGTTCACCATTAAAAACTTCTTGAGGGCCACAAGAGATGGATCAATCTTATATTCGTATTTTTCCTTCATCCACGTCCGTATAATCTTATTAACGGTTTGGATGACCAATAAACATGACTGCAGGGCCGAGAAAGGTTTCAACGGTGGAAATCAGTATCACCACTGTTTCCTGTGGTATGGTCCAATAAAATTCCTAAATTTTGGGATCAACCCCTTAATTTAGATGGGAAAACGGATGGACGGCGTGGATAGACCACATACATTAAATGTGGGCCCAACTGAGTTTATTGAGTACGATAAGAGCGTGCTCAGTAATCCACCACGCAATCCGATCCCCTTTTCACCCCTCCCATGCCCTTCTCCTTCACTTTTCCTCTCCTTCACGCACGCGAGGGTTCCGGAGCAAGAGATGGCGATGATTTCTCGTTCCGTTCCTCAATCCAGCCTAATTTCTCGTCGGAATCTCCGAGAAATCCGCACAGTGGCCCACCTCTGATCACATAGGTACTCTCCGATACCTTTTTTTTTTTTTTTTGAGTGCGTCTGTTGAAATCCGAAAATAATAGAGACAAAATCGCGCGATATCGACGATATATCATGCGATATTGACGATATATCGGCCGATATCTGAATTTTGGATTTTTTGGTATCTTCCGGGGGTTATCGTGAGGGTATCGTCTCGCAGGGGTGCGATAACGATAATATCGGCCGATATATCGGCCGATAGTATCGATATTGTGAACACTGGTTAGGACCTTGGTCGAACTTCCCTCGTAGGCCCTAAATCACATGGGTACTGCCTCACACGAGCCACCCAAATCACAAGGGTGGGCTCGCCTCTCACGAGCCACCCGCCTCACACTGGCCGCCCACCCCGAGTGTGCCCCAGCATCCCACATGCAACCCCACTCGAGCCTGGTGTGAAAATGCCCCTGCATTAGGGCCAGAAACAAAATCATGGAATACTTTAACTATAAAGAATGTGATTACCAGCTCATCCTAGATATTATAGATGCTAGATGGGGCAGCCAAATGTCATCCTCATTATATTCGGATGCTTATATCCTTAATCTGGCCGTATTCTTTATGTACATCATTCGGACTGTGGCATTGACCATGCATATGGTTAGATTTCTTGACGTTTTGGAAAGAATGATTCCAGATAAACAAGAACATGAATGATTCCAGAGAAACAAGAACATGATAGAATTTTACAAGTGCTGGACTTCTACATGAAGAGTGTCGGGATTTTCTCAAGAAACATTGTTATCAGGCATAAAAGTATGAAATTGCCAAGTATGCACTTCTACGAAGTTACAACTTACAATGTAAGAAGTGTAAGTGAGTGTCTAACTTAAACTTATTTGCACAACTAACTGGGAGTCAATGTATGGAGTTGACCTGACCAGAAGGGATCTGACACTACAGAAGTTAGCCATGAGAATTTTTGGCCTTACGTGTTCTGTGAGCGATTATGAGCGCAACCGGAGTACATTTGAGCCGATAGGTTGAAGACCTAAAGTTCTATAATTCACTTTCAGTTTTAGGCTTTTTGCTCAATGCTAAATTGTCAATTCACTTTTAATTGAAATTTCTACATGTTATGCAGATTCACATGAAAAAAAGAAATCGTCTCGAGCAAAAAGAAACTTAATGACCCGGTCATCGTCCAGTATAACCAGAAATTGTGTGAAAGATTCCCGGCTAAGCGAGAAAAATCTTGGATTCTATGATCCCATTAACCTAGATTTGGAGGCAGATAGTGAGTGGCTTGTTGAGATAGAGGATCTAGTCTTTGCCGGTGAGACCCTTACATGGGCCCAAGTTGAAGGCAACACTTATGGATCGGCTCTTGGCGAATGTTCTCAAAGGCGTAGAAGAGGGGTGAGCAGTAACACGAGGGCTAGTAGCAGTTAAGGACAAGGAGATGATATTGAGATTGAAGAAGTACAAGAAGATGCTCGACCATTAGACGTAGATTAGCAACTTGTGCAGATAGATGATGAAAAAAATATAAGAAGATGAAGTGTACGTTGAAGAATAAGATGACTCTGACGATGATGATAGTGGTGATGTGCTATAATGGGAGAGGGATCAATGTATATAATAATTTATAGATTTTGTATACTCATAATGAAAATTTCTAATTTCTAAGTTGTAACTTGTAAGTGTAACATGTAATTGTAATTTGTAAGTAACAATGTTGTCGAATCGCATATGCGATCATGTGCGATCGCATATGCCTATGCGCATATGCGATCACACAATCGCATATGCGATCGCATATTTTTTTTTAATTTTTTTTTTTGAAAAATTAAAAAATATATATGTATTAGGGAAAAATTCAAAAAAATGTTAAAAAAATTATAAGAAACTGAGGAGAACTTTTCTAAGTTAATAGATAACTAATTTACATATTTAAAATACATTTGAAAGAGATAAAAT
The DNA here is from genome assembly GCA_021015155.1 of Magnolia officinalis. Classification (NCBI taxonomy): domain Eukaryota; kingdom Viridiplantae; phylum Streptophyta; class Magnoliopsida; order Magnoliales; family Magnoliaceae; genus Magnolia; species Magnolia officinalis. The sequence goes on from JAJHSJ010000006.1 coordinate 83,216,509, forward strand.
CAATTAAACAATGAATTAAACATCAAGTCATCCACATTAACAATATAGTTGACAAGAAGTAACAACAAAATCAACAAGCTATTTATTTATTATGGTAGAAAATCAACAAGCTTTCTTCCTTGAAACTTAAAAGTGCTTGAATCTTGATCTTCAACTTCCAAGAGCGAGGGAATGTAAGAGAGAGAGAGATTAAGATCACTTGGAAGTAGGAAATACAAGAGAGAGAGGAGAGATTAAGACCACTTGTAATTAAAAAATGTAAGAGAAAAATAGAGTAGAGAGTTTTGGGGTGAGAATATTGCAAATGGAGGAGATTTGGAAGCCTTTTTATAGACAAAATGTTATTTTTTTGCAAAAAAATTAAAAAAAATAAAATTCAATGTGCCATGGCCAATATGCGATCGCATATGCTGTATGCGATCGCATATTTTCGCGTATGCAACATATGCGATCGCATATGCCATGATCGCATATGCGATCTGCATATGGATATGCGCATATGCAATCGCACATGACAACAATGGTAAGTAATGTATTATGCATATACTGTAGTAGTCTTCACTGAAAGTCTGAAACACCACTAAGATTTCATTTATTAATAAAATTATTAAAATTTTATTAATAAGTTGTTGATTTGTTGTTAATTTTCAGTTTTTTACATATTCATTAATGGTTATTAACTTATTATAGCTTAGGTAGTACAGAAATTAGATTGAAATCGACAACAAAATTAAATTGGAGTAGTTGTAGTTTTATTGGAAAAAATTTCAGAAATGTAGTTATAGTTTTATGATCGCATAAGCGATTTGACAGCATTATGTTACAGATAAAGTGGTTCCTGATTCTCAGGCAACTAAACTAGATTTGAAGGTGTAAGGAATATTCAAACATTGGTCTTCCCACGTCCACCATAGGGTAGGCTCCTTTGAATCAAGGTACTAATTTTATTCCTACTCGCTTGCTCATTTGTTCTGGTCCATATTTAGATTCGTTTCTTAATATGCCTATTATTATTATAAACGCTAAAAGATAATGTACTGCTCATCCTATTTAATATTTTGTTTCGCATCGTTCCATGTCTCTTGAACACGGGTCATTTGTTTTTACTCTTGAGTGTTCTTCTTCTACTATTCCTAAAAATTATAAAGAGGCTCTCCTTGGTGGTGTCAAGCTATGGAGGAGGAGATGACTGCTCTTGAGAAGAATGATACATGGAAGATGACTTATTTACCTGTTGGAAAGTTTCTAGTGGGTTGCTACTTGGTATATGCTTTTAAAGACCGCCCTGATGGTAACCAAAGATAAATTCCATCTAGTTGTTAAATGGTTTACACAGAGTACAGACATATGATGAGGATAATTCTGAAACCTTTGCTCCTTTTGCTAAGATGAACTTAGTTCGTGTTATCATTTCTCTTGTTGCTAATCTGAATTGGCTGTTGCACCAGTTCAATGTTAAGAATTCCTTCTTAAACGGTGATTTGATTGATGGAATTTATATGTTTCATCTTCTTGGTTTTACTCGAAAGGGGGAGGAAAATAAAGTATGTGGTTTTAAAAGGGCAATATATGGTTTGAAACAGGTCCCTCGAGCTTGGTTTAACAAATTTAGTGGGGCCTTGATTGGTATTGGATTTACTCATACTCAGTTAGACCACTCAGTGTTCATTAAGTGGAGTGTGCAAGAGATTATCATTGTCAGTGTGTATGTGGATGACATTATTGTTATAGCCTTACAGGTGATGATGCTGGTGAGATATATGAATCGAGGCTTTATATGAGCAAGGTTTTTGATATCAAAGATTTAGGATTGCTTAAATATTTTCTTGGCGTTGAAATCTCTCGTTAAAAAAAGAGGGTGTTATTTTGTCTCAGCGAAAATATGCTATTGATCTTTTGACTTTGATTGGTAATCTTGATGTCAAGCCTCATGATTCCCCGTTAGAGGTTAACAAGAAGCTTCAGATTGATGATGGGGAGGTTCTTGATGATCCTCATGTGTTGGTGCCTGGTCGGCCGGAGGATATATTTGACTATTACTCGTTTTGATCTATCTCACGTAGTCAGTTTGGTAAGCGAATTTATGCATGCTCCTTGCTCCAATCATTGAGAAGTTGTTTGTGATATCTTTTGCGATATCAAATCTTCTCTAGGATGTGACATTCTATCTAGTTGTCGTAATCATTTGAATATTGAAGGTTATTCTGATGCAGATTGGGCAATATCTCTTGTTAATCATCATTCTACAATAGGGTATTGTACCTTTTTTGGAGGAAACTTATTACATGGAAGACTAAAAAGCAAAATGTTGTTGTTAGATCCATTGTTGAGGTTGAATGCCGAGCTATGGCAAATACTGCGTGTTAAATCCCGTGGTTGAAAAGCTTTGCCGTTGAGTTAGGATTTATGGCGATTACTGTGCCCATATACTGTGACAATCAAGCTACAATTCATATCGCTTCCAACCTCGTTTTTCATGAGCACACAAAACATACTGAAGCTAATTGTTATTTTATTTGTGAGAAGGTTACTGTTGGCATTATCTCTACTCCCTTTGTCAGGTCTACAGAACAACTTGCTGATATCTTCACTAAGGCCCTTTCAGTTGAAGTGGGATGACGTATTCAAGGGCAAGCTGGGCATGATTGATATCTATGCTTCTCACTTGAGGGGAGTGTGAAGTATATATGAGCTTGGCCATGGGCCCCTGGTTTGTGTTGTGGGCTTTTGGGCCTGTTATTTATATGTTATTTTTTAGGCTTTTTTTTTTTTTTTTTTTTTTTTTAAATTTAAATTTTTAATTTCCAGTTTTACCCTTTTCCTTAAGGGTATTTTATGTAATTTGGTTATTTAATCCTTACAAATATAATAGGGTCGGACGTCCAATCCCTAGTAGTCTTTCTCTTCTTCCAAAGCTCTTCTAATTTACATACAATAATCACGTTGTTCCTTATTCTTTAAAAAAAAAAAAAAAAAAACATACAGTGGAATCAGAAAAAAATAACTGAAAAGAAAAATCTTAAGCACTGTATAGTAGACGCCTAAAAATGAGTTGATCTCATTTTAGTTAATAATAGTTATGTATTAGAGATCCTGATCTCTAAATACGTCATGTTAACTCTAATTATGAATTAGGGATCATGATCTCTCGTGCATAATTACTCTTTAGCTGAAAAAAGAAAAATACAGAACAAGTTAAAAAACTGAAATTTTTTCTTCTTTGGAGAATAATCAATGTGAAATTGAAATTGAAAAAGATAACAAAGAATAATCAGAAAATGAAAAGAAGAAACTGAAAAACAGAAACATTCGAAAAAGAAAATAGAGCACAATCCGAAAAAATGAAAAAAAAACCATAAAAATCTTTTTCTCCTTCTTTGAAAAAAAAAGAGTAATAGAAAACTTGAAAAAATTCTTCTTCACTCAGTAAAATAGGTCCGGCTTTGACTCAGGAAACCGGGTGTGAGTTCTGCCCATCTCCCGATCCCTTGAATCAAGAAACCAGGTCATCCCTGTTCTCCCGACCCACCGGGTGGGTTGACTTGTCCTGGTTGACTTGTCGCTGTCCTGAGTCGACTTGCCTGGTCTACAAATTATATATCCCCCTATAGGTCATCACCTTGACTGATCTGTATGTATGGTATTGTAAAACGATGGACTTTATGGAGCACCCCAATACAGATGCACGTGTGCACACACTTGCAATGCACAAGCACATGTATTTTTTGTATGCATACCATGATCATGATCATCGTCATCAAAGCCTTGTCCCAATTAATTGGGGCTGATTAATTGAATCCTATCCCACTATTCCACTCTATCAAGGACCATATCCCCAATTAACTTAGGAAACTAGGTCTGAATCTTGTGCATCCTTGGTTCTCACTATCCACTAATCAGGTTGGTGACTGGGTCGGGTTGACTTGGCCAAGTCCTGGGTTGACTCACCTGGTCTGCAAACTATATTTAACTCCTATAGATCATTGCCTTGATTGATCTGTATGTATGGTAATATAAATCAATGATCTTTGTGGACCACCCCATTACCGATGCACATGTGCACACACACGATGCATACACGCATGTATTTTTGTATGTATATCATCTTCGTCGTCATCATCAAAGCCTTATCCCAACTAATTGGGGTTGGCTACATGAATCTTGTTCCACCATTCCACTCTATCATGGACCATATCCTTTAATTAAACTATAGGTCATCAAATGTTTTCTTGCTGCCTCTACCTACACTCTTTTAGGCCTTCCTCTCGCCCTATTATAGGCCACAGCTTGAATAAATTTACTCTTAAGTCTTAACCAATGTTTTAAATACTGTTATCGCATAATGTATCGCACCTTTGGGATACGGATAAATATCGGTTATCGCATGGGATATATCGGTTGTATCACATAATATAAACATGAGCAATTGGGAAACTGGTCGAATTTTTCATTGAAACTTCAGGGATTGTTGAAAGAGACATCAATACACACTTAGAAATCAAAACATTACAAAAAAAAAGTGCACATAATAGGGGTTTCCTTTGTATGGGGTCCTAATATATGTGCTTTCCAACTGAACTGATGCAAGTATATTCAAAGTCTATTCATATAATTTATAAACGTAAGAAGACATGTATGGAAACACAAGCAATATATTCAAAAGCAAAAGAAGAATCACTAGATCAGGTTACATACATGTTTAATTTTGTGTTTGGATACAAAGATTGCAACTGATTTGTGAGAAATTGAGAAATTTTGATTTTTCTCAATTTTCGCAACTTGACCCATCTCCCCAAAATCTTGAAATCGAAGTTCCAAATCCATAAATTTTCATGGAAAACATGAAGAATCATAGATTTGTAACCATTTGACTTTGGTTTAACGTGATTTACAACAATAACATTGATCGAAAATTGAAAATGCTCACTAGATTGAATAGGTGGGATATATCGGCACTACTTGTGCGTTTCATATCGCATAGGTGGGATACAAGATATATCGTGGGATATATCAGCTGATATCGTTGATATTTAAAACACTGGTCTTAACTAGTGTAGTTCTTCGTCTCTGATGCACATGGAAAACCAAGTCTACGTTCCCTCTAATGCAGATTCATATGTGCTTGGCCAAACCATCCGAAGTTCCCTCAAATGCATTCGTGCATGTGTGTATCTCTATTTGAAATTATGGAGCACCTCAATATCATGATCATGAGTAGATCGACGCAAATTTGCAGCGTTCTTACTATGGTGGTGATGAGGTTTGAGAGCCACATGCTGAAGGCTGTAGGCTGAAGGACTTGATCTATTGGATCTCAATTACCGGCCTCCTTTGCTTCCTTTTTTGCTCCGACCAAAGTTCATTGTTAGTTGTTTGTTGCGGATTAATGAATTTCTGACAGAGAGAAGTGGAATAGTGCCATTATTGATTAGCTCTTCTAAATGCTGTACCTGGTTCTTGAATTAAGTAATCGGAATAAACACTTGCTAATGATACGAGAGCAGACTGGTTCCCATAAACAAATAGGAGTTTCATGGGAACTCTTGCAAGGGCAAAGCATCCCAAACTTACAGATAAAAGATTTTAGTACCTAAGAAAGCACTTAGCAAGGAGAAAGCAAACGAGGCTTACACCTCTAGGAGAACTAGAAAAAAGATATATAGAATGAAATGACTGATGAAGAGGTTTTTTCCTGTTTCTGGCCAAAAATTGGAACTGCTTGAACAGGTCTTCATCAGATGCTGACTGAAGCATATACTTCCTTATGTTTATGTTATTGGATAACATTTTTTAATTGGCCTCAACTAATAGCCTTTGAAATTCAGAATATATATATATATATATATATATATATATATATATATATATATATATATATATATATATATATATTGCAAATATTGTTCATTCATTTATCTCACACTGTAGGAAGCATGTGTTGGCTCCAACTTTCTTAAACCTCATACTTTTAAAGAAAAATCACGAGTCAGATACCTGTCTAACTATCCATCCAACCATCAATTACTCTATGTATATATTTTTCAGAATGTCTTAACCATTTGATCAGTGTCCTACAAACAGATGGTTGAAATTGAACAAGCAGCAGTCCACATTTATTTTTCAAAAGTCCATTGAACAGTTACGATTGTCCTGTCAGGATAGTTTTTGGGCCATGACCTATGCAGGTTAAGGCCAACCATGTTGATGGTACAGATGTATGATCAGACCATCCACATGGGTGGTGTGATTTCCATGCCACTTTACAAAATAGGACGTGCCACTGGATCTCTGCCAATCCCTGAACGCATGTCCGCACCTACTTATTTATATATCTACAAATTCTACAGACCCACCCATACATGTATGGTGGCTTGGATATCCATACGCACGCATAAGTACCGTTGGTTACATATATGTGTGCTTGCGTGCGTGCACGACCAATCGACATGAAAATATTAAACAGTACAAAAATACAAGGTGCTTTACCAATATTAGATAATGGTTTTTAAATTCTTATATATATTTTTTTACTACGATCTAGTTGCCGTTAAAAACTTTGATATGGCTCTTCGACTTTTGGGACCAAAATTTTATATAAGATTTCTCTAAAGCTTTTCCTTCATATTCTAAGCAGGCATCAAAAAGAAGAGGCACTTAATTTTCGTGTGGCTAAGGCAAATGAAGTCAGAGAAGTTGAGAAGGTATGCTACCATTTCTGCAGCTATGCTTGTATATTTACTCCAGTGTTTCAGAAATGTTTGGAGCCAGATAAAAAGACACCATCTTATCAATTTAGCATGGTAAAGTTTCAGTACCATGAATTATCTTTCAAGATAATTTGTCATCATCATCTCTACCTTGTCCCAGCTATTTGGGTTCTCATGATTACTTGGAGAAAGTTTGATAGCCAGTTGCCCATCTGACATTAACCCTCGTTTATCTGAACTGGGAACTGGCTGTGAAACTGCAAACAAGCAGAGATTCCTAAGAACAGTTTATTTACCAACAGTCAGCTTCTTTCTTTTTTTGAATGATTACTGATAATTAGCTTTCCAAAAGAGTCAACTATTCTGATGCAAAAAGCGTAGCTATATTGGAGCTTCCTTTTAATTGCTTCAATCTATTTTATTTTGGTTTTTGAGATGGTGATACTATTGTGTAATTGTTTTTTTGTTTTTTTTTTTTTTTTTTTCTTACCACCATTTTGCTTGCTTCATGGTCAATCTTGTTTTCCAAAACGAAATGGATCCCATAAGCAAATGTTAGAGTATGTGACATGACCTTCGTGTTGGTACTTCCTCTTCTCCATTATGGTTCTCTCTGTATTTCATGGTATACGTATATTAGTTCTATAACAAGTTTGTCATGTGCTTGCGTCATTGCATGATGCCTGAAACAATTCTTGCGTGGATCTAGTTTATTGGTGTCTGAAAATTTTTCCTTGGTTTCTTTCACATGCTTCTGGAAAAAAAAAAAACTCTTGGGAATGTTCATTTTGAGTCATGCCAAGACCCAATTGACATGCCTTTGGGCTGGTTTATGCAGCTGCATGATGTTTGATTTTTTAGTCTTCTGATGTTACATCGTTTGCTCCTGCCTTTTGAATGTTTTACTAAGAAGTATGCACCAAGTGGGTTTTACCACTTATCTATCATACTCGTATCATGAAATGTCCATTTGAACCCCATGTTTTATCCCACAGTTCAATATGTTCTCCATTCTTCTTGAACTTTACCCTCTGTTGGTGGACCATGATGATCTCATGGGCGGACTGTGATGATCTCATGTGTGGTTTCTCAATATTACTTGGCTGAAATGTGCTAGAATAGAGTTTAGGCCCATTGGCTTTGCTTATGTAGTACTGGGCTGAATTGTGTTAGAATAGAGTTTTGGTCCATTGGCTTTGCTTATGTAGTAACGTAAGTATGGAGAAGTATTTTTGTATAGTCTTTTAGGATAATTCAACAGATACCATGTCTTGGGTTATTTCTATTTAATCTTTGTTATATTGATTTTATCAAGATTCAGGTATAGAAACACTCAAGACAAGTGTTGAGTGATTACAATATCATTCACATTAACATGCCATCAGTGGTTATTTTTTCATTCTGACAGAATGCTTTTTAATACCCACCCACCAAGTGAAATGTGCTGTCTAGTGTACAGCATATTGTCAGTACATTTCGAATACTGTCCTTGGATGATGTCTCTGCACAGGAAAACTCATACTTCAAAAGAAGAATATGATGATTGTTACCAAATCTAATGATATATTAATCAATCAGTGTCTTTTGCATTATCCTGCCGATTACCAGATTAATTGCATGCATATCCTGCCTGATACTTGGAAATACCAAGTCAGATGCTATGAGCTATTTATTTGCCTTCCTTTTTCTTTTCTTTTTTCTTTTCCTGCGTGCATGTTGTACTATGTGTGGGGCAACTTCCTTGTTGATCCACCTTATGCCAGAAAACTCATCTTAGATATTCTATTCTCTGTTACTTTAGCACATACGTTTGAATGGTTTCATTCTTAGGCCCCCTGGTGCATCCTCGCATCAGCATCGGATGCCTCTATAACTTTTTGGCTCATGACCTACTTGATATTTTAATATACCAAGTGAGATGTCAATCTCTACCACTCATTACTGGGCTGAGCTTTTCTTTTGTTTGTGCTTCAAGATTTCTCAAGGCTTTATGATTCATTTTTGCACATGAGCAGGCCCCTGTCACCTGCTGAGTGAGTGCATGAATTTGTATGCAGAGATCATTTTGTTAAATTGAAAGAAATGTGGGTGAGCCATTTCTTTTCATGTCAATCTTATACAGGAATTGGCAGCTGAGATTGCAGTACTCGAGAAGCAAAGAGATGAGCTTGAGGCTGAATTGAAAAAGGTTTTTTTTTTTTTTTTTTGCTTTGATTTTCTAGAAATGAAATTTCTTTCTGCAGTTTCGGGAGATACTCCCCTATAATATTGCGAATTGATTCTTATTTAGCTGCATCATCTGCACCAGCAGTCGCATAACATTTCACCTTCAGCTGTGGTGGTTGGTTAATGCCATAACCATATATATATTTTTAAAACATTTTTATAAATAGTTGCCATGAGTAATGCCATAACCATAGAAGCTGTATATTCTTTACCTCTCGTGTTTGGTTACTTCTTCATGAGCAATTCCACCTAGTCAGCAGAACTTTCAGCGTCATCGGCCATAACTGCTGTCATACTCATTTTTTGAATTCCATTGCTGAAGCATCAGCAATACTACCACCTCAGCCAATGTTTTCCGTATTGGTATCGATGGATGCAACACACCCTTGGGATATGGAAACATATCAGTTATCGCATGAGAAATATTGGATGTATTGCGTAATGTATCACTGTTTTTTGGAAACATAAGGAGATTGGTCGAATTTTTCAATGAAGACTTTAGAGGATGTTAAAAAAGACACCATTACACACTTAGGACTCAAAAAGATTTACTAAAATCAAATACACACAATAAGTTTTCTTTGTGTAGGGTACCAAACTAGGCGCTGTCAGATAGAAGTGACATAACTGTATTGAAAATCAGTTCATATAAAATAATAAAGAAATAAATCACAAATATTTCTATAATTTATATCACTCAGCACATTCATTGTACAAAATACGGACACTAAATATGTCCTACAATATATGGCGAGTGTTGTCAAAATCCTACGATTTACAATTTGAGTCGAATCTTAAGCAAAAACGATTTGAATCCGACATTAAACCCCTTTTAATATGAATCCTATGATTCTATGATTTGAATAGTACGATTTACAATTCAAATCCCGATTTACAATTCGAATTATACTTGTTCTCTTCTATTTTAAGCTTCACTTGGCTTTCATTTTATGCTTAAAATTTTTTTTTTTTTTGTTGGGGGGGGGGGGGGGGGGGGGGGGGGGGGGCGCTTTAAGTATCGTTAGGTATTTTATTTTATTTTATTCTTTATAAGATATTAAATTTATATATATATATATATATATATATATGAATGAGAAACTCTTAAGTCCTACTTTTCATTTATTAACTCTTATTTATTACTAATAATAACATTAATTATTCACAACTTACCAAAGTGGTTGTATGGTCCAACCGGTTGGACTTGAGGGTCTCTCTCTCTCTCTCTCTCTCTCTCTCCTCTCTCTCTCTCTATAATATATATATATATATATAATATATATATTCTCTTCAACATTAAATCATGAAGCTTTTTATGAGTTCTTATTTCTTAACTAGTCGAAACACCAAATTAATGTATGATTATCTGGAATGTTTTTATGGATGGTTATGATTGTGTTGACTTGTATGTATTGTGGAATCAAATGCTGCTTTTTCAACGTGATTCTACATTCAAGAAAGGTAACAAGAACATAAATCATTAAACAATCCTTGTATATTTTTTGAGGAAATTTTCTTGAAAGACAAAAATAAATGAAAAATAAGAATCCTTCAACACAATAATGACATGGTATTACTTGGTGCATATTGAGGGCAAAAGGATGATCGGTGAGTTTTTTAAAAAAATTTGATTTCTCCCGCTCGTTAGCTGATTTGGTGGAGACTGTGTAACATGTGTGAGTGATCGAGGGTTCAATCCCTGGTATGTTACCTTTAAAAAAATCTGATTTATTTATATTTTCATAATTTTTTCAAATTTTTTTTTTTAAAGAAAACGGCGTAGCTGACGAATGAGAATCATCAACCGCATGCATTTGTATCAAACCCAAGGAGCAAATCATGCTTAAACACACTCAATCCAAAAATAGAGATTCTTTCACTTGAAAAGAAAGGTAAAAACCATGTAATAACCAGCGAATAATTAAAGTTCTCACTAGTTTTGACGGCCTAGATCATATGCCCGACTTGTGAGAACATGCAATTACACAAACCTTAGCCCAAGGCTTGTAGAGAAGATAAAAATGTCCCAAAAGCTGCCGGACTTTTTTGGTTTATTGAGTTTTTATATGAAGGAAAACAAAAGAGAAGCTCAAAAACTAATATGGGCCTCACATCAAGCATAAACTATGGGCTGGATGTTATAATCTCAGCTCTACACTCTTATTTAAAGGAAAATGACTAAAATACCCTTATCTACTTAAGTGAGACAAGCAAAGCAAAAATGAACCAAAATTCGTAATTTAATGTATATGCCACCAAAAAAAAAAATCCTTTTGTGGTATGTACCATGGGTGCCACAATGTGTGGTCCATTTGATGGGTCTAAGGATTTGGCCCATTATAGAAGATATTTGGGCCCTTTTCCAAAACTCTTCGGCAAGTACATTATTCCGGTCCATCAACAGGTAGTCCACATCCTCATTAGAAAATTATAAAACAATCTTATGATTTACAATATGATTTTCAATTTATACAATTCAACCCCTATTACGATTTGTCATATGATAATTATTTTGACAACATTGTATATGGTGCATTTATTTAAGATTATATTTTAAATAATTTTTTTATATTTAAAAAATTAAATTAACTTTAAAAATAAATAAACAAGTGTGGCTGATGTTAATATTAGGTGTACCGTGTACATAACATCTGGTCAATCTAATTGTTTTCATAATTTTTAACATTTTTAATCAAGAATAATTTTTTTTTTTTTTTTTTTTTTTTTTTTTTTTTTTAAATTTCAAAAAGTTTCGTCAATCTATAGATCAGCCTCCATGCACTCTAAGGTGATTTTTTGAACCTCTAATTGCAGTTAAATGGGTGAAATGGAGGAAATTTTGAATTTCCCCCAATTTTCTCAAATTATAAAATTGAAGGTCAAAACCTTGACCAAGCACGCAAAATCATGTAAAACAATAAATTATGAACTACATTTCACTGATTCTAAGGAATTTAAATGAGAAAAAACTATTAAAATTTACTAGACCTCACTAATTTGAGTTCCGGTACTGCACGCTCTTCGATCTTGATTTCTACCACGGTACCACCAAAACCCTTTTCCTCTCCAAACAATCAGAGTGGTTGAAATTTTGTTGAATGTAATGAAAGGAAAAGATTTTAGAAAAAACAATTTTTTCGGCGATTTTGTTTTCAATGTTTTTGCAGAGGTGAGTGGCACACTTAGGGCCTATTTGGCCAGTGGTATTAAGTTGTATTAAATGGGATTGCATTGCTAATCCCACCTCGAGATTGGGAATGGCATGTTTGGAAGGATTGTGGGATGGGATTAAAATTAATTTTATAGGCTTTGGAAAATGAGCCTTGTGTTGGAAAGTGTGAGATGGGATTTCCAAATCCCATGGATGATGAATTTTTCCTTTACCCAAGTGTAATTTGAAAGGAAATCTTGGGATTTACTTTTAATTGCATACATTCCAAACATGGTATTGGAAAACATGGGATACACCCAATCCAGGGACAATACCTTACACATACATTTATTGTTACTTTTACAATTCCATCCACCTTAATCCCACCTAATGCAGTTGGCCATACGGGCCCTTAAGGTATTGTCAATACATTGTGATACATTACTTGCGTTGCATAGCGATACATTGCGAAAAATATCATTTGGAAAACAAGCAGCATTCATGCATCCTGCTTGCTCTTCTTGTAGTAATTTTATTTTATATCAATAAAAGACTTTCGATATCCTTTATAATTGGACTATCCACTACAGGTCAAAGCCTCCCTTACATCTGCTCTTGCACGCCTTCGCAATACCAGGGAGGAGATAGAGCAGTTTGATGAAGCAAGCAATCAAATTGTTCTACATTTGAAAGCAAAGGTCTGAAATCTGCTCCATTTTTTGCTTTGAAGCAACCAATACTAGGAACTCGTATCTCATAACATAGGATGGCAAACTTTTCATGATGTAGATATGTCCCATTTGAACATGCTTTTCTCTTTATAACAGGAAGATGATCTTTCGAGGTCCGTAGCTTCATGTAAGGTAGAAGCAGAGGTTGCCCATACATGGATTAATTTCTTGGAAGATACATGGGTTCTCCAATCCTCATATACAGAACATAAGGAGAAGCAGACCAAGTACGCAAACTTATTTCGTTTAGGCCTATTACAACCAATGTTTTATGTATGTATTGCTATCACAATATCTAACAAACCTTTGGAATATGGAAACCTCGTAGGATCATTGGGTAATATCACATGTATTGGGTAATGTATTGCAGTATTAGGGTAGCCTTGGGGAAACTTTAGGAGAATGGTTGAATTTTTTAGTGGAATTTCTAGAATATTAAAAGTAATATGATTACACACTTCAAACCAAAGATATTCTGTAACAGTAACGGTGACCGTAATGGTCATTGCCATCACCGTTACCGATAACGGCATTACGGGGGCGTAACGGCCATTACGGGGGCATAATGGCCGTTACGCCCCCCATAATGGTTGAAATTTTCTTTTGCCAAAAAAATCCGGAAAAATATGGAAAAAATCCCATTTAATGGGAGGATTGCAAATACGTATTCTTTTTATGGTTTTGATCATGTTTATGATGGCGTAACCGTCCACTCGTTGTTAAGAATTCTACCTCAGCTTGTCTGTTGCTTTTATGAATCTAAAAGGCTTGTATTGGCTTCAAAACCTTTTTTTTGAGAAGTAATAGTAACTTTTATTGACAAAACACCAAAAAGCGAGAAGGAATACAAGAAAAAGAAAGGACCCCAACCTAGCCTAGGCTGTAGTTACAAGAGCTGCCCATTTTGAAGCAAGGCCTTTGATCCTACCAATGGCCTCTTCAACCGACCAAAAATCATTTTGAAAACAAGAAGCATTCCTTGCCCCCCAAACAACGCACATGAGAGCCATAATATGGAGCCTCCATCTGACTTTTTCTGATTTCCCGTTTCCTCCCCCGTGCCATGCCTAGAGGAGATCCTCCACTGATTTCGGCATCACCCACATTTTGCGAAACAAAATAAAAAGATAATCATAGATGTTAATGACAAACGGGCAATGAATGAAGAGATGATCAATCGATTCTGCATCTTGCATACACATCAAACATATATTTGGTAGAATAAGGGCTCTTCTTTGAAGGTTGTCAATGGTAAGGATCCTCCTTCTCACCACCAACCAAACAAAAAGAACAAAGGTTCACCATAAAACCAATGGTGGAAAGGATGAGGCGGGTCACGATGAAAAGTGGTTGTGGCGATCATATTGTATAGCAATGTTATGGAAAAGTTACTCGATTGGTGAGCCTTCTAAAGCACGAAATACGAAACCTGAAGAGAAGGCGTAAGATTTTTTAAGCACCCTAACAAATCCACTAGCTCCTTTGTTTCAGTATTCGTTAAATTCCTCCGACAGGCAGATTCCGAACAAAGGAGCCTTCGCAAATGGAGACAATCTGCCATTGACATGAACCAGTCGGACGCAATGCTAGCGAGTCTTGGAAAAAGCTCTTTTAATGCTCTATCCCCACACCAAATATCCACCCAGAATCTGATATGACAATATGACACCCATTTCCAAGAGAGAAAGCAACCCCTCTTTGTCCTTAGTGCTCCGTTGTCACAATTGCCTTCCAAATGGATAAGGCTCTATATAAGGAGGATTGACAAACGAACCACCCGCAACGCTCCGTCCCGTACTTGCTATGAGCTCCCTCCACAACCTCCTCCACTTAGATCCAAATCTCAAAATCCATTTTCCGAGAAGAGCAATATTCATGTTCGCTAAGCTTTTGATGCCTGCCCTTCCTAATTCAATAGATTTACACATGTCGCATTTAAGGAGATGAAACTTTCGTCCCGCCATACAACTATTCCAAAAGAAGTCTCTTCTCATCTTTTCTAACCTGTGCAAAACCGCTTTTGGACATTTGAAAAGTGAGAGAGTATGTTGACATATTTGCGAAAGCTGTCTCGATCAGAGTCAATCATCCATCATAAGAGAGAGTGCGAGTCTGCCATGTCACAATTTTCCTTTCTATTCTTTCAATAACCTTGGCCCACATATAGATAGGGGGCTTACCAATACACAACAAGAGACCTAAATATGTCGTCGGGAAATCTGCAGTTCTACATCCAAAAGAACTTGCAAAAGGCACAATATCTTGGGCACTGATGTGAATTCTTAGCATTTCCGACTTAACAACATTTACCTTCAATCTCGAAATTGTCTTGAAGCAAACAGTAATTTTTCAAAGGTTGTCCACAAAGGTTATGTTCGCATCATAAAAGAGGAGAGTATCATTTGCATATTGGAGATGCGTGAATGAAGCACCACTGTTAGCTACTTTGTACCCAGTAATCAGTCCATTATCCTCTCCCTTGCTGAGCATCCTACTTAAAGCTTCCCCAACGATCACGAATAGGTATGGGGACAAAGGATCCTCTTGCCTTAGACCCCCGGATGCTTTGAAGAAGAAGCCCTTTGGAGACTTGTTGATCAAAATGGAGAAGAAGGCAAATTGCACACAAGCTTGCATCCACTGTCACGCCCCAAATTCGGAACCCGGGCACTACTACTTCCTAACTCCCGAACTCGGATCGTAGTAGCTTCCTCGCCACTTACCAGACTTGGTGAATGGTTAACGAACTTCCTGAACATCAAACCCGACTCATGGAGGGAATTTTTTTTCTTGAATGGTTAATCTGATTAGATGGTTACACATCATATACATGGTATCAACGCATATATCCAAGAGACGAACCTGTTCGACATATCATACATAAGATGGTGCATCAGCTCAACAATAAGGGAGAAAAGATAACAAAGCTCCAATATCTCCTACATGCCCCTACGACTGAACGCATCCTGAAAAATGTGTGAAAATAACGCTTTGAGCAAACCAAGGCTTGTGAGTCCACGTCGTGTTGGGAGTAAAACACGGCTTATCAGGGTGCTCTCGTAAAGACATTTAAAATAACCATGAGCATATTATCAACTAATCATGTTATCATAGGTGAGCATGTTATTATAGCTAGACATACCGTCATGGATGCACGAGTTGCATGGATAAGAAGATTTCTGTAACCGAGTATGTTATCATAATCTAGCAGGTTTTCATTAATGAATATGTCACCAATCACGTGTGTTGTCGCAAGTGGACATGTTATCATGAAAATATTTTCACAAACAGATGTACTACTATAGTTTATTAGATGCACATGCTATCAATGTTAAACATACTACTCAAACGAGTAACCATGAGTCATGAGAGTAGTAAGTCATCATGTACAAGATAGTTAAATTCTATATTATAGTATAAGGCATGCTTTGGAAAAGGAATGACAAAGCCGACATGCTTTGGAAAAGGAATGACAAAGCTGACGTGTGCTGTAGTTGGGATTATAGTACGCGGTATCGCAAGCCATGGGGTCCATAACAAAGGAATTCTATCCAAACTAGTGCCATGCCTGATTTGGATAGCTAGACTCAATGTGGTAAACTCTTGATCTCAGGTTAGTCCCATACGTAATTGAAATTGTAGCCATTGCAAAGGTGCACATGATGATTTAGTTGCGCGCCACCAGCTCGTGTGGATAGTGGATGAATGAATGCATGAGTCAAATGCTGAACATCCCTCCTCTCTACTAGTACACATCCACACTACATGATACATCTCCTCAAGAATCATAATCATACTACACGTGACAGATCAGACCATGTAATTAGTCAGGTAAATAAGATGACCAACCAAGCGACGATACACATCGGGATGAGATACATGGTCGCCATCATATTTAGACCCTGTTTTTGAAAAGATTTAAGACATCGAAGAACAACATTTTACTTTGCTAGGTGCAGTGTAGATGGAGGAAAAGAGATTGGGCATACCACACATGTGATTGGGGGCACCTAAGTCAACCCATGGACTACCGACAAAAGTGACATGAAGGGCGGAAGAGGTGGTACATGTCTGCATAAGGTTAGGAGACTTGGAAGCAAAATTACCCTGGAGACTTGCCATCTTTTTTAGCATAGAATGATGTAGGACATGAAATTCAAGTATGATGTGCAAGATTTTTCAGGTGTTAGATCACACTAGTTTAGAAACAATTACACAAAATTCCACATCCCACACAAAAGTTCAAACACTCAATCAAGGGGAATCTTATGCGGATCCAGACCTACACATGTTAGGGCCGGATCAATCAAAATTATAGACCAAACAAGAATCAAAGGAGGGTAAATTCATCCACACATGCACAAAAATAATTCCCCCAATCCAAGGGATTCAGAAATTTCAATTCGGGGAACCCTAAGGTTGAAGAAAGGCCATAAAATTGGGGATTTGAGTAATTTAGGGTTAGGTTTAGGGATTTTGGGTGAAAGAGGAGTGAAAGAGAGGAGAGAGATGAACCAGATAAGTACCGCACGTGTGGACAACAACAATAGCCCAGACGCACGTGCGTGTGATCCCGGCTGCACGTGTGTGGGGCCCACTATTAAGAAAAAGGCCACCAGGGATGGACTCCAAAACCCCCAAATCTCAGCTCGATCCGATGCACGGTTTGTGCGTGGTGCTCCGCCGAAGTTTCAGCTCTCCTGCAGGGCCAGATTCTGGAAATCTACCGTAGAAAGAAAAACGGCTGCTATAGTGGATGAATTTGAAGCGTAGATGATTATAGGAGGAGAAATATGGATGTAAGAAGGTGGAGGCGAATCGGGATAGGTGTGGCTTCGCACCACGGTAGTCAGCCCTTCGAGGAAGGGAGAGTTTCGCACCCAATTGAATCTCCACAACTCAGAAATTTAGAGGAGCAGAAAAAAGCAATAATTTTATTAATCTTCATTGAATAAAAAAGACTACAAGGGGTGCCTATTTATAAAAAAGCCCTATACCCCAAAACTCGCGCCATGTGCGCAACCTATTACTTCGCGACGAAGTAATAAAAAATAACAACTAATCAAAGCAATATAAACCATCCATGATACTCCTAATAACAATAATAAGCAAAACCCAAAGTACTAAATTAATTAGAATAGTGGGCCACGATCATGACAACCCATGGTGGGATTCACATGACTATCGTGTCCACTCCAACGAACCAAAATGCAGCCTTCTAACTAGGTAGCCCTCCCTGGACGTCGTTATCGATCCAGATTGATAGTGGGGCCCTCCTCCTTGCGTATGTGCATAGGGGGGCGTGCATGTGTGCGAGATGTCCCCATCATAGAATCATATTCAGCTTGAGAGATCTGTACCATGTGACCAATGGGATTGCAGTCATCCGTGCTAGCAGCAATGGAATGTTTCCGAAACTCAACAGAAGTAATATGATGTATCTCAAAGACGCTTTCAAATGTCCTATATGTATTCTTGGAAGAGAATGTAGCCACCAAGATGATATTTTGCAAAACAGCAGGTCTAGAATCTAGATGCAATAGATCTTGACTCCAACAAAAGTTTCTAGGTTTCAATGCATCTAGATGCAACAATACCAATCATGCCTAACAGAGTTCAAGATTAAAAAAACAATAGTTCACATAATTCAGGCGTGAACAGCAGGTAAAAAACGACTAGTTTAAAAATCCAGCCACTAGTGTTCCATTCTCCAATCAGCTTTCATGGACATGTTTAACATGAAAAAAAAATGTCAAGATGGCCCAAAGATCATCTGGATCTGATCATACCATCAAGAGATCAAGATCAATGCTCTAGAAGAAAAGCTAGACAAATTGCAGTAAAGAAGAGAATGGGAAGAATTTGACCTTCTTAGGGGTAAAAATCTCGAAAAAATGCCAAAAAATTGTGATATCTCCTCTATTGGAAATTGCTTTCATCTCGATGCATTGATAATCCAAAGTGGGGCCCCACAAAGGTCTTAGGAATTAACAACTGTGGAGCTCTAATCAAGTTGAAGAGAAAAGACATCCACTCTGATACCGTGTAGTGAGATATAAATCTCATTGAGTGAACGAAAAAGAAAGACAAAAATGGTGAAGATTGAATTGTATCGATCAATTTCTCGAAGAGAGTACAACATATATAGAGGGGGCTATCTATATTTAGGACAAACAAGATAAGGACTAATAAATGCATGATAAGGACAAATTTAAATACATGATATATTACAGGTACGGTATAGTCAGGGAGCACAGAGATAAAGTTCCCCAATCCTTTTAGTTCTATGTAGGAGCATGCATGATTTGAACTCCCTCAACACCAAGTCTTCGTATAGGACACATCATTTCTTCTATGATCTCCTTGCTACTTGCTCCTTGCTGCTCTTTCTGAGAAATACCAGAACTCAACACCTCCTTCGTCTGTACTCTCACATCATTCAGAACATCAGGGTAGTCATTTACATTCTGATAACCCCTGCAAATGCTTCTCTAATTGGGACACTCTTCTCGACACATGGCCACAGTAGTTACACTTTGACCTGTATATTTGCTCTCAGTTAGCTTATCTTGCCTGCAGATGGCAGGTTGCTTTCCTACTGACGTTTTAGACTACCTACAGAACAAGAGAAGACAATAAGAACTATAGATTAATATCGTTTTAAAAATTATTTATTTAATTAAAATATTTTCAAATAATCAATATTTTTAACAACACAAATATGTAATGTTCTCACAATTAGATTTTTATTATATAGTAACTAAAAAGAATTTTTCTATTCAAAATTTCAAATCATTTAATTAAAAATGTTGTTAATGCACTAATTTTTAAACAAAGGCATTAGTTATTTAACAGAAATATGCAAGGGATCTCTCACAACATCTATCTATTTAAATATATTTTTATTTAAAAATAATTAAAAAAGTGTTTTCAATCTGTAGATCAGCCTACACTCATCAACATATACTTTTACACACTAAATTGCAATTTTAAAGGGTGAAAACGGAAGACATTTGGATACCCCCAATTTCCTCCATCTTTAAAATCGATTTTTGTTGGTTGAAATCCATGTGAACGCATGAAACTAATTCTTAGATATGGATTTATACCATATGAATGCTTGACACTAATTCTTAGATATGGATTTATACTTGTTTTCTTCTTGATCTATTGAAAAAAAAAGGGAAAAGAAATGAACTTTAACAAGTAAAATAAAAGTTTTCTCACCTTTGGGGATCCGGCCAAATTCACTATTTGACCATGTTTCTCTACAAAAATTGTGTTTTTGATGTGAAACAACTTGAATGGAGTTTTCAGTATTCACGTAAGAACAATTCCCCCCCAAAAAATCTGTCTAAAGTTTTTTATTTTTTGAACTTTCCAGCAATGTATGCTTGTGTTGATGGATTCTTGATTAATTCTATGCTATTTTATAAAGGAGAAATCAATGATATATTCTGATATTTCAATATTGTGATATACCAGCCAATCATGCAATGTTATTGCTGATATTGAGAATATTTGCATCAATACTGAGGATTATTATTATTTTTTTTTTCAATTTCTTTGGTGTTCTGTATTGCACACCTGGTGATATCGATAATATTGGTCAATATATCAGTTGATACAATCACAGCCTAAAATTACTCTTCATCTAATGGGTGTAGTTCTTCTAAATCCCCTAAATTAGTCCTCCCGAGATTTATGTTCTATTTTTATCGAAGCCTTATATGATGCTTGACTCAATGAAATGATGGTTTTGTTTGGCCCAGCAATGGTGTAGGTGGGGCCCATCTTCAGGTAACCTAATCTGTTCATCTATTGAGCCATACCCCAATATGTCCTCTACTAGATGTTGTACTCGTCTGGTTGGGATCTCAGAGACCAACATTGGTCCACATTTAGTGGG
This sequence comes from Magnolia officinalis, assembly GCA_021015155.1. Taxonomy (NCBI): domain Eukaryota; kingdom Viridiplantae; phylum Streptophyta; class Magnoliopsida; order Magnoliales; family Magnoliaceae; genus Magnolia; species Magnolia officinalis. The sequence continues at coordinate 83,237,233 of JAJHSJ010000006.1, forward strand.
TCCTGCTCAGATGTTAGGGTAGTTTGACATGGGAGAGTTTCGGGGTTTCTTTCTCCCATCCATGATGGGGCCCACCATATGAACAGTGTTTATCATCAGAAGGTGACCCCACATTATTAGGATGGGAAAAAAGAACTGCTGGATGAGGCATTTGAATTCTTCTTTAGATTTTGTCCAATGTGCCAGAAAATTTGTGTCACCAATTAGACTTCCCTTGTTCCTTGTACTCAAAAGATTGTTTTTCTTTGTGTTCAGTGAGGAATTGGAGAAATATGGAAATTACTTTGCGAACTTGATCATCCATAACCTTTCCGTGTATAAGGTATCTCTTTTTCATGACAATTTATTATGAAAAGGTCAAGAGCTGTAGATTTTGTTTAGAATATTATCCCCTGTATTTTCCTTGGATTTGCGTTTTCCTAATTGGTGTATTGTTTCTTATACAGGAAGAGCTGGGGCCTTCTATCAGTCGTATCAGGAAATCTGTGGATAACTTGAAAAGCTTCAATGAAAGGTAATGCATTTAGTTTGCACAATAGTAAAGAGAAATAACTTCCACATTTGCTTCTAATTCCTTTCATGATGGGGAACAGATCAGAGATGGCATCTGGTCTTGATGGTGAAATTTCAGAACAACAGAGAAACCTTGAAGAAGAGTATCTAGAATCTGAAGCAAAGGTATGGATGCATTTACTTTGACACCATCATGTGATAGGCTCCACTTATTTTTTCCACTGTAAATTAGTTCAACTCAAAAGTATAAGGGTGTCCCTTTGGGTAGCGGAACCCACATAATCAGGATTAAGTCTAATCCCAATTTTGGCAGGCCCCATGCCCTCCACATCGGGTTTGCCACACTAAAGCTGAGCTTTTCTCCGCATAATTGCAATTAGTGGTGTTTTTAGTTTTTTTTTTTTCTAAAACTTCCATAATTGCATGTATGCAGAGGAAAGTGCCCCCAATTCTGCGACCCTCTTGTCACTCACGCGATACAATCAGAATACAAAAAAGATCCAGAATTACATATCATCCCAATTCCAAGCATCTCCAACTTTGTGCATCCTTCGAACTCTTGTCTCGCAAGTTCCCAGCTTATAAGCATGTGAGGAATTATTTTATTTAACACATCTATTGGAGTGTCCGTATCTTCAAATATTCCAACATTTCATTCCTTCCACACTCCCCAAAGGATCCCAAAAAAGCACATAGTCCGCAACATCTCTTTACACTTCCTAAATTGGTTCCCCCCCCATTCCTCCAAGATTTTTTCTATCAATGTGTTGAAGCACCACTTTGGTATCAGAGCCATACTGTTTGTAACCTCTGTCGGGTAGATCTCATGGCTCCCAAGGCAAAGGATGAAGGCAAACAAAAACTCGAGCTTCCAATAGGCAATAAATTTTCTCCCCTTCTTCATTCTCAAGAAAAATCCCAATATGCCCCAATTGGAGAACATGTTTTATTTGCCCTTGATCAAGAATATTCAAAACTTCTCATTGACCAATTAATTTCCAAACTCTCATCTTCCCAACCAACATTTCATCCCCAAAGCCTCTAATCTCACTCGACAATTTTATGAATCAATTCTCCTCCAAACGCAAAGTGTTTTCATCTCCCATTCTAAAAAAGTTGATAATGCCCATTAAATAGCATTCTCCAAACTTAAAGTCCTCCATATCTCTCCTGTTGAGTGGGGTATGAATTTGTCCCAAAATTAATTTCGACTATAAAGATGCACGGGATTATGTCTTACTTTTTCAAAATTTCAACAACTCCCATTCATGGTTCATAAGTTTCTATAAAAAAAATTCTCTAAGACAGTTCCTGATGATTCCTTGATAATTGGTGGATTCTTTATGGTCCACAATATAATATTATCCTTAAACCCTGTCTTACTCAATTACAAAATGAGGTTTTCCCCAAACTTCACCAAGAATGCAACAAACCATGAACTTCTTTAACAAATATTCCATCCCATGGATTATTTGCTAGGATTATCAAATTAAGCCCAATCCATCAACTTCAACTCACACTTTATTTCGCATAACCTTTTAGCAGATGGGGGGACAAATTTGGTATTTTTACTTTCCTTCACAAACAAACCCCTCCTCTTTCTCCCCTCATTCCCGTCAATCCTTCTGGTCCCACAAAATCCTTTAAAGAAGCATCCCTTGTTGACTTCAATACCCAAATTCAACAAGACCTTAAAGAAATTTGTAAGCTTCGAGAAGAAGTTTCACTTCTCAAAGATCAAGTCCTATGCTTCTAAGCAGGTTTTGCTTAGAACCATTCTGACAAAGAATCGACATAAGCCCCTTATGACTCAGATATGTTTTAATCAAGTCAAGCATCCTAGCAAAACCATTAATCAAGCCGTCATTCAATCGTCGCGCACTGTCTTCAATCAATCCAAGACACAAAGTGCTCCAGTCAGAATCAAAACCCCTACAAGATGAATTAAGCTCTATCAAGTCTTCAAGAAGACATGGAAAAAGAAGAATAAATTGAAGCCAAAATAATGTAGTATTCTGACGGAAGTACTGTTGCTACAGTATCTAATAGTGAAATCACCGTAGCAAAATATTGTCGGCAGAATAGTGATAATGTAGCAGTACTGTAATGTCAGCGAATAATACCACTATAACAGTACTGTATTGTCGGCAGTGTTATCTCTTATTTCATTGCAAATCAAGTCCAGATTTAAGGTCCGAATTCAAGGTGTAGAAATTGTAAGCTCTTCTTCTTCTAGGGGGAGCTCGAATAGCGAGTAAATTAAGTCATGGTATGAACCTTGGTTAGCAAGCTAATTTGTGAGTGTTATAATAGCCTAATCCTGCCTTATTCAGAAAAGATAAACTGTGTGTTTTCCCTCCCCATACAAAAAACACAAAAAGAGCAAAAAGAAAGATACAGGTAATAGTTGTCTTTGCAACTTCTAAGCAATCTCGTGCAATCCAATGCATATATCAGAGGATACGGAGGTAAGAAGTGGGATTGAATGATGCCATACCGCTTTTAAAACTCGTTTCTGGTGAGCTTTCACTGATTGGGAGGGGTTGCAACCAATGTATCTGATATCGAAAATATGGATCATAGGGTTTGCCGAGCCAGAGTTGATGTATGAACCATTAGGAGACCATGCCTGGTTTATCAAAGCCGATTGTGACTCACTACTTTCTTGTTTCCACTTAAATAAATGAATCTTTGTCTGCCTTAGCTTGATATCACACAACCAAAGCTGCTTCTAAGGAGCTCCTTTTTGCACCATGGGTTCATGACCAAGTTGAAGTTAGATGGATTAGTCAAGATGCTCATGCATTTGCTTTCAATTTGATGTTTGTAATTAACTCTTCCTACTAATATATCAAATCTAACAATTCTTTTGTCCATGCTTGAAGGTATCATCACCTGCTTCTATTGCATTCCAAAAACTCTCATAAAAACTGAAAAATGTAGCTGTTGATGTAATGCCTCTGCTTTCCATGAGTTTTGACTTTCTTTCTTTCTCCAAAGAATCACAACACGATCCCTCCCACCAGTTCTAAAGCATATATCAACCCAAGGCATGAAAGTGATAATATTTATAATTCCCTTGACATGAGGCTTTTCTTATATAAAGGTAACTCTTTTTTTTTTTTTCTGTGAGAAATTTGGATTTAGAATTGATATTTGCGAATCATCACCATCAATAGTACATGAAAAATATATGCTATTTCCATGTGGGTGCAAAGTTATATCCTCAGGCAATCTCATTTGCTTTGGAGAAACAGTCTATGGAACTAAATAATGATGCATTAGACCCTTGGTTATAAATTTTCCATAAGTTCATGTTATCATCCAATGCACTTGTCACGAACAGCTGATCACTGACTGGATTTAGCACAAGACTTATCAACTTTCTGTCGTGTTGACTAGAGATTCTAGCACAAGGTTGGATATGGACTATGCATGGTGACGAGCAGCTGTCTACCAGTGGAATTATGCTATTGTGGTCCTTTTGTTCAAATTTCCTTTTAGTCTCTTCATCTTGCAAGTTGAAGGTTTCTTGCTCACAAAATGGTCTAAGAGAAACATCACTTGTTAGTCTGACTACATTGCAATGTTGAATATGACATTGTGCTTCTGTTCTACTCCCAAGGCCAATTGACGCTTCCATACTAGCCTCTGCTCGCGCTAGAGGTTGTGAGATTTTGGGGTTCAATGCAATAATAAAAAGTTGAGGTCTAATTTTTTTTTGTATATTAGATTTTTCTTCATCAATATGGATAGGGTTTACACTCAACTTTAACATATTAAATGTCATTGCTCACAAGATTATTTGATCATGCTATGTTGTGCTAGGGTTGAAGACGAGCTAGCTGAGATTCTAAATCATGTCACTTCCTCTCATCTTCCTCCAACTGAGATTTGTGATCTGTTGTGCTCTTCTTGAGATGCTCTGTGGAATACGTAATGGATTCTTCCTACACATTGGAGAAAGCCAAGTAGCAGATACAAAGAAGAACATCAAAAGACCAACTAGAGCGATTATACAGCCAGGACACAACCATTAAAGAAGATTAAAGCTTTCTTTACATAAGAATTATACAAGACTCCTGGCTAGGACTTACTTTGCCTGGGAAATGAGAGATGAGCCCTTTATATAGGAGAGAGGTCAAGCAAAAACCATAGGCTAGAAACCATGGGTTGAAAGCCTAATAACAAAACTGTGGGCTATAAACCACGGGCTGAAATCGACAGTTTTACTATTACAGAGTCTTGTAAAAAGTTAAACTATCTACTGTTACAATATGAGGGGCAATTGTCAAACAAGATACTATGTTGTTTTACTGTGCGGTTTCACTATTTGATCCAGTAAAAGTGAACAGTACTGATGCAGGACAATTAACCACTTGCTCTAAAAGCTCGAACTGTTAGAGTATGGCGAATTAATCCCTTTATCTCATAGCCCAGGCCCCACATCGCATGGGGTTAGGACCTCGGCCGAACCCCCTTCGTGGGCCCCAAATCACATGGGCCGCCCACCCCGAGTGTGTCCCCGCATCCCACGGGCTACCCCACTCGAGCCCAGTGTGAAATGCGCATTAATCACCCCTGGTGAGGAGTCTCAAACACGAGACCTCCTCTGTGGGCCGCACCCACCCCGAGTGTGCCCCTGCATCCCACAAGCGACCCTACTCGAGCCCAGTGTGAAAATGCCCCTGCATTAATCACCCCCAGTGAGGAGTCTCGAACCCGAGACCTCCCGCTCTGATACCAATTTGATGCAGGACAATTAACCACTTGCTCTAAAAGCTCGAACTGTTAGAGTATGGCGAATTAATCCCTTTATCTCATAGCCCAAGCCCCACATCGCATGGGTTAGGACCTCGGCCGAACCCCCTTCGTGGGCCCCAAATCACATGGGCCGCCCACCCCGAGTGTGTCCCCGCATCCCACGGGCTACCCCACTCGAGCCCAGTGTGAAATGCGCATTAATCACCCCTGTTGAGGAGTCTCAAACACGAGACCTCCTCCGTGGGCCGCACCCACCCCGAGTGTGCCCCTGCATCCCACAAGCGACCCCACTCGAGCCCAGTGTGAAAATGCCCCTGCATTAAGTACTGCTTCAGAGAATATTCCTATGGAAACCATAAATTATCCTAGTTTGAGTTGATGGAATTGCCCTCTAAGTCACCAGGACTGCCGATTCCAACAAGAGGTGAATCAGGTGTATCATCACTTCAACAAAGTGTCTATTTCTTTCCAGGATTCCAATTAGACGGTTCATGAACTGTTCATTGAAGGGATGAGCTGGATGAGCAAATTGTAGAGCAAGGACATCTAGTGGAATATTTACATTGTTGATATGGTTCATGTTGGCCATCTGGAGAAGGAATACTGAGAGTTGTGCTTGATGATCCTGAAAATGTCTAGCGGGGCTAAAGGACTGCCTGGTTTCTATGTTGGAGTGTGCGGCAGCTGGAGTATAAGTTTCTTCTCCTTCAACAATAGAGATGAACTAGCGGGTAATATGGAAGGTGACCACAGCGCGAGCTAGTTGAACATTTGGATTTGTAAGGAGAGAGATCCATTCATGCAAAGGATGGAACCATTGAAGCCATCTGGCTGTATTAAGCTGTCCAAGGTGGTGCAGGCGTCCAAGCTGGACTTGGAAGAGATATGACGAAAACTTGGGAGTATTAAAAATGATGGTGATGGTGTATGATTGAAAGAGGTACTGGAGTACACAAATCACTTCTTTCGGGAGGTAAAAGAAATTCTTAAACTCAATAGGAGTGAGGTATGGGTAATCTGGATGGGGAATCTGCTCAACTACTGGTCCGTTTATAAAGAAATGAACTTCCAAAAATTGTTGGAAGTTGTGTGCACTTTGTCGTTGGGTAAAGAGAAGGTTGGCATTAGAATTGCGAATTTCCTCAGGTAACTGGGTCACTCTATTAATTGGATAGACTTCCAAAAGAGGAGTGCAGTTTGTCATGTTGATTGAATGTGGATTTCTGGAGAGGAAGACTACTAGCACATTTGATTCGCCCTTAATGTGCTTGACGGTGAAGGTCCATTGTGAGAACCATTCTGCCCATTAGAGGAGTTGAGGATGGGGTAACATTTTCTGTTTGAATTGCAACATCTTTGGGAAAGAGTGCATGTCCATTTCGATCTGGAAGTGGTGGCCAATAAGGTGGAACTGAAACTTAGCGATGGCTTTTTTTACGACAAGCATCTCTTTAAAAGTGGAATAATAATGTTGTTTTGCTTGGGAGAAGGCTCCACTTTTGTATCCACAAAGCTTCCGATGGCCATTTATGTCTTCAAAAAGGGTTGAACCTCACTAGAGATCACAAGCATCTGTTTGTAGGATTCGATTACCGGAAGGACTTGGGATCTGCAGGTGGGGTAGATGGGTAAGTTAAGCTTTGAAGGATCTAACTACTTATGTGTGCTTGTCCGTCCATGGAGGAGGGTGTTTCTTCAGCTGCCCAGAAAGAAGGTTGCAATGATGAGAAATGTGGGGAATGAAGTCTGATACATAATTGAGAAGGCCCATAAATTGCTCAACCTGTCTGTGATTTGTCAGCCTGTCTGGAAATTGATGCATGTGTTTGGCAATATGAGGTTGTGAGTGGTACTGTCCTTAAGAGAGTTTCATGCCCAGAAACTCAATGGCATCGGTACGGAGAATCATTTTCATGGGAGAAAGCATGATACTATGGTGTTGTACAAGTTGATAGAATTTGTGGAGCAACTGGATGTGAGCATCAATAGATTTGGAAAAGAGAAGGATGTCATTAATATAGATGAGAGCATTTTGAAATATCGCCTAAAAGATGCGAATTATGGCTTTCCGGAAGACACAGGGAGCAGTTTTTAAGCCGAAAGGGAGGACTGTCCACTGGTAATGTGCATCAGGAATTGTGAAAGCGATCTTGTACCTATCTTCTGGATGGATGCCAAGTTGCCAAAATACTGCTTAAGATTAAATTTTGAAAAAAAAAATATGAGCATAAGAAAGTTGATGAAACAAAGATGATCTATAAGGGATTAGAAATTTGTCGTCAGCAAGGAAAACATTGAGAGGCTGGTAGTTAATGAATAGTCTCAATTTTCCTTAGACTTGCTCTACTCGTTTGTTGTCATAAAACGCTTGACAGACCCACTGGGAAGTGGTTGGTTCAATTAATCCTTGGGTCAACAATTCAACAATTTCTGAATGAGCAAGTTGGAGATGCTCTGGTGACATTCCTGGATGAGCTACTTTGGTGGAATTTGCATCTTCATTCTTCTTGAATGGCAATCATATGAAGAACTCAAAATTATGCTAGAGAGGATGTGGTTGTTTGAATCCAGCGTGGGAATCTGAACATCAGTTTGCAATGAGTTTCTGTCTAATCTCTTCAAGGGAGGATTGGAGATGGGAGAGGTTGAGAATGGAGGACCAGGGTAAGGTAACTTGTTTATGGACCAGGCCTTGGGGAGTGCATCTCAGGTTGGCTATATGGTTCAGGAAGGAGATGGACAAGGGTAAGAGGGGCTGGTTGAAGGATTGGAAAGCCTTTGGGAAGGATGGTTAGAAGAGATTCGGAAACTTCAAAAGATTCATCTTCGCTGCTGGGAACAGAACCGGATTCTTGTTGGAGGGCCAAAACTGCATCAGGATGAAAGTCGTTAGTGACTGAGAAGATTGATTCAATATCAGAGAACTCCGTGTCTTTCGCCAAAGTGGTTGCTTTCTGTAAGAAGGCCATGTTGCATTTCTTTGAACGCTAAGGGCATGTCTTGGAAAAATGACCTTGTTTGCCACAAAGGAAAGATTTGTCCGTCGTATTTTGTCGGAACTGTTTTTTCCTGAAGAACTTCCATCGTTTCTTCTTAATGGGGTAAATACGGCGAGCTAGAGGTTTATTGAATTTCTTGAAATGATGCTTCTTTTTCATAGAGCAATCATAGTTGCAGTCATCTTTACATTTGATCGAAAGATCAGGTTGATCGCAAGCAGAACCGAGATGTTTCCCAAGACGATCCATATTTTTCATAAACTTATGCTGGTTGCATAGTTTCTCAATTGCTTGAATGCTAAATTGATGGATCGGGCCAAAGGATATTTGTTGAAGATTATGGCCATTCAAGTTAAGGAGCTTCAAAGTTTCATCTCCTAATGGTTTCAGGAGAGAATTCAGATGTCTGCTTGAGTTTTGCATCATCAATGCCATTTAAGATATAAAATCCTTGACATGGCATTATAGTGTTTTTCCGGATCATTTGCTAAAGGAACATAGCTTGGCTTGGAGGAACTCTGTTCGAGCTGTTTCTCTGTAGGTGTCCATGGATCCTAAGAATTTACCGAAAAGAAGGCCAATGAAAGCATCAACGGATTGCATTTGAAGGTCTTGTAGTTGTCGGTATTCTCCACGACTGTTCCACCAGTCTCTGAAGCGTCTGATAAGACGATTAACAAACTTTTGAATAGTGTGAGCAACTATTGCATCTGGAGTATGTAGCTCAGCAGTGCACCGGGAATACATCTCAAAAATACGATGTTGCCATTGAGATGGAGGGATGTCGTCAATATTAAAGAGGTGTTTGTCAATTGTTTCTGCATAATATACTTTGGTGGGAGTCTGGTGTGGAGGGGGATCTTCAGTTGCTGAGCTCTCATCATTAGATGCCAATGTCCAATTGGTTGAGGTTTGGGTTCTTGTTGCATGAAGAAATCAGCTGGTTTGTTGGCCGAGTGCAATGTAACTAGGGATTTGGTGGAAGTATCCAAGATGTCCTCTGAGGTAGAAGTGTCTGAGATTAAGAGGGCTTTTGAAGGTTGAAGGGTAAGGCTTTGGACAAAAGAAGGGATTGGGTTAAGGTCCCGATCAGCTGTAGGAAGGATGGATAGATCGGGATAGGAAGAAGCATTGGGTTCTTCAATAAGAAATGTCGGAGGTGGAGACTTTAGGGTAGGTAGTTTAGGTCATTTTGAATGGCTTTTAGGACAGATGGTCTTTGAGGTGGAGGGTAGCGAGGCTTCTTGCTACTGAAGGTATGTGTGGAAGGCTGCAGGAATTAGGTCTTTAAAAGGGTTGGAGGTTGTGGGTGGGGTTTTGAGTGGTTGAGGTTGGTAATTTAGGGCATATGATAAGGTTGTGGCTGTTAGAGGAGGGAAAGCCTGGAGATAGGCTGGTTGTTGTTGTGTTGCGGTGGCCATCATTGGCGTAAGTTGATTTTGGAGTGATTTCCTCTATGCTTCCTTTTGTGCCAGCAACGTGCTTGCAAGGTTCCAATCCATGACAGTGGTGGCAATTTGGATGTGCTCATTATGGAGCTGTCCAAGATTGGCCTGAAGCATAGTGATGAGTATGGTATAGTTTTGAGCTTCTTGGTTCGGTAGATGCTTCTAATTAGCTAGGTGTTGTTAGAGACCTTGATTATGCTTGAGACTGTTTTCTGCTTGCCAGTTTAAAGCTGTTTCAGCTGCTGAAATCTGTTTACCAGCTAGAGTTTTAATTTTCCAAGTATGTGCTTCTCTTGCTTGTTTGTATTTAAAGTCTTTAGGGGGAGGAAACGAGATGGATGGAGAAGATGTTGAGTTTTTCATACAGACTTCAAGTATTTGGGGAGTATATGGAATGGTAGGAGGTGTAGAACAAGAAGTTGTGGGAGTGAGAAAAGAAAGGGCTTTTTGATAATATGGGGCCAAGGTAGGTTTTGGTGGTGGAGAATTTGATGGGGAGAGTGATTTGCACGAGGAAGACTGGGAGGTTGAAGATGACTTGGTTTTGGGATATAACACAGAGAATTCAAATTTTCCAGATGATTCGCCTAGGAGACCAACTTCAGGATCCCCTTCTTCATATCTCTGTTTGAACTGTTGCTAGAAAGAGGTCTTTGCTTTTGAGATCTAAGCGAGTCATGAAATTGATCTTCCCAACATTCATCACAATCACATAAATCCCATGAGATGTGTTTCCCTTGGCGTTGGAGAAGGTTTGTGTAATATATGCTTGCTGGTATTGGACCAAGCGCTTTGACTTGATTCTGCTTTGGCAATGCAGTGGGGAAAACTTGTTCTTCAATTGTTTGGGATGGAAATCGTGCTTCAGGAGTTCCATCTTGTCTGCATACGAAAGTTGGTTCAGTATTGTGCAACACATGAGTTGAGGATTGGTGTTGCTCGTAGGCAGAAATCCATTTTGATGGAAGGATGGACTTGAGTTGTTCATTGGTGAGCTACTTCGGCACAAATGTGCAATGAGGAATTCCTATGTCTTTGACCTTGTGGAGCAAGGCATCTTGGGACTGGCAAGTTGATGGCATGGTTTTGAAGTTGAAAAGCCATCTGGTAATGAAGCGTAGCTGCTACTGCTCTTCCTTGCATGTCTGCTCCAATAATTTGGACTTGAGCCTTGAGGGCTTCAAAAAGGTGGGGATCATGTAAAGAAATGTAATAATTCAGAAAGACTGTAAAAAAGATGGTTCCTGCATTGAGCATGATCTGAAGGGTTCCGATGATAGCCTGATTATACTTGAGGAACGGGTGTCCAAGAGGGTCAGATTGTTTGCTACTTCCATGCCATGGCGTCCATGAATGGTAATTCTTATGGCTCCAAGATGGTGGTGAGTGTAGCTGTCTGCAAGCCATTGGGAATGAAGATGTGCAGGAAGATCTAAGGAAATGAAGGATTCCTTAGGGCCAGCAAGGATTAAATGTTGATCAAATTTAAAGGCCATCACCTATTCTTTGGGAAAAGTAGTAGGCTTATGGGAGGTGAGTTTTTTATTGTTTTCTTGGCCAAAGAATCTTTGGAGTTTGCATAAACATGGTAGGGATTTACTACTGGGTATTCTGTAACAGGAATTTTAGACTTGGAGACTGATATTCTATTTCATATGGGTATTCTAGGCTAGAAGAGGAAGTCATGTGAAAAGAAGAAGTAGAAGGTCAGGCTGGTGGAGGAATAGCAAGAGAGGAAGAAGCCATATATGTTGCGAGTAAGATCGGGTTCCAATGACTAATTAGAGGAACATATGCTAAAGAGATACTAATTTTAAAAGTTGTATTGTGGCTTGGCTCATGGGAGGAAGACAACCATACACTGGAAGGCCAAACCAGCAGGGCAACCTTATCACTCCATAGTTGGAAGTCGGATGAATTGATTCAAGAACAAGGCTGTAACCTTGGACAATAAACGGTCTCATGCCAAGAGTCCAACACACACTCAGCCGGATTACTTGATCAACTGGTCTAACTGTAAACCATGTTTTCATCCTGTTTTGTCAAACCCATTTTTTTTTTCTGATATAAAAGATCCTATGAAGGGCAACTGTACAACATATTAATTAGGACGCCTGTACAAGACTTACTGGTCGTAGGTATAAGGTAAACTATGAGCCAAAAGAACAATACAAAAGTAAAATCAGTATCTTTTAGCAATAATAACCCTAGTTAGCCATTGACAGAGATTCTTACTCAGAGATGCAGAAGAGGAACTTGGCTCTGATACCAATTAGGCAAAGGAAGAGAATGAAGAACATCAAAATACCAACTAGAGTGATTATACAGCCAGGACACAACCATTAAAGAAGATTCAAACTTTCATTATATAAGGATCATACAAAACTCTCGACTTTCTCCGATGTGTAGGAAGAATCTATTATGTCTTGCATAGAGCATCTCAAGAAGAGCACAACAGATTACAAATCTTAGTTGGAGGAAGATGAGAGGATGTTGCATGATTTAGAATCTCAGCTAGCTTGTCTTCAACCCTAGCACAACATCTCAAGATCAAGTAAACTTGTGAGTAGTGAGACTTAATATGTTAAAGTTGGGTGTAAATCCGTTAACCCTATCCATAGTGATGAAGGAAAATCTAATACATGGATAGAATGTAGACCTCAACTTTTATTCCTCTATTGAACCCTCATGATTTCACAACCTCTAATGTGGGCATAGACTAGTATGGAAGCGTCAATAGTCAATTTGCTTTGAGAGTACACTAAAAGCATCATGTCCTATTCAACATTGCAATGTAGCCAAACTAACAAGTGATGTTTCTCTTAGATCTTTTCATGAGCAGGAAACCTTCAACTTGCAAGATGAAGGGACTAAAAGGAAATTTGAATAACAGGACTATAATAACATAATTCCATTGGTAGGTAGCCGCTTGTCACCATGCACAGTACATATCCTACCTTGTGTTAAAATTTCTAGTCAGCACAACAGAAAGTTGAGAAGTCTTGTGCTAAATCCAATCAATGATCAGCTATTTGTGACAAGCGCATTGGATGACATCGTGAACTTATGGAAAATTTAGGGTCTAACGCATCATTATTTAGTTCTATGGACTGTGTTTCTCCAAAGCAAATGAGATGACCTGAGGATATAACTTGACACCCACATGGAGATAACATATATTCAACATATACTGCTGATTGTGGTGATTTGCAGATATCAATTCTGAATCTAAATTCTTCACAAAAATAGAGAGTTACCTTTATAGAAGAAAAGCCTCATGTTAAGGGGATTATAAATAGTATCACTTTCAATCCTTATGTTGATATATGTTTTACAACTGGTGGGACTGACCATGTTGTGGTTCTTTGGCGAAAGAAAGATGGTCAAGACTCATGGAAAGTGGAGGCATTACAATGGCAACTACATTCTTCAGCTGTTATGAGAGTTGATGGAATGTAATAGAAGCAGGTGGTGATATTTCCAGGCGTAGACAAAAGAATTGTTAGATTTGATATATTGGTAGGAAGAGTTAATTACAAAAATCAAATTGAAAGCAAATGCATGAGTATCTTGCCTGATCCATTTGAATTCAACTTGGTCATAGACCCATGGTGCAAACAAGAGCTCCTCAGAAGCAACTTCGGTTGTTTGATATCAAGCCAAGGCAAATAGAGATTCATATGTTTAGGTGGAAAGAAGAAAGTAGTGAGTCACAATTGACTTTGATAAACCAGGCATGGTCTCCTAATGGCCTGTACATCAGCTCTGGCTCGATAGACCCTGTGATCCGTATTTTTGATATTGGACACATTGGTTGCAACCCCTCCAAATTGGTGAAAGCTCACCAGAAACGAGTTTTAAAAGCGGTATGACACCATTCAATCCCACTTCTTACCTCCGTATCTTCTGATTTATGCATTGGATTACATAAGATTGCTTAGAGGTTGCAAATATAACTATTACCTATATCTTTCTTTTTGCCCATTTTATGTTTTTTGTATGGCGAGGGAAAATGCATAGTTTATTTTTTCTGAATAGGGTAGGATCAGACTGTTGTAACACTCGCAAATTAGCATGCTAACCAAGTTTCATACCGGGACTTAATTTACTCGTTATTCGAGCTCCCCTGGAAGAAGAATAGCTTACAATTTATATACATTGATTTTGGACCTAAAATCCAGACTTGATTTGTATTGAAATAAGAGATAACCTCGCCGACACTGCAATACTGTTACAGTGGTACTATTTTGCCGACATTACAGTACTACTATAGTAGCACTATTCTGCCGACACTATTCAGCTACGGCCATTTCCCTATTAGGTACTGTAGCAACAGTACTTCCATCAGACTGCTACATTATTTTGGCTTCAATTTATTCTTCTTTTGCTATGTCTTCTTGAAGACTTGATGGGGCTTGATTCGTCTTGTACGGGCTTTAATTCTGACTGGAGCACTTTGTATCTTAGATTGATTGAGACGGTGTGCAACGACTGGATGACGGCTTGATTAATGGCTTTGCTGGGATGCTTGACTTGATTAAAACATATCTAAATCGTAAGGGGCTTCTATCGTTTCTTTGTCAGAATGGTTCTGAGCAAAACCTGCTTGGAAGCATAGGGGCTTCTTCTCGAAGCTTACAAATTTCTTTAAGAAGGTTTTGTTGAATTTGTGTATTGAAGTCAAGAAGGGATGCGTTTTTAAAGGATTTTGTGGGACCAAAAGGATTGACGGGAATGAGGGGAGACAGAGGAGGGGTTTGTTTGTCCAGTTCCTATTGCTTTCCCTAAAATGATTACCCAAGGTCACTTCTGATATCTTTTATTGCTCAGTCATCCTCATTGAGAAGTGAGTCTGCAATTTCTCCTGCAATTTCTCCTGCAATTTCTTTCTCCAACTACGTTAGCCTTCTTTGGTTCCTTATTCTCTCTAGATTTTTTATCCAAGCCTTTTGGACCATGGTGCTGACCAGAATGGCTGAGGTTCCTTCATGAACAGACTTATCAATGACAGCAAAGATGAAGACAACCTGAGACTGCCCTCCAGACTTTCACTCTTAGGAGTTGGTGATGTTTCCTCATTCTGCTACAGATTTCTCCTTGCCCATTGTCTGCTCTTTGTTTCACTAGTTGATGGCTTCAATCTCCTGTGATCTGGGTACCCTGTTGCCTTATCTGATATTATTGCCTTGCATCCCCGAACCGAAAAACCACTTCACACATACTCTCATTTTCTCGTGAGAAATTCAAATATTTACCTCTTTTCTTTAATAGAATTGATATTTCTTCTATGTCCAGCTGTCCCTTCCTGAGATATTTAACTCATGCTTCCTTTGGTTGACAAGTATCCTGCATCGACGCTTCTATAGGAAGGACATGTGTCCATCTACCCAGCTTCCTTCTTCCTATGATGTTTTCTTCTTCAGGACCTTTCATTACAGCCTCTAGATATGAAAGAAATCTCAGTGGCACGATGAGACGTGGCAATCATCATGGCAATGGGCAACTAATAGTGGAGTTCTCTCTGCCACATTATCCCTTTCCTCTGTCTGTCCCTCACCAGGGAGATTGGCTACCCTCTGGTGATCTCGATGATTTCTCGCTCCATTTCTGTATCTTTTCCCCCATTCTTTTGAAGAGACTGTAACTTGTCTAGAACTGTCACCCTCTCTAATCTCACAGCATTCGCCCTGGCCTCCACCTTGACTAGGATCACCATCTCAACTTCTAATGCACTGTCAAATGACACCTGTATACTCTTCCACTCTCCTTGTCTTCAATGAATTGTTGGTCGACCTCCATGATAATACCAATGCACGAGCCTATGGTTAAAAACGTCTCCACATCCTATGCATGCAAAGGTACACCCCAAATCTGGAACCAGGCAGTTCTTCCTGGAGCCCATGTTCCCATTCCATCTGAATAGGCTTGTTACCTGCCTTTCTGGATTCTCCCATCCCTCCGTTAATATCCTGGTTACTTCACTCCCTGAAGGCAACGTTAACAACACTGAGCACCAGTCCAGTTTTTTCACATCCACTGGGATGACAGTCTTCCACTTCTTGGACACCCATTTCTTATATCATCAAGCTATGTTCTTTTGAAATCTACCTTCCCCACCGAACATGCCTTCAACAGGTATCTTTTTACAGAGGCCAAAGAGCCCCTCATTATAACTTTAGTTTGTCCTTCAACCCTCTCTTTCCATGCCCCCCTGATTTATCCCTACATCGTCGCCACAGACTTCTTTATAAGATTTCTTAGTGTATGTCGGTATATTCTTCAGTTCCCACCATGATTTTTTGGCTTGCAAGTCAGTACTCCTTGCCTCGATTCCACCTCAGGTCAATTCACCTCCCTGTGGTTCAGCACCTTTTTTCCCCCTCCAAACCATCCATCTCTAGCTACGTGTACTGTAAGTTTCCACCCCCCCTACGTTCCTTCCAGCCAGGACTTCTATTGCCTTCTGAGCTTCATCCAGACACAGAAACTGGATAAACACAAAGCCGCAGAGTCTCCCAGTTTCAAGGATTTTTGGGGATGCAGTTTCCACAAATTTGCCATAGACTTGAAATAGAAGGGAGACATAATTAGCTGTCCATTTGGGGTCAAATTCTGCTACAAAAACTGAGAATGGGCCCTCCGACATCAATGTCTAAGCTTGCCGCTGCTTCCAAACCTACTCAAATCAGAGGACTGTACGCGTGAATGGGCATCCGGTGCATCCCTTAGATTCTTCGTTCAACCCAGAGGAAGGGGAACTCTAACACAAGCAGGCTGTTTGGAATCAGCCTGTTACCTCTACACCGATGAATGGGGAGGCATCTGGCAGATCCCCTCGATCCACAGTGGAGATTGATTGGCCTCAATGAAGGTGAAGAGAAGTACAAGAGACCCAAATCTATGGTGCGGTAGATAGCACTTTCCAATTTCTTATAAACACCAGATATGATGGATACCCATTTTATGTTCCCATTGCTTTTTTCTTTTCTTTTTTTGTTAGCTTGTTAGTACACCCCACTGTCAGTTCACACTTCAATGTTAGCCACCCCCACTAGGGAATCAATACCAAGACCTCAGTGTTGAAACGAGGTATCCTTCACTCAGTCTACCACTTGAGCTATGGATCAGGGTGTTTATGTTCCCATTGCTTATTTTTTCAAGTGCTTGGTGAAACTCGAGTAGCTGATTTAGGCTGCATTTGGATTCATTAGTGAATTGAAATGAAATAATTACTGTTGTTAGAGAACACAACCCTGTCTGTACATGGAGAGCACCATACTGATGGTGTACACAGTTGTGCGTGTACATGCAGAGCACAATAATTGATGATGTATGTCTTTTATTTATTTTCTTATTTGTTTTATCTTAAATAATAGTTATGGCTTGCAACCAGAACTTTTATCTCTGGTAATCAGTAGATTATAAATAATGATCTTGGGTGGAGAGATGATTAACAAGTTCTCTCCGCTCTTTCTCGTTTTCCTTCCTCTGCATGGTATCAGAGCAGGGTTTCTGATCCTTCTTCATTTATCATCCTCATTTTCCTCTTTCCCCCTTTCTCATTACCTGTTTTTTTTTTTTTTTTTTTCTCATTTTTCTCTGGTTGTGTGGGTCCACCATCACTTCTCACGTATCCACCAGCCATATGATGGTGAAAGAGGACTAATTCATCTCCCATCACCATCATAGAGGACCATTTCATCTTCATTTGGGAATAGATGAGCATGTCTATGGAAATACTAGATTATAGCTATATTCCTTGATATTCATGTTAAAGTGCTACGTTCCAAATTGCAATTGGTTTCAACTAGAAACCTGAAAATAAATAAATAATGCAACTGCAACTGCTATTTGAGAGCTACTTCCTTGTTATGAATACTAGGAAACATTGTTACGAGTTGGTCATTTCCTTTTCATTGAAACTTAAATGTTCACATTGCAATTTGGTTGTGCATCTGAGCACCTTTGATATTCCTCTTTTGGGATGCAAGCTGATCTATATCTGTTCTCATATGAAACCAGTTCTCATGTTACTTGAACTGTATAAACACAAATTTGCAATGTAACTCATTAATGTCTATTCACACTGCAAGAAAAATCAATGTTACATCTTGACTGTGAGAAATTGTCAGCTGGTAACCACTGAATGCAGTCAATACATCATTCCATACAAGATTTCTGTTGCATGGATCGTCTTTTCCACTGGGAGGAATTTTTGGCTTCCATTTCCGTAGCTTGACTTCTAAATAATAATCTCACATTGGATTGGATTTTGAATCACCTTATTCACAACTTGTGTTATTTTAGTTTGGGCCTGAATGTGATGCAAATATATCAAAAAGCAATTCCAGAAAACCTATTTCGAATATGTGATTGATTGCCCCCATCTTTCGATGGTGGAAAGCATGCACACCAACTCTTGGTGCGCAAAATCTTTATGCTTTTAGTTTTATCGACTGTCTAATGTAAAAGCCAATTGCTTGACATTATCTTCTTCTTTTTCTCTTTTCTTTCCTTTTTCTTTTTTCTTTTCCCTTTTTTTTTTTTTTGGTCAGATTATAACTACCTTCAGTGTGGTGGACCATATGAAAGAGCAGTTTTATGCTCAACATGGAAACAATTCAAGGTGCTATCATCTATCAGTCCTCTCATAAAATCTTCTCCATGTCTGGTCTTTCTTTTCTGATGAAATCCATGTGCTTATTGTTCGACAGATAACGCTTTGACTGGAAATTTCAAGTTGTTGTCCTTGTTAATGCAGGCAAGAAGATCCCAAGGTCAAAGAACTGTTCGATGATATCGAGAAAATAAAGGTTGAGTTTGAATCAGTGGAAAGACCAACACTAGCAATCGAGACTCCAACCCCAATGGTAGAGACGCCATCTGGGGAGAGGCTACAAAAGAATCCATCTCCTGCTACACTGACTACCAAGACAGCACCATCGGAAAAGAAAAGTTCTCCAAATTCAGCGCCATCTCAAATGGAAGTGTCTCTAGAGTCAGTGCCATCAGAAAAGCAAAAGTCTCCACCGAAGTCTGGGCCAGCTGCAGGAGACCATTCCTTAGACCCCGAAATGGAATTGGCAAAGCTGGAGTCCGAATTTGGGCAGGTGAGCAAAGATTATTCGGCAGAGGAGATTGGAGGGTGGGAGTTCGATGAGCTCGAAGAGGAACTGAAAACCAGCAGTTCTGCAGGTGTCAAATAGAACAAATTTGCCCGTTTGAGGCAAGAAGTCTCCCATCTTCTAATAACGGCTAGAAAACATTTGTACACTGCAAATTTAAAGTGCATGTAACTGTCAACCATTGACGGGAACTCTATTAAACCGAACTGTGGTTAATGGAAAGTTTCCTCTTGAAGAAATCAATTGGGTGTAAATCTCTTGAACCTGCAATGTAATTATAAGGATGATTTTGGACACGATATTCCATTTTGTTCTTCTGCATTTTTCTTTCATTAACTGTGGTTAATGGAGAGTTCTCATGTTTATGCTAATGTATTTCGAGTTAGAATTTTTTAGTAACACTCGGTTTTCTCACAGCGAGAGTGAAATCATCAGCAGAAATGCCACACAGGCAACATGTAAGTAGAGCCTGAAGGTGAGGCATATGCTCTAGGCTTGGAACCAGGTGTGCCAGCATCCTGATCATTAGAATCATGTGGTAATGTCTGCTATGGACCCAGCTTGTTCTTTCGAGTTGTAGGATGTCTGGGGTCCAACAGATAGCTGCATTAATGGGTACTTTTTATATATATATTTTTCTTTTAATTTAGTTATAGTGCTCCTAGCTGGTTTGGGACCCTTAGTCCAGAACCAATTTCATACTACCATGCAAAAATTGCACGGCTTGGGTGATCCAATCCACCCTTGATTTGGCCTTATTTTCTTCAGTCATCCCTTTTCTTAGCCATGGATGGGATTGTTACAATTTGCCTAACAAAAATGATTCAATCCGCAATGGGCACTAACAAATAGATGGAACAATTTGTTGATTGGACCTATTTTTGTGTAAACAATCTTGCCCGACCATATTGAAGACTATTGATCAAATGGTTTATATTTGTATCGGTGTAATGTTTGCATGGTAGCCCATAAAATGTGTGCTGGACATAACCAGTAATCTAGATCAATGAATTGGATTACATTTAAGTGTCCCAATGCAACTAGGAGCACTATAACTCGTGCTCGGAGGGCACTGGACCATCAAAAGAGATCATTATTCCTTTCCTTTTCCTTTTGATGGACAAGTTGCCTTGTATATTTCATGGGCAAGTTGTGATTGAATGCATCTGACCTCAGTGTTGAAATAGTCATGTCCAATGCCTATGGTTCCACCACCTTCATGGTTTATGCATATATGTATCAGACTTCTCTTAGACAACTCATGTACACCGTATTACAGTGCACATCACATATACTATATTCAGGGAGGCCATCACCCAAAGCGAAAACTGACAAACACTCGCACCTTTTCATCCTTGGAAAATCAAAGAAAGGAGGGAGGGCACAAACACGTGAAAATATCAAAGGTGGGACACAGGGACTCGTGGCCCTTCTATTTTCTTTCTTTCTTTCACATGGAGGCAACAAACATGCTATCTAGAGGTGCAGATAATTCTACAGAAGGCCGCAGAGAGTAGGCTTCTGGATTTCTGCTGTTATCTATAAAGAGGGGTTGTGTAGAAAAATCTGGTGAGGTTTTAGAGTGTTTTTTGCCATAGGACAATCACGTAATTTTTCCTAGCCATTCATGTAAAGTAACTAGAGGTTCCTAACCTTGTATTAAGATGGCTCTCATTTATACCATGCCGAGTAAAATAATAAGCTGGGAGGGGAAATCCTTATAGGCTATGGCACCAAAGACCCTCACCATGTTGAAAGAATAAGTTGAAGAATGATGAGTGATAGGGCTAAAGAAAAAGGGCGTGGCCAATTGGAGCACAGTCATCCGTGGAGCATCTAAGATGCAAATAACGAAACCTAGGACCTTCGATGAATCGGATGATTTCGTATGGTAGTTGGAGCAATATTTCACGGCCATCTCACTGGAGGACGAGAGGGCCAAGGTGGCTAACATGGAGTGTGTGTACTGACATGGGTGTGTACTAACAAGCTAACCCAAAAAGAAAAAGAAAAAAAGAGGATCCTTACTCTTTCTCGGGTGGTAGACTCTCAGGAGTTTAAACATTCCGGTCAAGGGTTCAAGTATCCATAGGTGGTGAAATCCCAGTATCCATAGGTGGTGAAATCCCACTATGGCCTGAGTGTGTGGGGTTGTGTGCGTGTGAAATTTTTTATTTTTTATTTTTTTTTTTATTTTTATTATTTTTTTTAAATGTACCTCTTTGACACAGCTACTCTATGGTGGTGGGGGCGTTACATGGATATGGAGCAAGAAGCATGCATCAAAGACACTTGAAGACTTCAAGAGGAAGGTCAAGAAGTGATTCTATCTCGAGAACATACAATGCTTGGCATGGTTTGAAGCAGTTGAAGCATATGGATCCCATTTGTGAGTATGCCAAAGGGTGATTGACATTTATGTTATAGATTACTAATGTTTCTAAAGTGGAACTGCTTTTCAACTTCATGGATGAACTATAACATCAGGCCCAACAACAGGACAGGAAGACCTCACGATGGCCATGGTAATAGCAGAATCATTGATCAAATTCGTGGAGGGGGACTCTTCCAGGCCAAAACCTCCTAAAGATGGATATGGCATAGGTGGGGGAGAATGGGAGGACTTCACTAACATGAGGGATCTAACAAGCCATTAGGAGGAAAGATGGAAAGGATAAGAGGGGCAAGAACTATAGTCCAACGTTTTCAAGCCAAATGAGGTTAATTGCTTCATTTGAGATGAGCCTGGTTTAGCAATTGAGTGCCCAAAGAAGAAGGTACTCAACGAACAGTGATTTAAATAGCTTGGCTATATAGCACATAGCTTATGCTACACAGCGTAGCTTAGCGAAATGTTATGTAGCTCATGAAAATAACTTAAGTTATATATAGTGCTACACTATAAGCTACATACACCCTACTTGGCTCACATCAAAAGTTATTTTTCAAAAAAAATAAAATTAACATCCATTAATGTTTTCAATGATTTCTAATCATTTTCTATTTTCAATAAAAATGTAGTAAAATAATACAAACAACAGTGTTAAATTGCTTTCCTTTCTCTTTTTTATCTTTATACATAATCTTTGTCCTATTTTTCCTATAGGTTGTACAAAATATTATTTTTAATTAGTAATTTCATAATATTTCGTGCAACAAAGTGTAGCCTTAATTAAAGATGTAGAAGTAGCATATAGCTTATACTACATTGCTATGTAGCTCAGGCCTCGCACTTCAAGGGATGAATGCTATGCTACATGCTATTCATTACTTAAAACATTGAATATGAAAGATCTCAATAAAGAATTGCAGATTAGGCAACTCCTCAACACCATAGAGGGAAGCCCAATAGTTAGAGGAGTTGGACTGATCATCAAGCAAAGGGTTGCCCACAAAGAAGGATCTAAACTAAGTTCAAGCCAACAAGGCGATAGGTTGAGGATTAAGGCTCCTGAATGTAATGTGAAAAATAAATGCTATAAGAGGCCAATCCACTTAAATGGGGATTAGTGCAAGTGGGCATCTACGTCAACAGAATGCCCACAAGAGCTATCTCACAACTTCATCTCATGAGAGGAGGTGAAATGGTTGGGTGGAAATATGGTTAAAGACTCAGGTAGAATCAAAGTAGTCAAACTCAGATTGCTAGACTTATGAATTGATGGGTGGATCATCAAAACAAGCTTTTGTTCAACGACTTCAATGTCATCTTTGGCATGGACCTACCGAGTGAGGCAAGTGCAATCCAAATACCCTAGGGACTAGGGTGTGTTTGGCTAATGGGATTGACTCACCAAGGCAGGGCTACGGAATTGGTCAGTTCAAATGAACAAGTCCATTGAGCTAGCCTCCTTGAGCCAACCCCGTAGTAGGTGGGGAAGATTTTCACAGACTAGATATCTCAAGGAGGCTAGCTCAAAGGACTTGTTCGTTATTATTATTATTATTTTAATGCTATTTTTCAACAAGGTAGCAATGCGTCAATGCTAGTGGAGAATTTAAGGGTCCGTTGGGATGGTCGGTAGAAATTGAATTGCATTGATTCAATTAAACAGGGGAAATGGCTAAATTGTAGTATCGAACAATTTTAATTTATTAGGATTCCCAATTACAATTCCATGTGCTTCAATGTGGACTAGAAAGGCATTGCTGGTTGGAGGCTAATTCCAGTACCGTGGATCATTTCCACTTCAGGGCATGTTTGGATTGTGGAAAAAGAAGCAAAAAAGTGCAATGATTATCCAATGAATTCCATAGTACTACTCAACCATGGATTCCATTTTCGGAGATCTTGTTCAGATAGCAAGTGTACATCTCATTTTGAGCCCATTTGGATACCACCAAATAAGTTACTTTCTCTAGTTACAGCAGTAGATAACTTTGAGATAATTTGGGTTAGAAAATTTCACCTAAGTGTTTTAGAGCTGACCGGTGGATCAACCTAATTCTCGTGCTAGGCCATCAATATAGCGGTGCCTTCCTACTGGATGGATTGGATCTGGACCCTATGCACCATGATGGCAAACTTGTAGCCTGTGCATGAGCAGTATTGCACTCCAGTGTGTGGGCTTAGCAAATCTAATCTCCAGGGAAGCTGCACGGTATGACTTTCCTATACCCCCACCTGCAGCACTGTTAGGCCCACCACGATGACCATGACACATCGACTTCATCATCCATTTCACCATACTATGTAGGGTATTACAAAAAATGAGGTAGAAGGCAGGCTTAAATGGGCCACACCACAGGAAACAGTGGGGTGATTCAACGTTCATCATTGAAACTTTAGGTAGGGAAATTATTATTATTATTATTATTATTATTATGCATGTTTGCCAAACATGCAATTTTTCACACAAGCAATTCTCAGGAAACAATTTCAAGGAAATCATTCCTAAGGAATAATTTCTATAGTTGCTTCTAACAGGGCCTTACATAACAGAAGAATTCTTCACTTCAATTTTCTCCCATATGATTGACTGTTCTAAGTATTTTGGCAACAAGAGCAGCGGTCACCGGCTCTTTCAGAAAAAGGACTAAACTTAGGGAAGCATTCAGGTCATGAAAGCAAGCTCCCTTCTTTCTTTACATGAGCTTTGCTAGAATCCTCTTTGCAGCACAAAATGAGCAAGGCACATGCGCAAGATCATTCCTCGGGATGCCTGCATGCACAATAAGAATCAACTGTTAAAATGAATGGACTAACCAGCCACAGTCCCCGCTCAATATGCATGTGCCCACCTGAAAGGTTATTCTCCTCCATATTGGATATACCATAGATTACAAATAGTACCTACAAAGGTAAAGTATGAAGAGACGACTTTTTTCCTGCATCCGTAGAGGTGTGTGCGTGGATATGAGATAGATTACAAATAGTACCTACAAAGGTAAAAGTATGATGAGATGACTTTTTCCCCACATCCGTACAGGTGCGTGCATGGAGAGAGAGAGAGAGAGAGAGAGAGAGAGAGAGAGAGAGAGAAGGTATGGTCCACCCAGTGGATAACTTCGCATATATTAAGTGCATGTGTCATCCAATCCTTCCAGTAGGTTGGCCCAACCATGAGGATCACCTCATGCAAAAATCAGCTCTATATGCTCATCATATGGGATACACCATGAAAAAACAATTTCTACCATTGATTAATAGCAAAAACCAAGAGTGGTCCACACATATATTAAGTGCATGTGTCATCCAATCCTTCCAGTAGGTTGGCCCAACCATGAGGATCACCTCATGCAAAAATCAACCCTATATACTCATCATATGGGATACACCATGAAAAAATAATTTCTACCATTGATTAATAGCAAAAACCAAGAGTGGTCCACACATTGAGTGGAAAAATCAAACCTGTATACTCATCAGATGGGATACACCGTCAAAAACAATTTCTACCATTGATAAATAGAAAAAAAAATAAATCAAGTGTGGTCCCCTCGATGAGTGGATATCTCGCTTATTTTTGCACAAGGTGATCCTCCCTGATAGGGCCAACCACCTGGACGAGTTGGATGTGGCACACACATGAAAGATTGGAAGTTATCGACCGGGTGGACCTATCATATGGCTAAAATGATCTGCAGGAGATTTTTGCAGCATGGACCATTAATGATGGGTACCACCAGATTAGCAACTGAAAGGTGGGCCTCACCTCCACGAATTGCTGGTGATCCAAAGTATAAAATGCCGTTTTCCTTGGCCCACACACTACAGAACTATTCTTATTTAAGTGTAAAGGTATCCATCAAATCCATTAAAAATCAGCCAAGATTGTAACCCAACATGCTACAAGACCAATGACTCTAAAGAGAACTCTATGAAATAACATTGCTGCAACGCAAGATTCTTATGAAAATACATAGGCTGAAAGTACAATTATAGATCCTTGCTAAAATGCAGCTGGATTAGCAATTATCTTGCAAAATGGAATGCTGTATTGGTCAAATTTGTGTTTTTGCTCGAAAGATTAATGCAGATAAGAAAACCAATGGTGTTAAACAGTTTAAAAGTGCTTTGAGTGGGCCATTCATCTAACCTATAATTCTCCTTTCTTTCAGGTCTGGTTGTTGTTTAACACCACAGCTTTTAGCTCGGGCATTTGGCTCTCTAAGAACTCTCTTTTACTCAGTGCTCTATCCGATGTGCAGTCTTCCTCCTGCAGAGATACACCATTGGGAAGCCCATATCAATAAGTACGTAAAAGCAACAAACCCCAGATGCCTATAAAAAAATGTAAGTACTATATTTTGCTTGTCCAAACAAATGCTGTGTTTGGCTCGGCCCAAAACAATGAGACACTTTTTGGTGATGCCCGCTATTCTGCATGGATTACGCCACAAAACTCTTGAATCGGACAATCTTAACTGTCCAATTGGTGGCCATAAATATATCCAAAATAACCGATGAAACTTAAGAATGGGGCAATAAAAAATAACAATTTAGTCTCACACAAATATTCAGCAGCACCCACTCTTGACTGACAAATACACCCCTCCTTCCCGCCATTGGCTGTACGATGGTACAAACAAAATTGTCAAGAGGAGTGTATTTATCAATCGGAGGGGCTGTAAAGAGTGGTACTCTCCATAGATATGTATGTGTATTCGTGAACACCTACATACGTATATGTACCTATAGTATGCTAACTCACATCTTCAGTTGCAGCTGATAGAAGAGCTAAAAGGGTAACTGTTGCAGTGTGGTAATCCAGTAGGACCTTATGTGCTGAATCTTCCATTTTATTCTGCAAAAAGTTGAAATAGGCATTAAAAGTACGTTTCAGAGGCATTTTTGTAATTTAGAATCTATGCTTTTAGCAGTCTAAAAAACATCAATAGGATTAAATGAAGATAGAAATCCGGTGAAATGCATTATAGCCAATGTCAAACAAGCGGAATTTTTTTGTAGCTGATAGGTTGGCAAGTTATAATTAGCTAATGCAAGATGTCTTGACATGCTGTGGGTGGAAGAATTTTCTCGCTTCAAATCAACACCCACACATTCAACGGGATTTTTTTTTATTATTTTTATTTTATTTTATTTTTTGTTTTTTGTTTTCTTAGAAATCTCTCTAAAACCTTGTTTTCCCCATTGCAAACAATAAGCTCTTGATGAGAAAAGCAAGATACAAAGCAAGAAACAAGAACTGAAGGCCCCACAATGAACCCAATCAGGGGTATAATATCCCACACGCATATCACATCATATCTACCTTCCCCAGATTACCAACCTATTTGTTCATTGCGTTTCCTCCTTGTGCATGTCCAAGATTTTGATCACTCGAGACCAAGCAAAGGACAAAAGATTTTCTAGGGATGAAGGCAGCAAGTAGGAAGTAATGATCAACTGACTAAGTGATCTTTCCGCTTTTTCACGGGTAGCCAAATTTGAAACCTACATGTGAATGTTATATAGTTGCAGTTGTCACTACCTGAGCAAAGGCACATCTTCAATTTTTTTGCATGAGGTTTCAATTGATTTATAATAATAATAATAATAATAATAAAATAAACACTATGCAACTTGTACTTGAACCCAAGACCTCAATGCTGAGATGCAGACTGTATACCATTGAGCTATGGTCTCAATCACAAACATCAATCGAAGAGTGTTACCTTGTAACATTTTCCATGTTTGGTAACAGAATGTACCAAGGGCTGCAAGGGGCCTGACCTGGCCCATGAGATAAGGGCTCAGGTGTAGGCCCGGGGTGGGACTGCTCACTAAGGATTTGGACGAGGCCAGGTGACCTTGTTTCAATAAGTCCAGCCCGGTCAACTTGTCGGGCTTTTAAGTGAAAACAGTCCACTATGGGCCGAGGACTGCTCGCTAAAGCATTTGTTGTACGTTTTTATGATCGGTTTATGTGGATCCAATTTTAGTTTTTCCCACAGATGTTGATGCATATGTGCATGAGAAAGATCCTGTCCATATTTCCAAATGTACTCTCAGTCTTCACATACAAAATTTTATCATTTTCTGTCTTTGGTACACCCTTGTGCAGAGGATGTGTGAGTTTGTTTTTCATTCTTCAGAAAATGAGCACCAACCCATCTTTTGCATGTATTGAGATCATAATCCTTTGCCTTTTTTCATATTAACTTAATATCTAAGACATGTTTTGGAAGGGGAAACACCATGGTATTCCCCAATATTCTCTCAATTCGCATTAAATGTGCTCTCTCCAAGGTGAAAATTTATTCTGCTTATATCAAGGCACAGGAATACAATGGAGAATTTGCTCATACACCAAACAGCCACCAAGCCCTATTTAAATAGAAAATGTGTGATACACATGTCCTGACAAGTGCACGACTAACCCAATAAACAATGATGACTGAAACTGAGACAATTAATAATACATGTTATTATATGTTTCTAGACTTGGTATCTATGCCTGCCCTGATTAATGGAAACATCCATGATCCACCCATTTCTGCTTTTCATAATTCAATAGTACAGCTTTGTACTATTGCATTATCAAACTTGAAAGGCTAGGTGTATCTATCAGCCGGGGAAGGTATAAACAGTGGCTCCCTATATATAATTTACACTTGTTTATTTGGTAATTTCATAGTTTTTCCTTTGACCACTAATCAAGCAGTATCCAGCTCATGCTTTTTTCCCCTACGCACAGTAATTTTCATTCATCTTTAGATCTCTGTTTTCTTCATATCAAACTACTATTGCATCACATAAGAATGCAAGGCTGCATAGTACTTTCTGAAAGAAATACCGAGAAACATCATAAAGTACATATTACATACCTTCAATCGAGAAATAGCAACAGAAATGGCCCTTCCTGGAGCTTGAAGAGCCTTGTTGTACACCTAAGAGCATATGGTCTCCACTTTAAGAAATGATTTATAAGGATAGCCTAAAGTAATAAGAGGACAAACAAATTGCAAAGTGGTTACACTGACCTGCAAATAAAGTAGAGAAACAACCTTCGGAAGAAGTGCAACCGGATCAGTTTCAGAAGAAACTTGAGTAGTCAAATCCTGACATTTATGCAGCACCAACACAAGCATCCATGTGAGTTTTTTTTTTTTTGGATCAGTATCTGTAGAATGAATACTACAACCATAACCACTCAATAATCATTTCCCCAAATATAGATATAGATGGTCATGGACTACATTTTGTTGATGCGCATCTTGCCAAAGGGCAAAGCAGCTATCCTGTGCGCCAGGGACCTCTGGAATTGCAGGGTCCAACCCTATATTGTACTTGCGCAGGCATATGATGATCCGATGATCCGAAGTTACTGAATCATCCATCTCAAGGGCTCACCCATTGAAAGTCCGCTAACCAAAATTTCTCAAGATAACCACCATATATATATATATATATATATATATATATATAATATATATATATATATATATATATATATATTATATATATCTATATATATATATAATTTATGAATCTTGTCAGAGAAACTACTGTTATTTGGTCTTTTACTGACCATTGGTATTCTGTTGGTTAAACAATTACAATCATCTGATTAGATGGGTGTTCCATGGTCCATTCACTATTGGACCCACTTAATGAACGGATCTGGCTCTTGTCCATGTATGCCAGACGGGGGCACTGGATCCATGCACTTTGCAAAGGTATCAAGCTTGCTTGTGAAGGAGGAGAAGGAAGAGGGAGAAAATAAAGCGAATAAATTATGACAAAGTAATGAAGCTATTAGTTATAATGCAAATTTAGTAGATTGCAGTCCATTGATTTTATAATGACAATGAAATCTGAAACAGTGATTCTGTCAATTATAATGAAATTTTTTGTAGACCACCCTTAAATATATGATTATCAAGAAAAGTGAAAACCAAAATCTAATCAAGGAGCTCGATATATCCAATGTGTATCTTTTCTGTTCCATATTGATGCGCCCACCTTGACATGGCCCACAAGCATATCAGCATCAACACATCATCAACATGTTTTTCTTTTTTATGTGTGGTTTGTAAATATACAGGTATATTTGCATATATAATGGGATTGCCAGCCAGAGGAAGGTAGGAGTAGAAGCTTCAATGAAAGAAAAGAGAATAAATGAAGTTTACAAAAGGAACGATTAATGTTAGGGGTGGCAATGGGTCAACTGGCATGACTCACTTCTAAAGCGGGTTTGGGCCAAGCTATCAGGCTCAGGTTAGAAAATGTGGCCGATTAAGTAAATGGGTCAGGCTCGGGTTAACCCTACCCTACCTAACCCAACCCACTCATGTAGCTTATCAATGGCTGGGCTAAATGATCTGACAGACTTGGCCTAAAACCCTAAACAAATTAATATACAATTAAGTTTAGATACATACACATGATGTTATATTATGTATCCACTAATTTGGCATGGCTGGCATACGCTTGGACTATATTCCATTCCTAAACCCTAGTGTGGTCATGCCGTGTTGGACCGTTGGTTGAGCCCGACATAACTACAATTAAATCAATCGGGTTGGGACAGACTTGGTAGGGTTCAGGCTGGAATTCTTGACCTGTTTATTAACCTGGCCCATTGCCACCCCTAATTAATCTCCTGGATTATGCATGAAAGAATTATCATCTGTTCAAGCTTATCATAAAGAAGGTAGGCATACTTTACGGTAAGAATGTAAGAGTGTCCTCTCCAATTTCTTGTCGAGCTTCTTTAAGAGTAGCCCACTACAGAAATGCAAACCAAATGATGCCGTTGAGTGGCAAGATGATACCAGAAGCTCAAATCGCAAGTCACAAGAAAAACAATTCATCATTACCTTTCCTCTGCTACTGCTCTTAGTGCATTCAAGAATGTATCCAACCGCTGCCACAAAAATATTTTTAAATATAACAAAAACTATGATCATAAGAATGTAAGGAATCACATAACACTCAGAACTCACGAAAACAATAGATTAGACATAAGATGTAGAAATAACAAGCTGTCAAAAGAAAAGGATGAAAAGTTGTACAAAATCATCACATCTTAGGAAAGCAGTTGATAGAGGAACTAGAAAAGGCATCTTCTTAATGTACATTTTGTAGGAATGCATCTGGAAGTGTCAATGGTGATGAAATACATGCCTTGGCATATCATAGTTTGGAACTATGATTATCAAGCTAAGGCAGTGGGTGGGTCCTTACTCATGCCTCGGTGGTAGACTCACAAGAGTTTCAACACCAAGTCATGGGTTCAAGTACCCATTGTGGTGAAATCCCACTGTGGTGTGAGTGTTTGGGTGTGTGTGGGATGTGAGTGCGTGAGTAAAAATAAAAAAAAATAAGGCAGTGGGTTTATAGCCAACTGAGATTAAGAAGCTGCAAGTCTCATAATATTTTCTGCTTAATTCACAGGTTATTGCAAATATTGAAATTATATAAAAACAGATAACACGATCAAATATGGAAGAATAAAGGAAATTTAGAAAATGAGAGGGCTTTGGAAATAAGAACTACTGAAACAGTTCCATGCATACATAGCAGAGTATTTTTTTTTTTCAAGCAATGAGAAAAAATTTATTAGAAAGGCCGAAGCCTGAAAAAACAAGGACGAAAACTATACAACAACCAGCAAAGGCTTATAACTCAGCCCAAATTCCAGGAATCGAAAAACGCCCTTCGAGGCCACCACCCAATCAATAACATGCCTTTTTGCTAGCTTGAAGACCTCCTCTACCAGACCTGCCCAATTCCTGAAACACCTATTATTCCTTTCCTTCCACAGGAACCAAAGCCCAGCCAACATTGCGAGACGCCAAACTTTTTACCCGTGATCGTATACATTCCTTCGTGCCATAAGAGGAAAAACTGAGCAATAGAACTTGGCAAGACCCATAACACTCCGAAAAGGTTGAAAAACTTTTGCCACAGCTGCCCTGCAAACTCGCAGTGAATGAATAGGTGAACCACTGACTCCCCATCTTGAAAGCACATCACACAAACATTCGGAAGAATCATCTTCCTTTTCTTGAGATTATCCACTGTGAGGACTTTGTTGTACCCTACTAACCACGCAAAAGCCACCACCTTAGAAGGCACACCATGTCCCCAAACATGGACCGTCAGGCTTATCCCGCCCCTACTAACATTCCCTTCCAGACTCCTATAAAAGGATCTGACCGAAAATTTTCCAGATTTCTCTTTCTGCCACAGTAAGGAATCCAGTACAGATGACACCGGCCTCACATAAGAAAGAAGGGACGGCATTCTAACAAATTCCTCAAACTCTTCATCAACTAGATTCCTCCTACAAGGCGGGCCCAAAACACCTCAACACCTATAATTGAGAAGTAAGTAGCCATCGTAATACCCTCCCCTAAAGCCACCCTAGCAACCAATGGGAAAGCCTCCCCCAAAGACTAACCCCCCACCATTTGTCCTCCTAGAACCTTATTCTCGAGCCATTTCCTAGAGGAAAACCAATGCCTTCCCACACCTTGCATCAAATCCGGGCTACCCCTTTCCATAGAGAAGAGGCCCTATACAATGAGGAAGAACAAGTCCACCAGCCCCCAGCTTCAACCCCATACTTTCTACCCACCACCTCCCTCCATGAAGACTCTTCTTCCACCTCAAACCTCCACACCCATTTACCTATCAATGCATCGTTTATCTTATCCAGACTTCTCAACCTAGCACCCCCTTGGTCTCTTGGCTTACGGACGTTGTCCCACTTCATAAGATGAAACTTGTGCTTGTCTGCAGCTCCCTTTCACAAGAATTCTCTCCTGATCCTTTCTAGCTTCTCCACAATCGACTTTGGACATTGAAAGAGAGACATAAAGTATACCAGCAAATTTGACATCGTCACCTTGATGAGAGTGATCCTTCCTCCTAAAGATAGAGTTCTATTCTGCCATTGCGAAAGCTTCTTCTGAAACCATTCTGTTACCTTATCCCATACACACTTGGGAGGCTTACAAATGCATAACGGAAGCCCGAGATATGTAGATGGAAACGTGCCCACTTTGCAACCAAACAAGCTCGCAAAAGAGGCCAGTTCTTCATTAGAAATTCCCACTCCCAATGTACGATGATTATTTGATAATTTGGTCAGCTTATGGTTGCAAATTTATGATTATTTGGAATTCCTACTACAAAAATAAAGAGTTCACAACTGTCAAGTTTACAACAAGTGTCATTTATGATTTCTTCCACTTAGACATAAAAGCATGAATCACTGTCAAACATGCACACACACTAGGGGTCACCTGATCCATGACATGTCCATATAGCCAGAATACAGGAAGTACATAATCATATGAATCATCATCATCATCACAGCCTTGTTCTAGCTATTTGGGGAGTAGGGACAGCTTTACGTATCCTGTTTCACCAATCAACTCTAAGGCCCTATCTTGGTAAGTGAACAAGACTTCATATCCCATCTCACCATCTCCATCCATGTCCTTTTTGGTCTTCATCTGCCCTTTCAGGCCCTTCAATCTTAATCAGTGTTCCCCCCATTGGATTTATGCCTGTTCTTCATTGCATTGCACATGACCGACCCATCTCAATTTGCTCTCCAGTGAGGGGAGGGTAAATGCAAGCTAGAACCATGGAGAAATGCTTTAGAATCTATGATGTTTTAAAATTATCTGAATAAAAAGAGACTATCGGAAGTGCAATTTTCATAACAATATGAGCGGAAGCAAGGAATTAGTTAAGATTAATGGCCAAAAAGGACCCCAAAATGACCATTTCTGATATCCTGGGTTGATAATTCATGAGAATGGGGAGATTGAGAAGGATGTTGCTCATAGAATTATAGTTGGTGGATGAAGTGCCAGTGGAGTTTTATGTGATCACCGCCAATGTTCAAAATATCAGTATCGCGCTATGTATCGCACCCTTGGGATACAGATACGTATCGGTTATCGCACAGGATATATCATTTGTATCGCATAATTTATCGCACTTTTTGGGAAACATGGGGGAACATTGAAAAAATTGTTGAATTTTTCAATGAAACTTTAGGAGTTGTTAAAAAAGACCTTAATACACACTTTTAAATCATAAAATCTCAAAAAAAGGTGCACATAATAAATTTCTTTTGTGTATAGGGTCATAAGTTATGCGATGTTTAACTGAACTAATGGAACTATAATTAAATTGAATGCATGACATTTATAAATGTATTAAAGACATGTATGATTCAAAATATTAAGCAGATCCAAATCCCAGGTGGACCATAATACATGAAACAGTGGTAATCGACCATTAAAAACTTCACGTGGGCCACAAAATTTTTAGATCGATTTGATATTTGTATGGTCTCTTCATCCAGATCTTTGTGACCTTATCAACAGGTTAGATGGAAAATAAACATTCCGGTGGCCCCATAAAGTTTTTAATGATGGGGATTCAATCACTACTGTTTCCTGTAGTATGGCCCACGTCAGATTTGGATTTGCTTCGTTTTTGGGATCATAGCTTAAAATGATCTTTCAAAATTGTTGGACGGTATAGATTTAAGACACATATCACTGTGAGCCCCACAATCAAAGTCCCACCCACCTCTGTGGATCCACGCCCACGGCCATAACTGGCCCATTTGCTGCCAAAGCGTTTCACGTGAAGTTTCTTCGCTGGGAGCCTAGGTGGGGTCCACTGTGATGTTTTTGAGAAATCCACTCCTTCCATCCGTTTTGTGAGTTCATTTTAGGACATGAGGCCAAAAATGAGCTGAATCCAATACTCAAGTGGGCCGAAAATGAAAGGATTGAACGTCCACATTTGAAATATTCGTGGGGCCACGAAAGTTTTGAATAATTCTAATATTTGTGTTTTCAGTTAATCCCGATAGGAATAATGTTATGAACGGTATGGATGGCATGTAAACATCAGTGTCGACCCTAGGGAGGTTTCAACGGTAGGAATTTCCCTAACCACGTTTTCCTTTAGTACAAACCACTTGAGTCTTGGATTCTGCTCACTTTTGGTCTTATATGGTAAAATGAGCTCATAAAACGGATGGATGGTATGGATTTCTCGCAAAATCATGTTGCCCCCCAAATAGGTTTCCAGCACAGGAAATCTATAGAAAAGGTTTTCAAATCCACGTCCATCCGGTGTAACTCATTGCACCAAACGTACTGAGTAAACTCACCATGATTTATATATTTTGTCCACTCCTTCCATCCATTTTACCATATAATTTTAGGGCTTGAACCCAAAAATAAAGCTTATCCAATGCTCAAATGGACCACACCACGGAAAACAGTGTGAATTGAACGTCCACCATTGAAAAATTACTGTGGGCCACAGGAGTTTTGGATCAAGCTTACATTTGTGTTTTCCCTTCATCCATGTTATTGTGTTATTATTAAAAGCTAGATGACAAGTAAACATCAATGTGGGCCCTAGCAAGGTTTCAATGGTGGAAATCATTATTCCCACTGTTTCCTGTGGTATGGTCCACTTGAGCTTTGGATATGCTTCAATTTTGGGCTCAACCATTTAAACGAGCTGCAAAAACTGATGGATGGTGTGGATAAACCACATACATTCACGATGGGCCCAAACTCAAGGATCGGATACCCCATTTAAAGATACCGGACGGCGTGCATAAACTAAATACATCACGATGGACCAAACTCTAGGTTAAAAGGGATCGGATTTCCCTACTACAGAGACCGGCCGAAGTCATTTTTGAAGAAAAGAGGGTTCCAGTAAATCTCCCTAAAATTTCTTCGTTTCCATCGCCATTTTTGAAGGAGGGTTCCGGTCCTTCCGGAACTCCAAATCTCCACGATTTTTGTGGATTTCTCGCCGAAAACTGCATTGAATCTTTATCCATTGGAAGAAAAAGAAAAAGGAAAATGCAATTATGGCGAACCGCTGTCGATTGATGGAGTGGCCCACCAAATTCTTGGTCCGATTACGCAATCTTCTTCTCTACAGGTACACATCGATTCAAAGATTTTTATTTTTATTTTTAATTTTTTTTCTCTATTTTTCAGTAGTCACCTGGCATCTCAGGCCCTTTTATCGTCGAAATGTGAATGTATCGACGAAAATCGTGCGATATCCTGTGATATGTTGTAGGATACAAAGAATCTTTATTTTTTAAAAATTTCTGAATGCTTTCTGGGGGTTTCGTCTCGCTTGCATGCGATAACGATATTATCGGCCGATATTATCGATATTGCGAACACTGATTGCCGCATACCAATCAAATCAAAGGGGAGATTTTATAGGGCAGCTATAAGACCAACCATGCTTTATGTAACAAAATGTTGGGCAATCAAGGAATGTAAATTCATACAATCAGTGTAGCCAAAATGAAGATGTTGAGATAGGTGGGTGAGAAAACAAGGATGGATAAAATTAGAAATAGAAGAACTTGAGGGAAGTTAGGAGTAGCCCCAATAGGTAATCAGATGAGAGAGGAGATTTAGATGGTTTAGCCAATGTATTGGAGGCCAAAAACCGCACAGATTAGGAGTGACTTCAAGTTGAAGGCCATAAAAGAGCAAGAGGAATGCCTAAAAGGACGTGGGGAGGTAGTAAGCAAAGATTTGACAACCTATGATTTCATGGAGGATATGTCTTTAATCAAGTGGAATGGCAGAACATGATTTGTGTAGTTGACCCCAATTAGTCAAGATAAGGTTTAAATGATGATGATGATGATGACATAAATAATACAATAAATTCTTATATGATAACCACATATTCCAAAAGCAAGGGCAATACATGAGACATTCACTACACACCAATTGTCATGAGACTAGGTAAGTGAAGGAAACCATGTAACCCAACGCGAGGCCATTTGTTTATAGATGATGAAAACCATCCTTACAATTGGACATAAGAGGGTCACACATGCAATAGTAGAACAGGGCCCATGGATATCAGCCTTAAGGGAAAACACAAAATGGAGCTATGCATCTCCGAGCCTAACTATAAATGCAAGCGGAAGCATGTGCACCAAAAAACAAGAATTTGGATTGATGCTACCTTACACTATATAGCCATTGTTATAGGACTACACCAGTGAAGGTTACATTATATAACTCACATATAAACCAACATGAGGCAGTTCATGTATAGATGATGAAGACCATCTGTAAAGTTGGAAACAGAGGGTCGCATGTATGCTATAGGAGAACAGGTACCATCGATATTAGCAAGGGAAAACACAAAACCGAGCCATGCATCAAAACAACTCTGCTTTGTAAATGCAAGAGGAAGCATGCGTACCCAATATAAGAATTTGGATTGATGTTATCATGAATGAGCAACCATGGAAGAGAGTACGGTCCACACCCTAGGACTTCAGATCTGGTAGACCAGGTTTTCTCTCTTCTGGAGGAAATGTGGGAACTCGCACTTTCTTTTTTCTCTCAAGGGAATCTACGATAAGAGTTAGGGTTTCACCTATAGCTCATATTTATAGACTCTCCGGAACAGACTTTTAACCTAAATAACTCTACATGGTGGTACCAAGCATAGTTGTCAAAATCCTACGATTTACGATTTGAGTCGAATGTTAAGCAAAACGGTTTGAATCCCACCTTGAATCCCCTTTTATACGAATCTTACGATTCTATGATTTAAATCCTACAATTGATTATTCAAATCCTGATTTACAATTCAATTTTAATAAGATTCTCTTAAACGTTATATCATGGAGTTTTTTTTTTTCCTGATTTCTTACTTCTTGATTGGTCGAAATACCAAATTGATGTATGGCTTATCTAGGAATTTGTTATGGATGGTTATGATCATGCTGACCTACATGTATTGTGGAATGATGGTTGGAAATCAAAATATCATTTCTTGTTGGTCCACAAAATCAAATGCCACCTTTTTTCCAACATGATTCTTCATTCAAGAAAGGAAAGAAAAACATAACTATTAAAGGATCCTTGTATGTTTTTTAAGGGAAATTTCTTGAAAGACAAAAGAATGAAGAAAAGATAAAAATCCTTTAACACTATCATGATATGGTATTACTTGGTGCATATTGATGGTAAAAGGATGATTGACGAGTTTTTTAATTTTTGTACCTGATTTACTTATTTTTTTCAAATTTTTAAAAAGAAAATCATTAAAAAAAAAAAAAAAAAAAAAATAATAATAATAATAATAATAATAATAATAATTTTTAGATGAGGATGAACATTGTGCATTTATACTAGTTGTATGTTGAACTTAGGCAAATGCCTCCATGGCAGATGGAATCTCACTCTCCAAGGATCTAAGCTCTCATAGGCTCAAACTCGAGACATAGTAGAGGGAAATTTAGCAACATGGAATTTCTCCCTTTGTCATTGCATGGTCTCATAATCTATCAACAATGGTTAGTACACATTCAATTCTTCCCATATGCCTCTCAAGGCTGAATAATATTCTCCCACACTCTTATCTCCTTGATAGAGAGCAAAAATATTCTAGAGTAACTCATAGATACGGGTTAAAT
The DNA here is from genome assembly GCA_021015155.1 of Magnolia officinalis. Taxonomy (NCBI): domain Eukaryota; kingdom Viridiplantae; phylum Streptophyta; class Magnoliopsida; order Magnoliales; family Magnoliaceae; genus Magnolia; species Magnolia officinalis. The sequence continues at coordinate 83,274,999 of JAJHSJ010000006.1, forward strand.
TCTTCTCACACAAATACATCATCTCCCTCAAGTTTTTGCACACTTCTTTGGCTATCTTGAAGATGATGGCATTCGCACTGATGTGAGGTTCCATAATATTCCACAACAACATCCTAATACGGGCATCTTCTGCCACCCAATCGAGTCTTCTGCAAGCTTGGGGGAAGTCAAATACTTTCTCTTACCCGTAAGAAAACTTCTATTGACGTGGATTAATGTAGGTAATTTGCTCCGTTAAGTTTAATTGATGGGATTTGCAGATTCATCGACTAAGATGGAGACGAGAGATTATTCTTGGCTTCATTCTTGACATCCATATTCAAAGAAATAAAGAAATTGAACACGGGAAAAGCTTTTCAACTTAATCTTACCAAACACGCACTTCCATGGACATATTGATGCAACTCGATTATCGAGTCAATGAGATCTCGACATTTGAATCACAAAGAAATGAATTATTGTACACCCACAAGAATATTTAATTAGAGAGGAAGACATAATTTTATTGATCTCAAACTTCTTACAATATTAAAAAAACTCACACTTGGAAAATTTGGAATGCCCTACCTCCTACATCACCTTCCCTTTTATAGACCCTGAATGAATCTTCAATGAAAGTCACTCAACTAAAACATGGATTTGATTTCCAAATAATCCAATCTACCTAAGATGGTTAAAGCCTGAAAATAGTAAAAGCAAATCTAGGAAATAATCTTCCAAGTCTTCAATCACATATTCAAATTAGTTCTTATATCTTCAATCACATATTTAAATAAGTCCCCATATTTTGACAAATAGTAAATTGCAAATCTTGATATTTAAGCCCCAAATCTATAAATAAACTGTACAAAATCAGCACATGTTAGGCCCTGTGGTGGGTCGTAGGCCTACATCAATTTTCCCCAACCTTGACAGAACACGTCCTCCAGTTAGAAACTAATCTCAACCTTTGAACTTGTACTACTACCTCTACAACGAATCTTCTTCGTTTTTTTTTTTTTTTTTTTTTTTTTTTTGTGGAAGTTAGTGTGCAACTCTAAGCGTCAGCTCGGCACAACCTTTATTGGAATGCATTGTAGATGATGTCTCTCTCTTGTGCTTTTATGGATGCCAGCTTTTTTTTTTTTTTTTTTTTTTTTTTTGTTCTTTTTGTAACTTCAAAATTCTTCGTAATCTTGAAATGTTTGCAATGTTTTTCATGCCACAGTCGTCTTTTGTAAAGGTGCTTCAATTTGAGTGTTGCGAGCTATTTGCATATCTATCAATGTGATTGCCACTCTTACTGGATCTATCGATTGATCCATTAGTGAATTCAAGTGTAGGTCCAAACATTAATGCATCAATCACTTCAGATATCAACTTTTTCTTTGAATCTATAGGTCCCTTTGTCATTTCAGGAATTTCTACTTCAATTTTGGATTCTCTATCACGTTCCGACAATCGAAAGATTCACTTATTAATGTCTTCATAAGCCGAGGCTACCCGCTGTAGGTTAGGACCTTGGTCGGGACCTTCTCCTATATGTCTATCCACTAGCTTCAATCTTCAGGTTCCCTCCAAGCCAGAGCTCCCCCGCTTCATTAGTGAGATTGCCTACCACATGCGTGATTTAATCTACCCGCTCTGTAAATGTGTGGATCAATTGGATTACTTGCACAAACTCTTCTTGTGTCATCCCCTTAGAAGCCATTAGTAGATGATGCAGAGTTGGTAGTTTCCCAACGATCACATGCTCTGATACCATGGATCACGCTCTGGAGGTATCGGTCAACTTCTCCAGATTCCTTTGCCTATCCCACTCCTATTTCTAGTCATGAGGGCAAGCTTCTCCCATGCGAATCAACTGGCAATGGACTGCCTCTATTGGAGGTTGCAACAACATCAGAAAACTTAGGGGAATTGAAGATGGCAATGACCAAGATTCTAGATGAAGGAGAGCTTCTAGAAGGGGTTATGATGGTGATGCCTCTTTGTGAGGAGAAGATGGTTGAGTCACCACCTATTAGGGGTTCAGCGCCTGATGGGGTGAGGTATGGACTCCTGCCGATTGCAGAGCCCAATGAAGGAATCACTAAGGAGCAATTTCTATGGTCTAAGGACATTGTCAATTTTGAAAGGGATGGAGATGTATATGACTATTATCAATTTCTTCAACCTAAGGGAACTCAACGTCAACAAAATTGCCACACCCTGAAGATTAAGAAGTCTCCTAAGGGTATGCAGAGAGAAAGAGGGAGAGAAATTAGGACATAAGGATAATGGAAAAACCCACCGTTTTTAAAAAATTGAGAGAGAGAGAGAGAGAGAGAGAAGAGAGAGAGAGAGAGAGAGAGACGAAGAGGGAAGGTGCATACGACACCTTCGCTATGTGGAACCGGTCATACAGTCCCTGACTGTTGGGTGGGTGCCATCGCGAGCCAAGGGTGGAAGATCTACTCCGTTCACCTTACACTCCATGTTTATAACTCTCACAATTATAACCTTTGTTTCTCCATTCGATTACCAAGGCCTATATAAACAAATGGAACGTGTAGAACACATGATCTAAAATCACACTTGAACAATCATCTCAGTCAAACTGAACCCTTCATGATAAATCTTATGGATCCTATAACTAGTGGGTCTAATTCCCTATGAAATATAAAAATATCGATGATCTATCTTATATAATCAATAAGAACCATCTATTGTGTGAGACCTTACATCATGGCCTATTCACGCCCCACTCACACAATCCTAATCCACCATTTACAAAGAAATAAAGCAACATATAGCATGTATGAAAAACATATCCAATCAAAATGAAGGTAAAGATCAAAACATCCAATCTCAAAAACATATCTAAAAGGACGCATCTGATAGGGCCAACTTTGACAGACTGGATCTCCCAATCCGGAAAATTGACTGATATGAAATAAAAACCAGTTCGATCCTTGCTTAGAGGACAACGATGCAATGGGTTCCCATCTATTAAAGAAGTCATTGGAATATCTGGAAAAAAAATAATAATAATAAATAAAATTAGCAATCGACAGTGATTATAACATGGGACCTCTCTGATACCAATCTAATAGGATTTCATCGGATTGTGCAGCGGTCTATGACTTTATCCGAATCCAAAATTGAAATCCTAATCCTAAGACCTCCCGAATATGATCATGTACAATTTCTAAAATCAAAGAACTAACTTTAGAATGTTAAATCATACCTAGAATCCAATGACGTGGAGTGATCCAATGTCGATAACGGTCCTCCAACCTAGGAGGTCTCTCCTCAATCTATCAAAGTACTGGAGAGATTTAGATAGCCCAAGGAATTTCTTCTGGTAGATACCAAGGAATCCCACAATCAACCATAAGGATGTACCACATATAGATGGAGAAGATGCGGAAGAAGGATGAGAAACTCCTTATTTGCTCCATCTATACACTTTTCTCTCTTTTCTCTAATTCATACGCCCAAAGGGGAAGGGTGAATAAGGCTTCTCGTATCAATTCCTCTGACATAGGATCAAATAAATAATGAAGAAGTTAGGGTTTCAGGGAAATACCAGTATGGAACTCCACACCCTACACACAACCTTGTAACCTACTGTGAGGGAAGTGCGTCAATCGACCTTATTAATGCATATACTCATGATCTAATCCCTCCACTGCCATAGCCATCCACTAATGATCATGTCCCATGCCAATCAGAAGTGGACCATCGGATTTTGGCCATCAAGTTATCATAAAGTGCGATCAAAGCAGTTTTAACTGTTAAAGAAAAACTTTAACGATTAAAAAAGTTAGCGGATTAAAACAATCAGTGTTGAGCCCAGCAAAAAAACCACTTGATGGGTCCATGATCTATCCTAATCAGAGCCATAAACATGTTCCTAGGCAAACCAGTGGATCCCTTGTTGGATCGTGCATGAATCAATGGCTTCTAATGAAAGTAACCAGCTACATCCACTTTATTGACCCCTATATGGACCTCATAGGAAGAGCCAAAGCCAACCAATTAAGATCATGACCCTTATATGTCCTCAGGTCTAAAGAGTAACCATCTTTTATGCATCATCAAGCTTTGATCTCATGATCACAGTCCAAGCTAATGGGCCCCCAAACTGTCGACTTGAGCTCGATCCACCAATGTGAGTGACCAAAGGTCCAAACCTGGATCCTTTGTTTATGGCATACTCACACTCCTGTGTAGGGTAGGGGCAAGGCATAAACCCACACCAAGTCCATTTCCGATGGTGGAGACTGCCCATCCTAACTCAAGTCAGTCCCCTCACACAAGATGATCGTACATCTCATGAATTGATATCCACAAGTGTGTCCCATGCACTTGTGATGGTCATGGTCTAATAGGGTACTAAAATCCATGGACCTCTCCCAGGTCAATAATCATCATGTCCAATCTCACATTCTCAAGGACTACCAAAGGAATCACACATCGACAAACTCATAATGAAGATTCAAGATAACACTATACACTGAGGATTCATAGGATGTACACTAAGGACTCGTGGTCACCATGATCTACGGTTGAGACTGCCCTAATCACATCCACACGGTTAATGGATTAGAGCTCACATTGGTTTTCTAGGGCACTGGCTCTAGCAATTTCCCATTTTCCCTAAAACCAATACGTGCTCAAATATCTTAAGCATATATGCCAAATAAAGACTTCAAAGACAAAAGGATAAGGAGGCATAATAGTTCTCTAATAGACAACAATTCACACCATCACTCTAATGATCACTTACACTGCCTAACATAAACGACCGTGCATTCCAATAGTTTCACTACTGTCATACAAGACTTGCCTTTTAAACTTTGTGATCTAAACCCGATCACCCGACAATTCTAAGTTCACTTAAAAGCTCTGTGATCCACTAAAGAGAGTAAACATGTGCATCTCGCACATATGGATCATCCAGGAACACCAAGCACGTCACATGCTAAATTGACGGTGTCACCATATGAGTGAAAGGCCAGTATCAAATTACATCCTCATGAGAAACAACACATCCAATTTGAGGTTTGTTCTAACACGAACTTCCTCTAAGATAGGCTAGGCTTATTACAGTGTCTCATTTTCCTCCCATTGACTAAGATGCCTCGTCATAAGTCTAATAATGTGCGTATTTGAGTACTTTGGGATTTTAGTAAGCAGTTTACATGCCTCTTGGCATTAATCCCTTAGTGACACACCTAAGTTGGCGACATCTGAGTAACAACTCAGATCCAACCATATACAAAATAGGAAAATGGCCACATAAACATAAAGCCTCTATCACAACTAATGTAATAAATATCATGTCCTTATTGCTCATAAATATCAAAGAAAAGAAAGAAAAGTATGTAGAGAGAGCAAAGGAATGAGTTTCTCATCCTTCTTCTGCATCTTCTCTATTTCTGTGTGGTCCATCCTTATAGATGGTTGTGGGATTCCTTGGTACCTACTAGAGGGAATTCCTTGGGCTATCTAGATCTCCCCGGTACTGGGATAGATAGATGAGAGACATTCTATGTTGGAGGACCGTCATCGACATTGGATCACTATACGTCATCGAATTTCAAGATGATCTAACCTTCTCAAGTTAGTTTTTTTATTCTATAAATTGTACATGATCATATTCGGAAGATCTTGAGATTAGGATTTCAATTTCGAATTCAAAGTCATATTCCTCTATGCAAATCGATGAAATACTATCATATTGGTATCAGACTGGTCCCGTCCTACGATCACCATTAATTTCTGATTTTTTTCCAAAAAATTCCAGACAATGACATGGCCAAGGTTTACATTTTGGCCTCCATATCTAATGTGCTCTGTAATCGAATGCGGAACATGATGAATGCCAGGGACATCTACCTTCACCTAAGGGAGATGTTCGATGCACAAATTGGAGCCCAGGTCCAGTCCCTCAAGAGAATACTATACTCCATAAAACTCAAGGAGGGCGCTTTAGTTAGCGAGCATGTGCTTAAAATGCTCGAGGTTGCTAATGGATTGGAAATGATTGAAGCTGCCAAGAGGATGCCATCATCGACGCGATCCTCATGTCTTTAACACTTATGTACGATAAGTTCATAGACAACTATAACATGAATGAGCTCAAGTATGATGAGCAAAAGCTCCACATGCAATTGGTTCTCTATGAGACCAATAATATGAAACGTCAAAAGAAGTGTATGGCCATGTTGACTGAGGAATCCTCTAGTGGCAACCCCAATGCCAAGAAGCGCAAGCTTGACCGTGGTAAGGACAATATCCAAGTGCGCCGGTTGGCTCAAAAGGTAAGAAAAACGGAAAGGGCAAATGAGGGAAAGGTCGAAAAAATTGCCACACCTTGAAGATTAAGAAGTCTCCTAAAAGTATGTGGGAACTGTTAGGTCTTGAATGCTCAATTAACTATGATGCAACAGCAACCAGTAGTAGCAATAAGAGGGTAACATTGGGGAAAGTTGTTTCTCAATGATTGTTCTATCTTCGAATGTGAGAGGCTTGGGGTGCAAGGTAAAGCAAGCACAAGTCAGGAAAATTTGCAAGAGACCAAAGGCTAATATCATTGCTCTTTAGGAAACTAAATTGCAAGTTGTGGATAAAGGTATGGTCGATTCTATCTGGGGGGTTAAATTCAAAGAATGGGATTCTGTTGACGCGGTAGGGGCTGTGGTGGGGATTTTACTTTGTTGGAAGGCAGACAAATGGAAGAAAGTCGATTGTTTTGCTGGGAATCTCTCGGTCTTTGGGTTCAGGTGGATCTTCTCATATGTATATGGCCCTTGTTCTTACTCCTTACATGATCAATTTTGGGGCGAATTAGATAGTATCAGAATGAGGCGGGTTAATCCTTGGCGCATCGGCAGAGATTTCAATGTCATGCATTTTTCTTTTAAGAAATTAAGGGGCAGAAGGATTTCTAAAAGCATGAAGAATTTTTCAGATTGGGTAAACCATCATGATTTGGTCAACTTACCTCTTGGGGGGATAGGTCAAGCTGAACCATCCTTATCCTAGTTGGATAGATTTCTTGTGTCTGCAGATTGGCTAGATTGCTTCCCGCTGGTTGACCAACGAGCCGCCCCAAGGATAACCTCTTATCACAACCCTATTATCATGGAAGTAGCTGAAGATAATTAGGGTCTCAGACCTTTCAGGTTCGAAGATACGTGATTGGAAATTGAAGGTTTTGCGGACTTGGTGACGAAATGGTGATCATCTTTCTCCATTGCTGGCAGTGTTTGAATTATCTCTGATATTATCGAAATGTCTCCGATATTATCTTTATCTCCAGCTCAGCGATATCGATAACACTGGTAGTGAAACCGATAACACTAGTAGTATTAGAAATTCCAGGTATTGGAAATGTATCGCTAAGTATCGCCGACGTATTAATAGCGCTAATGTAATCGTCAATATTTTCAACTATGTAAATTCTAGGTGTCAATTGTATTGACAATGCATCAATATCGCCAATGTATCGCCAATATTTTCGACTATGTAAATTCTAAGTAATGCTTGTATCATGAGTGTATTGACGATATTTCAATAATATCGCCAACTTATTGATATCGAAATTTTGTTTATTAGAAAAAAAAAATTATTTATTTTTTCATTGGCACATGGTTGTATGTAGTGTTCAATTTGTCATTGATAATATCTCAATATTATCAATATCGCAACATGCGAGATATTGAGACCACAATCTTTCGTTTCCTTTCCAATTGTTGACGATTTCTTGGTGAAATATCATGTGTTGTTGATATTTTGAAATATTGATGGATGTTTGGATGGAAGGTTGGATGGTTAAATAGGCCGGAGGGGATGCTTGGACTGATTTCTTACAACAACACGTGCTTTTAATGCCCCATTAAATGGAAACTTGTTATGTATGCATTCTTTTTTGCAATTTTTTTTTTTTTTTTTTAATATGCAAATATGTACATTTTAACATCTCCTGAAGTTTCACTGAAAATTCCACCATTTTTCCTATGTTTCCCTGCATTTCCGGTTGTCGGAGATATCGATATTGTTTATGTATCCCTGGCCAGCGAAACGTGTAGCGATACCGATACTTCGAACACTGATTGCTGGGCATGTTGGTTTTCAACTTGTTGGGAAGCTTAAACTTCTTAAGGAGAAGATTAATGGGTGGAAGAAAGAGGTTATTGGGGCTTGTGAGGTTGAGTTTGATTCCATGGCTGAGGAGATTATAGAGCTAGATTTCCTTGAGGAGAGAGGGGTTCTTTCTCCCGAGGGTTGAGACAAGAGGATGGAGCTCTCTCTCAATTATGCTAAACGTTCAAATGAAGGGGAGAATACTCAGTTTTTCCATAGCATTGCTAGTGCACGGAACCAAGGAAACAAAATTTCTTATTTGATGGTTAATGGGACTTCAACTTCGGACAATGGAAAGATTTGTGACTCTATAGTCCAATTTTATTCGAATTTCCTCTCCAGGGACAATTGGAAAAGCCAAGATTAAAAAAGCTTGATTGCTTGCAGTTGGATAGTTTTGATGTCTTGCAGTTGGAAGCCCCTTTTTCCGAGGAAGAGGTTAAAGCGGCTTTGGGTTCTCTGTGTGGGGATAAGGCTCCAAGCCCCTACGGCTCTCCTATGCTTTTCTTTCAAAGATTTTAGGACCTCCTCAAACACAATATTATTGACTTTCTAACTAAATTTCATGATCACAGTTGCCTATCCAAAGAGCTCGGGCTAACTTTTATTGCCCTTATTCCTAGGGGTGTACACAAACTGAGCTAGCTCGATTCAACTCGGTTCGAAGTTGAGTTCAAGCCAAGTTGAGCTGATTTTTTTAGCTCGAAAATGAGTTCAAGCCGAGTTCGAGCTGGCCCTAGCTCGACTCGACTCGACTCGGATCGAACCCAGCTCGAATCGAACTCAGATCGAACCAGTTCGGTGACTCGGCTACTTTGATGAAATGACTCAAAGAAGTGTGGTTGGTGGCAAGGAAGGTATGTATATGAAACCAACACCCTTTTTTCTTGATTTTTATGTTGCTTAGAAGGTGCTTGATAAAATACCTGTAAAACCATTGCTGTTATCTCAAATACAGTGAGATTTTGAAGGTGCAGTCCAGGTGTTTGTGAAAATGCCTCGATGACGAACTAGGCTTGATCTTGGCTCGAACTCGGCCCGAGCTGCTGACCAAACCGAGTCGAGCTGGCCAGTCAGGCTCGAGGACTGAGCTGAGCCGAGTTCGAGTTGAGGTCAGCTAATGGCCGAGCCGAGTCGAGCTAAGGCCAGCTCGACTCAATCCAACTCGATGTACACCCCTACTTATTCCTAAGGTTGAAGGGGCAGCCCGGCTTAAAGACTATAGACCGATTAGCCTCATTAGAGGCCCGTATAAATTGTCGGCCAAGGCCCAAGATTCTTGCTATCATATTCAAGGGAGTTCTCTCCGAGGTTATCTCAGAGTTTCAAGGGGCTTTTGTGGCAGGAAGGCAGATTCTAGATAGTGCATAAATATCTCACGAGCGAGTGCATCGATTCCAAGTTCAGAGAAGAGCAAACCGGTATTATTTGTAAACTAGATTTTGAAAAGGCATATGATCATGTTGATTGGGAATTCCTCGACTACATGCTTAGCATATTGGGTTTTGGTCGGAAATAGAGAGATTGGATGAAAATATGCATGCAATCGCCCTCCTTCTCTATTATGGTCAATGGTACTCCGAAAGGATTCTTTAAAGCATCCAGGGGCCTAAGGCAAGGAATCCTTTATCCCCTTATTTGTTCATTATTGTAGGAGAGGCGCTGAGCTCAATGCTTCAAAAGGTGGAAGTGAATGGTTTATTCTGTGGTTTCAAAACATCCTTGGATGGGTATTTCATTAGTGATCTACAGTATGTCGACAACACTATTGTTTTGTGATGCAAAGGAGTCTACAGTAAATAGCCTGTTGAAGCTAATTGTTTGTATCGAGGGGGTCTCAGGGTTAAAGATTAATGTCGCCAAGTCCGAGATGTTAGGGGTGCATGTGAGTGATGATCAATTGTGCCAACTTACGGCCACTTTTGGCTGTAAAGTCGGGTTTTTTTCCCACTTATCTTGGGCTTCCTTTATGTATTGGAAAACCTACTAAGCATATTTGGGATGAGGTGATCAAAATAATTGTGAGGAAACTTGAATCTTGGAGGTGTAGGCAGTGTTTGAGTTGTCGCCAAAAAATCGATAATATCAGTGAAATTATTGGTATCCAAGCTCCAACAATACTGAAACCCCCTTTTTTCGATTCACTTCCAATTTTCGGCGAGATTTGGACAAAAATATCAATTTTTTCGATATTACTTGTTGTCGGTGATAAAATCGACCCCTACCACCTTCAAGGGATGTAGCCAACAACCCACACCTCTTGATTTTGTTGATACACATTGTTTTTTTTATCATGTTAATGTTATGGCCAAGCACATCAACTCGACAGTGCACCTGCATAAATCGTCAAAAAATCGGGAAAAAAAAATAACAAATAACAAACAACAAAGGAAAAACAAAAGGAGATGGAAATCTGACTTCAAATATGAGTTGTAGAGTAAAAATCGGCACCTCCTGTCCAAGTTCAGTGGATAAAACAACGGATTTGGGGCCGGAATCTGGAGGTATGAATAAATCCTTAAAATACCTTGTTTTCTTCAATTTAAGCATGGATTTGGCTTCAAATCCATGTTTATGCATGCATTCTCATGCATTGACATGGATTTGAAGTGGAAAATCAAGAGATTTGGGATTGAATATCTGCGATTTTGGGAAATTTGGGGAAAATACGATTTTTCACCAATTTCTCCCCAAAATACCAAATTGGGTCCCAGATTTTTATATGATTAGGAGGAAGGGTTGATCTCCATCAAATGCCAATAATCTTTTGATTTTTCCAATTTTTTATATTATTGAAAATTACGAAAATTATTTGTTTAATGTTAATTTAATTATTTAATTGTTTTCTTTTTCTTTAAATGGGGCACATTGGGTCCCATTTTTTAAATGATCGTGATGGATGGATAGACTAACCTAAATGGGGCCCGTGGGGACCTATTGGGGGCCCATTTAAAGGAAAAAAGGATTAAATAATTATTTATTATTATTATTATTATTATTATTATTATTTGCATTTTTGAAAATTAAAAGAAAAATTCGTTAGAATGTAAAAAAATATTTTAAAATGTATCATGTATCATGTAATATATCTATGTATGTATGTATGTATGTATGTATGTATGGTTGTTTCGATGGATGTATAGATGGGATGCACAGATGGTTGGATGGGATGGATGGATGGTTGAATGGATAGATGGAATGGATGGATGGTTGGGTGTGACAGATGGATGGATGTGATGGATGAATGTGATGGTTGGATGGAAGGGTGATTGTTTAGATGGATGGGATGGGATGGATGAGATGGTTGGATGTGATGGATGGATGGATGGATGGATGGATGTGACAGTTGGATGGATGGATGTGATGGTTGGATGGATGGATGGATGTGATGGTTGGATGGATGGATGGATGTATAATGTATGCATTTGCATTATGCCATGTTTCTTTGCTTAATCGCTTCTTAATTGGGTATGAGGGATGGTCATATAGGTATATTTTTTGAGTTCATATACGTTTACATGTCCTACTTACTGTATGGTACTTGCATTTATATTATATAAAATCATTTTGTTACAATTGGACTTATTTCTTACGATAGCACATGCCTTTAGGCCCCAATTAAATGAAAACTTATTATGTATGCATTCTTTTTGTAATTTTTTTATTCCTAAATATGCAAATATGTGTATTTAGGCATCTCCTAAAGTTTCATTGAAAAATTTCATGTTTTTCACATGTTTTCCCCGCATTTCCGATTATCGGCGATGACGATATTTTATCTTTATCTCGGCCAGCAAAACTTGTAGCGATACCGACAACTCGAACACTGGGTGTAGGTATCTTTCTTTGGGACGTTGGTTGACGCTCATCAAGTCCGCTTTTTCTAATATGCTAGTATTTCCTATCCCTGTTCAAATGTCCCAAGGAGTTGTTGTATAGGCTTGACAAACTAAGACGAGTTCTTCTAGAAAGGAGCCTGTAATTCTAACAAGTTCCACTTGCTAAAGTGGTCGGAGGTTTGTAAACCAATCGTTGGGGGGGGGGGGGGGGGGGGGGGGGGGGGGGGGGGGGGGGGGGCGCACTTCTAGGGAAATGGACGTGGAGATTAAGAAGGAAGAGTATGGAGGGACATCATAGCTAAGAAATATGGGGTTCAAGGGGGAGGTTAGTTTGTGAAGAGATTGTCGCTATAAAGAGCCTCCCACCATTTGGAAAGTAGTTTCGGCATCCGATCATTTTTTCTGTAGATGGATTGCTTTTGCATTAGGGGACGGTTGCCGCATTCGTTTCTAGGTGGCCATATGGTGTGCTAATTGTGCCCTGCAAGATCGTCTCCTTAGGGTGGCACGGCTTGCTCCGAACCGCTTCATTTTGTGGCGGATTGCTTCTCTATAATTGGAGATTCAATGGTGTGGAGTCCTTGCTGCAGGACTATGTTGGATAAGGAGTTCATAGAGTTCACGGAGGTTTTAGATCATCTCAACCATTGTTATCAAATGCGATCGCATATGCGCATACTTTTGATCAAATCGCATATGCCATGATGGCATATGCGATCCTGGCAAGTATGTCATGGCATACTTTTGTATGCGATAAATATGCGATCGCATATTTCCCAATGCCTGGCAAGATTTTTATTTTTATTTTTTATTTTTTCAAATTGGAGAAACTCATATCCCCTCCATTTTCACTATTCTTTACTCCAAAGCTCTAAATCTCTTACTCTTTCTCTCTTACACTTCTTTCTTACTCTAATCTCTCTACAATTATTTCAATTATGTTTATTTTTTGTATTTTATAAGTTGTGCTTACTTTTTGTAAATTGAGTTGTAAGTTATAACTTGTAAGTTGTTTCAAGTTATCCATTTATCATTAAAATTTCTTTCTTCGAAGTTTATAATAATTAGTTATCTTTTAATGTAGCTTGTTGATTGTTTTGTTAAAATTTATCTAATATAAGTAATTAAATATATCACTTAATGAAACACACAAACTATAATGAAATAAGTAAAATAATGCAATCCAATCATGTGTACTAATGTTTTTCCCTCTTCTTTTTTTTTTAGAATTTTTAGATTTAAAAAATAAATAAATAAATAAAAATGCCATGGCATATGCGATTGTGTGAACAGCATATGTTGATCGCATGCAATTGCATATGCGATTTGACAACATTGATCTCAACTATGTTTTCCCTGCCTCAGACACTACAGATTCGATGATTTGGAAAGGTCATTCTTTCGGGAAGCTCTCAATCCGATCCCTAGTGAAGAGTATTTGTGATCCTCCAGACTTATCTTTGCTGCCTCACCCCTTCCATCGTTGGGTTTACGGAGCACCTCCAAGGGTTGCGGTTTTTGTCTGGCTGGTGGGCTGCAAGCGGATTCTCATTGTGGATAATCTTTAGAGGAGAGCTCTCATTCTCCCCAATATATGCTTCATGTGCATGGAAAACGTGGAATCAATTGATCATCTTTTTATCCATTGCCCTTTTGCCGCCAAAGTTTGGTCACATTTCTTTGCCTTCTTCCATGTGATTGGGTTATGCCGAGTTATGGTGTAGATCTTTTGAAGGGATGGCAAAGGGAAGGCATAAGGAAAGCAGAAAGGTAATGTGGAGGTTGACTCACGTGGTGGCTTTTTGGGCAATTTTGGGTGCTAGAAATGGCATTTGTTTCCGAAATGAAATGGTAGGGGTCAATGAGGTTGTTAGGCATGTGAAAGGGCCCGCTTCCAGTTGGGTAGTATATGTTAAGGTCGATTTGGCCGATAATACTTTTGGGTCTTCTTAGTTGTGTTGGTGGTGTGTGGATTGTATTCTTTGCCGCTTTTGTGGCCTTCTCAATAAAATTGTTCCTCTCTAAAAAAAATGGTGCAGCCCAATTATCAAGTTAATGAGATCTCGACACTCGAATCATTAAAAAAAAAAATGGAGAAGAGTACACCCACAGGAATATTTGAGTAGAGAGGGAGAAATAACTTTATTGATATAAAACTTGTTCTTACAATATTTAGAAAACTTGTCAAGAAGACATTAACTACTCAATAGCATCAAGAGTATCAATTGTTCACTCAACCATATAGTATAAGGAGCAAAAAAAAAAATGAAAAAGACCCAAAGATAACTGACTGATTCATTGGAATTGAACAAGCAATCAGGAGAAAATGCAGGAAAACACTGAGGCATACACAAGCACTAACCTTCCCCTCCAATGCCTCAACTGCTGCAACAGCCTTAGCCGACAGAGAGCCAGGCAGACTCTTTGCCTGTGAAAAATAGGACAGCAAAAAGCATTTTTAAAATAAAGAATTGCAAGCACCACAGCAGCATTCCCGTCCTAACTGTTGAACATAAACCACAGCAAGTACTACATAAATCTTAAAATAAGAAAACCAAGGGCCTGCCTGGAAGTCCACTGAAACTGGGATAGGAAAAACTTTTTCAGATGAACAATTCACCTTGATTATGGAGCAGAGCAGAATCCAGGAACTGTATTAACCAGGCCTTGTCTCTGCCCACTCTGTATGCCGAAAATTGCAAGTGGCTTCATTATGGCTCAAAGATATTCTCAATCCACGTCCAATTTGGGCAGAGCAAATTCAATCCCATCATGGTAAAACAGTTACGTAACAGTGACGGTGGGACCTATTACACAAAATAAGGCTGGGACGCCCATTCTGAAAAAAATGGCCCATGACAGCCATAATAGGCCCGTGACAGGCTGATACAGGGCTGTAACAGGGATATGGTCCATTACAGGCCAGTACATTTTCCTCCTTTAAAAAAATGACAGTAGTAGGGCCGTAATGGGCCATAACGGCCCATATAGTAACAGCCATAAGGCTGGTCGTTATGGCCACCATTACCTCTATTGAAAACATCCAGTTCTACATTGGTTGCACATGGTAATGTTTACATCAGAAAATGAAAATGATCCATACAATAGAAGTTCTATCCCCAGCACTCAGTGAGGTAGGCTCCGGGTTCTGAGATTCTTTAACTTCAATTCCATTTTTCATTTTGTTGTCCATGTCCTGCATGGAATGAATTGTTTACTATTCAATTCTTAGTTTTCATCTCATCGTGAATACAGCAGTAATGACATGCACTAAACGGGAAGACTTTGCTGCCCAGAGAAAAGCGAAAAAAGCGGGTCAAAATCAGATCCTGGTAAATTTCTAATATATTTGAAGAAGGAACTAAGCATTAGATACTACAATGTGAGTTATAACTGAAAAAGGAAATATGTTGTGCTTGGCCCAACAAATTGTACACCCAAATTGTTCGTATTGTTGGGCCTATGGTAGATGAGGGATGCCCACAAAAATCTCCCTCAAAATGATCCTAACTTCTGATTGAGCCCCATTAAAAACGGATCATTTGTCATAATTGTCCATTATCACCAGAGGTCTAGAATCATCTGATAGGAGAGATTAAGGCACGGCACGACTGTTATGAAACCCACCAGACCAACAGCTTAGCTTACTGAAAGGTGGGCCCACCTGTAACATAGTTGAATCATATAAAAACACTTTCTTTCAATTTAGCACAATATAAAACCTCCAATAAATAGCTGTCTCAGTGCCACAGTAGCAATCAGTAAACTTTAAGCATATGAGGAAAAAAAAAAAAACCCCCACCACACCCCATGGAGTCAAAATATTTAGTCATCCAAAAATAAAGTGCATTTAATTTCTTCTAGAAGGAAGCGGATTGCGTACTGATTAACTCAGTATGCTAAGCGTACTGAGTACTCAGTACGCTAACGTACTGAGTAAACTATGTGGGATCCACCGTGATTCATGTATTTTATCCACTGCATCCATCAATTTTACCAGATAATGAAGCACATCCAAAGTTCAAGTGGACCACACCACAGGAAAAAGTGTGAATTGAATGTCTACCGTTGAAAAATTCTTGGGGGCCACAGAAGTTTTAGATCAAGCTGATATTTGTGTTTTCCTTCATCCATGTCTGTGTGATCTTATGAACAAGTTGGATGACAAATAAACATCATTGTGGGCCCTAGCAAGGTTTCAACGGTGAAAATCATTATTCCCACTGTTTCCTGTGGTGTGGTCTACTTGAGCTTTGGATATGCTTCAATTTTGGGCTCAACCCCTTAAATGAGCTTGAAAAACAGATCGACGGCGTGGATGAACCACATACATTCACGGTGGGCCCAACAAAGTTTACTCAGTACGATAAAAGCATACTGAGTAACTCAGTACGCAATCCGATTTCCTCTAGAAGAGATCCATGGCATGATAGGAGGTTCTGATAATAGTTTGCTGAGAAAATCTGACATTGAAATTTCAAGGCATAAGACGGACTAGAAATTTCATCATAAGCATCAACATCATCTGAGCCTTTATCCCAATTAACTGGGATCGGCTACATCATACATGAAACATAATTACAATTCCACTATCGAGAAGACCAGATCCTTAGTTAAACCATCAGCCATCAAATCTTTCGTTACTATCTCCACACCCATGTCCTCATGGGCTTTCCTATTACCTATTTGTGCTACTCCTAAGTTTCCCCGAATGCACTCATTTCTAATTTTATCCTTCCTCATCTCGCCATGAATCAACCTCACATCCTCGTTTCGGCTATTTAGAAATAGGGAGAAATGAGGAGAAGACTTGCATGTCACCCTCTACAATCTTTTATTTATAATAATAATCAGTTGCAAGAGATAAGCACAAATTAAATGCTATTGAAGTCTAAAAGAAACACCATTATCTTCAAGGATGTGGTGCAATGAAGGATAAATGTATGTACATCGAAGACTGTATATTTTAACTGTTGAGATTTAGACCCCTCAGCAAACCCAGATCAACCTTAGGTATTAAAATTCAGATCTAATATCGCCGTCAATCTGTGCGCTTTGCGGAAGCACGTACAATGAAGATAGAACAATCGAGTAAAGCAGAATAACCAAACAATAAAACAAGCAACCACAGAACACAAGATATTTTACGTGGAAAACCCCTTCAGGAAAAAACCATGGCACAAAGCAACAGAGATCAACTATAATCAAAACCTTAGATTTTACACTACTCACCTTCTTCGATTACAGATCACTCGATCTCCCCTTGCGATGCGCAACCCCTTGAGAAATTCCCTTCCCAAGCCCTTGCAAGTGTTGGAAACCCTCTCACCTTGCTAAGACCCTCGCCCTTAGAGAGAGCACTTATAATCCTCTCAACCCTAATCGCATATTAGGCCTAAACAGACCGATCTATGCAACTCTGTGTAACAAGTCCAGTCGGACTGAATAGGACCTTCAGTCAGACCGAATCGAACCGACTGCACTTTCAGTCAAATAAAAAAAGTACAAATAATCATAGCGTACAATCTAAGAATCCTCCAATTTTCGATCGAACCAAAAATGGTTTGGGCATAACCGAACCAGGACTACTCTGCACAGAGGATTGCTAGAATCTAAGGCATCATGCACAACAATCTCCACCTTGACTTGCATTCTGTCAAATCACCTTGAAGACCTCCCGTGAAAAACCTCCACCATGAGCGTAGACTACTCCCTACATTCTCCACCTAGAACGCAGCTCCATCCGCACCCCTATGCAAGGGTGCCCAATCTCATCAATGGCTAGTGAGACTGATCAAGCCCAAGCAGTGCTTGGGCTTCTCTGCGGTCATCGACTTTGTCAACATGTCTGTAGCATTCTCATCCGTATGAATCTTCTAAAATAAAATCTCTTCTGAAATAATGAGCTTACGTATCTTGTGGAACCTTACGTCGATGTGCTTGGTTCGCACGTGACACACCTGATTCATCATTGGATGGATGACACTCTGACTATCACAATGCAACCAAATCGCCTCTTGCTTCAACCCAAGTTCTCCTATCAGACGTTTTAACCACAATGCCTCCTTTGACGCCTCCGTCGCAACAATGTATTCTTCCTCAGTCATAGACAACACTATTATAGACTGTAGCATAAATCTCCAACATACCAGTCCACCTGTTAATGCGAAAACATATTCCGTAGTGGACCTCTTGTTGTCCAGATCCCCTGTATAATTCGAATCCATGTAGCCTACAACTCCACCTAAAGCTCCATGCCCCCCGAACATGATCCCGGTGTCGACTGTGCCCCTAAGATACCTGAGAATCCACTTGGTAGCATTCCAATGCCTCTTTCCTAGATTCGCCATATATTTGCTAACCACACTAACTGCCTATGAGATATCTGGCTTCGTGCAAACCATCGCATACATGAGACTACCTACTGCACTAGCGTACGGCACCCGTGACAATTTTGAAATCTTCTCTTCTATACTTGGACATGACCTGGCTAACAACTTAAAGTGACCTGCTAAAGGCGTACTAACTAGCTTAGCATATTCCATGTGGAACCTCTCAAGCACTTTTTGCACATAACCCTTTTGAAAAAGTCACAGCTTTCTAGACTTTGTCTCTGTGTATCTCCATACCTATGATCTTCTTCGAAGTGCCGGATCCTTCATGTCAAACTCCTTGCTTAAAAAAGATTTAAGCAAGAGTATCTCCCTCTTGTCCTTTGCAGCAATCAACATATCATTAACGTAAAACATCAATAGAATATAGGACCCGTCCTCAAGCAACCTGTAATATATGCAACAATTGTACTCACACCTAATATACCCAATCTCCACCATTTAGGAATAGAACCGCTTGTACCACTGCCTTGGAGACTGCTTTAGCCTATACAATGACTTATGCAACCTACACATGTGACCTTACTTACCAAACTCCTTGAATCCTTCAAGCTGCCACATGTAATTGATTTCCTCCAAGTTCCCATGAAAGAATGTTGTCTTCACATCGAGCTGCTCTAATTCTAAATTGGATTCCACTACCATCGCCAGTAGCACCCTGATTGAGGTATGTTTCATGATCGGAGAGAAAACCTCATTGTAATCTACTCCTTCCTTCTTTGAGTACCCATTCGCTACAAGTCGTGCTTTGTACTTTTCCCCTTCCTTTACTGTTAATGGTTCATTTTTCGTGTACGTCATGGCCGACATCTACTTGTCGCCATCCTTTCCAGATTTTGCCTCTTGAAAGGTGGAGAAATCTCCACTCCCTATGAACAATGCAAAAGAGATCATGTCCTCGAACCCATACCGAACTGGGGCCTCTAATGGTTCTTTTCTCCCTGTTCCTGACTTTACTTTCCGAGGTATCCTGCTAATTATTTTGCTTAGTTTCTTGCTCCTGCCGAGTTTCACATTCAGTAACCGGCTCAACTAGCTTCACCTGCATTGACAATTTCTCGGTCTTACCATGTTTTCCCAACTTCCCTGCAGCATTCTTATTGGCCTTCGACATTGATGCCTTATCAAAGACAACATCTCTACTAATGATCACCTTCTATGAATCTAAATCCCAAAGCTTGTAGCCCTTAACACCTTTCTCATATGCGATAAAGATGCATTTCCTAGATTTGGGATCCAATTTTGACCTTTGTCCACTCTGCACGTAGACGTATGCTGGACACCCGAAGATCTCTATCCCTCCTTGCCTGTCCAAACTTCCTCTACAACCTTGGAGTCTAGCGTTGTAGATGGCAACTGATTTACAATGTAGCATGCCATGTTCACCGCTTCTGCCCGGAAGCTTTTAGGCAGCTTCGCATGCAACTGCATACTTCTCACCATCTCCAATAGAGTTATGTTCATCCTCTCTGCCACCTCGTTCTATTGTGGGGTTCCCGGAATTGAGAAGTGCCTTGTGATGCCTTGTTCCTTGCAGAATTTCATGAAATTCTAAATTTTGCCTCTCTGTACTCCCAATTTGCTTCCCTACTTCCGCCTTCTATTCCCTGAACTTGGCAAATACCTCGGACTTGTGTTTTAAGAAGTAGACCCAAACCTTTCCCAAGTAATCGTCTATAAAGTTCACAAAGTATTGTACGCCTCCCTTAGACGGTACTGTTAACAGCCCCCAGACATTAAAATGAATATAATCGAGCACTCCGTTGCTAGTATGTGTAGCAGTCTTGATCCTTACCCTACACCGCTTCCCATTGAAGCAATGATCACAAAAATCTACCTTGTATGCCTTAACTCCCTTCAACAGTTTCCGTTTATGGATTTCCATTATACCCCTCTCGCTTATATGCCTTAGGCGCATATGCCACAGATTTATGTTATATGTGCCGGCTTTTGCATGTGAGGTGGTAGCGTCCTCACTTATAACCGTGCTCCCATCCAACTTGTACAGATTTTCCATTTTATGTCCATTCATTAACACTATTACACCTCTGGTGACCTTGATTACACCACCCTTTATGGTGAACGTGCAACCGTTCATATGTAAAACCCACTGAAAAATGGGCCAATAGTTGAAGAGTCAGGTTCTTCCATCCTGGGATATTTTTTGGGCATCCCCAATCCACAATAAGCCCATCAGACAGGGTGTGCCGTATCCGTTACGATACGGCCGTATCGGCCGATACGTAACGGTAACGGCTGACACCGTTACGCGATACGGGGTCGAAACGGCCGTTACGAAATTCTGTGACCGTAACGGCCGTTACGGGGCCGTTACGGGCCATAACGGCCGTTACGGACCCGTAACGGCTGTTACGGCCTTGCTTGAAAAAAAAAAAAAAAAAAAAACAAAAGAAAAGAAAAAAAACATACCTTTCTTCTTCTCTTTCTTCTTCTTCTTCTTCTCTTCTCTTCTTCTTCTTTCTTCTTCTTCTTCTTCTTCTGCTCGGACAGCTGTAGCCCTGCTGCGGCTGAGCGGCTGTGGCTGCGGCCTTCTGCGGCTGCGGCTTGCAGTCGTGGTCTTTTCTTCTTCTCCTTCTTCTTCTCTTCTTCTCTCTCTCTCTCTCTCTCTCTCTCTCTCTCTCTCTCTCTCTCTCTGTTCTTTCCCTCTTTCCCTCTTTTTTCTTCTCTCTTCTTTCCCTCGTTTTTTCTTTTCGGTTTCCCTCTCCTCGTTTTTTTTTTTTGTTTTTTTTGTTTTTTGTTTTTCTTGCAGGTGTACCGCATAGGTACGTGTCACGCTAAGACAGCGCTGACGCTCCTCGAGCTCCGAGTTGTATGAACGGTTCAAAGGAGATCGAAGTTATATGGGCTCCACAGTGATGTATTTATTATATCTACACCGTTCATCTATTTTTAAATATCATTTTAGAGCATTACCTAAAAAATTAATCGTATCCAAAGATCTTCTGGACCACAACAAAAATAGCAACGGAGATGATGGATTTCACCGTTAAACAATTTGTGGGCCCACCATAACATTTATTTTCCATCCAATCTGTTCATAAGGTCAAAAAGACCTGACGGAAGAGGAAAAACAAATTTCATATTGATCCAAAAGTTCTCTGATCCTAAAAAAGGTTTTAATGGTAGACGCTCAATCCCCCACTGCTTTTTGCAGTGTGGTCCACTTGATAATTATATCTGTGTTATTTTTTGTGTCAAGCCTTAAGACGAGCTCGTCGAGTGAATGGACGGTTTAGATATAACACATACCTCATGATCAGATCCACAGAAATTGCTGATGTCAAATGAATGGACTGCGGAGTTACGCAGCACGCACGCTTCCATGGCACATAGTACACGTGCCAGGTGGGCCCTACCATGATGTATATATTTTATCCATGCCGTCCATCCATTTTGCCACATCATTTTAGGTCATGATTCAGAAAATTAGTAAGATCCAAATCTCAGGTGGACCACAGCATAGGAAACAATGGTTATAGAATGCTCACCATTAAAAATTTCTTAGGGTCCACTGTAATGTTTATTTTCCATCTAACATGTTAATAGGGTCACACTGACACGGATGAAGGGAAAACACACATGTCAACTTGATCTAAAACTTTTGCAGCCCCCAATAAATTTTTACTGGTGGACGTTTAATTATTGTTGTTTCTTATGGTGCGGTCCACCTAAGCTTTAGATCTGCTTCATTTTTGGGCTCATGCCCTAAAATTATTTGGCAAAATGAATGAACGGTGTGGATATAACACATTCATCACGGGTGGGGCCGAAAAAACTTTGACACTCGTGTGCTACATTTCACAATCCAAGTCTCACCTAATTTGGGCCCTTAAAAATTGTACACAAGACACGTATTAACTTAAAATTTACCAATTAAATTATGAACTGTAATTGCTAACTTATAATGCCAAAATCAAATTGTTCGAATAGTTTAATTGTTAATTTGTGGACGCTTATTTTTTAAAATAGGGTCTTTTGAATTTTTTTTTTCATGATTCACTATCCAATAAATGTCCACCAATTCATAAGTGGGATAATGGCAATAAATTGCATGAATTTGAAGCTGATTTGGGGCATGGATTGGTCCTCCAAGTCAGCCCCAAATTGGCAACGCCATCTACCTAAATTTAATTTCATTTTTTTAAAGAACTATTGGGAGAAATGATATCAAATTGTTAAGTATATAAATTAGATATTCAGAAAATTAAATATATGAATTTTGTAGTCAAATTCAAGTTATCTGGTTCATAAATTCATCAGACAGTTCGATACAACTTCTCACCAAAGAGTGGACCGTTACACCACCATAAAATGTTCCAATTTATAAACGAATGCATATTTGGAATGCTTAGAATATTCCGGATTTAATCCATATTTTTAAATATTTTTTTGGCAAAAAAAAAAATTTGCGCCGTTACGGGCCGTTACGCTCCCGTATCGCCGTTACGCCCCCGTATCCGTATCGGTTTCGGAGGGCACCGTTACGCCAACCGATACCGATACGGGACACCTTGCCATCAGATCAGTGATCTAGAGCAGTAAACCATGGACCCTACATATGCAGAATCCTGCCATTGGCGAACTTCGAGTTTGTTGGGACTGGACTCCTTTAATTCCTCCTAGGATCACTAACAATTATGAAGTCAAAGACCAAAAGTAAGAAGGCACGGATGATTAATTTGAAGGAGAAAGAACTGCTGCAATCAGTAGATTGTTGACTCCATAAGCTATTGGAAACCCATACCTTGAGATTCATAACAAGCAACTTATTCTGCAAGAAAGAATGGATCCTAAAAATTTCTTCAAAATGGGGAAATCAAATATGCCTACAGAACGCAGAAGATCTTTACACAATTTCAACCAGATATCACAGCCACAAAACTAAAGACAAATGTGATGCAGATGAGAAAGGCTATCCAAGATACAGAAACACTTTACCAGGTTGAGTAAAAGCATGTCCATAATAGAAGTAGCTGTTGTTCTGAGCAGATGTTTCTGTAAATTAACCTGGGAATTCAGAGAGGAGACATTTCATTGTCCTTGTCAATAAGAAGAGGCTGTTACAATTTACAACACAGATCATAGAATGGAGCACTTACAGAGGTTGATGGATCATCTTCAAACAGATCTAATGCTTTCTCATAGAGCTGAAGATCCAAGAAAGACTGCAAAAGGAACAATATATAAATTGATTGAGTAGATCAATATAAAGGGTGTAAATGGATGAACGCTATTATGACAAGATAGAGGTGCAGAAAATGCCATGAACATGTATGGTTCCTAAAATAATATGCCTAAAAGAAAAAGGAAGAGAATCAATCCATAACCATAAAATAACAAGAGGTACATATGATATTCCAAATAACTTTGTACACATGAAAAGGAATGAGGAATTAAAAGGTCCAAATGCACCAGGACATGTCTAGTCCCTTGATATTCCAAGCCCCTACAAACATCACTCATGATTGGGTGATCCAGACCGTCGATCTGATGGGCCCAACCATGGATGCAGATACCCAAAAATCACATAGATTGGAAAATCCTGGGTATCGTATAACTTTTCCAAGACACTTACTGCATTCTCCCACAACTGTCTATTTGCCATCCATTGATCGAGGGGTTAGATCTTACAATCTGGGAGATTTTTGGGAATTAACCCATCCATGGTAGGCCCATCATATCAGCAGTAATCCATGAGCTCCACCAGCTCAGATTGGTGCATCAAGACATACATTTCAGGCCCATATATAATTCCTTGAAAAGGCATAGCATAGATTTATACCATTAATAATGGAAACAGAAAAAAAATAATAATAATAATAAATTAATTAATTAAAATTAAAATTTTTTTTAAAAAAAGTGAATATAGGAGGAAAGATATGGAGATGCAGAACATAACAACAATGAGCAACTAACCTCATCCAGCTTCTTCTGCAGATTATCAAGCAAATGCCGCCTCCTCTCAGAATTCTCCATAAACAATGCATTTCTTCTCTCCTTCCACGAAGTTAGCAGCATAGGCCTCAAATGAGCTGCCAAAGCTCTACGGAATGTGTCTGGATCATCCTGACCTGTAAACAAAGCAATTATATCTATCAAAATAGAACCTAAAGCAAACCTCGTATCAGCTGAGCATATCAATGCACGCAACTATATCAACCATTTTATGACAACAGATATGCAAAGAATATTCACTGGAAAAAAGCTGTGAATACTCGTTGCAGCATACATGTAAGCAGCGCACACCTTCGCGAGAATCAGGCTGTTCATCAGGAAGCTGACCATGACCATAACCTGGCCCAAAAATCAGGCTGGTCTGCTCATAAGGTTTGCCTCACACATATTTTAAATGTAGACTGTCGATCCATTTGTTCTAGCCATCCAAATTATCATAATATGTGACCCAGTAAATGAGTGAGACAGCCCAACTTTTGGCCAGGGAGTGTTCGCCATGGGGCACACCTGATGAACTGCTTACTCCTGCACACATGCGCATGCCAGCACATATTTTGCAAAGAGGATTCAAAATCCTATACAAACAAAATATCATTAGCAGGGGTCATATGACAAACCTCCTAATCCTTCAAAATCTGGAAACAGCTGCGAAATCTTCTGCATTATCCACTCTTCAGAAATAATGTTTAGTTTTTCCTCCATCTTATCTGAATCTTTCTTAGCGCTAGATTTTGCATCAGCTACTTGTAATGAACTGCATCCTTGTTTTTCCTCTGGTTTTTCTTAGATTTGGCAGGAAGATATTCTAGAATGTCAGAAGTATTTTCAACTGCCCCTGCCTTTGAAGATCCCGTGGCTTTTCCTCTTTTCTTCTTTTGTCCCTTCTCTATAACATGTTTACTACCAGAATCATCATCGATAGTCTCGTTTCGCTCAGGCAAGTGACTAGTATCTTGTCCACCTTTATGTTCATTGACAGAATGAGAACTGTCTGATAGCCCATGAGCAGAAGGCCTTGCTTGATTAAAGGTCTCCGTTTCTTTGTCAATTTGATCAAACACATTCTAGCCAACGAAGAAAGCAAAAAAGATCATGCATCAGATTCTCAAATATAAGCAAACAAAGACTCTTCAACCTTACACAATACTAGTCACTACGTAAGGCTGCATAATCCATGAGAAGTTGCCTGAAGATTTGAAGCTCGGAACTATACATGTTAGCATATTATGCAACACAAGTTAACAAGCCAAGATCATGAAGAAAGAGATTACCCATAAACAGATTCTATAAAATAAATCTAATAAGGAAGACAATTCAAGATTTAAATTGTTAAATGGAGATGTGCCCAAAAAAAGATTTTTATTTATTTATTTATTTTTATTTTTTATTTTTTTTAAGGAGAAATATGAAATTAGAAAACAGAAGTTGCCATGTCACAGTAAGTATGAAAACATTCAGAAGAACAGTATTAAATGTATTGTAATAATGTTCATACATCTCAGTAATGAAATATGACAAGCTAGAACAAAACCAGAACATCCAAATGTCTGTATCAGTCTTATTGAATATATACTATATGTATATTCCTTAATACCTATGCCTTTGGAATCTTAAACAAAATCAGAAAATTTACACTTCTTACCCACAGAAGGGATACCCTTAACCAGAGTTATCATTTTGGACTGATTTGAGCTAGAAGCACACATCAAATATACCAGTAAGCCCAGAATATCATAATAAATCTCAACAAATCGATATCATTCAACCAATCATCTTGATAGTGCGCAGCTAACAGTATGGATGATGATTGATGACATCAGTTATATGGTTCTATTGTTTAAAATACTATGCCATAATGATTCGTAAAGTCTCAAGCTGCTATTGGAACTCCCAACTCAAGTATCCAGCGAGTCAACAACGAATTCATAGATCACATGCCATAAGAACATTCTGGGAAAAAAGCATGCCTCTATTCTCTATTCACCTACCACTATTAGTTCGTCCTGGTATCAGTCAAATGTTTCAATTTCTAATAATACCTTAGATAAAAAAGAAAAAAAATGAAATGTCTACTAATAACTAAGACACCCTTACTTCCTACAAAGGGCTGTCAATTGGCTGGGCTTGCCTGTCAGGCTTTCGGGCTTGGCCCACTTCTGGCCGCGCTTCAGCTGAAATATTAGGCTGGAGGGCTGGACGCGGGCCTAAAATTTAAGCCCGTTTATTAATCAGAATAGGCTTGGGATGCATCTCAGCGTGGCCTGAACCAAATTAGACCTGGCCCATTTAAGGTTTCAAGGACATTTTTTTTTAATATCATGCATGATAGAGCATGCCAAACAAACAGCCTAGATATTGCACGAAAGAGGGAGGTTGGGTTCAGGCTTCGGCCAGACTCGGACCCGGGCTATGAATTCATCACGGGCTGGACTTAAGCCTGGTTATTTTGTCTCATTATAGGCCCAAGCCGGACTGGGGCCTGGGTTTTACTTTTCAGGCAGAGCTTGGACAGACCTCGGACCGGCCCAAACCTAGCCCATTAACAGCCCTACCTACAAGGCTACACAACTATTCAGGTTTTGCATGAAAAAGGAAGTGTTTGAGCTAAAACAAGATGGAGGACAACATGGCAATACTTATTCAACTAAGAGCAACCACATGATCAAATAATTGTAATTTCCAGTAGAAATTAAATTAGCAGTAACAAGTATCAGATGAAACATGCATCTCATTTAAAATATCAGTGTCGTTGAAGGTTGTGTCCAGTTAGCATTCCAGGGAATGGTATTAGTAGGGTTGACTGGGCTGTCAACGGAAAAGGTTTGAGTCGGGTCTTGTGTACCCATAGCTGGACCCGCCTAAGGGAGTTGGGATTGGTTTATGGTATGGGTACCCATATTTAAGGTCCCAGAACCAGATTTGACCAGGTCCAGGTACCAGGTACGAGGTGTCGTCAGAACTTGACTTTGGATTGCATCAGTTCATCTACACAGTTGGACCCACCTGACGCATGGATTGGATCTCACATACGTGTGCTTTTTTGACACATGGGTGGTGTAGATGGGCTCCCTTGTACACATGTATGACAGTATGGGCTTAGCAAACTGTCAATTGCTAGAATAATGCGTGTTTGTGTGTGTGTTATACTACCCTAGGTGCATGACTGAACCATTTTTAACCAGTCCAAAGATAATGAACCCAAACCTGACGAAATTTTTAAACAGGTCTAACAATTGGAACTAGATCCATTTAAATCAGGTCCGGTACTTTGGGTACCCATGGATTTGGGTTCCTGTTATCAAATCGGGTCAGGTACCTCAGGTACCCATGGATCCGGCTACCTGTTGACAGCCTTAACAGTAGATTACCAATAGGAAGGGATGTTAGAATGAAAGAAACAATCCAAAGTATTTGATCAAAAATATAAACCTCCAGACAGACTTTCTGCATTGAAATGCCCCTCTGCCCCTAAGGTAGGGGCTACGATTTTGAGAAGGAAATGTATTACAAAGATGATTATTGCAGACAAATGCAGCTTATATTGCTTGATAGTGGCGCATGCATATATGCATGAACATGTACAAGTATTAAAAAGGTAAAAATGTTACATGATGCATCCAGGCCGGTCTTCACTCATGTGTACCACGAGAGGTCCAAAATGGATCCCAGTTGACATGTGTGTGCAGTTAAACCCTTTATAGTGGACCCAGTTGGACTGTGGGACCCACGGGACCAACAGGGTTCTATTTGCTGCAATATATAGATGTCTGAAGTATTTATGGCAATAAACCAGCTGGCTTATTTATGTGATTTATTCAACCATATTGGTTTTGGAGATCTTACAGCTATGTATAGAGTCACATAATTGGAGGTTTGCAATCTCTTGGTATTTATGTCTCTAACATTCAGTTGTTTGCGGGGATTTGGTTCTTATGGCTAGAAAGAAATAATTGGTGCTTCAAGAATCAGGATGGGCGGGTTTTGGAAGTGTTTAATAGAGCTAAATCAAATGTAATGGAATGGGCAATTGTGTCTAAGGCGGTTGAAAAGTTCCCTAATAGTTGGCTTGAGTTGTAATTATGCTTTTGGTTTGTGTATATTTGTAAATTTTGGCTTTGGCCTTTTGTTAATAAAATTTTCCTATGTTAAAAACAAAAACATTCAGCTGCTCTTGCTTTATTTAAAGAGTCGCTTTTATGGCTACTTTATTGGATTATTCTTCGAATACAGAGACAACTGAGGTGAATATTTAGAATTTTCTTGGACTGTCTATAACCGATACAAAGGCAATCAGCCCCAACAGCATGACAAGTGTTTGGTGTGTGCAGTGTTCAAAATATCGGTATCGCTTTACGTATCACACACTTGGGATACAGATACGATTCAGTTATCGCATGGGATATATCAGTTGCATCACGCAATGTATCGTTGTTGGAAACACTGGCAAATTGGTCGAATTTTTCAATGAAAATTCGGTGATTGTTAAAAAAGACATCAATGCACATTTATAAATCAAAACATTACCCCAAAAAAAAAAAAAAAAAGCAAGTGCACATAATAGGTTTTCTTTATATGGGGTGTTAATCTATGCGATGTCTAACTGAATTGATGCAAGTATATTTTAAGTCTATTCATATAATTTATAAATGTAAGAAAACATGTGGAAACACAAGTAATACATTCAAAAGCAAAAGAAGAATAACTACATCAGGTTACATACATGTTTGATATTATGTTTGGACACAAATATTGCAACCGATTTGCGAGAAATTGGAAATTTTTGATTTTTTTTTCCAATTTTCCGCAACTCAACCCATCTCCTCCAAATCTCGAAATTGAAACTCCCAATCCATGATTTTTCATGCAAAAAATGAAAAACATGGATTTGTAATAATTTGACATTGATTTAACATGACTTACAAAAGAAGAAGAAAAAAAGGATCGAAAATCGAAAATGCTCACTGGATTGAACATGTGGGATATATCCCACACTTGTGCATTTCATATCACACAGGTGGGATACAAGATATATCGTGGGATATATCGGCCGATATTGTCAATACTTAAAACATTGGGTGTATGTGCGTGTGTGCACAAAATGAAGAAGCCCTAATCATATCCAAATCAAGTACAATTTGGACTAGGGTTTGTAACATAAAAAATGAAAAAGAAAAACAATAAAAAGGTGGTTACCCCTTCTTTCAATATTTCACAAAATGGTACACTTCATTTCAATTCATCAAATCCTACTCAAATTTTATGTTTTGATCCTCAAAATAGGCCTTGATCTTGTTTAAAATTAGCTTCTAAGCTTTCTCCATGGTTGAAATGAAGAAGTGTGGAAATGAGGGGAAAATTTGAGAGATAAATGAGAAAAAAATGAAAATAAAGATTTTCATAATAGGCCCCTTAATAGTTGTATCGGCTTGTAAACGGGTGTATTAGGCCCGTAACGATGACGACATGGCACAATTTTTTCAAAATGGACCGATTCACTCCCATATCACATAAAGGAGGTGACTGTCATCTGCCGATACATGTCATTTTTCCATACCATGCTGTTGGGTATCCATGGACAGTCTCTTATTTGACCTCTTTGATCAATCATTTGGCATGGTTGGAGGATTGGAATTGCAAAACTGGTACATATACATCAAGTTTAACTCCCTTTCAATCTTGCCACATCAGTACACTCCATAAAAAAGCAAAAAAAAAAAAACACTCAGTGAGAAGCATTTCTTATGGCTAACAGAATCCAGATCCTCACCTTGATAAAGGTATTACTTAAAATGCATGATTCCCCCAAGATGGTCGCTTTCATGGACTGAAAAGCAACATGTAAAGAATTAATAAAGATAGACAAAGTGGCAACACTTAAGAACAACAATGTAGAAAACTCACCTTCATTGCCCTCTGAACAGATGGACAAAGTGATAGAAGCTTAGAAGCATCTTGACCTCCATACACCGCTGGTAAAACTGAAAGGCAATCAATCCTGCAATGACCCTGGTTATTATATCAGAAAAGAAAGCATTTCCTGTACTCTATTAATGTAAAAATATAATGAGTGCACAGAAAGTAATTACCACAGCAGCAATTCTATTACGCCCAGCCCAATGATCAGGACATAATGTCTAACATGACTTAAAGTAAATACTGAATACAAACATTAAATTTATGAAGGAGAGATTCAGCAGAATATAAACAGGTCTTGTAAGGGATTTCCAAAAGCAAACCCAAAAACATGATTAAGTTACAGCAAGTATATGGTGAGAATGTAAATCCCCAATCTGCATCAAAAGGCTAGATATATTGATTTTGGAGGGAATTGGCCGCAGTTGAGGGGGAATAGTCCAAAAAATGCTTCTTACACATGACAGTCACATTAACTTGTTTTTATTGCCCGAGTCATGAACTAAGCTCCTTGTAGGTCATATGGTTCATGAATAAACAGATGGTGCTCCATGAACAACATCAATTGATTAAGCTAGAAATTTATCAACAACTGTTCTTAGATTAAACTTGTATGAGCACTAACTTCGAGGGCATTCTTTTATTCTTTCATTTAATACCAGTCTAAGGGTAATTGTCTTTTACCCTTTCTTGAAATTATATATAATCAGAACATCTCATAATAAGAGAACTCCCCCTGTTCTCTCACCTCACAACTCTTTTACATGGTAGCAAAGCACTAGGGTCTGGCACTGCAGTTTGCTATTGCGAGAACTTCAGAGATCTCCATCCTTTGAATCAAGTTGACATAGATTGAAGAAGATCTTTGAAGGGTTTGGTGGTGCATTATACTTCCTCTCCTTCAAATCCCCATTTCCTTCATTCTGTACCCCTTGCCCATGTCTTTCATCATCCCCATGCCTCCCATCTTATTCCTCCGCTTTCCATTCAACATTATTCAGTGTTGTTTGTGGTGCATGATACTTCCTCTCCTTCAACTCCCCATTTCTGTCATTCTGTACCCCTTGCCCATCTCTTTCATCATCCCCATGCCTCCTATCTTATTCCTCCACTTTCCATTCAACATTATTCCTGTTCCTGTGCGCAGCAGTATTCATTGGCATTTTTCACTGGAAATCCAATACAGACATAATCTCCTGCTCCTCTCTTGCTTATCTCATATTTCCTCTCCTCTTGCTTGACACTCTAGTAGTATCACTTTCTCTTCTCTTCTTCTGTTCTTCTCTTATTTCTTAGTTTCTATTCCTTTTCCTTTCTTCAGTTCCTCCAGTGCTACTTTTGCTACATGGCCTACCACCACTATCCTGCTTTCTACTTAATTCCAACAATGCTTTTTCTTTGGACCCTTTCAACCAGAAGATCGTCTCTTAAAAAATGAAGAGAGCTGATCTATGTTACCTAGCAGCAGGGACGTGTATGGGGTTAAGCTTTAGATCCACTCTCGAGCCCCAAATCTTAGGGTACTGGAACAGGGTAATTTTTTAACATTTTACTCGGTGTTTCAAATAGCACTCGTAGCGTACACTACATAGCGTAGCGTAGATAAATAGCATAAATCCCCTGTAGCATACAGTACATGGGTCATAGCATATGCTATAGCTATGTAGCGTGTAGCGTTTGTAGAGTATGATACAATGTATTTTTTATTTTTTTTATCTTGAAGAGTGATGAGAACATTTATTTTAGTTTTGTTTGTTAAAAATGGTGCAAAACTCATATTATAAAAAATAATAATAAATAAAATAAAATAAAATAACTTAAAATGTAAAGTTAAAACCAAACCTTTCATTGTTTACTTTCACCCAAAATGGAGGTGATCTTCTGTTAAAGTTGGTGTGAAACTCACACACTTAAAAACCCTTCAAAACTAAACTTAAAAGAAGAGTTTTGAAAGAGGGTTTTCAAAAACCCCTCTTTGTTAGATGACATCTATATTGTACTTAATATTCTTAACCTGTGGGATTTTTATTTTTTTCATACTTGTGAGTTGTGACTTGTGGTTTCAATTAGATGTTATGAATTAAAGTGGTTTGATTCAAAAGAAATTAAAGTGGTTTGCTTAGGAAGTTGCTGATGTGATAATTATTTGATTTGGTTTATAACTTTATGTGTGGATTAGCTTTTGATAAATGATAATAAATAACTTGTTTGAATATTGCTTATATTAGAAAAAAAAAAAAAAAATGAATCATCTTTTAGCCATTTTTATATTGTTTGCTTTTTTCCTTACTATTTATCGTATTTTTCCTATATTTAAATTTTAACAAATAGAAGTATAGGGTAGCTTACACTACACGCTACAAAGGGTCGAACGCTACACAACACACTACCACTATTTAAAACACTAATTTTACTATTCTTTATTACTAAAGTAACTTTTAAATAGTTTAATCATTTTAAGAATATTTTTATAATTGTTGATTACTAATTTAATATAATATATGATACTTTGAGCCATATCCTACACAAACCCCACACCCATACTCATGTCATGTCATACTTGATGCATGGATTCCAAAGGATATGAAGGTAGACCTGGAAATCCTAGGAAATAATTACCTTCATGGATCTCATTATATCAAACACCTCTTACGAGAAGTACACCTTTGGAGTTCCTTCTTTTTTTTTAACATTAGTATGCCTTTGGAGTTCTACGTGGATAAAAACCATATCTCCTCCTCCCAATGGCAAGCATAATGTTCCAATAGGCAAAAATAAAAATAAAAAAAAATTAAGGTGATGATTTGTTCATAGAGGCCAAAGCCTGAAAGAATACAATTTACAAAAGAAAAAAGGGGGAAAAAAAAAAAAACACTCCTGCAGCTTCAAAAAACATTTTCTCATTCCATTACATACATTTTCACCCTTTTGTATACCTCCCCTACTGGCCTTTTTTGTTCCTAAAGCATCTAATGTTCCTTTCTTCCCTTAGTGACCAAATTCCAGCCAGTATAGATACTTACTGTTATCGTCTAAACATAGATGAGCTTGTGGCTGCACCTATAAGTACTTAGATACCTGCACCAGTAAACAGGTAAATGACCACGAGGGGCGCCGGTGTTGGCCCAGGGACCCTCCGATACCTAAGTTAGGTGGGTACGTTTATCACAGGAATAGGACTTGACTCGGGAAATTTTTGTGTGCACCTTCCTCCCAAGACAGGGGGTGTATTTATAGGATGCTTAGGCGGTTTGCGTATCTCAGTGGAATCTGTCATATACGCTGAAAGGTCTGAATTTGAGTGGGGATCTGCTCCCAAGAATATCTCTGATCCCGCCTCGATTGGCATAATCTTCGACTAGGATATCATCGGTTCTATCCTTGCTCAGTACGATACGGGATTTTTTCAGGATATCCCTCGTCCGAGGTCAAGATCGATCTGACCAGTTCGGCCGATAAGTTCTATCACCAAGCTCTGAATTCGAGCAGCAATTCAACTTGTAGTAGGTCGGTTCGGTTTTCTCCATAACAGTTGCCCCCTTACTTCTGAGCTCAGCATATGTGAGCTCAGGAAGTAAGAGCCTGAATTGATTTGCAAGTGCGGGAGTTGAAATTTCAAACCGTAAGTAGCCCAATCTTTTCCTTTTCCCGAATTTGTCATCTAATGATATGGGCGGAACCAAAAAGGGTGACGCTTGTCGCGAAAATCAAAAAAGATATAATGGTCGTTTCGTTGTATGAGGGGACATACACTGAGTGGCGAGCGCCATTTCGTCTTCCGAGCGGACACCTATCACCTAACCATTTAATGCTTTGCCCGAGCAAACCATGTGTCACCACATGGTAGAGCTCATTGATCGAGGCATCTCCTCGTGTTCTTATGGATGCTGCCAGCATTAAAGGCATTATCGCTTGGATGCTTATAAATAGAGGCTTTCCCCTCATTGTGCACTCACTGAGTCTAGCGAAGTCCGAGCTCTGCCGACCTATCTACCCGTTGATCCTCCTTCTTCCCTTGTCATGTGGATCTTCCTCTTGTCTACTTGCAGTTGACTGGAGACCTATATTTCTGGGACGTCTTGCTTGGGTCATTTCCCCTTTTTTTAATCATTGCCTTGATATGTCTCCCGACAGTTTCAGGGGCCTTTCATGGGGAGTCTATGCATGATAGCACGGACTCCCGGTTGGCT
Organism: Magnolia officinalis; assembly: GCA_021015155.1. NCBI lineage: Eukaryota > Viridiplantae > Streptophyta > Magnoliopsida > Magnoliales > Magnoliaceae > Magnolia > Magnolia officinalis. The sequence goes on from JAJHSJ010000006.1 coordinate 83,309,424, forward strand.
TCATCTCCGAGGGAATCATCGTCGGTGATAGCACCTCGTGCAGGGGACTCACCTACTGAGCTTATTAAAGATGAAAACACCACCCCCCCCCCCCCCCCCCCCCCCCCCTTTAGATCTCCCCATAAATGAGCTCCGAGGAGAGACTCACCTGCCGAGCTTATCAGGCCGTTCTCGACCTTGGACGAGGGATATCCGAAAAAAAATCTCGCATCGTACCGAGCAAGGATAGACCAAATGAGATCATTGCCAAAGATCACCTCGATTGAGGCGGGATAGGAGATTCTCGGGAGTAGATCCCCACTCAAATTCGGACCCTTCAGTGTATCTAACAGATCCCACTGAGATACGCAAACCGCTTAAGCATCATATAAATACTCCCCCTGTCTTGGGAGGAAGGTATACACAAAAAAATTCCTGACTCGGGTCATATTCCTGTGATAAACCTACCCACCTAACTTAGGCATCAAAGGGTCCCCGGCCAACACCGGTACCCCCGTGGTACTTTATCTTTTTACTGGTGTAGGTATCCGAGTGCTTACAGGTGTAGCCACAAGCTCATCTAGGTTTAGACGATAACACTTACAATCCTGCCTTCTCTTGCTTCCTTATTCCTCCACTATGTCGAGACTAAAAAAATTCTTCAATGAAGCCTGGGATTACCCAAAAGACTCCAAAAGCTTCGAACAAGCTATCCTAAAACTGATTTGCATACGAGCAACAGATAAAAAGATGATATGTCGACTCTTCATTTTTCGTGCACAATAAACATACATTCAGCAACACCATCCTTCTCTTTTCAAGATTATCTATGGTTAGCACCTTTTTCCTTCCACTAGCCATGCCAACGCTATCAATTTGAGGGGAGCCTTGTAATGCCACATAAAAGTTGTCCTGAACTTTTGACTATCCAATGAAGCCCCTACAATGAATGAGTAGAAGGATTTAACCAAAAATTTACCCGATTTTGCTTCACTCCAAAGGATATGAAGGTGGAATTGGACATCCTAGGAAATAATTACCTTCATGGATCTCATTATATCAAACACCTCTTATGAGAAGTACGCATTTAGAGTTCTATGTTGATAAAAACCATATCCCCTCCCAATGGCAAGCAAAATGTTCCAAAAGGCATAATTGGCATGCAAACAATCAATTTATCATGTCATGTTGACCTCATGCTAGTGGCTACTTGAAAGCCTATACTCACGATATTGGATTGAACTAATCCATTGCCATAGAGTTCATGGGTGAAAACTTAACTTGTTTGGGTCTTGGAGGATTCATGTTGGCAACCCCAATTAGATGGGATAAGATTTAGATGATGATGATTGACAGGGTGAACTACTAGCTTTTGGAAATGAGAAGTCTATCCTAGTCATGATGGACATATTTGCCCATTTGACATGTCAGAAGGAACCAATGGTTTGGATCCATCGCTATTCATGCAAAGGATCAAATAGAGAGTCCATTTTATGGAAATTTTGAGAGACCCAAAGTAGTAGTCAAAATTTACTAATAGCGTTGAGATAAAGCATCTGACACAAGGCTCTTTGAGTTGAATAATGGGGCTGACTTAGTTAGAGTAGAGGTCAGTCAACAATATGACTTTCCTAACTTAGCAAAGTTGTTCATTACATGATATTTATGCTTACAAAAATTCAATTTCTGAGTTCATGAGAGAGGGGAGCTAAATGACCACTGCATTTCTTATCGGTTCTCCACTACGGTCTTTGAGATACCACATAAACACCCCAATCAAGGGTTGAAATAATGGCAATTTCCAAGATGGATATGGAGTTTCCATTCTCGTTTCCTCCTAAAGCTGAAAAACTTGTTTTGCTAGAATATATTGCAATAGTTGGTCCATATCTCTTCTGCTCAATATATGACAGAAAAGAAAAATTGATCAGTAATATATGAACAGAAAGGTTGATGTAGTTGAAGGTTCTTTTTTTTACTAAACAAGTACAACATAACATCTTTATTTGCTTGTATCCAACAAAACCTTCTTCTTAGTATCATTCAAGCTGGGAAAGGCCCAGTGTGAGAGAGACACAGTATATGGTATACCTGCGTTGTACCATATACTACCCCATACTATACTAAGTAATATACCACGTCCCTCTCTCGTGCCAGTTCTTATATGAATATCCCTTGTCTTTTGCACCAATGGCATGTTTCATAGATCAAGCCCACAGGATGTAATTTTTCCTAGGATTTCTGTGTAACAACAAAGGGATATTCTAATCCCGACTAATATCTCCTGAGGGATGATCTGAAACTCCAGAAGATGGCCCTTCAACCTGACAATCAATAATCATCTGCCATCTCAAATAGTATGAGATGATGGATGAAGACATAAGAGAAAATTTCAAACATTATTGCTTAGGTTCATAAAAACTTGCTTAAAAATGAACTTCCATCACCACAAAACTTCATTGAAGATTTCAATGAACAACTCAAAGGCATGAATAAGAAGAGAAACAAGCTGCTTTGGACTACATGTGCCACAATGTCAACTCAAAAGCATTTGAAGAACAAAGCTAACCTTTTTTGTTCTTTTTTCTTTTTTTGGAATGGTGAATAAAGATAATCATACTGCAATCAGATCAAAAGGCCAAAAGAAACCAAACTAATATTATCCAAGAAAGAAAACCAAGATGATGATGGATGGTCCTTACCAGCTACCTTGTTCAATAGCATCCTCGACAGCAGAATCCAACATCTCAATCATTGAAGGATGCACAAAAACAGTATCTAGTGGTATGCCTTCAGGATATCTGGACTAAATTGGATCACATAAAGCAATGAAGACAAACCCTTACATGTAATTCAAAAGGTACTACAAATACATATTAGATCCCTTCAAACAAAGAACCTTGATTAGATATTGAAATAGTATAACAATAAAAAAGAATGTGTGTGTGTGTGTGTGTGTGTGTGTGTGTGTGTGTGTGTGAGAGAGAGAGAGAGAGAGAGAGAGAGAGAGAGAGAGAAGGTAATAAGTACAACTAGTTGGACCACAGTTTATGGTCCCAGGGGATAACTTCTAACTTATTAGGTGCATGGGACATCCAACCTGTTCAATAGATTGGCCCTGCCATGAGGAACACTTATTGCACAAATCAGCCCTATCCTCTCTTCAAGTGGACCACACTCGTATTTTTCTATTTACCAATAGCTATACACTTTTCTATGGTGTGGCTCACTTGATGAGTGGATAGGGCTGATTTTTGCACTAGGTGATCCTCATGGTGGGGCCAACCTATTAGGAGAATTGGACGTCACAAGCACTTAACAGATTGGAAGTTATCCACTGGGTGGACCGTAAACTGTGATCCAACTGGTTGGACTTGAGACCCTCTATGTGCGTCTATGTATGTCTGTGTAATTTTACCTGCAAATACTGCTTAGGCTGGGAGATTGCAAGCTTGTGAAGAACATCATAGCTTATAAAAGAATTCTGTGTTGCAAAAGAAATTGAAATAATAAATTAGAGAGAATTAAAAAAAATTAAAAAGGTAATCAAAACATTGAAAAATGTGTCTAGAGTATAAGATGCAAACGGTTCTTCATCAGAAGAAATACCGCTTTCATTGAATCAATTTTCTTAGGTGATGCAGGACATGAAAATTAGATATGATGTGCAAGATTTCAGGCTTTAGATCATAATAATTTAGAAACAATCACAATAATTCCACATCCCACATAAAGTCAAGCATTCAACAAGGGAAATCTACGTGGGTCCAAGCCTACATATGTTAGGGCTGAATTAATTAAAAATTATAAACCAAACAATGTTCAAAGGATAATAGATTCATCCACACATGCAAAGGATTATTTCTCAATCCAAGGGATTCTCACGTTTCAATTCGGGAAAACCTAGGGTTTCAAAAGTGGAATAGAACTTGAGGATTTGAGATGATATAGGGTTAGAGTTATGGAAACAAGGCGAAAGAGGAGTGAAATAGAGACGAGAGGGAACCTGAGATCAGCCCGCACGTGTGGACAGCAAATCGGCCTAACGCACGTGCGTGGATGGCAACCCGCACGTGTGTGGGGCCCACGAATCTAGAATCGGCCAGGGATGGGCCACCTTCTCTCCAAATTTCAAGCCAAACGGATGATCGGTTTGAACACGGTGCTCCACCGAAGTTTCAGCCTTCTTGCAGGGCCAGATTCTAGAAATTTGTTGTAGGAGAAAGATTAGCTGCAACGTGGGTGGATTTGATGAGGGGATGGTTGTAGGAGATGAGGAATATGGAGGGTAGGAGATGGGGGCGATTTGGTATGGGTGTGACTTTGCACCACGGTAGTTAGCCCTTCGAAGAAGGGAGGGTTTCGCACCCAATTAGGTTTCCGCAACTCAGAAAATTAGAGAAGCAGGAAAACACAGAATTTTATTAATCATCTTCAATGAAAAAAGCCCTACAAGGGGTTGCCTATTTATAAGAAAAATCTATACCCCAAAAGTTGCACCATGTGCACATACTATTACTTAAAGACGAAATAATCAAAAATAACAACTAATCAATGCAATCTAAACCGTTCATGATGTTCCCAATAACGGTAATAATCAAAACTCAAAATCCTAGGTCACCTAGGGTAGTGGGCCACGATCATGAGATCCAATGATGGGATCCACATGATGATCAGATCCACCCCAAGGAACCAAAACACAGTCATCTAACTAGGAGGCCCTCCATGGATGTCGCCATTGATCCAGATCGAAGGTGGGGTCCTCCTCCTTGCGTACGTGCGTAAGGGGAGCGTGCGTGTGCGCGAGATGTCCCCATCATTAGGACATCCAATATCACTATCAACAAAAAATATTACGAGAATTTGAAATAGAGAAGCCAATTGTTGTGGAAATAGAGAAGCCAATACCAATGTCAACAACTAGTTTCCATCATTTTCTTTCGGTTGCTATAAAACATGAAGATGAAGATGAAGAATTCTAGGACCCTAAGCCTCAGCAAACATACAATTATCTAATACTCCCAGTTATGTATATGTGAAGCTATGGTTCAGTGATCCAGAGCGCTAATATGATGAGCCTCACAATGCATGGGGGGTCCACATTGGAAGATCCCAACCCTTTGATTGGTGACAACACAGAGATGGTTGAGGGGGAAAAAAAAAAGCCAAAGAGCTGTCCACTTTCAGCATAAAAAAAGCTGAAGTCGAAGGGTTAGAATCTTCCACAATAAGAGATTTTCAGGACATCTCCCATAAATGGCACGGCTTGTTCAATCAATGTCAACATCGAACCATGGGCCCCACTTGTATGGAATCAGGAGCATCAGCAGATTGTATGTTTGCTGAGGTCAGGACCCTATAATACCTCCAGGGTGGATATTTATATAGTGATCAACTATTGCTGAAGACAAACAAACTATTGTTATTATCCAATTGATCAACAATTATAAATACATGGGAGCATGGACCACAAACCTGTGAGAAGAAAGAATCTACACTTTCCTTTTGAGCATAGGCAAACACCTGCACCACACACACAAGAAAGAAATGACGATCATAAAAGGAATTACATCAAAGTGATTAGATAATTAAATATGACGATATATAATAACAGTATCATACAGTTGGCGTCCAGTGAACTCCAGCACGAACTGATCCAAGGATCTCCCCCTCTTTCACTAGCCCATTAAATAGAGACTGAAAGAAGGAACCTTCAACAGACACACCATTGGCTCCATCCATTTCAAGCAACAACTGCTGCAAAGAGCTCCAAACTGTCAATAAATTCGTCGGAACTGTGATGCCCCTAGCAGCTCCACGAACCATGGCGGTAATTCGTTCAACATATGCTGGAGTATATAACTGTCCACCTTCCATTCTCCCTTTCACCTAGATGATATGGAATTTGAAGTTGGTAAGCATTAGGAAAGGGATTAAAACTACTGTAAATGGAAATAATGAAGTAATAAATTAGAAAATATGGAATAACTTGACAAAAATGATGTAGAACAAAATTTAAATACTGTGAACGAGGTGTTTTTGTCTTCACACATACTATGCTAGAATCCTAGCTTTCTACATTAATATGTATAGGGTTATTTGATGAGGACATCACTTCATGCATCGGTCCTGCATCATTATTGCTATATGATTAATTAATGCAACTGATATATACCAAAATCTTGAACCAGGTCTAACATCAGAAAGTGCAAGAGAATACAATATACTTTGCATACCAAACAAACATAAACAAAAGGAGGACCTCCATGATGTTCAGGGATGCACGAGGGGTGGGATCTGTGTCACCTCCACTGGACCATGTGGCAACTGATCTATATTCCAGACCCACCATCTTATTGCATCCACCATGGATGGGCCATGTGGCAATTGATCTACATTCCAGACCATCTTATTGCGCCCACCATGGATGGGCCATGTGGCAAAAGTACATCGACCAGATGATCCGAGCCATCCATTCAATGGACTTTTGCAATTGGTCATACACAGTTGCCCATATTGTTCCTAACCATTATATCAGTAATCAGATAGCAAAGCTATCAATGTAATTTTTGCCATGCAGCCCATCTATGGTTGGGTCTAACAGATGGACAGTCTGTATGAACATCCACACAGCATGTCGCACAAACACCATATAATTCCTCAAAACAAAGGCATTGTGAGTTAATAGCAGCAGCAGCACTGCCAAAATGCAATATAAATTTTCATAATTCATGAATATTCCAAGAATCTCTATGAACAACAAATGACTTACAAGAGTTCCAAGGCGGGGCTCTAAAACAGCCAATATTAATTCCGAGCTGACATGCAACTGAGCAGCAAGCTCCGCCAATGCGATCTGACTACACTCCTGAAGCCTCTCATTTATCTCTTCTGATATGGTATCCCAATAAGACTGGGATATTATTTCCCCCTGTATTAGCATAAGCCCTACATTGTCTGCCACTATATGTTTAGCTTGCTTTTCAACATGGTACAAATCCACCCCAATAATATCTGCAAGATCAATTAGAGAAACACGCCCTGACTTTGTAATCTCTGCCTCTATTTCCAGTCTCAGCTGATCCTGTTGTACCATTCCAATATGCTAACATCATTATGTGCATCAAGTCATCAACTGCATTGTTAATTCATTGTAATACCATAGATATACATTAGCAAGCTTTTGCATTTTGATGTAGCATTCACAATACAAAATCGAATATGATAGAAGAGGAAAAAGGATCAGTTTCCTATCACTACTCAGCTATAACAATGGTTTTATAAAACGTTCCTCTAAAGGATGCTACAACAGTAATGTCGCCAAAACTTAAGGTTCTGTAAAACTAACGGGATATTTATATAATGGCTGTTTTTCTTGAAAACAACTCCCGTGTTTCTAACGGAATGTCCTTATGGAATACAGTAGCTATCAAAAGCCGTTACTCATATCACCAACTTCCTGTGGATGCAGAGCATCAAAGGATGTGATAGGCGAAATAGTTTCTGAATACATATTTAGAGAAATCATAGGTCACACATATTCACATGTAAAAATATACGTAGAAAATGTATCATAATTCAATCCAATTACCTAAAAACCAAAAGGACTGAGATCAAAGAACCCTGGGAAAGAACAAACTGGAGAAAAACAACAGCAACAAAATAAATAAATTTAAAATTTAAAATTTATATTAAAAAAAAAAAAAAAAAAAAAAAAAAAACTTCCACTTCATACAAAACCTGAAATCTGCCTATTAAATAAATGAGGCCTTATACAATACTTGGCCTTAGATACCGGCACTTATGTTTGGACCAGTGTTCTTTACAGGATAAGCCTATCATTGATCTGGTAGGCCCCACCCGGATGGCAGTGGACTAATTGAACAAACAATCCTAGCCAGATCGCTTGACTTTTCACCGGTGCATAGGACCATTGGCTGTACTATGTACTTATATTTCACCAATCTGTTTGGAGGCTAACAATTGGATGGTTAGGTTTTCAATGAGGTGTCTTTTGCAGAATCACCGTCTAATTTCTTGGATTGGATCATCAAAAGGTGGGCCTCACCCATATTGATCAGGCTTGAACTAAACCACCTGTACTTCAGGCCTAATGTTATCTCATTGAGAAAAAAAAAAAATAAGAAACATATGATGCTTGACACAACTAAACAGCATCGAGCCTTTTACATTCAACCAGAAACCATCTAACCTTAAATGGTGGCTTTTATTTCCTTATCAAATGTGAACCATATCTGCAGGCCACCAACTGACCAGTAAAGATCGTCCATAATGAGGCCCACTTGCACGATTGCTGATAGTAATCACCAGTCAGCCATACGGCGGTGAATTCATTCACAGGCCTTGTACACACCACCCATCACGCTGGACAAGCCATTTTGCTCAGTTGAGCACAACGCCAACTGAGCAGTAAAGATTGTCCATAATGAGGCCCCACCTGGAATCCTTGACTCTTTTTAGCTGTTGGGGTCCGGAGCTGGTTCTGTTGTTATACTCTAGGTTCTCTTTCTTTTTGTTCTTTTCTTGTGTTTTTTTCTTGTTTCTATGCTTTGGCTAGGGCCTAATAAATCCTCACCTTTCAAAAATAATAATAATACATAAATAAGTAAATCTACAAGAAAAGAGATGCATATTGAAATGAATAGAAGAAAATTTCTGTAAGTGATATCAAGAAATAGAAAAGATATGAAAAATAAATAGAATGAACTATACTGCCACAATAAGATAAGTGAAAATTCCGCATTGCACTGAACAAGGCACTGGCATAACCACTCAAGAATCAAGACCAAAATCATTCATCAGGTTGCCCCCGCAATGGATAGACCACTACCCCAATCGCATGGACTGGACCATAGTTAGCTAAAAATAAAAAATTAACACATATAAGTGATTAACCACTTAAAATTCCGTATATTTCAAAGGACAGGCAAAACCTCTTCTTTTTTTTCTTTTTTGGCAAATCGAATTGAAAATGATTTTTTTCTTAAACGTACTTTATTCAAAAATAGATTTAAGGGTGATTTAAAAAACAGAAATTGATTATCACCGTCCAGTGATAGATTTGAGTAGAAGGTGAAAATTTTTGTGTGGACGGATCATGCATACAAGGTTTACTTGAAAATGAAGGATTTGAGAGAGGCAAAGAAAGATATTAACTGATCTTCTTCTTCTTCTTCTTTTTGAAAGATGATATTAACTGAGTGTTTGATTACCTATGTATATTATTCCTCTTCTTTTTTCCTTTTTTTCTTTTTTCTTTTCTTTTTTTATGATGACATGGTGTCCCCGCCCTTTTTTAAAGCGAGACTATTCCCTGCGGGACACGCAATCACCCACAAACCACGTGCATTGGGTGAAGCACCGGGAGGGGAATCGAACTCGCATATGTGGGGAGCAAACCCACAACACTAGCCATTCACCCAAACCCCGGGTGGGTTATATTAGGAGTTTCATATTATTCCTCATGGATATAGAAATCTATCCATCTTATTAGGAGTTTCATATTTTAAGCTTATTTATATACAATATCTCCAAACATTTATGTGCATATGTAACCATTTTTCCACTCCACTTTTTTATATCGAAACCATATTAAACCTGAACGTTTCATTCGCTGATTTTTTGGCATTTCCGTTTCTTTGACAGAATTTTTTAGCCTCTTTTTAACGACTGAAACAGTATTAAACGTGATCATTTCCCTTACCCTTCTTTTTTCTTTTTTATTATTTTTTTCCTTTTTTTTTTTATGGCCATATGTCATTTTGCTAACTTTGGAACAAACCGCATGGACTGGACAGCCCCCATTCAGCACCAACATCCACCGACACTCTTCCTGATCAGACGATTAGCATTTGCCCGATTGGCAATATTTTGCCGCTACGTCTGATCCAAGCCAGGATGCACCCATTGAACAATCCAGATAGTAATAGATACGGCCCAATTCGGTGAAGCCAACGACTGATAATGGAACAGTGCATTTCACAAAAAAACAGTAACGAAAAGAAAACCGAATTGAGAGAGGGAAAGAGAGAGGGAGTACTGGTGTGATGTATTCTTTGCCGGAGACGGTATGAAGGAGTTCGAAATCGATTATCTGGAGCTCTTGGAGCTTGTTTACCAATTCCACTACGTTTCTTTCAGATAATCGGATGCTCGATTTCGCCTGCTGAGCGGATTCGAACTGCCTCTGCAATTCCAGCAACTCCGCGTCCATTTTTCCTTTTCTCCTCGCTCCTGTCCTTGATTTTTTATTTTTCTTTTTTAATTTCGCTTCTAAGGAATAGCGTTTGGCTCTGCTTTTCCTTGCTCGTGCTCTGCTTTTCCTTACTCCGATGACGAGTTCGACGAGGCGTTTTAATTAATGGGGGGGGGGGGTGTTTAGGGACGCGGTTTGGCTAGTGACCCCAACATCAGCCATCTACTGATGTCAAAGCTCTGTGGGACCCACCATGATGTATATATTTTATCCACGCCGTCCATCCATATTTTCAACTCATTTCAAGACATTATCCCAAAAATAAGTAGGATCCAATTCTTAGGTGGACTACACCACATGAAACTTTGGGGATTGAATGCTTACCGTTGAAAGCTTTTTTGGGGTCACAAGTTTTGGATCGAGCTTATATTTGCGTGTACGTGCTACCTTATAAACAGGTTGGATGCAAAATAAACATTACAATGGGCCCCAGGAAGTTTTTAACGGTGGAAGTTCAATCAACACTATTTTCAAGTAGTGTGGTCACCTAAGATTTGGATCTCCAAAAAATGAGCTGTAATGGATGGACGGCTTGGATTAAAGTTCAATCCGAATTAATAAATGGATCAGGTTTGGTCTACTCAAAATAACCTGATCCGGCAAGGGCCGAATCTTTAATAAATGGATAATGCCCAGGCATTTTTTGTACCCTTCCTTTGTCTTAGGTTTCATAAAGCAGGTTGTCAACGTCTAAACTATGAATGTTGTTGAAATTATAAGGGTAAATCATTATTATCCATTTAGAAATATTTACCAAGGTTAATCATATATGGATTAGGTCACACAGACCTGGATGAAGGGGAAACACAAATGTCAGCTTGATCCAAAACTTTATTGGCCTCCAAGAAGTTTTTACACCACTGTTTCCTATGATGTGGTCCACATGAGATTTGGATCTGTCTCAATTCTGGGCTCATGCCATTGAATGATCCGGAAAGATGGATGGACGGTGTGGATAAAACACATACATCATGTTGGCCCTAATGAAGCTTTTTTCTAACACCAACCAGTAGTGAGGTGGGTAATGGAGAGGTCACTAACCGAATCCGACTCCTACCCATCGGGCGTACCCGCCAATTGCCACCCTATTCCTGGGTCAGCTCCCAAACTTAAAAATGACCATGCTAGCGAAATCATGTGATATTCAGATTTTCAAATTTCCGAAGCGAAGCCGCCCATGATTAAGTGATGCAAAGTCCCATCATAATGGACGGTGACCCAAAGACTGAGCTATATTAGATCTTATCCATCCAATATTTGGTCATTTCTCAGCTGAACATGGGCTTTTGTTCCTTTATTAGCCATATATTTGCAGGATTGCAGAACTAAGGAACAATGCGATTGTTGGGACGTGATCCATAGTGGGGCCCATCGTATCAACGGTCTGGATCACTGAGACAGCGAGGCCTGAGGATTCTACACATCATGTGTGACAGGATGATGGGATTCCTTTTCAGGCAGCTAACTCCACCTTTTAGGTACTGGTGGTTGTACAGGATCTGAGCCTCTTCAGGAGAAGACCAAAATGTTGCCCTGACCTGGAAATCATGCTGATCGGCTAACCTGGTGGGCCATGTCTGTACAAAGAAATGGATGGTCAAAATGTGTCGATTGGTCCGCTTCAATGTACCAGTGCAGTGCATTGGATGGAGGTGAACAAGCCTCTTTTCTGGCCCATGATGTAAAGATTGTGGGGCCCACTCCATCAGTGACTAGTATATCTCATCTAACCATGTCTAACCATAGCACATATAAGAATGTGCAGGTGTAATTCAAACAATAGTCTAAAAATCTTCTCCTAGAATGCAAAATCAAGACTATAATTACATGCAAACATACATCAGTAAGGATTAAAGAGAGATCAATGACACCATCAACGAAGATCCAGCCTAGTGATCAGAAATGGTGGGGCCCACTTAATCAGTGGCTTGTATCTCTCATCCAACCATGTCTCACCATACCACAGTTGAGAATGTGCAGGTGCAAACTTCGACTCACGAGTCTAAAAATCTCATGGAATGAAAGATCAAAACTATAATTACATGTAAATATACAACAGTAGGAATTAGAGAGAGAGAGAGAGAGAGAGAGAGAGAGAGAGAGATCAGCAACACCATCAACCAAAATCCGGTGTAGCAGTCTCAAATCGCGTACATTCTCTTATAATCGTTGTTTAGAAGCTCAGTATCGGACACTACTGACATGGTAAACGAGTGATCTCGACTCACCGACGTCCTTCTGATGCTCCTAAGATTCGATGCTTCGATCCGGTGCATCACCACCCAATAACACATGGTCCCTATTGTCGCGGCCATGATTGTTGTCCCAATAACTGTCACCCAAACTGCCAACCACCTCTCACTCTCCCCTACAACAACAAATGCCAGTGCTAGATACGCAGCTGATACAAGCACACACGCCAACCACATTAGCTTGTTTATAATCGCCATCATTTGCTTCTTCGCCTTCCGTTCTATAACCACAATCGACGTCTGTACAACCACTACGGCCAGTGATATGAAGAGAGATATCGAGTCCAACACAAAGAAGATCATGAATGCTGTCTGATTCGCAATGTTGGCTTCTCCCATGGAGACGCCTGGTCCGAGTCTTTCGGGGCTGTTGGCATACTCACCGGGGACAGTGAAGATGGCCGCGAAAGCAACGGAGGCGATGAGGACAGCGACCACTGTGGTGGAGTTTATTGCGTTGTTGAGGCCCTCCTCGTGGAGCTTGTTGAGCCGCTTGGCAATGCCTTGCATGCGTCTACGCGTCTGGCGGGTGTGTTCAAGCTGGGAATGGACCTCGTGCTTTATGTCGCTGACTGTTTGTTTCAGTTCTCGGGCGGCGCTCGGAGGTTTGAGGGCCCTTGCAGGTTGGACACCGAACTCACGTAGGATGGCCGCAACGTCCGGGTTGTTGGTTTTCTCAGCGGTGTCAAGTGCGGTTTCACCTGACCTGTTGATTGCTTTGGTATCAGTCCCTTCAAACTTGAGTAGCCGTCTTACAATCTGTACTAAGTAGTTGAAAAGGGTTGGATTAGTGTTTTCTGTCTCCATGGATTTAAATTTTTATTCTCTCAGTTTTGATCGGCAATCCAAGAAGCTGTTACAGGAAAGAATGCTGAGGTGATTCGTGTGAGGAGATACCAAATAGGTGATTTTTTGGCACATACATGCATGACCTGGGCAACTCAGCAGGTGGAGTCCAGCATTCTCACCATGAACATGCTCTGGCCCAAAATCAAGATGGTCCACTCATATGGTAGATCACACATGCATGTTGAATATATATCGCTGGTCATCTTTTTTCTTTCCAACTCACTGGTTTTCCCCTACACATATGGCACACCTGATGTGTGTAGCAATCTGATTCTGAATCAAAGCTTGTTAGTGGCATGCCTTACCTGATGAATGGTCTGTACTCACTGCCACACTGCCGAGTGAGGAAGCAGAAAAAAAAAAACATTTTTTTTTTTTAATTTTAATTCTAGATAACATATAATTTGGAATTGGGTAAGAAGAGAAGCACATTGCAATCCATCAGCTAAAACGACCGAAGATGCAATTTTTCTTATACACCATCACAATATTTCCGTTGAAGAAATTCGTCCAAAAGAAATCTAAGAATGTTATATTGTATTTTTCTCACATTAAAATCACTTTCTAATTTCACACCTAGAATTCGTGAGAAAGATAGTATAATCATTTTCAAATTTCTGATTTAGAAAGGGATTTTTTGACTGCTCTTATCCTAGATGGTGTGTTTGGATGCACCATTGAATTGAATTGCGATCATGTATTCATGTCTAATAAAGGGTGTGTCACTAAAGAATATTGCAATTATTAGTCTAAGAAAATGGAAATTACTATATTCAATTTCCTTCCATGGCATCCATATATAGTGTCTGTTATCCAAATTGCAATTACGACACTTCCAAGGACTCGAAAGAAACGTAACTTCAATTTGAAGGCCATCTCCTCAATATGAATGTGAGGAAGCATCATTAGTTTTTGCTCTTTGCTCTTTGAATTACCTGAATATTTGCAATTCAGTTCACTGGTGCATCCAAATGGAGCCAAAATGGAGATAACCAAGTAGCAGTTCTCTTAGTATTCAATGAGGTTTGGGTTCCAAATAGCAATTATGGTTCTTTGTAACTGCACTTCGAGGGCTACTTCCTCTATATGAATACTAGGCACCATATTAGATTTTGTCATTTCTTCTTGCTTGCAATTTAATTCGCTTCTACATCCAAACGCAACCTAAAATTGTTCTCGGTGCATTATGTTAGCAGTTATAGTTGAATTGGTTAGAATAAGGCCTCTAAGAGAATGTGGTTATTCTCATCAGTAAATAATTGGATAAGAATGCATGAAAAATAATTGAAAAAGCTTAATTTGAATTCAGATTTAAAAAGGGTAAATGAAAAGAAGGTGGTGGAAATGCATCAATAGAATACATGCACAAGAAGTGCTCCAGTAATCCCAGAGCACTATAAGTTATAGTGCTCCTAGTTGCTATAGGACTCTTAGACAATCCAATCCATTGATCTAGACTGTTCATTAGGACCAGAGTGCATTTGATGGGCTAGCATGTGAATGTTATGCCGCTCTGAGAAATGTTATCCATTTGATTAATGGCCTTTAGCATGGACCATCAAGACCATTTACACAGAAATAGGTCCAATAAACAACTTAATCCATCTGTTTGTTAAGACCTACGATGGATTGCTCATGATTCCAAAGAATCACCTTGTTAGGCAATGGTAACCATCCCATCACTGAATTGGAAAAAGGATGCCTATCAAAATAAAGGCCAAATCAAGAATCAATTGGATCATCTGATTGGTGCAATTTTATTTTATTTTCACATGATAGCCCATGAAATGTGTTCTGGACTTAATGGACGGTTCAGATTGATTGATTGGACAGTCCAAGTAAACCGATGCAGCTAGGAGCACTGGAGCATTTTCTACATGTAATTCATAGATCTGCCAACTCCAACCTCAAGGTGGAGGTTCTGTTGATCAAGGGAAAGCAATGAAAAAGCATGCAGCAGCAAATGAAATCAAAAGTTCCTGAAGGAAGCTAAGTCCAGAGAACACAATCAAACAGTTTCCACCTTGCAGAATATCATAGTACAAGCTAGTTAACTTTAAAGACCCTAACCTCAATAACCATGATTGTATGTACCAGAAGAACTGATCCTGGGTCCGGGTGATACCACTAACACAACCCCATTGGGGCCAGGTGTGAGTGGGCCCACAAATCATTCAAGTATATATAATAAAAGACACCTAGCATATGACAGAGGTCTATTTCAAGAAAACTATCTCCTAACTGTGAAATAGGCAACTCTTGAGCTAATTCTCTCTGCCAAGCAACGATAAGAACTTCCTAATTAGTGAAGCCAAAAAACTGAATCTAGTTTCACGAAGCGTGACAGGAAGCAGATGAGGATTTGGTGCAGGAGTGGGAAGCATCTGTTGCAAAATGCTGGCAAGTATAGACGTCTAAAAAGCAGGAGTTGGACCGCAAGTATAAGCCGTGGTTTGAGACGGAAGCAGCATCTGAGTAGAAAGTTCGGAAGCTAAGAGACTGACCATATGATGAAGGTTTCTTAAGAGAAGCCATAAAAAGACAATGGCACAGAAAATGCGATGTCCAAGTTCTAGTAAACTGTTGATTAAGGACACACCATCTCTTCTATTTTAATTATCAAGTATCAGTTATTCTGGAGCCCACAATTCAAATGGCCATTTGCTCAATGTTGCAACCTTGAGGTAACGGGTTTCAATCCAAGCTGAGTAGGTTGTCACAATAAAATCTGATATTCAAGGAAAAGTTAAAAAAGAAAAGAACACAATCTTCACAAGATTTCCGAATTTCAACAAAAAGATTGAAAGATTTCAATTGAACTGAAATTCATTCATTCATTCATTCATTGTAAAGGAAATGACCAAAGAGAACTGACACCATTTTAGTTCACAATGACACTCACACTCCAAATTGCAATTCATGAGTTTCAATTTGGACTTAAAAAATGATAACTACAATTTGGGGACTACTCCCTCTTTTCTGCTCCCTCATTATGTTGGAGTATGGCTCGGCCCACTTTCTTCATTTACTATTTACTGAATTGAATTAACACAATTCAATCCATTTAAACACCAATGCAGCACAAGTGATTATCTTGCTGTTGTAAGATTTGGATGTGAGACATGTTTGATTCAAGTTTTTCATTACTAATTGCCACTCTAATAGCAACAAGTTATATCAACAAGTAGAACAACCATGCAATGACATAACAATAAAGACACACGATGGACAATATTAGTGAGCTCTTCAAAGCATACTGTTATAGTAATGAACACGAAGACAACAAAGAGTGGTATTTTAAGGAACAAGGAGCTATAACATGGAATTCACGAAGGTGTCTCTAGTATAGCTGCATGAGTAGGGGTACTGGAAAAGCATTTCTAAATCCGATTTGGCAGTGGGTACAAAATGTTTCACATGGGCCTTCCCTATGCAAGCTTTCTTGCTCCCGCACGCAGAGAGCAAATGGTTTAACGAGGCAGTGTTGAGTGTGAAATATTGCATATTTCTCTCTATTTATATCTTAGTTTTATAAACATGATAGTGCTTAATCGATTTAATTATACATGTTTTCATGTGCGAGGTGATTTTGAGAGCTTAAGGTGAAATTGATGTCAAAAGGAAGATTTATGCTCAAAAGATTACTAAATGAAGATTTGGAGATTTGAAAGTCATTAATGAAGAATTCACATGCCAAAGATCCAAGAAAAACAAGTGAGGAATAAAGAGAATCAAAGATTTAAAGTGAAGAAAATGAATCCTAAAATTGTCCTCAAAACAAACATATTCCTGAAATTGTCTTGAAAAGCATATTCTGAAACTCCAAGTATATTTTGGGAAACTGCACAGAGTACTAAATTTGAGGCGGTTTAAACCCTGAGTCTATTTTGGGAAACTGCGCAGAGTGCGTAAATTTGAGGCGGTTTCTAGATTTTTCCAACTCGGTGCAAAAGTTGGAGTTCTACAACTATAAATAGGACTCCCTAGGATACTCCAAAGCATCTTCTAGGGTTAGGAAAGGTCTTAAGGAGCATAGCACAAGGGTGGAGCAGCCGTCAAAGAGTTTTTCTTCTTTCCTAGTTTATTTTTCATGCTTTGTTTAAGAGATTTGGTTTCAATCATGTCTATGGTTGGTTAAACCTCTTAGCTAGGGCTGAGAGGTGAAGCTTGTAGCGTGTTAGGATGTTTATTTTGCTTTGATTCTTGTTCTTATTGAACTCCATTGTTTTTAATTTGATATTAAAGGAATATTTTCAGTTTTCTATAATTTATTGGGACTCAAATTACAATAGATGTTGTGATAGCTTTGGATATCTTCTTTTCCTGTTTTGAGATGGTGAGATTGGTAAATCCCATTGTACACCATCGTCTCCTGGGCATGATAGGGTGATGGAATCCCTTCCATCTTCACAATTCTCCTCCATTGAGAATTAGGTTAATGAAAAGTTCAGATTTGATTTAAATTGCTTTATCTTCCAATTGGATAGGATAGGACTCCAATTCCAATTGTGTTTATTGAATCAAGCAAGGTAGCATCTTAATAGCTACAAGTGGATCCTTAGTACCCTAGTTCTCACCTTTAATTGATAGTTTAAATATTATTCACAATTACTATCTTTTATTCCAGAATTTAGATTTAGATCTTCTTCTAGTTCTAGTTCTAGTTCTAGTTCTTTTCAAAATACATACAAGTTTAGTCCCTGTGGATTCGACCTCGTTCTCACAAGTTATTACTACATCGCGACCCTACATTTGGGGTTGTGAACAGGCGGTCCGCATCCTCATCGATTCATTTTGTAACTAACTCCCTTCTCTCTCTGTCGTCGTCGCCTTTTTTCCTCTTTCATCTAGTTTTGAAGCCTAGTTTTCTCTATCATAGGAGCTCCCCGTGGTTGCAAACATGTCACCGTCAATGTTCTTGACCTATGACAACTATATGAACCTATTATTCAATTCCATATTTGATTTTTCTAAATCAAAATTGGCCTTGGAATTTTCTATGTTCCTGTCTCCATCCTCCTTATGAGTGCTTTCTTTGCCCCTTAGCTACGAGTGATTTTGTTTGGTCAACTGCTTTGGAATCCCGTGTGAATCAGCAAGGACCACCTTGCAAGGCTAAATACTCCCGGGTTACCAATAGCGAAGTAGTATCGTGAGGGAAATGTGAAAAGAACCCCCATCGGGGAGTGAAATAGAACGTGAAACTGTGAGTTGCCAACCGTGAAGAATGAGCCGGCGAGTCATAGGTAGTGGCTTGTTTAAGGGAACCCACCGGAGCCGTATAAGTAGGTGTTCCTAGAAAGAGGAATTAGATGATCATCAATCCATGGTTATGCACGTGCATAGGTTTCACCCACAGTTCAGTGATCCAGATCATGTTGGTTTTTGTGCCCTTGAAAACCAATCTATTCCCCACCTACAAGTGATCAATGCAATATGAAGACTATCTTAGTTGCAAAACACGGTCAAATGCATCTTAATGCTTGAATGCATATTATGGCTCGACCCACCCATGGAGTCAATCATGGATATTGTATGAGTGTGCATGTGGATAAGCCAATGTCACATAAGAGTTCAAGTGGGAAGTCTTCCTATGTACAAGTGGTTGGTGATGGCACGCCCAAACCTTCTCTCTCTCTCTCTCTCTCTCTCTCTCTCTCTCTCTCTCTCTCTCTCTCTCTCTCTCAAAGTGTGAAAGTTCGTCAGCCAAGAACATGTGGACAGCTATGGTGCTGGCGGTGCGAGAACTTGGAGGTCTGAACTCTCATTGGAGTTGTTGCTTGACTCCTCTCTTCCTCATCTCATTACAAGGTAAACTCCATCTCTTCTTCTTCTTCCTTTATGTTTAAATATGAATTTATATGTTATCCATGCATGATGCCTTGTTTGAATTGTTTCTGTCCCATCCTCCATCCATTGGACATATGGCATAGTGGGAGGTTTTCGCAACAAATCATTAGTCTGTTGGGGATCACCATTGATGGCCGATGCCCCAAAAATATCCACAATAGGGCAATCCTAACCTTTTCTATTTGTGACGGGGATGCTCATCCTACCCCATGCAAACAGATGGTCAAGAAGAGAAATACAGCAATGGTCCACATTCAACTAAAGAAAGGGCAAAGATTGGTGGCTGGAATCTTCCAATCTAGGAGATCTCTATGGCATGGTCCATCCATAGTTGAGACTTGAGACAAATCTGACTAACTGTCTGGATTATAAAATAGTGGGCCCCCACTTGTATAAATTGAAAACCCGAATATATCATTCCTATCATAGTTATACCTTGAAAACTCAAGTCCAATGCCTGTTGAGTTGAGTAACTCCGTCAAATTTTTTCAAGTGCGAAACAATGGATTCTGTAATATTTAATGTTTAAAATGTATAAATGTTCTAGAGTCTTGGTGACTTGAGTCGAGTTTTTTTTAGGTTTCCCAAGTTTCATCAAATCGAGTTAGGTCACCAAGTCTTGAACAAGGCTTGACCAAGTAGGGACCAAACTAAGCTTTTTGTCCGAGTCTTAATGAGAGCTTGTTCAATCAAGCTCTTTCGAGTTCTCAAACATTAGTTCCTATCAGAGTCAAGATCATATATAAAACTTGTTAACAAAGAAGAAAGGAAGGTGTATAGGATCATATAAAGAAACAAAGGTTTGATTCTCTCAAAAACATGAAACAGATGAAGGTTTAGCTTATACACACCACGTTCTCGGCATAGGGTTAATATGTCACTAAACCCAAAACTTGCAAATGCAAATATGGAAACCCAAAACATGTAAACCTGAAACATATAAACCCAAAATGCATAGCTAACAGCAAATACCAGTAACTATTAAAATAACCACTTATAAGCCAACCTTCTTTCCTACACCTAAACACATGAACAGGGAAAGCCCCACTTCCCCAAACCTAAATAAATAGGTTCTCTGTCTAACAGTTCCTTGTAAATTAATAGTAGCCCGTCCTCTTTTAAAGGCAAGTCAAAATATTTCATGACCGATAATTTCTCTATAGTTTGTGCAACAATCTGTTTTGAAGCACTAGCATATTATCCTAATCTAATGTTTACAGCCCCATATAATCAACCTAATGCAATGAAGTCTAGATATCAAAATATTAGGTCCATGTGTAAAATAATAGTCTGCAATGTTATAGTCAGAAGATTGTTAATTGCACATGGCAGATGTGTATTAGATCTGAATCACTCATCTGGAGAGAAACCATACATGGGCCATGATTCAAAATTCAGGCTGGTTAGATGACCCAAGCACATGATTTGAGGGGGGGAAAAGGCAGTTTCCATGTTTGGGTCCTGTTCCAATCAAGTTGTTAAGGATTATCTGATTGGCCTGATTCTTAGGCCATGGTCCATAAATTGCGTGACCTACCCGCATGAGTGCTCAGATTCTCATATGCACATATTCCCACGGGAACTCAGATGCAGAACTTGTGCAAGCCTGCTTGAGTAGGGTGACATCTGCGGATGGGAAAAACCTCCCTGGAAATCAATCAACATGGAAAGCAGTGGAAATATTGAAAGGACACATGTCAATGTATGTTGTTGTTTTCCATGGAAATGAACTTGAGGTAAATGGTCAATAGCAAAAGGCATCTCGCATTATCGTGGAAATGCCCATGAACTAGCTTTTTGAGTGGAAATCAAAAAGCTACTTTTCCAAGGAAATGTGTCATCATGACAGTCAATTTCCACAACTACCTTTCACAATACAAGCAGCAGAAAACATCATATTGGCGGGGAAAAAATTGATTTCCTAAGGAGAGCTTTACCAAGCGTGCATGTGTAGAGTTCATGTAAACACCACACATGCTAGCATGGCACATATGTGCAAGATCTAATCCATCCATCAGGTTGGTCCGACCTTGCACATGTTTTCTGAAGAATAAAATCTGGTCCAATCAGCCTGTGGGCCCCAATATTGGAAACAGATGGATGGGTTAGAAAACTTCAGCCAAGTTTTTCAAAGCTGTATATTGTTTTGCAAACCATGGCCCACTTGACCAGTGGATCAAGCTGATTTTTGGGCTAGGGCATCAATATAGTGGTGCTGTTCTGATGGATGGATTGGATCTTGGACCAATCGCCACATGATGACATAGCATGTAGATGAGCTTTATCGCACACGCATGCGTGCTTAGCAAAGCTTTCCTAAGGAATCCTCATTCCCAAACAATACCTAACAAGATAAGGGAAATAAGCAGTCCACCTGAGCTCGGCCCTTCCGAGTTGCAATATGCAATGCTGTATTTCTCTTGCTGTCTACCATGTTGATCACCAAAGGCTCGCACTTGAGAAGCTCTTCAACAAGCTCAAGGTTTTGACCCTTCACTGCCATGTGAAATGCTGTCTGCCCCTTCTTATCTGTTCTTGTTGAAATTCCAGGCTCATTGCTTAGAAGGGCTTTCACCACCTCCACATGCCCATTCCTTGCTGCGGAATGCAAGGCGGTTTTGCCATTGCTTCTTGCTATCTTTGCTAGACTGCCATCGACTTCTAGGAGAAAGTTCACCACCTCTATATGGCCTTGTGTTGCGGCTGTGTGTAATGCCGTCGTGTTTGATAAATCGACAGTCATGGAGAGTTCTGGAAGAGCACCCAGAAGCACCTTCAAGATCTCTGCAAAACCATGTTCTCTAATCAGTGGAAGGCAGATGTATTGTTATACAAAACCAAGAAAGAATTCGACTGACAATGTAAGCACCCATGAAATCACAGCGAAAAAAGCCTGAAAACTCATCCATCGAAACAGAGTCGCTGCTATTTGGCTCAGAAAAACTCTTGCTGGTATCTTCCAGCAACAACATAGAGGGATCATAAAATGCCCAGCCACGACAACCCGGGTGGGTTTTAATCCCAGGTCGTTCATCCGGTGGGCCCCAGTGTGGATCAGATATGGACAAGAAATCCCCTCCACTGACCAATGCCAGCCATCTTATAGGTAGATACTTCCCATTGCATATGGACCAGTGATTATAATTTCTTCTCAACCATCCATTTGCTGCACAATTATCAGAGGGCTAGGATTGTTCTGTTACCACCCATACATGGTGGGGGTCCCGCAAGATGAATGGTTTCAATCTCTGAAGGGTCATCCTCATCCCTGCTACTACAGGATGCTTGCCCAAATAAAAATGACAAAAATCCAGACGGAGTCATTGCATAAAATCTCAAATTCAATCATCAAAGTCATGATATGATATTAAGAACTGATGAAACTGCTTGCCTTTGGATGCAAAGTTGAATTGAATTGCCAACATTCAGTATAATCAAGAGGAAATGTGAACGATAAATGACATTTCCTAGTATTCACAATGACAAAGGAGCCCTCAAATTGCAGCTATGTTTCTTTCTAGTCCAACTCTGACGTAATGGAAATGCAACTTGGAGCCCAGGCCTTCAATTTCAACATGAAGGTGAACGAAAGAAATCACGATTCAATCATTTCCACTTTATTAGAGTTATAATTTCAATTCAATTGGATAGTGCATCCAAACACACCACAAATCAATTTCTATCAAGAACGAAATCATTAGCATCAATGAAATCCCAAACTAGAAACATAGAGATCTTCCTCATACATACCTATGTCCCCTTGTCTGGCCGCAATATGGAACGCATCATAACCATTCTTTGCTTTCACGCCGGCGGACACGATATCATGGTACTTAATCATTTCTCTCACAACATCGATGTACCCATACTCGGCAGCTACGAAGAGAGCGTTTTCGCCCGCTTGATTCTCTTTCATCAACAAATCATCCAGCTCCTCACCCTCAGCTCCAGAGATAATTTGCATAACCATAGCTAGATTTCCGTTCCTCGCGGCCGTATGCAGCGGAGTATCATCGCGTTTCCCTGTCAATTGCTTCGTCATTTTCTTCCTCGGTGGCTTTTGCGGCATCTCCGGCGTCTCCATCAGACCCAATTCTCGGAATATCCTGCTTCACGAGTTTTAAGCTTCCTAATGCAATTTCTGTTCCACCAGAAACCCCAATTCCAAAAATGCTCTCTATACCTCAACACACCATTCAATCCACCTCCACCACCTTGAAATTTTCAAATATTTCAAGGTCTTGATTAGGAAATCCTGTGATGTGCTGAAAACGAATTCCGTCCCATCAAAGACCCAAATTTTAAAAAAAAAAAAAAAACATCCAAACACCCAAACAGATTCCATTCAATCCGTATAAAGAGAAAACCGAAATCCCATTGCATTTTTAGCACCTAGAAATACCATTCAAGTCACCTCCACATAAAAGAAAATTTAAACATTTCATGGTTTCAGCCCCAAAATCATACTGAATGCTCCCAAATCATCTTATTCATTGGAATCCCTCCCTCACCAGCTGTTCTGATTTCTACACCACCATCTCTTGCACCCAAAATTCAAATTGCTGATTACAACTTAGTTTGAATTTTTAACCACCCACATTCTTTTTCTCTCCAATTTCATTGCCAACCTCTAAATCTTTCACCATTTCTCCATTAGAAAAAAGATAAAAAGAGATTAACAAAAGATTGAAAATCAGAAATCCTAGCTTCAAATTTGGAATATAAACTCCATCCAACAAATTGGTATTTGGGTTTTTGCAACTACACAAATAAAAAATCCAGAATGAAAATTAGAAAAACCAAATCCAAACCACTCAAAAATGGGCCATTATCTTACCAAATCACAGAGGAAAAAATCCCAATTCCCAAAAAGTCTACAGAGGAAAGGACTGCTGGGAATCCTATGAAGATGGCACTGAGAGATGGAAGAAAATGAAATCCAGAGAAGGCATGAAAACGATTGATTTTTGAAAAGTACGTGATGGGGACGTTAGTTGGCAATTTCCGTAAATAATTCCAGAACCAGGACCAATGTATTTTTGGGAAGAAACAAGACCATTGATTTTCCCACGTGCCGCTGATTGTAATTGTTTCTGGAATCCGTGAATAGGGCGGGATCGAGTTGGTCGTTGACCAGTCAACGTAGTTACAGCCGCCGTACAAGCGGGGGTCCACATGGGTGGACGGAAGCGGACGCGGATTTCCTGCGAAAGCCTTTCGCAGGAAGTTCCTGCGCTAGGAACGCACATTGGGCCCACTGGGATGTTTGTGAGAAATCCTCACCGTCCATCCGCTTTGTGACTTCATTTTAGGACATGAGGCTAAATATGAATCGTATCCGATGCTCAAGTGCACCGAAAACGTGATAATTAAACGTCCACAGTTGAAATATTCGTGGGGCCACGGAAGTTTTGAATCATGATAATATTTGTGTTTTCAGTTCATCCCAGTAAGAATGACATTATTAACGGTGTGGATGGCATGTGAACATCACTGTCGAACCCAGAGAGATTTCAATGGTAGAAATTTCCCTAAATAATTTTTCTTTTAGTACGACCCACTTGAGTCTTGGATCCTGATCAATTTTAATCTAATCTCCTAAAATTACCTCAAAAAACGGATGGACGGAGTGGATTCCTGACAAACATTACGGTAGGCCCACCTACGCTCCCAACGCAGTAACTTCATGCGAAAGGCTTGTCTGGTGAGCCCAACACCACCCAGCTAGATGGTCTCAAAGCTCCACGGGATGTATATGTTTTATCCATAGCGCTGATTAGTTACTACCCCGCCTGCACTTGTATTGGTGAAGAGCGGTTACCTCAAAAGGTAAAGGACACGTCATCGGAGGCATTAGGCTCCATTTGTTCTGATCCATGAAAAACCTCAAACGTCTCGTCTCATTTTGTGTTTTCTACCTATTTCCACGGACGGATTTCCTACGAAAGCCTTTCGCTAGAAGTTCCTGCAGGAGGTTGTTGGATGGGGCCCACAGTCATTTTTTTGGAAATCTATTCCGTTCACCTGTTTTGAGATCTCATTTTATGGCAAAAGACTACCAATGAGGTGGATCCAAAATTCAAGTAGGCAACACGAGAGGAAAAATTGGAGAAAGATATACCTACCGTTGAAACCTTCCTGGGCTCCACCTTGATGTTTATATATCATCCAAACCGTTTATAAGGTCATTAACACTGGAATGAAATGGAAATATGAAAATTTTATCCTGAAACAAATCTTTTATGGCCTTAAGAATATTTCAACGGTTCTCACTAAATCCCCACTGTTTTCTCTCCAATGGCCCACTTGAGTTTTGAATCCACCTCATTTTTTTTTGTATAATGTCATAAAATGAGATCTTAAAATAGATGAGCAGAGTAAAAATACCACTAACATGGCGGTGGGCCCCACCCATCATCCTTGCGCAGAAACTTTGTGCGAAAAGGCTTTCGCAGCGAATCCGTGTCCCCATTTCCTCATTCAAGTAGGAAACTGCTCCCTTTGCGACCAGCCAATAGCTAGTGGTCTGGTATGTGTTTCATCTACGCTGTACATTTATTTTTTAAAATCATTTTTCTAAATCATCCATGCCACCGGAAAACAATAGTGATTGGATCTCCACCATTAAAATCCTTGGAAGGTCCATTGTATTGTTTATTTGACATCCAATCGGTTGACTAGGTCATAAAGACCCCGACGAAACTAAAAACAAAGATCAGCTTGATCCAAAACTTTTATTGTCCCCAAAAAGTTTTTAATAGTTGACATTCATTCAACACCGTTTCTTGTAATGTAGTCCACTTTAGATTGGGATATACCTCATTTTGGGTCTCATATCATAAAATGATCTAGAAAAATACATCGACTGAGTGGATGAAACACATGCGGACCACTAGCTATTGGCCGGTGGCGGAGGGAGTAGCTAGTACGTTTCGAACGCAGATTAGATACTGACAGGTTGCACTGGCTATTGAAGTGATGTCACCCGGACCCCACTATGATGTATGTGTTGTATCTAAGGCATTAGTCAGAGAATGAGGCGGATCCAAAGCTTTCGTGGACCCCACCACAGAAAACAGTGAGAAGATTGATGTCCACCGTTGAAACTTTCCTAAGGCCCACCATGATGTTTTCTCAAAATCTAACCTATTCAAAAGTTAACAAAGACATTAAAGAAGGGAAAACACAAATATCTGCTTGATCAAAAACTTTTGTGGCTTTTAGAAGTTTTTAATGGTGGCATCACTCTCCCCACTGTTTTCTGTGGTGGGGTCCACTGGAGCATTGGATGTGACTCATGCTTTGGATCTTACCCTAAAATGATCTCTCCAGATGGATGGACGGCATGGATACAAAACATACATCATGGTGGGCTACAAAACTTGGTGACGTCACTTCAGTAGATACAAAACGTACATCATGATAGGTAGGGCCCACCGCCATGTTAGTGGGAATTCTACTCCACTCATCCATTTTGATATCTCATTTTATGACATTATACAAAAAATGAGGTGGATTCAAAACCGAAGTGGGCCATACGAGAGAAAACAGTGGGGATTCAATGAGAACCGTTGAAATATTCTTATGGCCATAAAAGGTTTGTTTCATGCTAATTTTTTTGTATTTCCATTTTATTCCAGTGTTAATGACCTTATAAATGGTTTGGATGGCATATAAACATCAAGGTAGAGCCCACGAAGGTTTCAATGTTAGGTATGTCTTTCCTCAATTTTTCCTCTCGTGTGGCCCACTTGAGTTTTGGATCCACTTCATTGTTGGTCTTTTGTCCTAAAATGAGATCTCAAAACAGATGAACGGAGTAGATTTTCAAAAAATGGTTGTGGGTCCCACCTAGCATCCTTCCGCAGGAACTTCCTTGGAAAGGCTTTGCAGGAAATCCGTCCTTGAAAATAGGTAGAAAGCAGAAAAAAAAAAAAAAAGGAGGCGTTTGAGGTTCTTCGTGGGCCCGAGTACAAATGCGGGCTAACACTTCCGTTCACTGATGTATCATATGCCTTCTGACGTAACCGCTCTCCACCAATACAGGGGATACATGTTCAGTCGTCCATTCATTACCATCTAAGTGGATGGACGATGTCGATAAAACACAGGTGGTTCACACCAAAGGAAAACAAAATCGATTAAACATTCACCATTAAAAGCTTATTGCGACTCACTGTAATGTTTGTTTACCATCTAACTTGTTGATAGGGTTGTACGGATGAAGGGAAGACATAGTTATAGAGTTGGGCATTGAGTCGAGTCGCACCAAGTTAGGGCTAATCGGACTCTATTCGGTTTTAAAATAGGCCTGACCCGAACTCGACTCGACTCGGTACTAAGTCCAACATGTCTAAATCGATCCGAATCCGGGTATGGCCTAGATTAATCCGGACTGAGTCCGACTCGATAAAAAGTATTGAGTCGGTTCGAGTTGGCACCGATTCGGATCGAGAGATGGAGGAGGGAGGGAGTGGAGAGGAGGAGGGTGGTGGGTGGCTGTTGGGCTTGGAAGAGGAGGGTGGGAGGGAGTGGAGAGGAGAGAGAGAGAGAGAGAGGAGAGAGGAGGAGAGAGAGAGGAGAGAAGAGAGAGAGAGAGAGAGAGAGAGAGAGAATGAGAATGAGGGTGGTGATGATAGTGGGTGGTTGTTGAGTTTTAAAGAGGAGGATGAGGGAGGAAGAGAAAGTTTGGGATAGGGTTGGGGTGGGGTCAGGTGCGGCGTATATGGTTAGAGATACCTAAAAATTAGGATTACACACACACACACACACGAATCCGAGTTGAGTCAGTTTCAGATCGAGTCGAGTTTGACTGGATCGAGTTTTAGGCCAAGTTGAGTTGAGTTACTGGGTAGCTCGAACTCAACTCAGTTTGAGTTCGGATTGGGTGAAGCCTACTTGGTTCGGACCGACTCACCCATTCGGTTCGGGTCGAGTCAGATCTGAACGAGCCGAACGAGTTGGACGAATTGAGTTAGGTGAGTCAACTCATCCCGTGCACAGCTTTAAACACAAATATCAACTTGATCCAAAACTTTTATATCTTCATTAGTTTTTCAACAGTAAGAGTTCAATCCTCACTGTTTTCTTGTGGCATGGTCTACCTAAGATTTGGATCTGACTCATGCCTACAAATGAGCTTGCAAAATGAATGGACGGTATGGATAAAACACATACATGATGGTGGGGCCAGAGAATTTATTCGCGTCAACACATCGTGTAATTCACTTGGTGCCCCCGATTTCAATTCTCGAACCATCCATATGGTGTATCTGTAGACGAAGCATATCTCTAACATCATTATGATCAAGCAATCCTAACCATTCAATTAATGGCCTTCGGTTGAAGTGTAAAAAATGAGTGCTCAGTCAACAGTTATTATTAGAGACTTCTATAAAATGCCACCTGTTCTTTTTCTATTTTTCTTCTTCTTCTAATTAGATAGAAGAAGAAAAAATCTAATTGTAAATTTGGACATTTTTACCCCACAATCAGTTTTCGCTGTCCATAATTTGAAAACACGTAGAAGCTGTTTAATTAAAGTTAGGGATATACTTAAGGTTGTACACGAACCGAGTTAGCTCGGTTAGCTTGCTCGACTCGACTCGGTTCGAAACTGAGTTCGAGCGGAGTCTAGCTGATTTTTTTACCTTGAAAAATTTCTGAACTGAGTTCGAGCTTGCCTGAGCTCGACTCGACTTGGATCGAACAGTTCGGTGACTCGGTTACTTTGATATTGATGTTGCTCACCAAGTGTTTGATAAAATGACTCAATGAAGTGTCAGCTAGTGGCAAGGAAGGCACCTATATGAAAACAAATACCCTTTTTTTTTTTTCTTGATTTTGATGTTGGCTACGAGGTGTTTGATGAAATACCTGTAAACAGCTGCCGCTGTTTTACATACCTTAACAAATTGAAAGTGCACTCCATGTATTTGTGAAAATGTCGCACAGGCTTGATCCTGGCTCAAACTCGGCTCGAATTGGCCTGAGCTGCTGCCCGAACCGAGCCTGGCTGGTCAGGCTTGAGGACCAAGCCATGAGGAATTCGAGCTGAGGTCCGCTAGTGGCCTAGCATGTACACCTCTCTCTCTCTCTCTCTCTCTCTCTCTCTCTCTCTCTCTCTCTCTCTCTCTCTCTCTCTCTCTATATAATATATATATATATATATATATATATATATATAATATATATTAGGGAATGGAAATGTGCTTGCTGTTCACCGAAAAAACTAGCCAATGGCTTACTTTTTATCCTTAGGAAGGCTCTGCACGGGAGTGGATTAGGTGTCACCGGGTAAGTCGGTGTTACCCTTACAGTGGGGCCTACCTCGATGATATTTTATATATCCACTCTGTCTATCCGTTTCTCCAGCCCATTTTAAGACAGGGCATTGAAATTTATGCACATCCAAATCTCAGGTGGACCACACAACAGGAAACAGTGGTAACTGAGTGTCTTGCCATTAAAAAAATCAAAAGAGCCCCATCCTAAGGTTCTCATGATGGCTATTTGTAATGCAACCTGTTGATAACTTCAAGAAAATCTGAATGAATGGAAAATAGAAAGAATATCTTGATCCAAAACTTCTGTAGCCCACAAAATGTTTTTAATAGTCATTCATTACTATTTCTATTGGAATGGTTCACCTTAGATTTAAATCTTCTTAATGTTTGGGATCTCATCCTAAAATGAGATTTAAAAAAAAAAAAAAACCATATGTACAATGTCATATAAAGAAAATACATCAAGGTGGGTCCTACAAGGTTAGGGTAACACCCACTGAGCTGTTACCAGGTAACAGCTAATCCACTCTTAGCTGTTTTTTTCTCTTAAAAACGCTGGGGTCATGACTTTATAGATAAGGTAAGGGTTATAACTAGCATTACTTTTGCTGACATGAACAGAATGACTTGATATAGATGAGATCCATCCCGTCCATCAGGTGTGCCACCATGTGTTTGGATTGGGGCCCAAAATCCACACCGATTCAACATTCAGGTGAGGTACGCTGTTTGAAAACAGTAACGATGGAAAGTTTCACCATTAAAATCATCCAAACCAGGTGCGGGTCCTCTGTAGTGTATCTCTATGATAAATAGATTTCCCAGAAAATCAGGATATTCCAAGACTCATGTGTGCAAAACCATGTGAATTTGAAGGTTTTAGATATGTTTTTACATCATTTCCGATTGTGTAGCCCATCTAAGTCTTGGATTTGATTGAATTTAGGATTCAAAATTTAAATATGATATTACATATGATGGACCAGGTGTATTTGATTAATATTTTCTTGTTGTAGTGTCAATTAGCCAAGTCAGGCCCTCTGCATGCCTATCTAAGTGGGGCCAACGCAGTTTCAGATTGTGGAACTTTCCTCTCTACAATGTTTCAATCTCCTCATATATTTTGATGTCATCAATGATGAAATCTATCATAATTTTAAAAATGACAAAAATGTTCTTGAAAATGACCAGCCTCGTGAACCATCAAAGACTGCGCGGATAATGATATTGACTATTCAATCTACAGTGACCGTTCAAAAGTAGATGAATGACTGTTCAAAATTTTGTGAATAGCCATCTTGAACATTTCAAGATGAGAGACAATATTTTATGCTATTCAAGAATATATAGACAACACTAGTGGACAACTATCTTGATCCTTTCATCCATATATGCAAAGATGTAACCTCTTCTTAGGGTATTTTCATCATTTAAAAAAAACAAAAAGCATCCAGGACTTTGACTGGATTTGATGGTAAGTAGTAAGGTTAAATGGGTGAAGAAAATGATTTCACGTGGCTGCATTTAATAATGCATACAAATGGATGGCATTTTATAAAAAATCATTATCATTTTTTCCTGAACTAATTTCGGGCTTGATTTCCGGTCCTTGGGCTGAACCTGATTTTCCTGGCCTCCCATGGGAAAGTAACATATTTTATCACTTCAACACGGTCCTTACTATAGAACACCTTGTTGTATGTATTTTATATCCATGCTTTCTATCCATCTTTTTTTTTTTCTTTTTTTTTTTTTTTTTTTTTTTTTTTAATTCATTCCACTAAAGGAGACAAAAAATGTAACTGTTCTAAATCTTTATTATTGTTAATAAAAATTTTAAAATAATAATTTTAAATATAAAAAAAAATAAATTTAAAATTGATCATAATCATATTGAAGCACATACGTTATCTTTAATTAAATAAGAAGAATTCTCAATAATTAACTGAGGTCCTTCAAAGCATCTCCAATCTTAGATGGGACAAAAACAAATGAATTTGTAAACAAAATGCACGATTTTGCTTTATGAATGTAAATGGGAGGATGCGGAGATGAAGTGATCGTTTTAATTTGTGTAGATAAGGCATTTGATGGGACTGGAAAGTTTGGTTGGACTGGACTGAGGCCTGAACTAGTTTGAAAAGTAATAAAATCCCTACTTCCTAATCTATCAATTGATAAAGTGGGCCACACACATAGGCAAAAAAATATAAACTTAAAAAATGAAATATCAGTCTTCATTCAAGATACATAGGTTGCCTAATCAAGGATTAGAGGACACAAGACATGTAGATATGAAGTCGGGTGGCCGGGCCGGGAGAATCTAAAATGAAGTTTTTAATGGCAAGCATATAATCCCCATTGTGGGTTCACTTGAGCCTTGGATCTGCCTCAATTTTTAGCCAAGCTTGTACTCTAAAATGATATGGAAAATGAAAGTATATGTGGAAGAGTGAGCCCTTAAGATCTAACGGTTTACGAGATATGAGACCTCCATAAAGTTGAAGATGAACGGTTCGGATCTAGCGGTCCGCCTAACCACTACTAGAGTAGATTGGTTTAATCATCCCTCTGATTCTATGATATAGATGATCTCGAATTACAATCTATGGCTTAAATCATCCTAAGACAAGCTAAATGAACAAATTTCAATATATTACATTCCTCACCACGGTGGTCGTAGCCCAGCCCGGGCAGAACTAGGGATCAAGTGGGGTTAATAACCAATCAGCGTCCTTTGAAATGGTGGTAACTCATCATCCTTACAGGTAGCCCCGATTTCAACTCTCCAACCATCCATATGGTGGATCTCATGTGTACAAAGCATATCTCTAACATCATTGTGATCAAGCAATCCTAGCCATTCAATTAATGGCTATCATTTGAAGTGTAAGAAATGAGTGGTCTCAATTCAAAGTAAAAGTCAATGTTTATTATTAGAGACTTCTATGAAATGCGACCTTCTTTTTTTTTTTTTTTTATGCAAAATATTACTATGAGGTCGACCTCATGGGAACTTCCCATGAAGTTGAGCTGTGTGGGCCCCATCGTGATGTGTATCGAAAAGCTACTCATCTGTAAGATGCACCATTCCATGGTGGGCCACGGACTTGAAAATCAAGTCAATCCATGATTTGGGTGGGCCACACCACATACAACGGTTGACTGGGGTTACCCTCCCATTAAAACATTCATAATGATTTATTGCACCCACCAAGATGTGATTTACAAATCTAGCCCATCCATTGTGTGTGTCCCACTTAGATAAGGGGTGATACCAAGTTTCAACCGCATCCAATGCTCAGGTGGGTCCCACAAAGTGCTTTTATATGTTTTAGGCACATCTTCACATGGTTTTAGATGGTATGGCCCACCTGAGTTCCATATACATCTGATTTTTGGAATATCTCATAAACTAAAGGGGACCCATCAAATTCACGGTGTTATTGTTGGACACACATAACGGTGGAGCCCACACAGCTGGATCTCAGGGGAACTTCTCATGAGGTTGACCTCATCGTACCAGATCCGATTTCACCTGCAAAAACTAGCCAATGGCTAACAATATATTTTTTTTTTTGTTAGCTTGTTAGTACTTAGTACACCCACCGTCAGTTCACACTTCACTGATAGCCACCCCCACTAGCGAATGGCTTACATTTTACCATTCTCTCTTGCCGATTTTCTCTCCTAAAAAAACGGTTGGGGTGGGCATTACTGGCATTACATTTGCTGACGTGGACAGATCTACTTGATATAGAAGAGATCCGCTCCGTCCATCATCAAGCGCCATGTGTTTGGACTGGGCCCAAACTCACGTTGATTTAACAATCAGGTGGGGTACACCATTGGAAACAGTCGCAATGGGAAGTCACCATCAAAATAATCCAAACCGCGTGTGGGTCCTCTGTGGTGTGCATATGCAATCCAATCCACTCATCTACATTACACACTAGGATAAATGGATTTCCTGAAAATCAGAATATTACAAGATTCATGTAGGCAAAACCATGTGAATTTGAAGGTCTTATACATGTTTTTACATCATTTCCTTTCCTATGAGGTGGCCCATCTAAGATTTGATTGAATTTTAGGATCCATGATTTAAATTTGATGCTACATCTCATGGATAAGGTAGATTTGATTCATATTTGCTCCACATAGCATCAGTTGGCCAAGTCAGGCCCTCTGCATGCCTAGCCAAGTGGGGTCACTGTTTGCACAATTCAATCAAACACTTAGACACACATGTGAATGATGGCATTTATATGGTTTTTGTATGATTAGATAAGTCTGGGCTGTCAGAATCATACTCAACTCAATTTCAGATTGAATGCTAGTTCCCCGCGTTAAGATGGACCAATTAAGATTAGATCCGAAGATCCAATTGTCCTCTCAACTACTGGTTGTAACAGCGATCAGAGGATTTGCAAATGAATAGAGGTTAGTCCTTCATCATGATTTTTTTAAATCTTACATTCAGGAATAATTGCAGCCAACATATCTTTCAAAAGAGTAAAGATGTACAAATAAAATAGAAAGAGGCTAAAATAGTGTCAATTTTATTTATTTATGAATAATGCTCATTATAATTGTATCAAATAAAATAAATAAATAAATAAAAATGAAAGATAAATTGTAACACCCTGGATTTTTGCCACTTGAAATTAGACGTCCTTAGGCAATGGGTCAATCCTAACACCTTATTAATTTCTCAAAACTCAATCCCAAAGGCCAAAATCCATTTTTAACCCATTTCCTTCCAAATCTCCCATTTCACCTTTTACCACCTTGTTCTTTAAATGTTTTTAAGTACTTTCATATTAGGCAGGAATCCTAAAGTTTAGGTGATGAAGAACAATACTTTAAAAATCCGTACAAAAACCCGAGTATCACCTCAGACAGAAACCACTCAAGATCAAATCCTTTAGTAATTTGACAAAATTAATTAAGTGCTAACCTAGATTAGCTACGCTTGATCCACTTTAAATACGATCTGTAAGACCCAAAACTTGTAGAATCAGTGACGCTAGGATACCCTAAAATCTAGGATCAATCTCATTACCCAGTTGCTATCGGGAGCACATTGAAACTCCGTATCGGATTTGGACCGCACATCGAAAGTCCGATTACTACGAAATTATATATTCAAGACCGCCTTATTGAACTTGACAACCATCTCGGAAATAAACTCCAGATAGTGTCCCGAGGCTATTCGCTTGAACCCGGAGCGAAGAGTGTGAGAAAACGTGGTTTCCTTTAGAAATTAATTTGAATCTGAGACTTGTCGCTTGCGGGCCAAATATAAGCAATTAGACCGTCAGAATCTGACCCAAATACATCCTCGGATCAAGAGAAATTTCATACACAGGTCAGTGTACTTGTGGCCCTGATCGGTGATCGTGGACCTTTGAACTGAAACTGGTCCGCCACGTGCGATCTGGAAACCCGACTGAAACGAAAATTTAACTCGACCTAGATCCAAGGTCAGTGAGCTTAAGTTCGACCTTTGGCTCAAGGGGGGGCTCCGAAAATACTTCGTTGAGTCGAAACAGACTAGTTTTAGACATAACCTAAGTATACCTTGGCTTGGGGCCATTCCCATCAGTTTTGGGCCTATATAAGGGCCTTAAGCCCTCACTCTTTCATCTCATACGAATTTGGGAAACTCTAGGAGAGAGAGAGAGAGAGAGAGAGAGAGAGAGAGAGAGAGAAGTGGGGATTCTTCCTGGGATTTTTTCCTACTAAAACACACTTCCGTGTAGTTCTTCTGGTGTCTCCAACGCCGTATTTGGGTAAGAAATCCTAACCCTAACCTGTTGCAGAGATTCAAATAGAAGAGATGGTGGAATAGCTAACTTATTCCCTGCTGTGGGTTGTTGTGGTGCCGTTGACAAAGACTTAGTGTCTAAATTGATTTCGTTTCACGTCAACGGCATAAGGTGCGGACTTTAAACGTATAGGTTATGGTTTTCAAGGCTTTCAATGTCAGTTAATGATATATTACTGACGTGGATGCTATTACACATGTACAAAGTGCTGTCCGTTTCATTTTTCAGATATACGTTAACTATGTTGAATATACTGTATTCCTCGTATTTGTAGAAAATATCATATACGTATGAAATATGGATTTGTGCTTGCTATGATTAATTATTGTCTATGTATACTAGATGCATGTGTATCGACTTCTAGGTGAACGGGTTAGCCTAATACCTGTTATATTAACATAGTTGTGTAAGTACAGGTTGTAGTTTAAGTGTTTGTGAAAATGTCTAAGTGAGTATAAACTATGCATTAGTGTACGCCACGACTAACCATCGTGGATATGTGATTGTTGTATAGGCGGCAATCCTTTGACGAAAGGACTTGTCCTAATACATATTCTAACTACTACATACCATGTATGATGTAATGTGCAGACTAAGTGTATGTAAAAATGTCTGTATGAGTAAGTGCTTCTAAATTCTTCTCAAATTGGGCGTTGAGATAGGATTCTCAACTACCCTAACGATATGTATAATTTCCTCCATGTACCGTATATTATGATGTCTGTTTATCTATGTAATGCATATGTATAAATTCATATTTAAGTTGTATTCCATAACATGTAAAAACAAAGCCGTGAAGGGTGATGGGGGAGTGGTGTAACGATTCCGTGCAACAGCCCTGACAGCCCTAAAGCGGACATTATTGGACCTTTGATTATATGATTTGTAATCTTGATTCATAACTGCTTTAACTATCTTCTAGGATATTTTGTTGTAATCGAATGTGATTGGGGCTATTGTATAGTCCATGCAATCGGTAACAGGCCTTGATTTTGTGTCTGAGGTCATTTCGTCACAAAAGACACGTTCGATGAATTTGAGTCGTAAGATGGTTGTCGACAGTGGTACCTTATCGGTTACTTCAGCGTACGCTCGTACCAGTCGAACTTGTCTAATAACCCGATTGACCATTGTATGTTCACCATGTTTGGATGCTACTGCTTGAACCTAAGGTACCAAACTTATCAGTGAAACCCTGTTAACCTTGGTACCTCGATCCACTAAGACTCATGAGCCGGATATGGTGGTATGGGACACCGTGGTCGAGCTGTCGGCCTACGCTGGGCGACGAGCCTCCCCGTAGTGACCAGTGAGCAACCCAAACTCGTGAGCCAAATACGATGGTGTGGGACACTATATTCGAGCTGTCGGCCTACACTGATTTGGTGACGAGCCCTTTATAGTGACCTTGAGCATACTCTGAACCTGTGTAGAGGCGACGAGCCTTTCCGTAGTAATCAGAGTATACACTAGGCCTGTACTGATTTGGCAACGAGCCCATTGCAGCAACCTAGAACTGCAATATCGTATGAGATTTACTAGGACTGATGACCCTAGAATGGATCCTTGTTTAGGAAGTGATATAAGAGAGGTACCTTAGTTTCTCAATCCTGCTGTATGAAAATGACTAATAAGGAACTTGGTAATCACGTTCATGCACCGCATTACGTGTGCGTTTGGCGTTGATGGTCAAGCACTGAGGGAGTGTGGCATGCCGTGATCGTAAGAAGGAGTCACTGAGGGAGCGTAGGTGAGGGCATGCATCATACATACATATCATACTTGCATTAATAAGAGTACTGAGGGATGTGTGATTTACTACTTTATCATTACCGCTTAATTGAATTGATAACATGTTAACCTTTGCTTTATTGTTCCATTGAGTTGATCACTCACTCCCACGTTACGGGACGGTGTTGTACACACCAACCAAACCTTGTTTGAGTTTCAGATGATGGCGATGCTTACGAAGCGGAGCCGGACTTTTATGATGAGGAAGAGGGTTTCTCCTTATACAGCTATCAAGCGGGTCTATGTAAACCATCTTCTGATCAACAGGAGTACAGGAATTACTTTAGTTTGCACTTTTGGAACACCCATGTATATTCCTTTTATTCATTTTTGGTGTATACATGTCTATCTTTAACCGGGTAACATGTTCATACTCTGGAGACATACAACAGTTTATATATTTTATATATCTATCACAGTCTTTCGCTTGCGTAATTTTACTATCTCTAGAGTATGATATGTTGTTTTGGTATAATCCCACTCATGTTTATTGCATTAATATGAACAACATTCAATCATCATTATCTATGTTGCATAAGTGATGCGTTGGAACTCGGGAGTGGAGTTTATGCTCGACCCCCGATTTTCAGGGTGTTACATGATACTTGATATGTTCATAAGAACAAATGATCTAAGTGAGTTGCCAACAAGATGTGACCATAAATATAAAGATAGATTGTGTTTGGCATGAGCTTATAGCCATTCAGCAATTGTTTCTTTTATAGGTTTCTAGGGAGACAAAACCCCGGTTGAGTTTCTTCCGTGTACATTCACTGTCTGTCTACAAGTTTCAGCGGATCATTTTAAGACATGAGCCCAAAGTTTGGGGTTGGTCATACAACATGGAACAACGGGGATGGGATGCCAACCTTAAGTTTGGGTGCAGGGCCACCGTGACAAGCAACTTTCATGTTAGTCAGGTGTACCTCACCAGGATGAAGTGAAGTTTCAAAGGTGGGGTCCCATGATGGACACTGGTAATTAAATGTGGCCCTCACCTGATGGTGTAACATCTCGGACTTTTGCCAACTTGAAATTAGATGTCCTTAGGCAATGGGTCGATCCTAACACCTTATTAACTTGTCAGAACTCAATCCCGAAGTCTAAAACCGCTTTTAAACCTATTTCCTTCACAAATCCCACCTTTCACCACCTTGTTCTTTCAATTTTTCTAAGTACTTTCACCTTAGACACTGTCTTAAACTAGCTAAGTATTAATAACTTGGATCACTTTATATACAAACTACAAAGGCCCAGGTACCACCTCAGATAGAAATCATACAGGACTAAATCCTTTAGAAATTAGGCGAGAATTAGCTAGTGTTAAACTAGAGTGCCTGTGAAATTAGCACTAATCACTTTAAATACGATCTGCATGACCCAAAACTTGTAGAATCATTGACTCTAGGTTACCCTAAAATCTAGGATTAATCTCATTACTCGACTGCTCTCGGGAGCATTACGAAACTCCGTATCAGATCTGGACCGCACGTCGGAAGTCCGAATAATACGAAGTTATAGAATTAGGACCGCCTTGCTGAGCTTGACAACCATCTCAGAAATCAAATCCAGATAGTGTCCCAGTGCTATTCGCTTGAGCCCGGAGTGAAGAGTGTGAGAAATGTGAAATTAATTAAAAATAAAATACAAATTTAAGTAATCTGGAACGTGTCGCTTGTGGACAATTTTTAAGCAACCAGACCATCAGAATCTGACCAGATTACACCCTCGGATCAGGGATATTTGCCCCTACGTGTTAGTGTACTTGAAATCTCTGATTGAGTTTCACTGACCGTTGAACGAAAACTGGTTCGCCACGCATGATCTGGGAATCCGATCGGAACGAAAACTTAACTAAACCTAGATCCAATGTTAGTGAGCTTAAGTCCGACCGCACACAGAAAAGGGACCGCCAGAAGTGCTCCGTTGAGCTGGAACAGACCTGTTTTAGACATAACCTAAATATACTTTGATCCTGAGTATATTTTGGAGAGTTTTGGGGCTATATAAGGACCTTAAACCCTCACTCTCTCATTCCATACGAATTTGAGAAAACCTAAGAGAGAGAAGAGAGAAAAAGAGAGAGAAAGTGTGAGAGACGTGGGAGCATCTCCCTGCCACTCTACCCTGCTGTTATACATGCTTAACCACCTCTTTCTAATCGCTTTCCCGGCGATTCCGACTTCGTTTCTAGGTAAGAAACCTTAACCCTAAGCTGTTCTAGAGTTATGATCATTGCAAATGATGAAATAACTAATCTATTTCATTATATAGGCTGCCAAATTACCGTATACGAAGACTTAGCAAATTATTGTATTCGTTACGATTCTATGACAAAAGGTGCAGACTTTAGACGTATAGGTTATGGTTTTCAACGCTTTCAATGTCAGATAATGATAGATTCATGATCTGCATGCAATTGCACATGTACAAAGTGTTGTCCGTTTCATTTTTTGGTTATACGATAACTATGTGGAATATACTGTATTCCTCGTATTTGTAGAAAATACCGTATATGTATGAAATACAGATTTGTGCTTGCCATGATTAATTGTTGTCTAGGTATGCTAGATACATGTGTATCAACTTCTGGGTGAACGGATTAGCCTAACACTTGTTATATTAACATACATCGTGTATGTGCTAGTGGCCTAAGTGTTTGTAGAAATGTGAATCGAATGAATATGGAACTATGAATTATGCTTGCCATGACTATTGGTCGGAATGCATGATCGTGGCTCATGTGGCAATCCTTTGTGAAAGGATTCGCTACGACTTGTGTTTTAACTAGCATATTATAGGTATGTTGGAATGTGTAGTCTAAGTGTTTGTGAAAATGCTTGTATAGGTATTGTACTTAATCTAGTAGTGCCTTGAGTAAGTGTTGAGATAGGATTCTCAACTACCTTAGTGATGTGTATGATTTCCTTCATGTAAGTTTTTTAGTTTAATCACTTACTGGATTATGAAACGTATGTGTTTGGATTTTCTGTTTGTATTGTGTTTTATAACATGCTTGTTATTATGTTTGAATTACTTTTTTTTTTTTTTTTTTTTTTAAATTCTGCTCTGATTACTTTACATGTTTAAGTTGTATTCCATAAAAGCCGTGAAGGGTGATGGGGGAGTGGTGTAACGATTCTGTGCAATAGCCCTGACAGCCCTAAGCGGACAATATCGGACTTTTGATTGCATGACTTAAAATCTTGATTCATTACTGCTTTAACTATCTATAATTGAATGTAATTGGGGCTATTGCATAGTCCAGGCAATCGGTAGCGGGATTGAATTCATGGCTGAGATTCATTCGCCACGTGAGATGTGTTCGACGAACCCGAGTCGTACTTCGGTTGGCGATAGTGGTTGGCCACGCGAAGTTCTTATGCACTTCATGTCGTTCAACTTGTCGTGTACTCGAACTAGCTGAGCTCGTTAAGTAACCCGATCTGTCTAATGTATGTTCACCATGTTTGGACGCTACTGCTTGAACCTAAGGTACCGAACTTACCAGTGTAACCCCGTTAACCTTGGTACCTCGATCCGCTAAGACTCATGAGTCGGGCATGGTGGTATAGGACACCGTGGTCGAGCTATCGGCCTACGCTGGGGCCACGAGCCTCCCCGTAGTGACCATTGAGTAACCAGACTCGTGAGCCGATTATGGTGGTATGGGACACTATATTCGAGCTGTCGGCCTACACTGCTTTGATGGGTGTTGAGGGAGTGGTGTAACGATTCCGTGTAACAGCCCTGACAGCCCTGACCGTACCCGGTGTAGTGACCTCGAGCATACTCTGAATCTGCGGAGAGACGACGAGCCTTCCCGTAGTAAACAGAGTATAAACTAGGCTTGTATTGATAAGGTGATGGAGGAGTGATGCAACGATTCCGTGTAACAGCCCCGATAGCCCTTGCAGCGACCTAGAACCACACTATCGTATGCGATTATTTAGGATTGACGACCCTAGAATGGATCATTGTTTGGGAATGATATAAGGAAGGTACCTTAGTTTCCCAATTCTGCTGTTTGAAAAGGACTAATAACAACTCGGTAATCATGCTCATCATCGCACTACATGTGCCTGGAAGATGTGGAGCACTGAGGGATGAACGTATGCCGCGAACGTAAGATGGTGTCGCATTAGGGAGTATGTTGGTGATGGAATGCATCATGACTGCATTTCATACTTGCATTAACAAGAGTAGTTAGGATTGTTTGATTGTACTGCTTTATCATTACTGTTTAACTGAATTAATAACATGTTAACCTATGCTTTATTGTTCCACTGAGTTGATCACTCACTCCCACGTTACGGGACGGTGTTGTACACACCAATCAGTCCCCGTTTTAAGTTTCAGATGATAGCTCGGCTTACGAAGCGAAGCCGGACTTTTGTGATGATGTGGCGTGTTTCTCTATATGCAGCTATCAGGCAGGTCTATGTAGACCCTGTTCTGATCGACGGGGTTACGGGGAGGTTGATTAGATGCTATTACACTCATTATTATTCACTTTTGGAATACCCATGTGTATTCTTTTGTTCAATTTTGGAGTATACATGTTTATATTTAACTTGTTAACGTATTCATACTCTAGAGACAGATCGAGATTGTTTTGTTTTATATACATCTATATGTACATCTTTCAATCTTCCGCTTGCGTTTTATACATTGATCTGGAGTATGAATTATTGTTTGGTATAATCTCACTCATGTTTAATGCCTTAATATGAAAAACATTCAATCATCATTATCTATGTTGCATAAGTGATGCGTTGGAACTCGAGAGCTGAGCTTTTGCTCGACCCCCGATTTTCAGGGCGTTACAGATGGACAGTCCATGTCAAAGGTGGGGCCACATGACGGATGGTCCAAGTCAAATGTAGGCTCCACACGGACAGTCCACATTGTGGGTGGACCCCAAATTATGGATGGTC
The DNA here is from genome assembly GCA_021015155.1 of Magnolia officinalis. Lineage (NCBI taxonomy): Eukaryota > Viridiplantae > Streptophyta > Magnoliopsida > Magnoliales > Magnoliaceae > Magnolia > Magnolia officinalis. Next base: position 83,351,475 of record JAJHSJ010000006.1, read on the forward strand.
CACCTCGAAGGTGGTCCGACAAGATGAATGGTTTACGTTGAAGATTGGTGCCGTGTGATGGGATGGTCCATATTGTAGGTAGGCCTCACCATCATGGATGGTACACATTAAAGATTGGCCCCATGTGGGCCCCACATGATGGACAGTCCACAAAATAGTGCATTATGTTTCATCAAATTTATGAATTACTTTCTCCAAATACTGATATCCAAACCGCATTTGCATGTAAAATTAGAATTTTGATTTCCATAGAACTTTGCTTCAAAATTTTATTTTTATTTTTATTTAAAGGCCCTTGGAAGATCTGATCCAGTCTGAGTTGAGGTCAACCCTATGTTGAGCCTTTTACTTGATGTGCCTCACTTTGAACTCAAATCCAGCCTGCAACCCAAATAAGTACAGCCAAAATCCAACAAAGAGGTTGCTCTGACCAGTTAACTCTTGTTGAGATGGCCTAGCAGCTAGCTCTTGCATAGCTGACCTAACCATGGCTTGATGACTAGGTGGGATTCATTCATTCTCGAGTCATGGCTCACCCAAATCGGCCCAACTTACCCCGGATTCCATCAAAGTCTTAAAACCATGTCCCTAACAATTGCATGCTCTCTCTCTTTCTCAAAAAAAAAAGAAAAAAGAAAAAGAATTGCTTGGTTTATTAGGAGGAGAAACAATGGTCATGAAGATATTTTTGCTTCAATGAGCCTGTGGTTGCACCTAAGACTCTAGCCGTTGGATTTAAGGTCATGTTTGGTGAAAAGAAGAAAAATAATGTTGGTTTGATAGACATACAGATGATTATCGCTGCCTCAAAAATATTCGAGATGGGAATATCATAAACGTTCAAACAATTTGAATAATGCCCACGGAATAATGAGATAATCTATACAATCTGAGAATTTTTGTAGGCATCCCATCCACTGTGAGGCCCATTGTATAAACGCTCTAGATCATCGAAACCGAACCAAAGATCAATAGCAATATAATCATGAAGATATCGTATAAGAATAGGTCACAGTGGATGGAAGCTAGCTCATTGTAACACCCTCAAGCTGAAGATTGGCACAATATACTCCAGTTTTCAATTTCGGTACAAGTGGAGCCATGACTGGTACTTCAAAGACTGAAGAAACCCGTACCAATTCGAATCTGAAGTTCACATAAATGGTTCGTGAGGTGGACCCCACCATGAAGGTGACAATACCCAAGATCCAGGTCCGGCCGATCAAGCCGTAAGGGTTGTACCATGAAAAGAAATGGACAAGTTACCAAAAAAAAAAAAAACTTGCCAACAATCAAAATTCAACATAAACATATGACCCACCTGATATTTGTGGGCCATCATCATAAGATCAACGGGACACCTCATGCACCAATCATTGTCCTGTACACTTGACAAGTTGAAACGTGTATTGCGTGTAAACGTGAGCATGGAGCTGTATACCAAACTTCATCGAATCTAGATACAATGACATTCATCGAAGCCACGGACTGAACAACATCTTATCTCCACTCTCGATTATGCTCAGTGTCAAAATTTCATCCCATCAGATTTCGACATGTTTTTTCGTTCACTCACACATTATATATACACAATTGTAGAATTGAGCAACCCGCCGTTTCCTTTGAAGAATCATAAACAGGCAACTCTACAACCAGCGCCGGCAAATACATAAGATGTCCAAAATGGGATTGAATGCATGTCCTGTCAAATAGCAAAAATGGGATTGAGTTCTGAATCAGATAAGTCAGAGGGATGATGCCATGAGTTTGACCCGCCCCTCTTTGATGACTTTTCCCTTTTCCTGAGCTTCCGGCTACGCTTGAACTTCACCACGTAGTAGGTCATGGTACCGAGAACTCCAGCCATTATCACTCCTCCGATGACAGTGACTAGGATTGCGGCCCAGGTACGATGCCGACCGACAACGATATAAGAAGAGGCAATGAACTCGACTGTTGTGAAAATAGATGCCAACCACATCAATTTGTTAATGACCTCGACAACCCGCCTCTCCGATTTCGTTTCCCCCCTAACCAAAGTGATTTGGACGAGCACCACCGCCAAGGAAGTGAACAATGCAATGGCATTGGAAATGAAGAAGATCTTGAATGAGGTGGATTTCAATGCCACCGCCACACCAGAGTCATCGTTCCCGCCAGGGACGGTGAAGATGGCCGCAAAAGCGACTGTTGCAAATAGCACAGCGACAACGGTCACGGAGTTGGTGGCGTTGTTGATACCTTCCCTGTGGAGCTTTCTGAGTTCCTTGGCGATCCCACTGACGTTCTTGTTGGTTCTTCTGGCCTGTTCAAGTTGGGTATGTACGTCTTTCTTAATTTCCGTAACGGTCTTCCTTAGCTCATCTCTCGGCTGGTTCAGGTCATTCGCCCTGAGTGCACCGTGGTGGTCCAAACACTCTTTTATCTCTGCCGATTCTTCCGAGAGAGTCAGTCCTTCTGCAATGTCTAAGGCTGTCTTGCGATCCCTGTTCAGTGCATTGACATTGGTGTCAGGGATCAGTAGGAGCTCACTCACTATCTGCATGGAAAAGAAAGCTATGAAATCAGAATAAAAGGTCAAGAGTATGCATACACATTTCAGCACATGATGAAAATGATGAATTATGGATGGTGTCCTCAGGACTTGAGTCTGTAAAAGTAGGGTTCATGATTCGACAATCAAGACCACTGACCTGAATGGTCCCACCAATGCCTGTCTGTTTGGAGATCTCCAATAATTATGTGCACAACAACCCATAGCCTCAACTTACGGAGTTCGAAAATTATGAGATTTTTTTTTTTGTTTAATTTTTAAGTACGATCGCATAGGGATATGAATCAAGCATGAGTATGATTGGAGACAAGGATCTGTCACACCTAAAATTCTCAGGATATGGGTTACCAGCTACCACGAAGATTACCTATATAACTTGTGACTTGTGAGTGTAAATTAGTTGTAATATTCTTCCAACAATATTATTCTTAAACATAACTCTCTCTCTGTTTTTTTTTTTTTTTAAAAAAAAAAAAATCACTGTTGATGTTTAATATTTCATGTTGCAGGTTTTAATCAGAATTCAACCAGAGTCCCCAACATAATTCATAAGGTTTTCCAACAGTACTTGGGTAGTTGGAGAAAATCTTCTGACACTACTTTCAAAAATCAAAATCCTTTTTCAATGGCGAAAGAAAGGTGTATCTAAAACCTTATTTTGATCAACTAAAAGAAGAAACAAAATTATTTCCAACAAATTTAATTGTGATGCATGTGAAGTACAAACACAGATGATCGTTGTTCCCTTTTGAGTCAGGGTAATGGTTAATGACTCAGTGACTCGATCAACCAGTTTAGACTCGAGTTGAGTTGCAACTCGAAGTCGAGAGTGAATTGGCCCGACTAGCCTGAGTTGGGGTGACTCGGGTTATTGAACTGGATCAGTTCTGACAGAGTCTGAGTTGACTCAAACATGTTGCACAAGACTAATCCAAGTCTTAAAACCATGGTTGGGGTCCAGGTTCCCTACTCTCCTTTTTTCTGCTTTAATTTATTAGTTAACGTTTTTAAAAAAAGCTCAATCATAAATAAGATATAGAAAATAAAAAATAAAAAATTGAAAAGGATGACTAAATGTTCAGGTGGCAATGGAATGGGTTCGGGCAGGGTTGCAGGCCGAGAATTCTTGCCCAAACTTAACCTGAGACCAATGTTGTCAAATCGCATAAGCCATCAGCTTGGCCTGATCGCTTATGCCATCACATAATCGCATAAGCCATCGCCAAGGCTGATGGCTTTTTTTTTTTTTTTTTTTTTTTGAAAATAAAAAAAAAGGGGGTAAAAAAATGGAAAAAAATCTTAAAAATTAAGAAAAGCTGTATAATTACTAAAAGTGATTGGATTGGGTTTATTTACCGATTTCATTGTAGTTTGACTATTACGTCATCTATATGTTGAGTTATATTATATTATATATAATATAACAAAACAAATTTAAATAATCAACAAGTTACACTAAGAAAGAATTAATTATTGAAAAGTACAAATATAGAAATTGTACTAATAACTTGAATCTTGATGAGTTGATGCATATAATACAAGTTACAAGTTACAACTTATTACAATCTACAAGAAACTTGAATGTTGGCCATTATGCCATGGCATACTTCCTGCATGGCATAAATGATAAGAGCCATGGAACATGATTATGCGATCGCATATCGCAACATTTCCTGAGACCCATCACCCTCCGACTCGACCTGAACCACTTAAAAAATCATGAAGCCCGACCTGACCCATTTAATTGTAACTGAGTCGGGCTCAACTAACCCAACCCAAGCTGCCAATTCAAGTTTAAGAATGGAATATGACACAAACGCCATGCACAATCTAGCCCAAACAATGGATATGCACAGTCACACGCACGCACACAAAAAAAAAGAAGGTAATTTTATTCTTTATTTTCTTTTGGTTTTTGGGTTGGGTGGGGTCATCTGGCCTAATGCATCGATAACTTACACGGTCTCGTTGGAGTGGGTTTTTTTTTTTCCTGTTAGTTTGTCCTGTTAGTTTGTTAGTACACCCACGGTCAGTTCACACTTCACCGTTAGCCACCCCCACTAGGGAATCGATACCAAGACCTCAGTGTTGAGACGAGGTATCTTTCACTCGGTCTACCACCTGAGCTATGGATCAGGAATGGTTCAACCTAATCCATTCCAATCTAATCTAACATGCCAAATTTCTAGCCCGAGCCCAATCTACTACCCATTAAGCTTGGCCCAAACCCACCTGAAAAGCGGGTCGGGTCAGTTGATCCATGGACCAATACAACCCATTACCACCCCTAGTAAATGGCAGTCACCATATTGGAACATGGATGCATGGAATAATGAGAGAGATGGATTCATTGTGTTATGACTTTGTTATGGTCCCATTCCTAACTAAGAAGGGTGAAACAGAGGTAATTGCAAGGGAAAACAAGATACTAGGAAACTATATCTTTAATCTATTGCCGGTGACTGTATAATAAATAAATGCTAGACCATGAGAAAACTAAATTCCTTCTCTTACAAAACATTAAAATCAACAAACTAGCAAGTAACATGGATATGATACACCACATACCAGTCTAATAAAAGTAAAACAATACCTCTGTCCGTTTTTTCCTCGTTGCTATATGCAATGCTGTGTTTCCAAACTTGTCGGGTAGCATTACTATTGCTGCATCTGCATCGAGAAGCGATCTTACCACTTCACAGCTAACGCCTTTAACAGCCATGTGAAGTGCAGTCTGTCCTTTCTTATCATTCCTCCTTGCCAACCGTGGGTCCTTGTCAAGTAATGCCTTTACAATGTCTGCGTGCCCTTGTCGAGCAGCTAAATGTAGTGCGTTTTTTCCATTGGTTTTGGAAATCTCAAGCAGGCTACAATCCTTCGATAATAATTCATTTACCACCTCTGTATGCCCCCTCATTGCTGCAGATACAAGAGGAGTTGCATTTGACGGACCAGTTGTTCGGCTCAATCCTGGATCGTGGTTTAAAAGTACCTGGACAATGGCTGTACAGAAGTTGTCACTGTCACAATTCTGCCTTGAGTTCAATACATTACATCAAGAATTCAGGAGGGGAAATTTTTTTTCTTTGAAAGATTTTTTAGGAAGAAAAAAATGAAATCACTACAAGTGCCAAGCCCCATAAAACAGATACCTTAACAAGGAGAATCATATGATCCCTGGAATATGCATGGTATCCACATGTTTTCAGTTTGTACAAGCAGGGTGATAGTTTAGTGATCCAGACAGTTGATCAGAAGGTCCCACCATGCCCAAAATCCCAGATAGGAAGATCCTCATCGTCCGATTTGGGCTTTTCTTGGTTAAATGTGACAGTCACAGTATCTGTTTTCTTTACCATCTATTTGTATGGCACTAAAGGAAGTTTAGGATTGTCCATCACGAGGGCCTTCTTCACATGTGTTCTATCCACCGTGGGGACTGTCTGATTGATGCTCTGGATCACCAAAGCATGGACTCCTCTTGTCAACATTGAGGATCCAATGGTAGTTATCCTTGGATCGAGGATCCCAAAATTCCTCTTTTGACAACGGGGTTTCAGGAATTGCACAAACAAGCATGAAACAATGTATATATATTTTGGAGAGATGACAAAATTTTATTTAAAAAGCTTGCAAAAATGAGCAAAGAATACAACACCCACACCAAAACAAGAAATTAGATCCAAACTTTAAGAGAGCCGAGGTTTTACACATTATCACTTTAGCTTTCAATAATGTGGCCACCTATTAATTTTTTCAATAAGAGTGGTGATTCAATAAACAGCCCCTCATGTAAGAGATTGGATCAGTGCATTAAATAGCGTGGTAGCGTACGCTACGTAGCGTATAAAATAGCGTAAATACGCAGTAGCGTACGCTACAAGGGCTGTAGCGTACGCTACAAGGACTGTAGCGTATGCTACACATACGTAGCGTGTAACGTATATCGCGTACGCCTCAGGACTACCGTAAGAATTTTAAAATAAAAGTCATTTTAGTTAAAAACTTGTTTTTAAATGGTGGTGACTGGGCATCTTTCCTTTTGAGTAGGTGGTGGGGGACTCATATTATAAGTCTTTTTTTTTTAATAACTTAAAACAATCGAAAGCCCTATTGCAATGCCGCAGCAACCGCAGGTTCCCCATTTTTGAAGCTTTGATTCCAAGATTTCGAAGAGCCCTTTCTCAAATTCGATTTTTGGAGTTCAATTGGAATTACAAGAGCATCATCTTGTTGGAATCAGGAGCATTGAAGCCCAAACAAGGGAGAAATCGCGTATCCCTCTTTTCGCAGCCGCGCGGACACGTAGCTCCCAAAAATCAATTTTCAGTTGATTAAATCTCTATTTAAGGTATGTTTTGGCCCTTTAATCATTGTTAATGAGTTTTATTTTTATTTATGCTGAAATGTTGTGTTATTTTTTCATTTTTTCAATTTTTTTTTTTTTTTATGGGGGCTGTGGTGTGTATGGCATGGATTTGACCCATCCAACCATCATGTGGGTTACATGCGTGGGATCCACTGTGGTGTTCTATGCCATAGCCCACATGTGTGGGGGTCCTATGGTGTTTTATGCCATGGCCTACATGCACGGCCATAGCCCACATATGTGGGGTCCACTGTGGTGTGTGTATGGCATAGCCCACATGCATGGGGACCATTGTGGTGTGTATGGCATGGCCCACATGTGTGGGGTCCATTGTGGTGTGTGTATGGCATGGCCCACATGCGTAGGGTCCACTGTTGTGTGTATATGGCATGGCCCACATGCGTAGGGTCCACTGTTGTGTGTATATGGCATGGCCCACATGCGTGGGGTTCACTATGGTGTGTGTATGGCATGGCCCACATGCGTAGGGTCCACTGTAATGTATGTTTTTTTGAAGAATGTGACATTTATGTATTTTGCTTTTTTCTTACTATTTAATATTTATCATATATATATATATATATATATATATATTTTAAATTAAAAAATATAAGCATTGTGTAGCTTACGCTACACGCTACGCTATTTCGCTACACGCTACGGAGGGTTGAACGCTACGCAACACGCTACCGCTATTTAAAACACTGGATTGGATACATGCCAAAGACTTGATAGCATGCAGAAGCATAAGATATTAGGGACATTTTTCAAGAAGGGTGCTTATGAGCATGCCATACACCAAAAATCACGGTTGTAAACTCACTGAGTTAGTCATATATGTATATTTAGCTTTTACCATTTAGACTCTTTTTTTCTAATTGCACATTTTTGTCATACATGTTTGACATGCTTAATAACTTGATGAGTGACTCCAACTTCTAATGCATTTCTGTACGCAAGAATCTCTTATGCATAGAAAAAAGTTTCACATAATGTAAAATACTGTGAAAAGTGCATGCTAGTGAGAAGTACTTTTTCAAAAGAACTACACATTTATTTAATTTATAAATAGATATATATATATACATATATATATATATATATATATATATTATTAAAAAAAATCATATTATTTTAAAATTTACATCAGATTTTCACCCAATTTTTAGGTGGTTGGGTTCAAATTAACCTGATTAGTTGAACTATTTCAACTCATAGCATCATAGTGATTAGACTACCATTCTTTTAATATTATTGCATCGAGTCTCACATTTGAGCATTTCTTCAAACATTATGCGAAATAGATTTAGATAGATCTGTAAACTAATTAACTTATAAGTAAATGCAATATAAATCTATGATAAAATTAGTAATAACTATATATTGATATATATGATGAAATAGATTAGTTTTAGACTTATTTAGGAAAATTTGACATATTTTAAAGTAAATGCATTGAACTTTTCAACAATAATTTAACCCTATATTTTCATCTCAATATGAAAATTAGATCGTAAATGATTTACTTTAGTGAGAAAGATAAAGTTATCATATAAGTAAGGAAATAATAATGTGTTGAAATAATAATGTGTTGTTAAATAACTTTTAAGATATAAACAAAAGTTGTAGAAATTATATTGTAAATAAAATTTTAAAAACAAATATATAACATGATTTACCCTTTTTTCAATTTCCTCAAATATCTCAATCAACTTGAAAATATTTTTACTTGCATTTCCTGCAATACAAACAAACATATATAAAAGTTAAGACATCTAAGTAATGATGGTAGTAAAATGCCAAATTAATATTCTCATTACATACTTATCTTAAATTATTAAAAAATAATTCTTAGGTAAAAATAAATTTGAATCATATACAAAAGAAATATAATTAAAAAAAGTAAATTACCCAATGCGTCTCTTTCAATGAAATATATTTAATTATTAATCCACTTTTAGGCATTTTAAATTCTTTATATGAAAGAACAAGTTGAAATACCTTGACCTATTTATAGAGTTCAAAGATATCACAAGGGATAGAAAAGCTGACGTTGGAGAGACTAACTAATATATATATATATATATATATATATATATATATATATATATATATATAATATATATATATAATTAATAAAAGTAGGTTAGGAGAGTAGACGTAAGTAGATAAAGAGTTGGGATTTTATTGCTTAATTGTGAAAGCTGACAAGGAAAGTAGAAGTAGACAAATAAAGAAGGTAAAGATAGTGGACGTAGCTAGAGGTGTTGAAGTGCATGACTAGTTTGTCTGTCATATAAGTCATTTCATTCCCCACCTTGCCAGGTTTGGTTCTTGCTGGTGTCGGTCCTCTCAAGTCCAAGTCTTGTTCTTTAGAAGCTAGATTCAGATGAGTTTGGATTTGGGTGCCTGTTAGGTTTTCAACCTTAGTTTCAAGTTGAATCTGGGTCAAATGAGGACATTTACATGGTCCGGACCACCAAATGGATGGATTATATTGTACACACATGTGCCTCTCTGACACATACATGATGTGGAAATGAACCCACTTGGATGCAGCTTACCAAAACTATGTTGCATTGCTAGAAGAATTAATATATAATATTAGTAATAAAACTAATTGGAATCCTAACCAGATTTCAACTGGGTCCAAGATAGTGGACCTGACACGAACTATTAAATTGGGTCCAAACCCCACTCTAATTATAAACGGTTCCCAAAATTGGACCCGATTCCCATTGCCTATGGGGTGAAAAAATGAAAGTTAGGACTCACGGCAATGACACAGAAAAGCAAAGGGCCTCACTTCAAAATGTCTACTTGGTTCACCTGTGCCAGATCAAGACCATTCATCGTGTGAGGATTGTAGTAACCATTCCCTGCATGAAAGATTATACCCAGTGATCGGCTGTACCTCACTTGCATGAATTAATGGACGGTTTGACAAAAAAATGAGCAAATGTCACATTCAACGTACACTTCCAGCTCACATGATGAGCGGATAGCCCCATTACACTGTGGGGCCCACCATGATGTATGTGACTTACATCCACGCTGTCCATCCATTTTGCTTACCCAACCTGAAGAATGGCCTGGATCTCTGACACGTTCTTCATCTGCAGGAACATTTGAACATGCTCCACGCCTTAGGCCCCTAGTTGAATAAGGACCCAGTCACCCAGAGAGATAGAGATAGGGGGGTTAGAAATATTCCATTATGAACCCATGCCTCTTGTAACCTGTTAAAGCTGTTGTAACAAAAAGGTCCTTAGAGGCCCCTCTGTGTACATTCACTATCTATTTGCAAGTTTCGGTAGATCATTTTAAGACATGAGCCCAAAGTTTGGGGTGGGTCATACCGCATGGAACAAAAGGGATGGGATGCCAACCTTAAGTTTGGGTGCAGGGCCACCGTTGCATGCATCTTTCATGTTAGTCAGGTGTACCTCACCAAGATGAAGTGAAGTTTCAAAGGTGGGGTCCCATGATGGAAAAAGTACCTGTACAACTTCCCTTGTCGAGTAGCCATTGTACGGACCAATTGTTTGGCTCAATCCTGGATCATGGTCTAAAAGTACCTGTACAATGGTTGTATAGAAGTTGTCATTGTTACAATTCTGTCTTAAGTTCAATACATTACATCAAGAATTCAGGAAGGGAAAAAAAATTCTTTGAAAGATTTTTTAGGAAGAAAAATATGAAACCACTACAAGTGCCAAGCCCCAGAAAACAAATAACTTAACAAGGAAAATCATATGATCCCTAGGATATGCATGGTATCCCCAGAAAACAAATACCTTAACAAGGAAAATCATATGATCCCTAGGATATACAAACTGAAAACATGTGGATACCATGCATATCCTAGGGATCATATGATTCTCCTTGTTAAGGTATTTGTTTTCTGGGGCTTGGCACTTGTAGTGGTTTCATTTTTTTTCTTCCTGAAAAATCTTTCAAAGAATTTTTTTTCCCCTTCCTGAATTCTTGATGTAATGTATTGAACTTAAGGCAGAATTGTAACAATGACAACTTTTGTACAGCCATTGTACAAGTACTTTTAGACCATGATCCAGGATTGAGCCAAACAATTGGTGCAGACAATGGCTGCTTGACAAGGGAAGTTGTACAGGTACTTTTTCCATCACGGGACCCCACCTTTGAAACTTCACTTCATCTTGGTGAGGTACACCTGACTAACATGAAAGATGCATGCCACGGTGGCCCTGCACCCAAACTTAAGGTTGGCATCCCATCACTGTTGTTCCATACGGTATGACCTACCCAAGGTGTCCCGTATCGGTATCGGTTGGCGTAACGGTGCCCTCCGAAACCGATACGGATACGGGGGCGTAACGGCGCAAAAAAATTTTTTTGCCAAAAAAATATGGATTAAATCCGGAATATTCTAAGCATTCCAAATATGCATTCATTTATAAATTGGAACATGTTTATGGTGGTGTAACGGTCCACTCTTTGGTGAGAAGTTGTATCGGACTGTCTGATGAATTTATGAACCAGATAACCTAAATTTGACTACAAAATTCATATATTTAATTTGCTAACTTACTATCAATGATAGATATATTAGAATGAATGTAATATGAAAATATCTTACATTTAGGTGTTTGCAATTATTTTTGAGGGCCAAAATTCATGCGTAAATAGAATATATATATATATTATATATATAATATATATATATATATATATATATAAAATGGCACCCCAAATATGTAAAATGCACATTAACATGTTCTATTATGATTAACACATCATATGACATCATTAAAACAGCAAAAGAATCATTAAGAAATGATTTTTCGAATTTTCAAAAAAAGGGCCAAAATAAATGCGTAAATAGAAAAAAATATTAAAAAAATATAAAATGGCACCCCAAATATGTAAAATGCACATTAACGTGTTCTACTATGATTAACACATCATATGACATCATTAAAACAGCAAAAGAATCATTAAAAAATGATTTTTCAAAATTTCAAAAAAAGGGCCAAAATTCATGCGTAAATAGAAAAAAATATTAAAAAAATATAAAATGGCACCCCAAATCTGTAAGATGCACATTAACATGTTCTACTATGATTAACACATCATATGGCATGATTAAAACAGCAAAACAACTATTAAAAATTGATTTTTCGAATTTTCAAAAAAGGGGCCAAAATTCATGTGTAAATAGAAAAAAATATTAAAAAAATATAAAATGGCACCCAAAATCTGTAAAATGCACATTAACATGTTCTACTATGATTAACACATCATATGGCATCATTAAAACAGCAAAACAACTATTAAAAATTGATTTTTCGAATTTTCAAAAAAAGGGCCAAAATAAATGCGTAAATAGAAAAAAATATTAAAAAAATATAAAATGGCACCCCAAATCTGTAAAATGCACATTAACATGTTCTATTATGATTAACACATCATATGGCATGATTAAAACAGCAAAACAACTATTAAAAATTGATTTTTCGAATTTTAAAAAAAGGGGCCAAAATTCATGCGTAAATAGAAAAAAATATTAAAAAAATATAAAATGGCACCCAAAATCTGTAAAATGCACATTAACATGTTCTACTATGATTAACACATCATATGGCATCATTAAAACAGCAAAAGAATCATTAAAAAATGATTTTTCGAATTTTCAAAAAAAGGGCCAAAATTCAACCGATACGGGCCCGTAACGGCCCTGTAACGGCCCGTAACGGCCGATACGCCCCATAACGGGCCCGTATCGGCCGATACGGGTACAAAATTGCGTAACGGCCGATACGACCCCGAAACGCGTAACGGTTCACACCGTTACCGTTACGTATCGGCCGTTACGGCCGATACGTAACCGTTTTGGCATACCATGGACCTACCCCAAACTTTGGGCTCATGTCTTAAAATGATCTACTGAAACTTGTAGACAGATAGTGAATGTACACAGAGGGGCCTCTAAGGAGCTTTTTGTTACAACAACTTTAACAGGTTACGAGAGGCATGGGTTCATAATGGAATATTTCTAACCCCCCTCTCTCTCTCTCTAGGTGACTGGGTCCTTATTCAACTAGGGGCCTAAGGCGTGGAGCACGTTCAAATGTTCCTGCAGATGAAGAACGTGTCAAAGATCCAGGCCATTCTTCAGGTTGGGTAAGCAAAATGGATGGACGGCGTGGATGTAGGTCACATACATCATGGTGGGCCCCACAGTGTAATGGGGATATCCGCTCATCATGTGAGTTGGAAGTGTACGTTGAATGTGACATTTGCTCATTTTTTGTCAAACCGTCCATTAATTCATGCAAGTGAGGTACAACCGATCACTGGGTATAATCTTTCATGCAAGGAATGGTTACTACAATACTCACCCGATGAATGGTCTTGATCTGGCACAGGTGATCCAAGTAGACATTTTGAAGTGAGGCCCTTTGCTTTTCTGTGTCATTGCCGCGAGTCCTAACTTTCATTTCTTCACCCTATAGGCAATGGGAATCGGATCCAATTTTGGGAACCGTTTATAATTAGAGTGGGGGTTTGGACCCGATTTAATAGTTCGTGTCATGTCCACTATCTTTGACCAGTTGAAATCTGGTTAGGATTCCAATTAATTTTATTACTAATATTATATAAATATAAATATATATATATATATATATATAATATATATATATATATATTAATTATTCTAGCAATGCAACATAGTTTTGGTAAGTTGCATCCAAGTGGGCTCATTTCCACATCATGCATGTGTCAGAGAGGCACATGTGTGTATAATATAACCCATCCATTTGGTGGTCTGGACCACGTAAATGTCCTCATTTGACCCAGATTCAACTTGAAACTAAGGTCGAAAACCTAACAGGCACCCAAATCCAACTCATCTGAATCTAGCTTCTAAAGAATAAGACTTGGACTTGAGAGGACCGACACCAGCAAGAACCAAACCTGGCAAGGTGGGGCAATGAAATGACTTATATTAAAGACGAACTAGTCATGCACTTCAACACCTCTAGCTACATCCACTATCTTTACCTTCTTTATTTGTCTACTTCTACTTTCCTTGTCAGCTTTCACAATTAAACAATAAAATCCCAACTCTTTATCTACTTACGTCTACTCTCCTAACCTACTTTTATTAATTATATATATATATATATATATATATATATATATATATATATATATATATATAGTTAGTCTCTCCAATATCAGCTTTTCTATCCCTTATAATATCTTTGAACTCTATAAATAGGTCAAGGTATTTCAACTTGTTCTTTCATATAAAGAATTTAAAATGCCTAAAAGTGGATTAATAATTAAATATATTTCATTGAAAGAGATGCATTGGGTAATTTACTTTTTCTATTTTTATTTTTTAATTATATTTCTTTTGTATATGATTCAAATTTATTTTTACCTAAGAATTATTTTTTAATAATTTAAGATAAGTATGTAATGAGAATATTAATTTGGCATTTTACTACCATCATTACTTAGATGTCTTAACTTTTATATATGTTTGTTCGTATTGCAAGAAATGCAAGTAAAAATATTTTCAAGTTGATTGAGATATTTGAGGAAATTGAAAAAAGGTAAATCATGTTATATATTTGTTTTTAAAATTTTATTTACAATATAATTTCTACAACTTTTGTTTATATCTTAAAAGTTATTTAACAACACATTATTATTTCCTTACTTATATGATAACTTTATCTTTCTCACTAAAGTATATCATTTATGATCTAATTTTCATATTGAGATAAAAATATAGGGTTAAATTATTGTTGAAAAGTTCAATGCATTTACTTAAAATATGTCAAATTTTCCTAAATAAGTCTAAAACTAATCTATTTCATCATATATATCAATATATAGTTATTACTAATTTTATCATAGATTTATATTGCATTTACTTATAAGTTAATTAGTTTACAGATCTATCTAAATCTATTTCGCATAATGTTTGAAGAAATGCTCAAATGTGAGACTTGATGCAATAATATTAAAAGAATGGCAGTCTAATCACTATGATGCTATGAGTTGAAATAGTTCAACTAATTAGGTTAATTTGAACCCAACCACCTAAAAAATGGGTGAAAATCTGATGTAAGTTTTAAAATAATATGATTTTTTTTTTTTAATAATATATATATATATATATATTTATTTATTTATAAATTAAATAAATGTGTAGTTCTTTTGAAAAAGTACTTCTCACTAGCATGCACTTTTCACAGTATTTTACATTATGTGAAACTTTTTTCTATGCGTAAGAGATTCTTGCGTACAAAAATGCATTAGAAGTTGGAGTCACTCATCAAGTAATTAAGCATGTCAAACATGTATGACAAAAATGTGCAATTAGAAAAAAAGAGTCTAAATGGTAAAAGCTAAATATACATATATGACTGACTCAGTGAGTGTACAACCTTGATTTTTGGTGTATCGCATGCTCATAAGCACCCTTCTTGAAAAATGTCCCTAATATCTTATGCTTCTACATGCTATCAAGTCTTTGGCATGTATCCAATTCTGTTACATGAGGGGCTGTTTATTGAATCACCACTCTTATTGAAAAAATTAATAGGTGGCCACATTATTGAAAGTTAAAGTGATAATGTGTAAAACCTCGGCTCTGTTAAAGTTTGGGTCTAATTTCTTGTTTTGGTGTGGGTGTTGTATTCTTTGCTCATTTTTGCGAGCTTTTTAAATAAAATTTGTAATCTCTCCAAAAAATATATACATTGTTTCATGCTTGTTTGTGCAAAACCGTTTCTCGCTCCCCAAATGGCCAAAAACACAGCCATAATGAGAAGTCTCCACCTTGTTTTACCCATTTTACCCACACTACCTCCCTACCATGGCCAAAGAAGTTCTTCTACCGTCCTCGGCATCACCCAAAACACATTGGAAGCCGATAGAAAGTGGGTCCACACCTTTCCGGCAAGAGGGCAATGAATAAAAAGATGATTGATTGTCTATTCATTCACTATGCACATGAAGTAAACATTAGTAAGAATCATCGCTCTTCTCTTCAAGTTGTCTATAGTTAGGATTCTCTTTCGACAAACCAACCAAACAAACACCGCCACCTACGGGGGAGCCGCGTAAAACCAATGGTGGAAAGGATGAGGAGGGGAAGTCTGCATTTGAAACCGAAACCACATCAAACAAAGACTTCACAAAAAAGGTCCCGGTAGGCTTTCTGGCCCACACCAAGGAATCTTCCAATCGGCCCTCAATCTTAACAAACTTTAGCACCTCTAGAAGACTATCAATCTCCTCTATTTCCAACTCCAGCAAATTCCTCCGACATAGAAGCACCCATACTACCGACTGTCAAACAACCATTTACTCCAAAAGCTCAAGCTATCAGAGTGTGGTGTATCAATGTATATCAAGGGACTTTTATCACTTCAACACCGACCCACCCTCGATCAAGTAAAATTTTGCAACGGTGACGAAGCAATCGGGAGCTAGATGAGCAATCCGCAAAAACATCACCTGTAATGTTTGATTGTCGCACCATACATCTACCCAAAAGCGGGTTCGACCCCCATCACCCACTGCAAAGGATATGCCCCTACAAACAAAATGCTCAATAGCCATTACCGCTTTCCAAATCGCTAAAGCCCTATATAATGAAGTGGCTTTCACAAACCACTCGTTATACCGCATGTCGTACTTATTGGCCACTACTTCCCTCCACATCTTACCTTCCTCCACACTAAATCTCCAAACCCATTTTCCCAATAATGCGGTGTTCATCTCCCCCAGAGGGTTGATGCCTGCCCTGCCCTCCTTAACCGGCTTGCACACATCTTCCCACTTGGGAAATGAGACTTCCTCCCTTTAGTAGCACCTCTCCAAAAGAAATCTCATTTCAACCTTTCTAGCCTCAAAAGAACCGACTTTGGACACGAAACAAAGATAAGAAATAAATGGGCATGTTCAAGAACATCGTTTTTAATGGGGTTAATCTTCCTCCCAACGACATGTGCTGACCTTTCCAACCCATAAGCTTCCTTTCAATACGTTCTATCACCCTATCCCAAAGATGAATGGTCGGCTTTCCTATTCACAATGGCAATCCAAGATAAGTGGAAGGGCATGATCCGGCTTTGCACCCAAATATATCAGCAAGATTCCGAAGCACTTCCTCCCCCACATGATACCCAACACCTCTGATTTCGCGGCACTGATCTTTAAACCCGAGACTGCCTCAAAACACACTAGCGATTTCTAGATATTGTCCACTGCCCTTGTCTGCGCCCCACAAAACAGAAGCATATCATCCACATATTGCAACTGAGAAACCTAAGGCCCATTTGCAGCTATTTGAAAACCTTGGAACAAATCAAACTTCACTCCTCTTCGAAGCATCGCGCTAAGCGCCTCATTGATGACTACAAACAGGTACGACGATAAGGGGTCCCCCCTGTCTCAACCCTCTAGATGATCTAAAATATCCCTTAGGAGACCCATTGATAAGAATGGAAAATATGGGGGATTGAACACAAGCCTGATCCAATCTATCCATTTCTGACCACAACCCAACCTTTGCAGCATATAATCCAAGAAACCCCAATCTACATGATCGTAGGTCTTCTCAATATCCAGCTTGCACACAAAACCACTCTTTTCTCAAAATCTTGCATCTATACTTTCATGAGCGATCAAAGTGGTGTCAAGAATCTACCTACTAGCTATAAAGGCTCCCTGATTTTCCGCAATCACTTTAGATAGAACCCCCCTGAACCTATTAGCCAATATCTTAGCAAGAATCTTGTAAGGCGCTCCAATAAGATTGATCAATCTAAAATCCTTGACCTATCTAAAATCCTTGACTTGCTTGGCACCTTCAACCTTTGGGAGCAACACTATAAATGAAGCACCCATGGAAGGGGATAAACGCCCTCTTTCTACAAATTCAGCCAAAAAAATCGATTTTGTCCTTCTCAACCACGTGTCAAATTTTCTAAAAAAAACAAAATGGGGAATCCATCTGGACTAGGTGCTTTATCCCCGCACATAGACTGCACCACTGTTCAAACCTCTTCCTCCTCTATAGGCTTTTCTAAGAACGAAGCTTCTTCCGTCGATATTTGCTTAAAGCGAATGTTGTCCAACTTCAGTCTCCTTTATTTATCTGTCGTGAGAAGATTAGAGTAATAGGATGTAATTGCTTCAGATATCCCACCCTTGTCGGAAGTTCAAACCCCATCACAATCATAAGACTCCCAATTCTATTACCCCCAGTGTTTGAAATATTGATACTATCGGCCAATATATCGACCGATATTATCGGTATCGCGGTTCAGCGATACGAAATCCTTCGAAAGAGACCAAAAAGTTAAAAAAAAAATACTCCAATATCGTTCAAGATAGCGTCATTATCCGAAAAAATCGAAAAAAAAAAACCAGAGGATGGATTTCAGTACCTGTAAAAGATATCGCCATGATCGGAAGCATCCATTTGGTGGGCCATTCGAATCAAAGCTTCGTTCGTAGGTTACCGCAGACAAAATCTCTGATTTTGGAGAGAAATATGTCGAAATCCTCGCCGATACTTGAGATTTGCGAGAAATTTTAGGGTTTCGGCCTTCCGGAACCCTCTCTGCTTAAAAAAAGGAGTGCCCAAGCCCTTTTTAAGGAAATGGAGTACCACACACCACCGAGATGCCTGGTGTGTTGACGTCGCCAAGTTCTGTGGGTCCCATTATGAGGTAAGTGTTATATCCAGACCGTTCGTCCATTTGGCGAGATCTTCGTAAAGCTTGAACCGAAAAATAAGACAGATCCAAAGATTAAGTGGACCACACTGCAAACAGCAGTGGGAGATTAAACGTCTACCATTGAAACCCTTTTGGGGGTCACAGAAGTTTTGGATCAATATGATATTTATTTTTCCTCTTCATCCAGATCTGTGTGACCTAATTAACAGATTGGATGGAAAATAAACGTTATGATGGGCCCTACGAATGTTTTAATGGTGAGAATTAGTCCCCATTGCTATTTGTGGTGTGGTCCACTTGAGCTTTGGATATGACTCATTTTTGAGTTCATGACCTAAAATGATTTCTCCATATGCATGAACAGTGTAGATATAATAAATACATTATTGTGGAGCCATGTAACTTTGAAACTTTCGTGCAACTCGAGCTTGAGCAACGTCAGTGCCAGACGCAGATTTCCTGCGAGAGCCTTTAGAAGGAAGTTCCTGCACTTGAAACCTTAGGTGGGGCCTACTATGATGTTTGTGAGGAATCCACCCCATCCATCCATTTTGTGAGATCATTTTAGGACATGGGTAAAAAATGAGCAGGATATACTCAAATGCGCCGAAAACGTTTGGATTGAACGTTCACACTTGAAATATTCATGGGGCCACTGAAGTTTTGAATCAAACTAATATTTGTATTTTCAATTCATCCCAGTAGGAATGATGTTATGAATGTTATGGATGGCATGTAAACATCACTGTCGACCCAAGGAGGTTTCAACTGTAGGAATTTCCCTACCCACCTTTTCCTTTAGTGCAGCTCACTTTAGTCTTGGATCCAGCTCACTTTTGCTCTTAAGTTCTAAAATGAGCTCAAAAAACGGATGGACGTGGTGGATTTCTTACAAACATCAAAATGGGCCCCACCTAGGTTTCGAGCGCAGGAACTTAGCAAGAAATCTGCGCCCTCACTGCCTGTAATCCCAGTGTGGTGGGAAGTGGATGGCGTAGTGAGCAATGTGCTTCGTAAACTGTGGGATCTACTATAATTCATGTATTTTATCCACTCCGACCATCCATTTTACCAGATAATTTTATGGTTTTAGACTAAAAAAATGAAGCATATCCAAAGCTCAAGTGGACCACACCATAGAAAACAGTGCAAATTGAACGTCTACTGTTAACAAATCCTTGGGGGCCAAAGAAGTTTTGGATCAAGCTGATATTTGTTCTTTTCCTTCATCCATGTCTTTGTGATCTTATGAACATGTTAGATGAAAAATAAACATCACTATAGGTCCTAGGAAGGTTTCAACGGTAGAAATCATTATTCCTAATGTTTCGTGTGGTCCATTTGAGCTTTGGATATGTTTCAAATTTGTGCTAAACCCCTAGAATGAGCTAGAAAAATGGATGGACAATGTGGATAAACCATGTACACTCATGGTAGGCCCAACAGAGTTTATTCAGTACTATAAGAGCGTATTTAAGTGCGGTTGGATACATATATGTATCAAGTGGACTATACTCAAAGAAACAATGGTAATTGAATAGGGTACCATTAAAAACTTCTTAGGGTATACCTTAATTTTCCCTATATTTTATTAGGCATCCAATCCGCTAATAACTTCACATAAGTTTTAATGAAGAGAAAAAACTTTTATCAACTTGATCTAAAACTTTTGTGGCCCACTAATGGTCAATCACCATGGTCTACCTGATTATTGGATCTACTTTATTTTTTGGATAATGTCTTGAAATGATATGGAAAAATGGATGGACAGGGTGGATACTGAATGTAGTTGTATTAGTTCAATCGGACAACGCATAGCTTAGGACCCTATACAAAGGAAACCTATTATGTGCACTTCTTTTTTGAGACTTTATGATTTAAAAGTGTGTATTAAGGTCTTTTTTTTAAATAATCCTTGAAGTTTCATTGAAAAATTCAACCATTTCCCCAATGTTTCCCCATGTTTCCCAAAAAGTACAATAAATTACGCGATACAAACGATATATCCCATGTGATAACCGATATGTATTTGTATCCCAAGGGTGCGACACATTGCGTGCGATACATTGCGCGATACCAATATTTTGAACATTGATTACCCCTTGCCCTAACACTAGCATAATTGTGTAAGAACATAGTATTCCTGTCCCTCACTTTGAGCCATAATGCCCTTGACCTCTGTCGCCATTTTATCTCCTCTTTAGCCTTTTGCTCATAATTCTGAGCTAACTCTTTTCTCTTCTCCCTGTCCTCTACTGACAAGGAACCATTCTCTTCTAGCAGATCTAAGACGTGAATCTATTCAATAGTCCTCTCAAATTCAGCCTCTTTAACCCCCAATACTTCCTTCTTCCACAACTTAATCCTTTCTTTTCGCATCTTGAGTTTCCTTCATAACTTAAAGCCAGCATAATCCTCCACCTCAAATGCTTCCCACCATTCAGCTACTAACTGCTTGAAACCATCCATCTCCAACCACGTCGTTTCAAATTGAAAGGGTCTAGGCCCCCAGTTATCTTCTGAAACTTGAAGAACGATAGGACGATGGTCTGAAACCACCCTAGGTAAACCCCATTGGACAACAAAGGGAAAAGTCTCAACCCAATCAGCCAAAACTAGAAATTTGTCAAATCGAGACCAAAAAAAAACATTCTCTTGGCCATTAGACCGGATGAAGCTCACCCCCTCCATGGGCAAATCCACAAGTTGTTGCCGGTTTACACAATTTGAGAAACCAGCCATATTGTTTGTGATATGACCCCTTTGGATTTTTCGTGTGAGAATCGGACAAATGGGGCCCAACAACATCACTATGTGCAACCGAGAGCCAGAGGGATGAACAACCTCCGACAGGATCATCTGATTTATCCCAAAGGATGAAGGAATATTTGCACTTCGGATCCTGCCAAGCATGTCAATATTGATATTCCATATTACAATGGTAATTTGAATCCCAAAGTGTTCAATGACTGGCTAAAGTCAATAGAGCGATATTTTCGTTATTGCTCAAGACTAGTGGTACACCATCGAAGAAGATCTACAACGATGTGGCCTTCCTCCCGTAAGCAATTAGGAGGAAATGAAAGCAAGAATGAAGTGAAAGATTCTACCGCTAGCTTACGAGACGGCATCTTTTCAAGAGCTCCTAACCTTCGACAGGATAATTTGACCGTGGAGTATACAACGTTATTATGACTTAGTGGCCCGAAAAGTGCAAGAACAGAAGTTTGTGATAAGGCATGGTAACCATCAAGGTAGGGGCTATGCATCCACCCGTCCCACTATTAGTGGCACCACTTCGCGCCCACAACCATTCGTGCCCCGCGCTAACTTACCTCGGGATTACAAAATTAGTCAGAACTCCGACCAATCTGCTTCCAACTCTCTTCCCTGAAACGATGATACAAAGGGAAAGTCTGTTGCAGTAACGCAAGGGAGGTCAACTAACAATTGCTTTCAAGTGTGGTGGTCGTGGACATTACGCAACTGAGTGTCCCTCTCGCAATCTCCAATTTTGCGAGACAGAAGACTTCATTGCAGACCAAGTGGAAGATGAACACGTAAATGATCCAGAAGATGATGAGCATGAACTTGAGGAAGGCCTAATGGCCTAAATGAAAACAAGTTATCATTAGTAGTCAGAAGGATTCTGACAGCACCAAAGGAGGAGGCCCAAGAAGACTGGCTGCGAATGAATATTTTCCATACACGAGTATTGTGTAGTGGAAACGCTGTCAAGGTCATTATTGACGAAGGCAATAACATGAACGTGGTCTCACAAAGCATGGTGGACAAGTTGAAACTAAAACCTCAAATGCATCCCAAGCCATATAAGATTGCGTGGGTGAATGACACGTTCATCCCTGTGACTAAGAGGTGCTTAGTCAACTTCTCTCTGGGTCGTTATGAAGAATCGCTTTGGTACGTCATCATTCCAATGAAGGTGTAACGCCCTGTACTTTTCGATACTCAAGTGTTACCATCTAAGTGCGTATGTATGTGTGGCATACTGTCTAATCATTTCAAATCTACCTATTTCAACCGCACACTACTAGAGTTTAGGACTAAACCCATGAGCTCCACCATTAAATCCGATCTATACCATGCCTACTTAAAATTCACATTAATACAACCGTTGGGTTTTGGATCAAGTAGATCGATTTCATTTAGACCTTCCTAAGAAGCCCTAAGACCATAAATCGATTTCTTATACGCTTGTGATTTATTTATATGAATTTCAATCATAAAAATCTATATTACGTAAATTAATAAAATTTATAACAAATAACATATTTCAAACAATTTAAGATTTTATATAAAATCTAAAATTTAAAACATATATAACTATACAAATAATATGCAAATGATATATTAATCCTTGTTTCTTTTCACTAATATTCATATAATTAACAATCTGTAATAGTATAAATTATATATATATAACAAACTACATTATTACTTTTTATTAATATAATTTTATAAAACAATAAGAGAATAATAATAATAATAATAATAGTAAATACAAATGTTCAAATTTATTCTACTAATAATATTTAATATTCCAAGTCCGTAGAACTGGTGGCCTGTCATCTACATAGATTCTTGGGACCCTTTTCACCGTCAAAAATCAAATTAAAACCAGCACAACAAGTAGATCAATGTGAAGCAACGAAATGAGATGAAATTCACTGAATGCGGCCCATCTGAACATTGGATCCGCCTCATCTTGGATGGGATGGCCCAAAATACCCTATTCGAGATGAAAGGATGGAGCGGATATCAAAGAACATCACGGTGGACCCCACACCAGAGATCGGAGTACACAACCTGTGTACTCCCGCGCCTCACTGCAATAGCCAAACCGGTCAGCACGGGTCTGACCCATGTTTTGCTTAAAAAGGGAGATTTCTCTCCCTCCCTCTGTTTTGCCAGCCGACGGACAGAGTCCGTTTGGGGCGTCCATGGCCCACCATCCAAGCCCCACCTTGATGATCCAAACTGTCCATCCGGTGCGCAGCAAGGCCCTGATCAAAACCCTAGCCATTCCACCTGAACATGTGCACGTGCGTGGGCCGTGGGCACAATCTTCGCTACAAACAAGTCCCGAAAACACAATGTTTCCGAGAATGGAAACTGTCCTCGCTCCATGTTGGCAATCCGAGTGCTCTCTCCGCCTTCCAATCCCAGCCATCCGTAATCAGGCAATCCTAGCCCTACAATCTGGGTTTTTTTTGTATAAGAAAGGGAATGAGAGAGAAACCGGCCGTTTCCTCCTAGCTTTAAACCGACCACCCAAACGCCCATGGAGCTTCGAAATCTCTCCTCTACAAGCTCCATGGCACTCATACGAACCATCCCACGCCCTCAGATTGGAGGAAGAAGCAGGGAGATCGAAGCTGCCATTATCAGAGGTCTTCTTCTCCGCCGAGCAATGGTTCGAGTGCGGCTGGACTACATTGTGTCTGGCCCTGTTCGGACCTTTCGAAGCACACCAGAAAAGGAGAGAAGGGAGAAGTGAAAACGAGAGAGGGGAAGAGGATGCGGCTGTTGTGCAACTGCTGCTCCATCTGCGACTCGGGCCTAGTCTGAGCAAGCTGCTCGACTCGCTGATGGTGTGGTCCAGTTCACCCAGGGCAGAGAGCAAGAGGAATCAAGAAGGAGAAGGTAGGAGAAGAGAAGTATAAGGAGGAAGGAAGGAAATTTTGAGGAAGAAAGAAAGATAGAGGGATTGTTAATGGGTTGGTGGTGAGTCGACTTGGCTGGAACCAAGTCCAGTCTAGTCGAGTGGGGTTTGGTCTGTCTAGACTTACAGCTGGGCCAGCAGTAGGAAGGAAGAAGAAAGAAAGAGGAAAGAAAAGAGAAAGAAAGAAGAGGGAAGAAGAGAATGAGAAATGAAAGAGGGTGTTGGACTATCGGTTACCGCCGAGTCAACTCGGCTGAAACCCCACCGCGTCCAACCGGATTGATCTGGGCTTAGGACTGGTCCAGGTATGGCTGGAATTCCAGCAGATAGAGAGAGTGAGAGAGAAAAGAAAGAGAAATGAAGAAAGAAGAGAGGAAAGGGAATGAACGGGTGGATGTGTTGCCACACTAGTCCGACTCGACCGGGTCAAGGAGCCAAGTCAGGACCGAGTCAAGGTTAGTTTAGTCCAGCACACTGTAGCAATCCAGACCTTCTCACGGGATCAGGCCAAGTCTTGCGAACCAATCCACTTAGGTATGCCAACTTCCAATTTTTGCTATACATTGAATCATGGAAATCAATTACAGTTATTTTTACTATTATTAGAAATTATTATTAGATCCTATAAACTCTACTACTTGACAGTTAGTATTAAAATGTTAATATTTATCATTATTAATACTATTCATATTCCATCATTAATAGACTATTGATTTTAAGATTAGTGTTGTTGGCACTAACTGACAATTATTACATATTACCACTTCATTTCTAACATTATTTTAAAGTAATTATAGGAATTTGATTTCAAACTCTTAATTAGATTAGTGGATAAAACCCTAAATCTAAGTAACTTAAACCATGAGTTATGATCCTAACCGTAGATAATGTATGAAACTTGAATCTGACCATTCGAGTTGATTCACTTTCTTTCATCGGGTTGAGAACTATGGTTGATGGGTTTGTTCTCTATTATTTAGGCTCCTTTTACTATTTGCCATCACCCTTATTATGGGGATTTCTGATATTGTATATGATTAGGCATTAGTAGGCTATTTATGTTGAATGTAGATACTATGCACAAAAATTTAATTATCAATTACTAGTAATTTATAAACATTATCCTTAATAGTAGATCTTAGTATTTATTATCATCATAATGATTGATACCACTATGTTAAATAATATTGATTATGAACTAAGGTTAATAATTATTTTTAAGCTTAACATTATAATGTAGTGTGCACCCACATCAATTCAAATCCTAGAATCTAAGTTTAGGTCTAAACCCTTGGATGTAAACCCTAACTCTACACTAAAACCCTAAAAGATAACCCTAGGCTATGACCTTAAACCCTAGGTAGTATGTAGAACTTGGATCTAATTGTACATCCTGATTTATGGTACGATTTGATTTTAAGGGAACGCGCATTCCCTAGCGATGCTGGTAGGCGATGCAAACTATAAGGTGATGATTTTTCCCCTTAAGCTTTCCATTTCCAAATTGGTTTAAGTTATAGTCTTTATCAAATGTTAAAATTGTTAATTCATAAGCATGCGATCTCTTACATGATTTATATCTGATTTACGGTTGATAATTGTGAAACATGATTGCATGCGATAGTTGCTTACATGATAACTCTCATTTTAATGGATAGTTCACATTGTGAATTATTGTATTATTATGCTTATCTTCTGTCTGCCGTGCCACAACTATATGCTTTCTCATGGATTGTTGTGAGTCGCTATGGATCATTATTCACTACACTTACTAGCAGGTGATACCTCTTGTGTACGTGAACCCATGCTTAGGATGTAACAAAATGGAGTGTGCTACGGAATGGGCCCTCGATTTAGAGGTTATATGAGACATAGAACATTAATGTGGGATTTACCATCCAAAGGGCATACGGCTTGAATGGCTTGAAATGACCTCTTTAACTGCTCTAATTTACTCTTACATGACCCTTTGCCGACTTGATTAATATTCCGAGCATTCTTTTACTGCTGCGATTTAACATGTCCTATGATTTGATGATTTCCTTGCGTGCCTTTGATGGCCTATACCATGTGGTGGAAATCCCTACTTATTGAATTTGATTGGCCACTGATCGATGGGTTCCATTAAGCATCCTAAGGTGGGGGAATCTCATGAGCCGAGGATGGTGGTAATGAGACACTATGCCCGAGCTGTCGGCCTACGCTGGGTGACAAGCCCCCCGTAGTGACCATTGAGTTACTTAAATTGGCTGGTTATAATTGGATTAATAACGGTTGGCTAATCATGCATTCATGGCATATTGGTAATGACGGGTGGCTAATTCTAGATGTTGTAGCACGTGCTCTATAGTTGTTGGGGTATTGTTTCGCTAGCTCGTAGACTACCGACTATCGACCTATTGTTCCGATTGGATGATCATTCCCAAGTCGATGATTGCATGGGTGACGAGCCCAAGTCCGACTGGATGTGCATCCCCAGGTCGATATGCATTCATACATCCATGCAAATAAAAAGACTGCATCATATATTGTTTTGATTGATTTGTTGTTTTAACTATGCTTAGCTAAGGCAGCAATGTGTAATCTTGAGGGGAATTCACACTGAGTTGGCCACTCATCCATCAAATATATAACCGTACAGGTGGCACAGGTGGCTTAAGTAATATGTAGGTTTAGACTGATGAGGAGCCGTCTTGGTGGTCAAGGATTCGTGGTTGTACCTGTTAAGGAAGCTACGCGATCTTGTGGCTTTTGTTTATATGTTTTACATGCTTTTAAATTTCTCATGTAAGTAATCATGTAATTGTCAGTGTAGAGACATTGGTTTGTATAAGTCATTATGGGCAACCTCTTGTATATTCCAAATATAAATGAAAATTTTTCTTTATGCTGACTTGTCCATCCTACGCTTATCCGCTAACTCTGATAAAAGAAAAAGATTATATATGGAATTTGGCTCTTCTTAGGCTAACACTCGGGTTTTTGGGAAATGGGTCATATACTCGGGTCCTGAAAACACAGGGCATTACAAAAGGTCACGCATATATTATTGGGGAGCCCGTGAATATACGATAGGGATGTGACTCACAAGGGTCGCAGGAACACATACAACTTTATATACAAAGGAAAGCCCATTACTCTTAACCCTATGAAGGATGATGAATGTAAAGAGACAAAGTCGGCTTCCACAGTGTTGAGTATGGCCCGATTCGTGGAGGAGAGTCATAAATGTGGAATCATGTATGCTCTAGTAGGATACAAGACCGATCCAGTTGATAATGTTGTTATTCAACCACCTGAGAATATGGACATTCTGTCCCAATTTCAGGATTTGGTCCTTGATAAACTAACAAGTGAGCTTCCACCCATGCGCGACATTCAGCATGCAATTGATTTGGTACTTGGAGTGCCATTACCAAATTTTCCAGCATATTGAATGAACCCGATAGATCATGCAGAGCTTCGTCGACAGGTGGAAGAATTGTTAACAAAGGGGTTCATTCGTAATAGCCTCAGCCCGTGTGTTGTGCCAGCATTACTGACACCAAAGAAGGATGGAAGTTGGAGAGTGTGTGCTACCAGTCGTGCCATAAACAAGATAACAATAAAGTATTGTCTTCCCATTCTGCACTTAGATGACACGGTGGACATGTTGGCAAATGCTACAATTTTTTCGAAGATTGATTTGCAAAGTGGGTACCGCCAAATAAGAATTCGTCCTGGCGATGGATGGAAAATTGCTTTCAAGACAAAGGATGGATTGTGTGAATAACTCATTATGCCCTTCAGCTTGACAAACGCACCTAGCATATTGATGCGAGTGATGACGCAAATTCTACGACCATTCATTGGCAAGTTTGTCGTCGTATACTTCGATGATATCCTCATCTATAGCCATTCACGAGAAGATCATCTTCGCCAAGTGATGAAAGTACTACGCCATGAGTAACTCTACATCAATTTGAAGAAGTGTATCTTCTTGAGTTCTAGCGTGGTCTTTCTGGGGATCGTCGTTTCAGCAGAGGGCGTAAAGGCTGATTCAGAAAAGATAAGGGCCATTGTTGAATAGTCTAATGCCATAAATATTCATGAGGTTCGCAGTTTTCATGGACTTACGACATTTTATCGAAGGTTTATTCAGAACTTTAGTCCCATCATGGCGCCAATTACTGAATGTATAAAGTCCAGTCCATTTGAGTGGACTAAAGCAGCAATAAAAGCATTTCAAGAAATCAAGCAGAAAATGATAGAGGCTTCAGTTCTTAGACTTCCTAATTTCAAAAGTGTTTGAAGTTGCTTGTGATGCATCGCACGTAGGCATAGGAGGTGTTCTTAGCTAGGAAGGGCATTAGATGGCTTTTTTCAGTGAAAAACTCAATGAGGCACAAAAGAAGTATTCTACATATGATGTGGAGTTTTATGCTATTGTACAAGCTCTGAAGCATTGGTGTCATTACCTCATTCATTGAGAGTTTGTGCTCTATTTTGATAACGAGGCATTACGTTACTTGAATTCTCAGAAGAAGTTGAGTGCTAGGCATGCTAAGTGGAGTACTTATCTTCAAGAGTTCACATTCCACTAAAATATCGCGACAGTATTGAAAATAAGGTAGGGGATGCCCTCAATCGAAAGTCACACCTATTGTCTACCTTATCAATTTCCGTTGTTGGGTTTGAAGAACTTAAACGGGACTACGCCACAAATGATGATTTTGGGAAGGTATTTTCAACACTCATTTCCAGTGCAGGCACCGAGTATCCAAGGTATAGCTTGCATGATTGGTACTTATTTTTCGACATGAGGTTGTGTCTTCCTAAGAGTTCCTTGCAAGAGCTTGGCATACGAGAGCTTCATTCAGGTGGCCTGGTTGGTCACTTTGGTATCGATAAAATGACAACCCTGGTTGAGGACCGTTTCTACCGGCCAGGTCTAAAGAAAGACGTTGGGATTGTTGTTCATCAATGTCGAGCGTGTCAGCTTGGTAAAGGTAGCAAGCAGAATACTGATCTTTATACGCCATTACCTATGTCAGATGCTCCATGGGAAGACATCAATATGGATTTCGTCTTGGGATTGCCTAAGACTCAACATGGCTATGACTCTATTTATGTTGCGGTTGACAGGTTTTCGAAGATGGCTCATTTTGTCCCTTGTAAGAAGACATTGGACGCCATGTACACCGCCAATGTTTTCTTTAAAGAGGTGGTTCGTCTACATGGTGTTCCCAAAACTATTGTATCTGATCGTGACATCAAGTTTATGAGCTACTTCTGGCACACCTTGTGGTCTACGATGGGAACTAAGTTGAAATTCTCAAGTGCTTATCATCCACAAACAGATGGGTAAACTGAAGTCGTAAACCGTAGCCTTGGGAATCTACTTCGATGTCTGGTTGGTGATCATACAACTCATGGGACACCGTGTCACCACAAGCTGAGTTTGCCTATAACAGTTTTATGAACCACACTACGGGACTCTCCTTTCAAAATTGCGACTGGAATGCGATCGCGACAACCTATCGATTTAGTCCCACTTCCTAGTGTGACTCGATCGATCCAGGACGCTGAAGCTTTTGCACAACATGTTAAGGAGATACATGAAGAAGTTAGGCAAAAGATTACCCTTAATAATGAAAATTACAAGGGATATACAGATGTTCGATGACGTTTTGCACAATTCCACGAAGGAGATAGAGTCATTGTGCGACTTAAGCCTGAGCGGTTTCCGGCAGGCTCTTATACAAAGCTCCACTCCAAAAAGGCAGGTCCTTACAACATTTTAAAGAAGCTAGGTGATAATGCATACTAATCGAGCTGCCACCTGAAGTGAAGATCAGCCCCATTTTTAATGTGGAAGACCTTACAACTTATCTTGGACAACACACAAATGAGAGCACAGAAGAACAGGCTATCCAGATACCTGAGGTACCACGTCAGCTCGAAGAAATCATTGAGGACGTGTTGGGTGATCAGATAGTTTCCACACGCCAAGGGAGATATCAGAAGTTTCTTGTCAATTAGAAGGGCCGACCAAGGTCTGACGCACATGGATTTCAGCAGAGGATTTCAGGCGCATCAACCCATAACCCTATGAAGAGTACATTGCCATTAACTCGACGGATCCGAGTTTTTTCAAGCCAGGGGGAATTGATTTAATCGGCTCACATCTTACACATACACGCTCCGCACATGTGTATAAGAAAAGGACCATGTTCCTTTTTTAGCCTATCATCACTTTCCATTTCTTTCAAATCTCTATATTAGGAAATCTGCTCTTTCTTTCATATCTTTATTTTAGATAGGGAATAATTTTAAATATTTTTCTTATGTAAGTGTCTTCTTATTTTAGGCATTTTCTTAATTAGAATGCTTTGTTATTTAGGCATTTTCCTATTTTCATAGATTTTTTTAGATTCCATCTATTTTATTACAGATTGTATGGTTGATTATAAATAGGACCTATGGCCTATGGAATATGACAAGCTTATTAATATTCTCTTTATGAAATTCTCTTATTTTCTCAACGGTAGCGAATGAAGGGAGGGGGAGTGGTCTCTAGTTCAAGACTAGAGGACTGTTGAGCATGCTCACAATCTTGCGTTTGTGATCTCTAGCATTCGGCTAGAGGATTGTTGGGTCTTTTTCCACAATCTCTTTCTTTTTCTTATTGATTTATTTGCTTTCCCTTTTGGGTTTGCATCAAATCTACTCAGAGGTATATCAAGAACAAACAGAAACTATGGCATATAACTAGGAAAAAGGAGCCACTAAAAAATGATCCATCCCACAACGATTGGGAAGTGATAATCTGACAGTGATGTCCAGGCTCCTCCATTCTATGCAACCCAGTATTAGTTCTGGATTGTTATTTTTGGAAGCCGCAAGAGAAATAGGGTATACACTTGCTAAGACATATTACAAGCAAGCCAACTTGCCTCATGTCTACTAGCTTCAATGGGAAATAACTAACATGCAACATAGGAAATGTCTTTTGAAGAATATTTCGCTTCAATGAGACAAAAAAAGGAAAGAATTGCATCACTGTTAGCCCCTTTCCCTAACTACTGAAGAGAGAAACAAATTTAACAACATAAAATGAACTGGCAGATTCATCAATGTTGCCGATGTTGAGTTATAAGGGTAATGTGACCCTCGATATTCTATTCCAACTCCACAGCTTTTTTTTTCTTTTTTCAACTCATTCTACTACTGCACCCCACACATGACTTGATGTTACCAATGCATAAGGGAGGCTGGGGCATAATGAGAGGAGTTTCCATATCAACCGATTCCAAAAGAAACGAAGTGACCTCTTCCTTAGCCGAATACCCAGGATCTCACTCTCTAGGAGTTTGATCTTTCAAGCCTGAAACTGCTTCAAAAATGATTCAGCATAATGCAGAAGACATATCTAGAGTTGTACTTTTCTGGTTCTTCAAACTAACCACATGCAGCAGCAAGAAATATGAAAATTCTAAATCTGAAACTTACGGCAGCAGGCAATTAAAAATGAGAAGAAAATGGACTGCTGGAGAATGGCAAGTAGCCTAAAATAGTGGAAAATGGACTCCTAGAGATAAATTCATGTGGAGAAATTTCATATGGGTTCCGACTACAGTGTATGGCCCAAATAGTCCAAGCCTATAACCACAATTTTGAATGGACTTATCAATGCTAGCACAATCAGCTTTTCATATGAGATAATGGAAGGTACCCTTCAAAAAAAAAAAAAAAACACACATTGATGTGGAATTTTGCAGATTTCATTGCTACCAACAATTTAATCAACCTTCTGTTAAGTGGGGACCAGTTTACTTGGTTGACTAATCAAGAGAGGATTGTCATAGGTAACAGGTTTCTCGTATCAACAGATTGAGAAAGGAACTTTATGGGGTGGTGCAATCAGTGCTTACGAGGCCTTCTTAGAGTCATCAAGAATTGTTGCTAGGCTGATCCCTATCGAATTTGAAAGATGACTAGAGTAGAGGATGATGAATGTATTGAGCTAATTACTGAGTGGTGGGAGGAATATTAGGTGGAAGGTTGGGCTGAGTATCAATGTTTGAAACAAGCTTCAGATGATTGAGATGAAACTTTGAGAGTGGAGCATACTGAATGAGAAACAGGAGGAATATAAATTAACCCAAATAGACTCTATCTACAGGGAAGAAGAGGAAGGCATAGCAATAGAGGGAAGATTAGTAGAAAGAGAGAAAACATGGAATACATGTTGACTCTTAAGAAGACAGGAAGCTTCATGGAGGCAAAAGTCTAGGGTCACTTGGTTGAGGTAAGGTGACCACAATACAGCTTTCTTTCACAAGACTGCTAACGGCAGAAGGAGGTCAAACTGCATTCATAAGTTAAAAGCAATGATTGACCCGATTGTTATGCTTAAATTGTATGCTGAAGAGAGTTATCGGAGACTGAAGATAGATGGCCTACCTCCAAGTGACTAGTGAATGGTGTGGTAGGGCTCAAAAGAAGCTCTAATGAGGAGATTAGAAAAGTTGTCCTTGACATGGACAAAGATAAAGTGTTGGGTCCAGATGGTTCCTTATGACCTTCTACCAATCATGTTGGGAAATTATTAGAAAGGACGTAATAGAGTTTTTCTTGAAAATTCTTCATGTCTAAATTGAACAAGGATATGAATGCTACCTTCATTGCTCCTATTCTAAACGTTCAGGAAGCGACTAAAATAAGAGAGTTTAGGCCCATTAGTTTGGTAGGAGGCTGGTACAAAATTTTGTCAAAGGTTAGATTGAGAGAGGCATTTGGATTCATCATTTCCCTCTTCAAGGTGCTTTAATTGAGGAGAGGCAGATTTTAGATTGAGTCTTGGCCATGAATGAACTTGTTGATTCTATATCCAAAAAGGAAGAAGGCAAGAATAAAGCATAGATAGATATGGAGAAGGGGTATGGCCATGTTGACTTAAGAGTTTAGGACTTGTCATCTACTTACGAGAATGGGGAATGGCTTTTGGTGAAAATGGATAGGGATGGTCAAAGAATTCATATCGTTTATTGGAGTGTTAAAGTCCCTTGATATACATTGATACGCCATCCTCAAATGGCTCGAGCTTTAGAGCAAGTAGTTGTTTGACATGGTATCAGTGCAAAAGGTCAAGTGTTAGAATCTTGGGAGCAGCAAATATGCCTCCGTTAATATATTCTCCTATGGGGGGAGGGGGGTGGCAAGTCCGGCCTGTTTACGGTGTGAGTGTCAGTTACCCCGCACGTGCGGGGGAGTGGAGTGTCAACCCCCTCATGGGCCCCACTTCACATGGGTTCCATTTCACATGAGCCACATGCCTCACGCGGGCCGCCCACCCTGAGTGTGCCCATGCATCCCACAGGCCACCCAACTCGAGCCCGGTGTGAAAATGCCCCTGTATTAATCACCCCCGGTGAGGAATCTCGAATATGAGACCTCCTACTCTGATACCACTTTTTTTTTTTGAAGACACTGGGTGTCCTCGCCTCATTTTTGAAGTGAGACTAATCCCTGCGGATACACGCAATTACCTACAACCACGTGTATCAGGTAAAGCCAAGGAGGGGAATCGAACCCTCACCTATAGGGAGCAAACCTACGGTGAAGACCATTCGCCCAAACCCACTTTGATGCGAGACAATTAACCACTTGCTCTAAAAGCTCGAACGAATATAGCATAGCGAATCAATCCCTTTATCTCATAGCCCAGGCCCCACATCCCATGGGTTAGGACCTCAATCGAACCCCCCTCGTGGGCCTCACTTCACATGGGTTCCACTTCACACAGGTGGGGCCCGCCTGATGTAGGACAATTAACCACTTGCTCTAAAAGCTCGAACTATTAGAGTATGGCGAATTAATCTCTTTATCTCATAGCCCAGGCCCCACATCTCATGGGTTAGGACCTCGGCCGAACCCCCCTCGTGAGACCCAAATCACATGGGCCGCCCACCCCGAGTGTGTCCCCGCATCCCACGGGCTACCCCACTCGAGCCCGGTGTGAAATGCGCATTAATCACCCCTGGTGAGGAGTCTCGAACACGAGACCTCCCCCGTAGGCCCCAAATCGCATGGGTCACCCACCCCGAGTGCGTCCCCGCATCCTCGAGCCCGGTGTGAAAATGCCCCTGCATTAATCACCCCAAGTGAGGAGTCTCGAACACGAGACCTCCCGCTCTGATACCAATTTGATGCACGACAATTAACCATTTGCTCTAAAAGCTCGAACTGTTAGAGTATGGCGAATTAATCCCTTTATCTCATGGCCCAGGCCCCACATCTCATGGGTTAGGACCTCGGCCGAACCCCCCTCGTGGGCCCCAAATCAAATGGGCCGCCCACCCTAGGTGTGTCCCCGCATCCCACGGGCTACCCCACTCGAAGCCGGTGTGAAATGCGCATTAATCACCATCTGTGAGGAGTCTTGAACACGAGACCTCCCCTGTGGGCCCCAAATCACATGGGTCACCCACCCCGAGTGTGTCCCCGCATCCCACGGGCTACCCCACTCGAGCCCGATGTGAAAATGCCCCTGCATTACCGCCTCACATGGGCCGCCCACTCCGAGCGTGCCTCTGCATCCCACGGGCCACCTCACTTGAGCCCGGTGTGAAAATGCCCCTGTATTACAAAATCCTTTGATATACATTGATACACCATCCTCTAACAGCTCGAGCTTTTAGAGAAAGTGGTTGTTTGACATCCTTGTCATACTTGATTTTGGTGAATGGTTCACCAATGCGGTTTTCCTCAAGCTTTGGGGGATTTCACCAGGGGGATCAAGGATCCATTGTGCCCTCTTCTATATGTTGTGGTGGTTAAAAGGTTTGAGTCTTCTCATGGTAAGGGCGTCTTCTATTGGCCTCGTTAGGGGTTTTCACATCGATAACCATGAAGTGACTATTACACAGTACACACCTTCAATTTGTGGATGACACTCTTTTGTTATGTAAGGTGTCTATTGAGTAGGTTGCAAATTTAAAAGGTATTCTTAGATGCTTTGAAGTGGTTTCAACCACAGGGTTCATATGAAAATGAGTGCTTTCATATGAGTGGTGATAGATGAGGATTTCGTCAGGTTCTCAAGTCTGCAACTCTTTGGCAGCAAGGTTGGGATTGTGTAAAGCTTCCTTGCACCTATTTAGGTCTTCCTCTTGGTGGGAAGCTGAATAGTGCTGCATTTTGGGATCCTGTGACTAGAAGGGTTGAGAAGAAATTAGCTTGATAAAAATGGAAGTATCTCTCTCCAAAGGGTAGGATTACTCTCATCAATGTCATTAATGTCACTACCTCTAATCTCCAGGAAGATTTCCTATCGATTTTCAAGATCCTATAGTTGTCACTTCAAATATTGAGAAACTCTAAAGATTTATTTATTTATATATATTTTTTTTTGTGGGAAGGAAAAGAGTTGGAGCATAAGTTTCATCACATCAATTGGACGAGGGAAAAAGCCAATGTGCTTTGAGGGCTTGGGTTGGTAATGTGAGGAGAGGAACTGGACACTCTCGAGCAAGCGGTGGTGGAGATATGGGGAAAAACCGAATGCTTTATGGACAACCATGATTCGTGGGAAATATGGTGAGTTGAAGGGTGGGATTTTTATTTTATTTTTTGAAAGGTTTACCGATTTTATTGAAAACCCACATCAAAGGCGGAAACGAACACAAAAGAGAGAGAAATAAAAAAGGAAACTACAAGCCCAAGAGGGCAACTAGGACACAAGCGTCCAAATCCTTGAAGCTAGAAGCCCACTCGACCACCAAGGACGCCACCTTCCAGATTATCCGATCCAACATAACCGACCTATTCTCAAAACAACGACTATTCCTCTAATCCTAAATGGTCCAAAGAGTACTCATCCCTGCCAAGTGCCAAACAACCTTCCCATCTTTTCCAATCCCACCACCATGCCATGATGCTAATAAATGGGGAAGAGATCCCAGCGTAACCCATGATACATTAAGGTTTATAAGGAAGTTATCCCAAACCATTCTCGTGATGAGGCATTGAAGAAACAAATGATCTACCAACTCAGTGTCTCTCAAGCATATAACACATGCATTGGGAAGCACCATGCCTCTCTTGCGAAGATTATCCATGGTCAAAACCCTGTTCCTACTTGCCAACCAAACGAAGGATGCCACCTTTGGGAGAGCTTTGTACTTCCAAAAGGGGTAGTTGTGGCCCAAAGTATAAGACGAAGATCTGATGAGGCTATAGAAAGACTTCACGGATAATCTTCCGGAACTATGCCCAACCCATCTCATCAAGTCCTCCCCAAACTCATCTGTAGAAGTGGTTTTCAATCTCTCCAAGGGCATCTTAAAAGCACCTCTACCTCATCGTCGGAGAGGCCTCTTCTACGTGGGGACGCCCAAATAATCTCTTCTCCCAATCTAGAGAAGCAAGAGGCAACCAAGACATTCCTATCCGAGGCTAGAACTGTTAGGCTAGGAAAGCTTCCTTAAGAACACAATCATCCAACCACAAATCTTTCCAAAACTGGAATTGGGTATGGGAACCATCACCCACTACTTAAGAAATGCCTTGCTTAAACTTCGGGGCAATCGAGAAGACCGCTTTCCAAAAGCCTAAAGCTTTGTACCTTGAAGAATCTTTGATCCACCATCCTCCCAACCATGTATTGTACTTTGTTGCTATTGTTACCCTCCAAAGACTATGTTCCTCTGTGGCGAACCGCCATAGCCACTTGCCCTAATAGGATGGGAAAGATCCCACTCCACACCCAAATAGATCAGCAAGTCTACAAACATCCGCCTTAGACAACATGTCACATTTTTTAAAAGTTCATCATCAATCCCGATACAACTTCGAAGCAAGTGACGATTTTGTGCAAGTTGTCCGCCATCTCTATCTCTGCTTCACAAAAAAAGGATAGTGTCATCTGCAAACTAAAGGTGAGTGATTGTCATAGACAAATCTGCGACCTTAAACCCCTCGGATTAATCCCACTTCCTCACCTTTCCACAACATCTTGCCAAGAGCCTCGGCTACCACAACAAATAAGAATGGAGATAGGGGGATCACCCTAACGAAGGCCCTTGGAGGTCTTAAAAAATCCTTTTGGCGAACCGTTAACTAGGATCCAAAAAGGAGGCCAAGCTCACACATTCCTGAATCTAAAATCTCCATTTCTCGCCGTATCCAACTCAACCCAACATATGATCAAAAAACACCCAATCAACGTAGTTGTAAGCTTTCTCAATGTCCGGCTTGCAAACT
This sequence comes from Magnolia officinalis, assembly GCA_021015155.1. NCBI lineage: Eukaryota > Viridiplantae > Streptophyta > Magnoliopsida > Magnoliales > Magnoliaceae > Magnolia > Magnolia officinalis. The sequence continues at coordinate 83,389,076 of JAJHSJ010000006.1, forward strand.
ACCCCAGCCCTACCTTCTTTGTATCTAGAGTTGATGCACTTGTGCGCAAGCAACGCACAATCTAGAATTTGTTGCCCTGCAACAAAGGCACTCTGGTTTCCAACTATGATTGTTGCGATAGCTTCTTGAAATCTGGAGGCAAGGATCTTTGCGAGAATGTTATACAGGTTATCAATAAGACTTATAGGCCTAACGTCCTTCAAACTCTCAGCTCCTTTTTTTGGAATAATTGCTATGAAAGAGGCCCCCATCTCCTTAGGCAACCTTCCCCTATCAAAGAATTCCCTAACGAAAGCCATCACATCATCCTTCGCCTCTTCCCAAAACGTCTGGAAAAAAAAAAAGGCATTGGGAAACCATTGGGTCCTAGAGCTTTGTCTCTACTAAGAGAATCAACTGCTTGTTTCACCTCTTCCATTGATGCCGGCCATAGCTTGCGAGTTGAAGATTGGAGGGAAGTCCATACTGTCCGGAAGTGGTTTGATGATGCGAACATCAATGATGCGCCCTTTAGAGTGTATCAGAGGAGGAGGCATTGTTGACAGAGTACCAGAGCGGAGGAATTGATGTGGATGGACGACCCACTTTCTGACGCGCTACGAGTGCAGGAGCGGCATGACCGCACCCCGACCATAGATCCATTGGTCGGATTTCACACCCTACCACAAGGGTGTTCACCGCAACCATAAATCTATGGGTCGGATTTCACACCCTACCACATGGGTGTTTTAGTTTTGGACTTTTTTGTTGTTTTTCTTGTTTCATGGGCTATATTGCAACTTTCTTTATTTTTCGTCTTTTTATTATTTTTCTTGTTTACAGGGGCTTTAGTGCACTTTTACTTTTTCCGTAGCTTGTATATACGTTGTGAGGAACCTTATTTTCATTATTCTTCAAGGTACAAAGTTTCAGGATTGGCCCTTGGGTGTTGAGGATTCCACCCCGATTTCGGGTTTCCCTCTTTCTAAGATCTTCGAGGTGCAGGAAAAGGTAAGAATCATACTCCTCATTTTCTTTTGACGACAAATGACCTATACCTTCTTCATCTCGAACCCCTCATCATTCACCCCTTTCGTTTCTCTCTGGATACCCCTTTCTAGTTCGAACGGAAAAGGGGGATGGTTAGTCAGTAGAATCAGATTCAAGCTTACTTGTGGACTGACTTATGCTAGATCTGGGATATCCTCATATCCCGAGGTCCTTCCTTTTTATTATTTACGTAATTTAATGCTAAGGGGCATGATCCTGATGGAATAACCTCATCTTTGTGTTCATATTTACTTAATCCCTTTGTTTGGAAACAGTTAGTTAATTGGTGTATTTATTTGAATATTCTTTAACCTAATTATACATGCATCTAGGGTTAGGTTATCACATGTCCCTGCATCATTTGACCCCACTCCCACTTGACAAAAGCTGTTCATAGAAGTGCACTGTGGAACTACAAATTTACCCTTTTCTGTCACCCGACTTCCGTTAACGACTAAGCTGCCAATGTGGTTATTCCTTGCTTTCACACTAGCCGTGTTGTGCAAAATTTTTATATTTCCGTTGCCTTCCTGAAGCCATAGCGCACGAAATCTATCTCCATTTGATATCCTCTTCTTTAAGCCTCTTAGCGTACTCCAGTGACAATTCTGATTTTATTTTTTTTCTCTTCCCCCTCGACTAGACTATAGATAAATATCTCAGATGAGGAATTAGTCCTATTTTGTGAATCTTTTGGGCAGGGTGAGTATGGTGTTTGTTGGCGGTGTAGCTAAAGATAGGAATCTTCGGAGGTGGTGTTTCTTCGCTAGGTCTTTCTTCTCAACATTGATTGATCGGAATGGTGTTTCTCCAACTTTACACTTTATTTTGGAAGCCTCTTGTGCTTACAAGAGTCAAGGCTTTTGCTTTCGTCACGGTGGAAAAGATATTTTTGATGATGGATAACCTAAAGAGGCAAAGCAAGGCTCTAACAAATATGGGCTTCATATGCCAGAAAGAAAAAGAATCGTTTGATCACCTTTTCTTTTCTTTTCTTTTTCTTATTTTTTGGAACATGCATGATTTTATTGCAAAAAGGCCAAAGCCAAAGAATTACAAGCAAGAGCAAGACAAGAGAATCTAAGATGGCACCATATCCAAAGATTTGATAGTCCATTCCTTTTCATCCACTACATGGTAGGAAAAAAAAAAAGAGGTGTATAACTTTTTCCTTGATCGATTCAGGACCTCTTCAGTCACTTAAAAAAAAAAAAAAAAATCAGAACCTCTTGGGTTGTCAATGATTCTATCTTGGTATCGGAATGGCGTTGTGGGGTTTCAAGGGTAGAAAGGAAGCCCTTTGAAAGATGGTGACCTTTGGGATTTTATGGGGAGCATGAAGGAAAGGAAAAGTTTTTAGGGTAAATCTCTAGTGACTGATCTGTTAAAGAGAAGGAATTTGGGTATGATTGTAAGTTAGGTGATGCCAAGATAAGAGTTCCTAAGTTGTTCTATGGCTGACCTAAGGGGATTGTTTGGGTTTGGGCAAAGCTGTGTCGTGACAAGCAGTCGGAGCAACCGTACATGTCCATGCTTTGTCAACCCCCCTATGCATGGGAACCAATACACTTTGGACAAGTAACAATGGATATATGATCGTTAGACCATGCATTGTGTCTTAAGTGGAGAGGTGGAACTACTTGTCATAGGACTGTCAACGGGCCAGGCCTGGGGTTGGCCTCGGTGCAGATTCTGAACTGTTTCGAGCTGAGCCGTTGGGCCAGGCCTATTCAATCTTTCAATTTTGGCAAGCCCGAGCCCGACCCAGCCCATTGACAGACTACTTGTCAATGACACTTTATAGTTTCAGTGCACATGTGGATCACACTTATTCATGCACATGCATGACATGTTCCAATGTGCCACGTTTGTAATCATCCAAGTTCAAGCACCGCACATGTCCCTATGTGCCACCATCAATCTTCAAGTGCTTCAAAAAATGTGGCAGGTGTCAATTTTATTTTTTTTTTTGCAAGTGTCAATGTGCACGTACACATGTATAAATGCGTCACTAACCAATCTTTAAGTTCTCTATATATGCCACTTTAAGTTCCCCACATGTGCCACAATTCATCCTGTAACGGCCTTAGTTTTTCTAATAAAATAAAATTTTCAAATTCGAATTGAGAAAGAGAGTGAGTCATTCTACTTATCTCTCCCTTCTCCTCTCATTCCCCGTATCTATCTTATTTCCAACGACCCTCTTTTTTTAAAGAGAGTTCTAATCCCACTGAAGTAAACCTATCTATCGTAGAGAGAGAGAGAGAGGAGGCTTTGGTGAAAGGCTCTAATCAATGAGTTCCCTTAACTAATTTTACTAAATTGTTGTGTATTTAGTCTATTTTCACTAGACACATGCAATGAACGGGGCAGATCGGCCGCACATTCATCGCATCGGTCTATTGATGCATACGACGAAAAGACTTGAATCTCATGCAAAATCTCTTTGTTATAGAGATTGGTGTGAGGTCATCCAAATGTGTCAGGATAAATCTGAACAGATCATAAGATCCCTGAGGCCAAAATATATCATCGCCCTAATTTCCAGATCGATCTGACCATCGGATCGATCACATTGATCATATCTAATCATATATGTTGATTTGTACATCTGGTTCTACGATGGATCATCGGATGCATCAAATCCCATCCATGCCATCTATATCTATTCAGAAATATATCCACAATTACATCCCAAATTCTAGATGGGTTTGATCATCTAATGGGCCACACTGATCATATGAGGGATTGATATTAAAAATATGATATGGAAAGAATGCGGATTACGGATGGTTCAAATCTAACAATCTATTGGCCATCCCCTAACTCGATTATGTGGGAGCCAATGGATGGTTCAAATTTAATCCATATGATTGGTAAATCCTTAAAAATTAAGAAATAAGGAAAACCTCCAAAGTTTGCGAAATCGAATCATCAAAACTGAGTGAATCAGACATTTGTCAATTCGATCGATCAAATGGGTTGAAATATGTCCAAAGACTTAACCTTAGAATTTCAGATTTTATTGATTCGATTGATTAGTGATTGATTCGATCGATGGGTTATCGATTGATCAATCAAAGATGCTGGAAAAGGTCCAGTGACCAAATTGTTTTAATTTGGAGTTTTTCAATTCAATTGATCAATGATCGATTCGATCGATCAATAGATGCCTGGACAAATCTATCAAATCTCAAACCTTAATAATTGGATTAGTAAGTCTATAATACATGTAATTTACATAATTTGGATTAATTATGGATTGTTGGGTTAATGTTAGCCACCTTGGTTAATCAATGATGGGCTCCATTGTGTGAATATTCGGATTAATCAATAATTTCGTTTAAATGGTTATTAGGGAACTTAAACATGAACCGATCTGACTATTCTACAAATTCATCTCTACCATACACAGGTGAGTGATCCCAACATGATTCCTCTCCATTATGATTAAGGTAGATTTGATGTGATTGCTATGTTTGTTATAACGTTGTGCTAAATTGGTTTACTGTTGAATGAATAATTGTATTAATATTTATTACTGTGAATTGCTTTGTACTGAGATGTTATATCATTGAAATCATGAAATCTGAGTTTCCTCTCATATGGAGAGATGTATGTGACAACTTGTATATGTTGATGCATTAATGATTGAACATTCATCATTTGCATTGCATAGCGCTCTTGTGCTAATTCCTAGAGGCCTGCTCTAGATGATTTCCATGCACACTTCGTGCTGAGTTCTTAGGGGACCATCCCTAGATGCCTATCATATGTAGAAGCCTGCCCAAGAGGTGGATGCAGGCCTTGCCCATGCCTACCCAACACGGTAGAAGCCTGCCAAGTATAAATGCGGGTTGATGGATATCCAACCCAAGCAAGTGGACAGTTTTCCCACTTGATGCATCATCTACATCATTCATGATTGCATTGCACGACATTCTTGCATCCATACTCATTTCAGCATTGTTGCATTGTTGGTTTCGTATTGTGTTGTACTATTTTAATTGTGACGTGCATGACCCATGATGGGTTCACTCACTGGGCCTGGCCAACTAACGTTTGATGAATGAAAAACCGTACAGAGGTGATCGAGGCCGGAACTGTAACTCAAACACAAGAGAGTGAGACCGGGCCGGTGGATGATCCACAGGATTAGTGGCCCTATCTAACTAAAGATGAAATTGTTGCATTGACATAGCTGGAATTGTTATTTGGAGCATGTGTTACTTAGGGTTTTCTGTTTCTGTTTAAGTTAATTATTAGCTTAGAATTTAGTGTTGCGGGTGTCTTTAGATTACTTTGCTGGATATTAACTATTGAGTGATTATGGATAATATCTAATCATAGGGTCCCAAATGGATGGACCCAATCAAACTAATGAATGGCAATGCATGAATGAAACCGAGGTAGTAGTGAACAATGGAAGTGTACGTTGTGAATAGTGGATGTGTGGAAATGGATGCTAAAAGTTGTGTGTGAATGAAGGATTTTAAATGGAACTTAGAATATACGTAAATCTGTGTCTCCAGTTAACTATACAACTCACTGATTTAAGTACACTCATTGTACGAGTCATGGACCGTAACTCGGGTCTAAGGGTGCACACTCTGTATCTGAATTGCGAGGCATGACATATCCTACCCATGTTCCAGGGTGCTTGACAAACAAGGGACGGAACAACCAACCATCAACAACATGTCCATGACCATGACCAGCTAGCCCTAACACCATGCCATTGATTGCTAGTCGCTAGTCTCACAACACAACTTTGCTCGAATCCAAACAGGCCAATAGAGAAATTGGAGCAGCTTACTTCCCCTTTTTATTCTTTCTTTGTAGCAGTGCCTAGCTTGTTGGTGTCAGGAGGGCAAATGTTGCCAGCCGCCTTTGTAATTCTCTTTTCTAGGTTTTTTATATATTCATTCTCTCTCCAAAAAAATAAAATACAAGAATACAAAAACAAAAACAAATGGCTCCATTACCTCATAATTAAAATTAATTTTTGCAATTCAATTCATTTGGTATGTTTGGATGCACTTTCGACATGAATTGCAATTGTAAAAAATGGAAATAACCTGATTGTGATTTCCTTCCTTAGCATTGATATTAATGGATTGGCCCCAACTTGCAATCCAAGTTTGACTTAAAAGACAACTGGAATTTGACGGTCATTTCCTCATTAAGAAAAACTGCAATCTTTTTCCCCAATTCCTCTTGATTAATTTCATCATTCGCAATTCAATTCACTTGGGCATCCGAACACCACCAAACTTTTCAAGATTTCACCAACCTAATTTAATTGCGCATGCAAAATTCCACCAATTCAATTCCACATAATGCATTTGTCCCCATACTCTCCTGAATTCCTTTCAATTCAATCAAAATTCCTTTCAATTCAATCAAAATTGAAACAAGCGCAAGATTCCAAATTCCAAATTTTATTTTTCAAAAAAATCAATTTTTTAAAAATGAATTGGAAATGATTGAGAATCTGACCTTGATGCCCCTGGCTCGCGGCCTTATGCAGCACGTCGAACCCGGACTGGTTCTTCCTCGAGATGCTCTCCTTATTCGAGTACTTGAGGAGCTCCCTCACGACTTCGACATGGCCTTCCTCCGCAGCCACAAACAACGCCGTCTCCCCCAGCTCATTCACCTCGTTCACCACCGCCTCCCGTATCTCAGCCACCTCAGCATCAAAATCCGCCCCCATCACGGTCCCCACCATCTGCGCGTCTATCTCGCTGATGATCTGCCGCACGGCCGCCAGGTCGCCGCGCTTCGCTGCCAGGTGCATGTCGGTGTCATTGTGCCGGCCTGTCACCTGCTTCACGTACTTCTTCTTCTGGTCGATCCGCTTCCCGGAGTTAGAGAGGACGAGGGCCGGCCCTGCCATGGCAGATGGCGACGGTGACGGAGAATGCAGACAGTTGGAGAAGATGATAGAGGGGGCTAACGCAGCAGACGGCGACGGGGACGGAGAAGGTAACGGCGACGGAAACCGTAACCGTATCGGTGACGGAATCGGGAAGGAGATGAGCCCCACCTCCAGATCTCTCTCTTCTTCTCTGCCGTGTTGGGTTTGGGAAGCCATGATTTCTCTTACTTTCTTTCTGAAAGCTTCCAATCAAACCCTAGAAAACCATGGAAGGGTATTTTCGGAATTTTCGTGAAATGTATAGAGAGAGAGGAGGGGAAGAGGAGAACGATAGGGGGAAACGGAAGGTGATTGGGAGGGTTTTTTCTTTTCTTTTCTTTTCTTTTCCGTTTTCAAATTTTATTTTATTTTTTTCTGATTTTTTATCTGCCACCAGCTCGGGGTGGGTCCCTCTCGTTCCGATTTCCCGCCTTTTCTCGTCTCCTGTAACGGACGGGACAAGCTGCGACACTGGATCCGGCCGTGGGTGCGAACCTGACCGTGGCCCACCTCGATGTATAGACACGCCGTCCATCCGTTTTGCCAGCTCGTTGAAGCAGATCCAAATCTCAGGTGGATCATACCACAGTAGACAGTGGTCATTGAACGCTCACCATTAAAGCTTATTGGGGTCCACAGTAATTTTTATTTTCCATCCAACCGGTTGATAATGTCACGCAGACCTGGATGAAGAGAATACGCAAATATCCGCTATATTCAAATCTTTCGTGACCCACAAGAAGTTTTTAACTGTAGGAATTCAACCTCTACCGTGTGCTCCATTCGAGATTTGTATCTGCTTCATTTTTTTGTATTAAATCCTAAAATAAACTTTAAAAACGGATGGACGGCGTGGATACGCAACGTATGCATCAAGTGGCTCCCACGGTCAGGATCGCACCTTCTGGCTGGCTCCGGCGTCGTAGCTAATTCGCCTTCCTCGGGGTCGGGGCGAAGGAAATGCATGGTACGTTCAGATGCACATACGAATTTTTACACGTGTTCTCATTTATGACTAGTGGAGCCTTGGTTTGGTGATCCAGACCGTTTATCTGATGGGTGATCACTATCGAATCCGAATGGTATCTGGATTACCAGATGCTTGCTGACGTGGCATATTTTGCAATGGATCCAGGACCCATTGTAGATGGCCCATGCACTCAAAAAATACAGCAACGGTTCAAAGTCAGCCAAGAGATTAGGCCAAAGATTATAAAGCCAACATATTCCAACGTGGAGAATCATCGGCACGTAAGCCACTCATCATGAAGCCACTTATATCAACGGTTTGGATTATCGATCCAAGTGTCCCGCTTGTAAAAACTGAAAAGTCGGACGGTACTGCATGACGGAAGCGGACTGGCTGGTGGACCACACACCACCAAATAGCTGGTGTGGGTACGTGTCATGCGAGGTCTAGCGCTGAGTCGCTGACGCTCCTCGAGCTCCATGTTGTGCGAACGGTTCAAAGCATATCAAAGTTACACGAGCCCCACAGTAATATATTTATCAGATCCACACCGTTCATCCATTTTTCAAGATCATTTTAGATATTGATCTCAAAAATGATTCATATGCAAATCTCAAATGGACCACACCACAAATAGCAGTGGGACAATGATTATCACCGTTAAAACACTAGTAGGTCCCACCGTAACGTTTCTTTTCCATCCAATCTTTTCATAAAGTCACAAATACCTAGATGAAGAGTAAAAACAATATAATATTGATACAAAAAAAATTGTGACCCCCGAAAGGTTTTCAATGGTAAACGTTCAATCCCCCAATGCTTTTTACATTGTGGTCCACTTGATTTTTGGACCTGTCTTATATTTCGGATCAAGCCTTAAGATGAGCTCACCAAGTGGACGGATGGTTTAGATATAACTCAGACCTCATGATGGGACCACAGAACTTGGTGACGTCAATACACCAGCCAAGTGGGTGGTGTGTGGTACACCAGCCAATCCCATTCGGCCTGAGCAAAGAATCACATGTCCTTATCCCGTGGTGTCTTGTCCGCTTTACACGTGCTGAATGTGGAACTACCCAGTGGTGGGCCCCATTGAATCCCAAAATTTTCACACTAATTTGAATGATGCGTGACTATCTTAACCATCCAATCTCCCTTCATCTTGGTGTCCCACCATTTAGACAGACCGTTGAAGTGGATGAATCCCACCCACTTGATTTTCTGCGGTTAGGGAACCATGCGCTGCTGGAGCACCAATTGAGTACTACTCCCTCAGTAGCCGTTAAAACGATGGACGTCCGGTAGAGAATCCGTCCCTCCGCACGAATTCAATAAGTGGACAAATACCAATAAAATGGCCGACGATTTAAAAATTAACTTTGTTTCTTGAATATGAATGGCCTACCTCTTGAAGGGTCCAGATTACACGGTCATCTGATCGTGGGATGACGATTCAGTCCCTGCTCTCGCAGTGTATGCTTTTATATGCCGTTATCCGTTGGAGTCTTTGGATGACGTTTTGTCGCAATAGTTCGTTAGAATGTTCGATTATTCAATCCGATTCGGTTGTTGTCGGATTTTTATTTTTGTTTTTATTATGGAGTTATTTGATACTCTGCCTGCTCATGACGCTTGATACGCATGCACTTAGAAATGGCACAAGTAGTATATATGAACTCAAATAAAATCGACTAAATTATGGTAACCATTGTCTCTAAGTTATATTCTGAAAAGTAGATTGGTCGAACAATCCTGGCCTCTGATTCAGGACACTTGGTTTAAAAATATAACGGTTGGATCTTTTTAATTTTATCCGTGCAAAAAATGTCCAGTGATCTGATAGCTAGATAAACCATACAGGAGTATTATTTTGTTCATTGTAGATCTAAACTTGTATGCATGTTTCGGACGGTATGGTTTGAATTACTGGTATGCTATATGTGCAATTTCTCAGTAATGTCCAAGTGCCTGTATATCATCCATCACGCCCTGATAAAGTATCAAATCATTTCTAACCCTCGTTCAAAGAAATGGACGCGGATTTCCTGCCAAAGGCTTTCATGGGAAGCTCCGGTGGGTGTGATTTCAACTGTGATGTTTATTAGAAATCCACCCGGTCCATCCGATTTGAGAGCTCATTTTAAGAAGTTTCACAAAAAATGAGGCAGTTCCAAAACTCAAGTAGGCCACACAAGAAGGAAAATTGGGAAGAGAAATTTCTACTAGAACCATCTTAATGTTTCCCTTTGATGTGGTTCACTTGAGTTCTAGATCTTTCTCATTTTTGGTGGGATATCCTAGAATAAGCTCAAAAAATGGATGGACTAGATGGATTTCTAACAAACATCACAATGGGCCCCACCTTAAATCCTAGTGCAAGAACTGGAATATGCGTCTGTAAGAAATTGTACATGTGGCACAACGGTAATTTAATGTTAAACCATTTTAATTGCAGATTTAAATTTTGATGGGTCAATTAATTTAAATTTACTCTGGGGTGATTCAAATCCAATGTGACAGCTATTATATTAATGATTCAGTTATTGAAAGATGGAGGTATTATTGAAATTAGTGCCTTTAATCTATGCTAAAATATGGGAGTTTAGTCTTAATCAATTGAGAAATATCTGAATTTTCCAGTTAACTCTTTAGATAATTTTAGATATATTCAATCAATTGAATATTAGGGCTCAATGAATTGAGGTTATTTAGAAAATACATGTTTGCTCTTTGGACATCTTTTAGCATGTTCGATTAATCGAATATTTCGAGGTCAATCGATCAAAGAGCCTTTGATCGATCGAATCGCGTAACTTCTGCACAAGTGCATGTTTTGTTCTAATTTTGTACATAGCTTTATATAAAGAGGTGTAATGCGGGATTAGAGTTAAGGAATGAACATGAGAGAATTCAAAGGAGTTTTTTCTGCAGTTTTGCAAAGATATTTCATCTTGGGAGATGAAGGGTTTCGAGATTTATAAGCTGCCTATCTCTTATAATTCTTTGTTAATAGTAGATTGTTCTGTCGCTTGGTATCGTTATTTATTTCCCACAAGGGTTTTTCCACATAAGTCATTGTATTTCTCCGTGCTTGCTCATCTTTTTGTCTATTAATTACATATTTGAATCATTATAAGGTTGCTTCCATGCCTAACGTGTGGTGGTTACACACAACAAGTGGTATTAGTAGCATAAGATATTACGTTGGGGTTTTAAATTGGATTTAAGACATGACTTCTAAGAGATCGAATGTTAAATACGAGACAAAAATTTATACGAAATAATAACGATAAATTATGGAGGTTGAAGATGAAAGCCTTCCTAATTCAATAAGGACTGCAACATGCACTCCTTAGCAAAAGACAAATGTCCTAAAACTAAGAAGGAGGAGGATTGAGAAGATTTATATCAAAAAGCGATGAGCGCAATTCAATTGTGCTTACTCGATGATGTCCTATATAATGTGATCAATGAGACCATTATCGCAGACTTATGGGTAAGGTTAGAAAGCAACTATATAACGAAATCGCTCTTCAATCGCCTATATATGAAGAAACAATTGTATACTCTTAATATGGTGGAATGATCAAATCTCAATGAGCACATCAACGCCTTCAACAAACTAATTTACAAACTGACGAACATGGAGGTGAAGACAATGAAGGCAAAGCCCTAATGTTATTGGTGTCCCTTCTAGATTTCTATGAGAGTCTGTTGGATACTTTGTGCCATGGTAAAGATACCTTAAACCTAGACATTTTCATCTCATCGCTTCAATCGAAGCAATTGAGAAGGAAAATGGTGGGAAGGGATATCTATAGACGCACTGGTTGCAAGGAGAAGAGCGTACGAGCGAGAGAAATGTAAATCACAATCGAGGTCCAAATCGAAGGGCAAATGGAAGTTAAAGTGCTTGAATTATAGTAGAATGGGTCACGTGAAGGACTATATAAACCCTAAAACCCAAAAAGAGGATAAATCAGATACTTCTCCCCAAGAGGCGAATGAAGTGGAATCCAGCGAGGAGATCAGTGGCTGCGATGTATTGTCCGTGTTTAAGGTTGGACAATTGTAAAATGAGTAGATTTTGGATATGGGGGTATCGTATCACATGTTTCCTCACCGAAGTTAGTTTACTACGTACAACGAGTATAATGGTGGCTTGGTACTTATGGGCAATGATCATGCCTATAAGATGGTTGGGATTGGTTTGATTCGCACACAAATGTTCGATGGGATGGAGCGTACATCGACATATGTGAGACATGTTTCAGTTTTGAAGAAGAATCTAATATCTTTGGGAGCACTTGGTGCTCCTGAATGCAAGTTCTCTGGCTACGATGGTGTTCTAAAAGTTTCTAAATGGGCACTCAATGTAATAAAGGCATATAGAAACAAAAACTTCTACAGGTTGAACGGCAACACAATATCGGGTGGCTGCGCCATCTGTAGTGGAATCCACAGCACATTTGTAGTATGCATGTTTGAGCTACATGAGCGAACACGGTATGAAGGTAGTACTTGATCATGATTTAATTCCCGCTTTTAATAATTTTGATATAAATGTATGTGAGCATTACATATATAGTAAACATACGAAATTACGTTTTAAAACCTAGAAACATAATAGTAAATGATTACTTGACTATGTACATTCTAATGTGTGGGGGCCATTGCTCCTTGTTTTTTGAGGGGATCATCGTTTTTTGTCACGTTCATTGATGATTACTCTAAAAAGGTATAAGTTTACTTCTTAAAACATAAATATGATGTTTATACCACTTTCAAGTAGTAGAAGATCATGGTGGAAAAACAGTTGGGGTGAAAACTGAAAGTACTTAGAACGGACAATGACGAAGAATTCACTTCTATAGAATTTAATCAATTTTGTTAGGATGGAAGGATTATATGGCATAATACAGTTAGGCACACACCTTAATAGAAATAGTGTGGCAAAACGTATGAATCAGACTCTCTTAGAGAGAGTCCGAAGTATGTTAAACAATGTTGGGTTAAGCAATAAGCTATGTACTGAGGTCGTTAACACGGCTTGCTACTTAGTGAATTGGTTTTTGTTTACACCGATTGATTGTAAAATTTCAAAAGAAGTATGGAGTGGTCATGAAGTTGACTACTCAGGGATGCGTATATTGGTTGTGTCACTTACTCTCATGTACCGTCAGTTAAAAGAGATAAGTTAGACCAAATGGCTAAAAAGTATACCTTTGTTGGCTGTGGTGATGGTGTAAAAGCATACAAGTTGTATGACCGAGTCACATGGAAGATCACAATTAACCGTAACGTTAAGTGTGATGAAAGTTTTTTATTCATTAAGAATGAACACAAGAAAACGAAAAAGTTAGCGGTAATTGATGTTGAAATAATAAAAAAAAAAAGTTGAAACACAGGTAGAAGTCGAGCCGTAGGAAGAGATACAGGATTAGGTGGAGCAACCACCTGCTACGAGAAATCTACTAAGAATCGCAGGATGCCATTATGATATAGGGATGACTTAATCATTGTGTTTACCCTCATTACATATAAGGGGATTTGTTTACCTTTCAAAAGACATTAAACAACACCAATGATGAGAAGTGGATGACAACTATGCACGATGAGATGACCTCCTTTTACAAAAATGAGACGTGGGAGCTGGTGGAGCTTTTCGTTAATCAGAAAGCGATTGGGGTGTAAAGAAAGCGATTGGGGTGTAAGTGAATCTTTAGGAGGAAACATGATAAATATAAGGCCAGATTGGTAGCGAAGGATTATGCACAAAAGGGAGGAGTTGACTTTAGCGACATTTTCTCACTTATAGTCAAGCAAGTATCTATCATATTTATATTGGTGTTGGTTACCCAATACAATCTTGAGCTGGAGCAATTGAGATGTGAAGACTGCTTTTCCAAACGGGGAATTGGAAGAGCATATTTACATGAAGCAGCTAAAAGGGTTCGAGGTACATAGAGTTGAAAATAAGGTTTGAAGGTTAATGAGGTTATTGTACAACTTAAAACAGTCGCTTAGGTAGTATTATAAAAAGTTTTATTCTTTCATGGTGAGTCAACAATTTATCATAAGTGAAATCAATTATTGTATCTATTTCAGATCAATGAGTGAGTGAAAAATTAATTATACCAGTATTTTATGTTGATGATATGTTTATCGCCAACCATAGCATATCTGAAATCAACATACTAAAGGCACAATTATCAAGGGCATTCGAGATGAAAGATTTGATGGCTGCAAAGAAGGTTCTCAGTATTAATATAGACATGAGCAAGAAAAAGGAGCAGACTATGGTTGTCTCTAATGTTTAAATTATCGGCGATATTATCGAATTATCGCCAATAATTTCAGTATCGCTAGAGTTGCGATATCGAAACTCCCTTTTTTCATTTCTCTTCCTAATATCGCCAATTTTTCGGCGATTTTATCAATTTTTTGTGAAAAGTCGAGTTGTCAATGAGAAATCGGTGACAAACAACCCATTTTCAACGATAAAAGGACCGATAACATCGAAGAGTTGCGTAAATACGCAAAATATCCCAAAAGGGGGGGGGAATGGGGAAACTTGCGGATTTTCGTACCTGTAGAAGATGAAGGTCAATCGTAGAAGAGAATCGGTGAACGGAAATTGCGGTGGGCCAATTGAACGATCGGTGTGTCGTAGGTGCCATCTAATCTCTACTTTTCACTTTTTTTATTCGAATACGTCAAAATTTTCAAACCTAAAGATGATTTCGGCGAAGAATCTGCTGAAGATTAGGGATTTGGAGAGATTTTGTTTCAGAAATTTAGGGTTTCGAGGGTTCCCTTTTGAAACCCTCTTCCATTTCAAAAACGGCTGGGTTTTTACAAACGCGGATTTTTTGTGAAACCCTTACGCGAAATGGGATTGCGTACTGAGTTACTCAGTACGCTTTTATCGTACTGAGTAAACTCAATTGGGCCTACAATGAATATACATGGGTTATCCACACTATCCATTCGTTATTAAAAATCATTTTAGTGGTTGATTCCAAAATATAAGTATACCCAGAGCTCAAGTGGACCACACCAAAGGAAACGGTGGGAATAATGACTTCAACCGTTGAAACTTTGCTAGGGCCAAAAGTGATGTTTATTTGTCATCCAACCTGTTCATTAGATCACAAAGACATGGATGAAGGGAAAACACAAATATCAGCTTGATCCAAAACTTCTGTGGGCCCCAAGAAATTTTCAACGGTAGAATTTCAATTCACACTATTTCCCGTGGTGAGGTCCACCTGAGATTTGGGTATATTTCATTTTTGGGATCCAGCAATCAAATTATCTATTAAAATGGATGGACAGAGTAGATAAAATATGTAAATCACGGTGGACCCCACAGAGTTTACTCAGTACACTTAACGTACTGAGTTACTCAGTACGCAATCCGCTTCCCCCTTTCGCAAGAAGTTCCTGCGCAAGGATTATGTGTGGGGCCCACTTAGATGTTTATGAGAAATCCAACCCCTCTATCCATTTTTGAAGATCATTTTATGACGTGAGACCAAAAATAAGGAGGATCCAAAACTCAAGTGGGCCACACGAGAGGAAACAGTGGTTATTTAGTGACCACCGTGAAAACATTTATATGGCTATAAAAGTTTGGTAACGGTCTAATTTTTTTAGTGTTTTCACTTTATCTGAGTGAAAATGATCTTATAAACGGTTTAGATGGCATATAAACAGCAAGGTGGAGCCTAGGAAGGTTTCAACGGTAGACATTCCTTTCCCCACTATTTCATCTCCTATGGCCCACTTGAGTTTTGGATCCTCTTAATTTTTTATAGCATGTGTTAAAACGGAGTCGAAAAATGGATGGACGGGTTTGATTTCTAACAAACATCTCAGTGGGCCCCACCCAGAATCCTTGCGCAGGAACTTCCTACCGAAAGGTTTTGCAGGAAACCCGCGTCCAGTTTTTACAGGGAAATTAGACTGTGTACAGTACGCTTCTTTTGGTATTGAGTAAACTCTGTTAGGCCCACCGTGAATGTATCTATTCTATCCACGCCATCCATACGTTTTTCCATCTTATTTTAGGGGTTGAGACCAAAATTTAAGCATACCCAAAGATCAAGTGGACCATACCATTGGAAACAGTTCGAATAATAACTTCTATCGTTGAAACATTTCTTAGGCCCAGAGTGATGCTTATTTCTCATCCAACTTGTTCATAGGATCACACAGACATGGATGAAGGGAAAACACAAATACAAGCTTGATCCAAAACTTTGGTGGCCCCCAAGAAATTTTCAACGATAGATGTTCCATTCACACTGTTTTCCATTATGTGTTCCACTTGTTTGTATCCATGGATTGATGGGTCGACGTTCTGTAGAGCCATCATAATGATAAATATTTTATCAATGTCGTCCATTTATTTTGATAGAAAATTTTAAGGCATGAGTCCAAAATGAGATAGATCTGCATCTCAGTTGGACCACACTAATGGAAACAGTGGTGATTAAATGCCCACCATTAAAAATAGTGGTATGGCCCACCACCAGTTTTTGGATTTGCCAAACTTTTAGAACATTGTCCTATTGTGGCCTTTCAAAACAGATGGTGGGAGTGGATTTGTGACGTACATCTTTATCATGCAAAAACCACACTGATTGGATAATTCAATCCATCCTTGATTTGACATCTTTAAGTTCATTTACTTTTACATGTCTTAATTACTATATGCCTGCTGCATTTGTAATATATAAACTCATTTTGGTTGCTTTGGTTGCTATTAAAGTGAATTTTTATGACATCGCATGCTTTTTGGGTCCCATTAAATGAAACTTATTATGTAATGCATTCTTTTTGCAATTTTTCATTCCCGAATATGTAAATATGTGTATTCATGCATGTCCTGAAGTTTCACTGAAAAATTCCACCATTTTCTCCATGTTTCCCCCTTTTTTCCTGCATTTCCGGTTATCGGCGATATTATCGACGATAATGATATTATATCTTTATCTCTGTCCAGTGAAACTTGTAGCGATACCGACAACTCGAACACTGGTTGTCTTAGGCAGAATACCTGAGAAAGTCTTGGTCAAGTATGGACTTGATAAGGCAAAACTGGTCAACACACCTCACACTACTTACTTTCGAATTTCTTTAAAACAATATCCTATTTCATATTCTCAAATTAGACAGTCTAATTTGGATTAGACATGTTTTATGTTTATGAACATAAGTGCATGAATATCATCTAATAAACTTGGCTAAGTGTCAAATGCTTCTATTGACCTATCATTGTGCATAGTTAATGGAGCAAGTGTATATTAGAAAAGAGAGGAAAAGATCACTATTTTCTGCCTCTAATATAAATCTCAAATCCTAAAAAACTTTAAATATATAAGGAAAAAATGTTTAAAAAATGATTTTTAGTAAGAATAATGAATAAAGGATAAATAAAGTTTGTTTATAAAGGTCTTTCATATGCCTTATATAAGTGTTAAATCTTATATTTAAAACTTTTTTATAATAGAAAAGTTATTAATATTAATAAACGATTTCTGACCTTACTCAAACTCTTTCGCATTGCTCAAATAATTTTAAACCATCACATGACTTTCAAAACCTTAAGATATTCTAAAATAAAAAAAACAATAATCTAGTAAAAATAATAAAATTTGACTTAAAAATAAAAATTAACTCCCCAAAACAACTTTATATTGGGAAACCATTTATGGACTAATAGCCTTTGACATTGACTAAAACATAAAGCTCATTAATAGCTTTCTAATAATATATTATACATGCAAAATGAATAACCAGTCATAAAGTTATGACCATCAGAATGTTGAAAAAAAACATCCACACTTTATCAATGTCAGCAAGGGCAAAACACAAAAGAAGAAGGGCTAATTGGGTTAAAATTATGCATGTTGAAGTGGCTTAGAACTCTTTCAACATAACCCTTCTTGATTATCCAAACTTTCATGTTCTCTCTGTATCTAAGTATGGTCATCCCAATAATCTGATTAACGGCACACAAATCCTTAGTATCAAATTTCCTAACCAAACAAGTTTTTAATACTGCAATAGTATCTCTACCAGTACCCGCGACTAGCATATTCCACATATAATAATAAGATAATAAAACCATCATCACCATAGTTATGAACATAAGCACAATGGTATGCTTCACATCTTTGAAATTCCAAGCCCACAGTGAAGGAATCAATCCGCCTATACTAATAGCTTGGTGCCTGCTTTAAACTAAAAAGTGATTTGTTCAGCTCATAAACTAGATTTTTCTTGTTTTCTTACATAAAACTTTTAGGTTGAGTCATATAAATTTTTTCATCAAGATTTTCATGCACAAAAGCAATTTTTACATCCAACTTCTCTAGCTCTAAGTCAAGCACCACTGCCATACTCAACACATTACGAAAAGTATTTAAACGAACAACTGCAGAGAAAATTTCGTTAAAGTCAATATCTAATTTTTGAGCATGTCCTTTTACCACTAATTGGGCTTTCTATATTTTAACATTCCTATTAGTATTATTTTTTAGCTTATAAACCTATATGCAACCAATAGCCTTCCATCCATTAGGTCATTCAACTAATTCACAAGTATTGTTCTTATGCAAAGCTTCCATCTCATTATTTATGAACACTCTCCATTGTTTAGCATCTACAAATCCACATGCATCTCGATATGAACAAGGTTCTCACTCTTTTGTTATGTAAGCATAAGCCGTAACATAATCATTGAGCAAAACAGACAGTTTTGTAGCTATTTTTGGTCGACCTTGATCACATTGAGTTTAACACATGGTATTTCACCTATGTGCTCTTCATCAGTTTCATTTTTAACGATTTCATCAATTCACCGATCATCTGAATCAGTATGCTGATTTTGAACATTGTTTAAATATTCTAATTCAATTATCTCTCGTGACTCTGAGCTTGGTAATCTATATCTTTCTATAATGAATATTCATTAAAAATCACATCTTAGCTAATTAGTAATTTGTAGGCAATAGTGTCCCACAATCTGTACCCTTTTGTTCCATCTGCATAGTTAAGAAAAAATACACTTTTGGGACCTCGCATCCAGCTTAGTCATGTACTCTTTGGGAATTCGTATACATGCGTCACAAGAAAAGCTATGGAGGAACAAATAATTAACAGGTTTTTCATACCATACCTCTTCAGGGACTCACAATTAAGTGTAGTAGTAGGATACAATTTACCAGATAACAAGCCTTATTAACGACTTTTGCCCAAAAATATTGCTTGAGCCTAATCAAACTCAACATGCTCTTGGTACGATTCATAAGCGTATAGTTCATACATTCTTCAACTCAGTTCTATTATGAAGTACCATGGATTATGTAATGCCTCTCAATTCAATGCTCATTGCAAAAAATTCTTAAATTCTTTCGAAGTATATTCTCCTCCTTTATCAGTTCTCAGACATTTTATTTTCTTTTTGTTCTGATTTTCAACCAATGCTTTAAACTTGACAAAATAAATAAAAGCATCACTTTTCTTTTTCAACATGTAAATCCATACTTTTCTGAAGAAATTGCCAATAAATGAAATAAAAATACTTTGAACCTCCCAAGGATTTAAATGAAGCCTCCAAAGTATCAAAATGAATAAGATTTAAAACATACTTTTGACAATGGACGAGAAAAAAAAAAAAGAAAAAAAAAAAGAGCTCTATAGAGCTTTCCAAATAGATAATCCTTATAAAAAGCTACGTTAATAGACTTTAAACTAGGAAGTAAATTTTAATCAAGAAGTACCTTTAGTCCTTGATTGCTCAGGTGCCCCAACCGACTTTGCCAGATTGTAGCAGTCTATCACGATATTAACAACAATAACATCGCCAACCACAGTATCTCCAATCAAACGATATAAACTGCCCATTACATCTCATTTCCCCACCACCAATGCCCCCTTTATAATATTCAATCAACTCTTTTCACCAGAAAATTTATATCCATCTTCATCGAACTTTTCCAATGACAGAAAACTCTTCCGTAAGTTTAAAACATGCCGCACACTAAAAACTGTATGTGTGATACCATCAAACATAGTAATTCTAACATCTCCAATCCCTACAATTTTACACGTGCTATAATTACTCATGTAAACTGTGCCATTATCACATGACTGATATGTGTAGAAACAATATATGTGTAGAGTCATATGGAACGAAGCGTCTGAATCTAAGATCCATTGATGGCTCAGATTCTCTAGTGGAATCATTGCAAACAACACTTCCTCGTCCTCGAATCAATTATCTTTCTCAACTAGATTTCATTGAAAACCCTTTGAATCTATTGCTTGATCATGTGAATTAAGTTTATTATTATTTTTAACTTACTTTATTGAGTCTAAAAATTTTGCGCAAGTGACTTTTCTTTCCACAATTTCAACACTTACCTGTTTTGTGCCCTTTCGACTTGGATCTCGCCTGGTATCTCTCATCGGTTCATTTCTTAGTAGATCTTCCTCTAACCATCATAACATCACCAACATATTCTCCATGCATTTTTTGTAAGACTCTTCATAGAGCTGGGCACAAACCGACCCGATCCAGTGGATTCAACCCAATCTGAACCGATCCGAAGGCATGGATCGGTGCGGTTCGAGTTGGATCAGTCAGATCTGACCATTCATCGGATCGAGTTCGAATCGTGGTCAATCCAGATCGATCCGAACCGAAATTCGAACCGAATGGATCCGATCTAGATCGATCCGGAGTGATTCTTATGAATATTTATCACATATATTTATCTTATGAACATGTTGGATGACAAATAAACATCACTGGGGCCTTATAAATTTTTCAATGGTGGAAATCAATACTTCTACCTTTTCCTTTGGTATGGTCCACTTGAGCTTTGGATATGCATCAATTTTGGGTTCTACCACTAAAATGATCTAGAGAAATGAATGGACGGCGTGGATAAACCACATGCATTCATGGTGGGCCCCAACAGAGTTTACTCAGTATGATAAGAGCCCACTGTTACACGCAATGCACTTTCGTGTGGGCACGGATTAGCTACTGACAGGTTGAGTAGCGAGACTCGCTACTGAAGTGACATCACCAAGTTTCGTAGGCCCCACCATGATGTATATTTTGTATCCACACCTTCCATCCATATAGAGATATCATTTTAGAGTAATATCCAAAGAATGAGTTAAATCCAAAGCTCCAGTGGACCCTAACATAGAAAACAGTGGTGACAGTGACACCCATAGAAAACAGTGGTGACAGTGACACCCACCATTAAATACTTCTAAAGGCCACAAAAGTTTTAGATCAATTTGATATTTGTGTTTTCGCTTATTTCATGTCTTTTTTAACTTTTGAACAGATTGGATTTCAAATAAGTATTATTGTAACTGTAACGACTTGAAAATTTTCGTACAATGGCTCGAGTACCACCTCGACCAGAAATCACTTAGGATTAAATCCTTTAGAAATTTGACAAAATTAACTAAGTGTTAAACTAGATTATCCATGAAATCCATTTGAATCACTTTAAATACGATTTGCAAGACCCAAAACTTGCAGGATCATTGACGCTAGGTTACCCTAAAGTCTAGGATCAAACTCATTACCCGACTGCTCTCGAGAACACATTGAAACTCCGTATCAGGTCTAGACCGCACATCGGGAGTCCGAATAATACGAGGTTAAGGACTTAGGACCGCCTCGCTGGGCTTGACAACCATCTCAGAAATCAAATCCAGACAGTGTCCCACGACTGTTCGCTTGAGTTCGGAGCGAGGGAGTGTGAAAACACTTGTTTTCTTTACAAAATAAATATCTTGAATAGTGATTTGGCACGTGTTACTTACGGTCAATTTGTAAACTACCAGACCGTCAGGATCTGACCCAAATACACCCTCGGATCAGGAAAAATTTTATAAACATGTACATGTACTTGGAATTTCGGATCGAGACCCGCTGACCGTTGAACTGAAACTGGTCCGCCACGCGTGATCTGGGAATCCGACTAAAACGAAAACTTAACTTTACCTGGATCCAAGGTTGGTGAGCTTAAGTCCGACTTTTGGCTCAAGGAGGCCCGCCAGAAATCCTCCGTTGAGCTGAAACAATGCTACTTTGGTTATAACCTAAGTATACCTTGACCTTAAGTCTATTTCGAAGAGTTTTTAGGCTATATAAGGACCTTAGAACACCCTCTCTCACAGTTATATGAATTTGAGAAAAATCCTAAGTTGGAAGAGAGAAAAAGAGAGAGAAAGCTAGAGAGTTGTGGGAGAATCTCCCTGCTACTGTTTCCTGCCACTACACAAGCTGTACCACCCCTTTCTTGTCGCTTTTCCGGCGATACCGACTTCATTTTGAGGTAAGAAACCCTAACCCTAAATCTGATTTGGGGTGTGTTGGTTGTAGGTTATGAAATAGCTAACCTATTTCATTCTTTAGGCTACCAAACTGTCAAATACGGAAGCTTGGCAAACCTAGCTGATCCGTTGCGATTCTACGGTATAAGGTGAGGACTTTAGGTGTATAGGTTACGGTTTTCAACGCTTTCAATGTCAGATAATGATAGATTCATGATCTGCATGTAATTGCACATGTACAAAGTGCTGTCTGTTTTCCGTTTCGATTAAAGATGAAAAATATGGAATTCTACATGCTCTAGGTATTTATAGAAAGTACCGTATACGTATAAATTTTTGAAATGTGCTTGACATGATTATTTGTTGTATAAATATATTATATGTGGATAAATTACTTGTTTGGCGAAAGGATTCGCCCTAATACATGTTTTACTTATATACACTATGTATGTTGAAATTGTGTATTCTAGAAAATACCGTTTACGTATAAATTTTGGAGATGTATTTTTCATGATTATTTGCTGTATGAATATATTATACATGGATAAAATACTTGCTTGACAAAAAGATAGCCCTAATGCATGTTTTACTAACATACATCATGTATGTTGAAATAGTGAATTCTAAGTGTTTGTGAAAATGCTTGTGAGAGTAAGTGCTTGGATGTTAGTGCTTTAGGTAGGTGTTGAGATGGGGCTCTCAACTACCTTAGAGACAAGTATGATTTCCTCCATGTGGTTGTTTACTTTAACCACTTACTTATGAAATATATGTGTTTGTATCCCTATTTATATAGTGCTTTATAATATGCTTTATAACATGCTTTGTAACATGTTTTATAACATGCTTTATGACATGCTTATTAACATGCTTGAATTGCTTTGTTTATTATGCTTTACACCACATACTATGAGTAAGGATTGATTGAGTTTGGGGCTATGTCTATAGTCCAGACAATCGGTACCAGACTTGGGATCGTGGTTGAGATTCATGTCGCCACGGAAGATGTGTTTGACAAACCCGAGTCATACTTCAGTTGGCGACAGTGGTTAGGCCACACGAAGTGTTTATGCACTTCATGTCGTTTAGTTGATTGTGCGCTCGATCTAGTCAGGCTCGTCAAGTAACCCGATATGTCTAATGTATGTTCATCATGTTTGGTCGCTACTGCTTGAACCTAGGGTACCAAACTTACCAGTGAAATCCCGTTAACCATGGTACCTCGATCTGCTAAGACTCATGAGCTGGGCATGGTGGTATGGGACACCGTGGTCGAGCTGTCGGCCTACGCTGGGGCCACGTGCCTCCCCGTAGTGACCAGTGAGCAACCAGACTCGTGAGTCGATTATGGTGGTATGTGACACTATATTCGAGTTGTCGGCCTACACTGATTGGTGACGAGCCCTTTGTAGTGACCTCGAGCATACTCTGAATTTGCGGTGAGGCGACGAGTCTTGCCGCAGTATATAGAGTATGGACTAGGCTTGTATCTGTATAGTGATGAACCGTTAAAAAGGTGATGAGGGAGTGGTGTAACCTTTGTGCGTAACAGCCCTGACAGCCTTTGCAGTGACCTAGAAAATATACCATCGTCTAAGATTAACTAGGACTGATGACCCTAGAATGGATCATGTTTGGGAATGATACAAGGGAGGTACCTTAGTTTCTCAATCCTGCTATTTGAAATGGACTAATAATTACTCGGTAATCATGCTCATCATCGCACTGCATGTGCTTGGTAGATGTGGAGCACTGAGGGATGAACGCATTCGCGAACGTAAGATGGTGTCGCATGAGAGTGGTTTGGCAAGGGCATTCATCATGCCATTTCATACTTACACTAAATAAGAGTAGTTAGGATTGTTTTGATTGTACTGCTTTATCATTACTGCTTGATTGAATTGATAACATGTTAACCTATGCTTTATTGTTCCACTGAGTTAGCTACTCACTCCCACGTTACGGGACGGTGTTGTACACACCAACCAAAATCTATCTCAGGTGTAGATGGTACGTCGATTCAGGAGGCGGTGCCAGACTATGATGAGGACCAGGACGAGTTCTCATACATGCAGTACTCTGGCGGCTTTGCTTAGGCTGACTAGATCGCGGGGATTTCGGATCTATTTTAGTTGTAATTACCCTTTGATTTAGAAACAATACATGTATACGGGTACTCAGTTAGTGTTCATACTCTGGAGTTCATGATGGTTTTGTTTCCTTACATACCTATAAATACAATTTCAGTCTTCCGCTTGCCTTTATACAATTGATCTGGAGTATGAATTACTGTTTTGGTATAATCTCACTCATGTTTATTGCTCTAACACAGACAACATTTAATCATCATTATCTATGTTGCATACGTGATGCGTTGGAACTCGGGAGTTGAGTTCATACTCGACCCCCGAATTTCAGGGCGTTACAGTAACGCCCCGGTTTTCATAACCCAAGTACACACCTTACATTCCAAAAACTCAGGAGTTAACTAATAATAATGGTAATCAATAAGTAAATCAAAGTGAAAATAGCGGAAGTGACACAACATAAATATGATCCAAAATGTGAACAATATCCTGGCCTACTTAGCTGGGGGCCAATTACAAAACTTCAAGTTTCTAAATGTACTGAAATAATCGTGAAGAGCTAATCTACTGGTTTAGCCCAAAATATGCAGCCGCCTCTTGTTGCGGCTCCTCATCATAGAGCTCCTCCTCGACCACCATTGCGCCTCTAGATCTGCTGCGTATCCATCGGCTCCTGTATCTGTGTCTTCTGTACGGTTGAACATTGATGAATGAGTGGCCAGCTCAGTGTGATTTTTCCTCAAGATTTCACACCGCCGCTCTAGACAAGATGTAGCATAAAACAATATAGTATGCAAAATAGGGCAATACGCAAGTCTTATTTAATGCATGGATGAATGTGTGCACATCAACTGGGGATACTCATCCAGTTGGCTTTTTGGCAGAGCCCATGCAATGTGGCCTGTCACCAGCGAAAGTACATAGTACATATGTAGTGCCAAACTTACCAAAGGAGGGTCGATAGTCGATGGTCTGAGAGCTAGCTAAACGATACCCCAACTAGTCCTAATAGGCACGTGCTATAACATCCAGAATTAACCATCCGTCATCGCCCGAATGCTATGTATGCATGATTAGCGAGTCCATTATTAGTCCAATTACACTCAGCTAATTTAATTAGGCTCACGGTCACTACGGGGAGCTTGTGGTCCAGCGTAGGCCGATAACGCGGGCATAATGTCTCATGACCACCATCCTCGGCCCATGAGACTACCACCTTAGGGTGTGTGTAGTACCCACCAACACATGGTCAATCAACTTAATATGAAGGGACCACCACCAATGTCGATTGGGAATGAAAGGTTGAAATTACCAATTATGGCGATTAAACATGGCGGCATGAATGGTTCAAAACGAGTAAACAACGGTGTTTAAAAGGGTGAAAAGATCATCCAAATCAGTTAGGTGAAATCACACATGGATGGTAAGCCCCATAGTCAATTACTACAACCAAAACCTCCATGTTAGGGGCCTACTCGTATCGGAACCAGTCTTGTTACACCCTAAGCACGGACTCTCCTTAATTAGGGTTTTCCTTGGAGAGATTCCATCAATGTGTGTGTTATAACAATATGGATTCGAAGAACAATATCGTAACAATAACCTGGGTCTTGCTATGAATTAAGAATTGAAGAACAACATATGTATTTCTATAAAAACATACTAATGAGCCGACATAGGTACATGAAGAGAATAGTTAGTTTAATCACCTAGGCAGTTCGATGCACATATTCAAGGGTCTAAACAACAATAAGAATGGAAGTCATTATGCTAAACAAATATGTCAAGTAAATGCAGTGTAATACCATACAATTCATCACAAGCCTATCTAACCATCAACCCTTATATTAGCTACTTCTAGTTAAATTGGAGATGGAAAGCTCGAGGGGAAGAAAGTTATCACCAGACATATAGCAGCGTGCCCCTTGATCCGAGTGATCGTGAGTACCTAGCTGCCCAATATCACGAGAGTGGCCTCCTGGAGTCATTTCCAATACAATAACTGGTGTTAGGGGACATTCCCATCTATAGAATGAATAGGACGGGTAAGGACTTGATGGTTAAGGGAACATGGGCCTGATTTATGATGACTAGGCCCATTAGACTTATGTCCACAAGTGCCCCAGCCGGGGCCCCAAGTCATGCCTTGTTAAGGGTCGGATTGGGCCCGGACTAGGCCTAGTTGTTGGGTCCAACATAAACTCAAATATCTGGGCCAGACTGGGCTGTTTCTGGCCCAAGTCTGGGCTTGGTTAAGCCCATGCTAACTTAAGGTAAGGCCCACCATTATGTGGTGTGTCCTACACTAAATTGCAATGGGCCCACTTGATCAACAGTGCTGATAGCCCATACATTTTTGGCCATGTATCAAGGAAGGACAAGTAATGAAAAAGAGGAATGGATGGAAACATCCTTGATATGTATGCTAGGGTCAGGACACTTGATGAAAGGATACTGCATTGGATGGGAAACAAAGCAAAAGTTCACATTCAACCAGTAAAACTCACAACTGGATGGCTAGGATTGTGCAACATCCAGGTGGTTGCCCATTGTGATTTGCGGTGTGGCCCACTGAGGCACGTCTCAGGTGCGGCCCGTTGTTTTATACGGTGTGGCCCACTTGTCTTCAAACAAGGTGCGGCCCGTTGTTTTATACGGTGTGGCCCACTTGTCTTCAAACAAGGTGCGGCCCACTGCAATGTGTGGCATGGCCCACTGTTATATATGGTGCGGCCCACCCGTTTTCAAACAGGGTGCGGCCCACTGTTTTATACGGTGTGGCCCACCTGTCTTCAAACGGGGTGCGTCCCACCTGAGTTTTTGAAACTCAAGTGATGCCTACTGCGATATGCAGCCCACAACAGTGAGGCCCACAGACGTACGTGGTACAGTCCACCCACAACCTTGTTGTAATTGGCCCAGTTCTGGGATGATTTTCGACCCAGTTCTAGGCTAATTTTTAGCTTAGTCCAGGCCCACGCCAACCTCCCTGCACCTCCTCTTAGCGTGGCCGACCGATGGCTGCTTTCAGCCCCTTTCGGATCTACCTACGCAGTTAGAACAGCGGTTTTCAGCCCGTTGCACAGCCAAGGCGGAGGCAGGAACTGGACCCCGATTTCCAGCCCAAATCAGGGCTGCTTCCTGCGTTGATTCAAGGCTCAGATAGAGCCTGCTCCCTACTACAATCCTGGCCCAAGCTCGGCCATTGATTGGCCTGATTCTAGCCCGAGACAGAGCTACACTCGGCCATCATTTTGGCCTTCTGCATGGGCCCGATAACTGGCCAATCCTTGCTTGGACTGAGGCTTGATGAAGGTCCTTTCCTAGCTTCCATTTCAGCCTGATGAAAAGCCTGATATCAGTCCGTTCTAGTTCCTATCACGACCATTGTTTATGTCCAAAACAGAGCCTCAACTCGGCTTGTCTCTCGGCCCAACCCATAGCCATTATGAGGGCTGGTTTGGGGCCGGAGTTATGGCCATTGTTTGGCCTAGTTCAAGCTCAAAACAGAGCCTCCATTTTACCAGATTTCAGCCCGATGCCTAGCCATTGTTTGGCCTGATCGGAGACTGCCTTTCCCATGGATTTTTAGCCATACGTTTGGCCTGAAACACAGCCGTTATCTGGTGTGATTTCAGCTCAAAACATCATCCAGGTGTGACCTGAGTTCGGCCTGATTTCAGCTTGAAGTGTAGTCATTGTTTGGACTGCCATTGGTCTGAAATGCAGCCACTACTTGGAAACCGTCATTACGGGCGGAAGAAGATGAAAAAACGGCTTGTTACCTAGTGGGTGCACGGTCCTCACCTTCTCTCCTTCAACCGAATCGGCTCACAGACGACTGAGTCGACTCAGCTTCCCTCTCTCCCTCTCCCTCTCTTTTCTCTCTCTTTTCTCTAACTCTCCTTGGCACGAATCCCAAGGTCTACAGGACCCTATTTATAGCAATGAAGGAGAGAGCTCCCAACGGTCGGATCTCTCCATGCGGCCAGGGGATGGCCGCGATCGTGCCATCCTCTGTTTTTCCTAGAGAGGAAAGTCTCCTCTAGCCTTTTTTCACTTACAGGCCTTGCCCGACCATTTTTGGTAAAGGGAGACCATGCCTCATCCCGGGAATGGACGGATGGGATGGCCTGATCAGGGCGATCACGGGCCACCCTTGGGGTCCCAGATGGGTCCCATCTCACGGATATCTGCCACATGCAACGTATTGGACGGTTGCAACCAATCTCTCCCGTCCATTTACAAGGGCTCAAAAGCCTATACGATTTTGATTAGGCGGGTCCCACGAAGAAGTTGGACGGTTCGGATCTTTCGGAAAGTGCCCAGGGTGGGCCACTTTGGGGTCCGAAAAATCATCAGTTTGAATATATGTTGGCGGGAGAAATCCGTCATTTCTCTCATTTCGCAAGGAGCTCGGTCAAAGCTAGTTTGACCAAGCCCATAGTCCTAGTGCACGTCGTGCACATGCGCATGGGGTGCACATGCACTTATCTGAGGTCCACCATGATGTTGCGGCAGTAGATCTACTTCGTCTGTTCATCTTAGGATCTCCATGTAGGGGTATAGGCCTAGTTTTTGGTCGATGGTGAGACCCAGGTGGGCCATATAATACCCTTCGGGGCTCCACTTGGCCCATACATCGCAACCCAATGGTCAGATGGGTCTGAGACTTTGTTTTGACGGTTAAATGGGGATTTGAGGGGTCTTGAGTGTCTCTTTGGTCACTATCTGATCCCCAAGTGTTGATAATAACGTGTTGTATCAGTATCCTTTGATATAGTGGCCCTAATTTGAAGTGTTCGGATAACCTTACCTTCTTGATTTATGTAGGGTGTGTTCTTGGCTTCTAAAGACCCTGATGGGTGGCCTCAATGTTGACCGGGAGTCCCATCCTGCATTGATTTGATTTATTAGACGAGTGTTGGTGCCCTTAGTTAAATTTCAAATAGTGACACCCGCGTACCAAGAGTGCGGGGTGTTACAATTATGGTGGGCCTTAGGATAGTTTCAATGGTGGGAATCACTCTCCCCACTGTTTTTTGTGGTGGGTCCACTACAACTTTTTATTTGCCTCGTTCTTTGGCTCATGCCCTAAAATGATATCTCAAAATTGATGGACGGTGTCGATACCACACATACATCATAGTGGGGCTCACGAAACTTGGTGATGTCACTTTAGTAGCCAACTCGCTGCTCAACCTGTCATTATCTAATCCACGTCCCTTTCGTGCATAACACGTCAACACAGCAGCTTACAACTGGTGTGTAGATACGTGTCGTGCAAAGACGAGTGGAGATGCGCCTCGAGCTCCGAGTTGTACGAACGACTCAAATGAGATCAAAATTACATGGGCCCCACAATGATGTATTTATTATATCCATACCGTTTATCTATTTTTCGTTATCATTTTAGAGCATTTGAAAAAAAAATTGAATCATATCTAAAGCTCAAATGGACCACACCGAAAATAGCAGCGGGGATAATGATTTTCACCATTAAAAAATTCGTAGGGCCCACCATAACGTTTATTTTCCATAGAATCTGTTAATAAGGTTAAAAATACATGGATGAAGAGAAAAAACAAATTTCATATTAATCTGAAACTTACATGATCTCCAAAAGGGTTTTAATGGTAAACGTTCAATCCCCCACAGTTTTTTTGCAGTGTGGTCCAACTAATCTTTAGATCTGTCTTATTTTTTGGCTCAAGCCTTAAGACGAACTCGATCTCCAAATGGATGGATGGTTTGGATATAACACATATCTCATAGTTTGACCCACAGACCCAACCTGATCTAAACTGTACCCAACCCAATCCGACTCGGTTTCCCTGGCCAAGTCGGACTCGGTTCGGGTCAGGCCAACCGTGCATCGGATTGGTTCGAGTCAGATGTCCCAGACTCGGTCGATCGAGTTCGGGTTAGACCACATAGATTTCGGACTGAATCGAGTTGGACCCAATCTGATCCGACTCGGTCCGATGACCAGCTCTACTCTTCAGTAAGTAATATGGACATGGTTGACTCCATAGTGAGATATGGATCGTTGATGAGATTCATAATCAAACCATCATACGAATCTAGCATCGAACATAGTAGAAATGCGACATTTTCTTCATCGTCAATTTCCATATCGACCATCGCCAATTACCTAATCAGGGCATTAAACCCATTAAAGTATTCCTACAAAGAGGATCATTCCTTCATCTTCAAGTTGTACAGTTTTCATCGAAAAATATCTTGTTCGACATCGATTTTCCTTCATATAGGTTTCACAAATTTTCTTACATAAAATTGGGTGGATTGTCTACCATGGTGCGTGTGGAAGCTTAACGGGGCTTAGAATTATGGCTAAGTCTTAGAGGGAGGTGAATAGTACCACTTTAAAAATTCTTGCCTACTTAACAATTTAGCAATTAAAACTAAGAAGGCAAATATAATACTAAGGTTTCCAAGCAAAGCGGATCCAATCACATATACTACAAATGATACAACAATAAGCAACTAGTCTATAAGAGATAGTGAGCTTGTGTGTGCTTTTCAAGTTGAGTACCTAGCATATAATTCAATTCAAGTATTTATATAATTTAACTAAACAATCACATAGGCATGAATAGAATTGTGCTTAAATGATAATCACAAGCATAAGCATCTATAGTAGTTCGGTTACCCTACTCCACTCTCGGCAGATGCACCCTCCTCGAGTGTACCAGTATTCACCATCTTAAGAGTTTTTAATAGGTTCGCCCTTAACCTTTACAGTCATACACAAGGACCTAACGCACATACATTCTCGTGTCGAAGGAACATATTTTCACCCGCTTCGATGGCTACCGTAAGAGACCTTGCTTAGTTTTCATCGGCTAACCAATAACCATGGTGGATTCACCCGCTTCGATGGCTACCGTAAGAGACCTTGCTTAGTTTTCATCGGCTAACCAATAACCATGGCGGTTTGAATCCAAGACTCTACACATACTCCCACCAGAGGCTCCCCAAGGAGATTAACACATACACACCCGTGTCTGGTGAATTCAGCCCCACACAAGAGCTTAGTCCTACGCAATAACATATTCGAATTTAGGTAAGAAACTCTAAGACTCAATCCTATACAAGGAAAGAATGTATGGACTCTAAAAATAATAAACTTACTTGTTGGATTGGGCACTGTTAATGTGCCGTCTTAAGATGCTTCTCTCTCATGCTTGAATCTGTTTCTTAATTGTTCCCAGGTTTGTTGATGCCAATAATTCAGTTCCATAAACAAACACATTGCATACGATAATCCGATGAGATGACTAAGGTGATATGAGGATGGTGGAATCTCCTATAACTAATGGATATTTGATTTTCAAAGGGGATTCACCTAGATGGGTCTTCTAAAGGATGTAGACAAGGATATACCTAGGGGTGCACACGGGTCGGGTTGGTCCGGTTCTGGGGTGAAACCGGAATCGAACCGTTCCCAACGGTTCTAGGATATTTGGAACCGGAACCGGAGCATTGGCACCTTAGAACCGAACCGGAACCGAACCGTTAAAACCGGTTCGGCTTCGGATCGGTTCCACGGTTCTGGGCTTTTTATAATCTAGCCCAATTGCAAGCCCATGTCCATCTATGTTGTGGTTCATTTGATGAATGGTTTAGATATTGTATAAGGTGTACAAAAATACTTTTATGAAAATAATTAAATTGTGCATTATAAACCATAAATCATGAGTCAAATATGGAAACAACAAAGGGTTCTTGATTTGGTTCCAAGTTCGGTTTGAGGTTCGGTTCCACGGTTCGGTTCTACGGATTGGATCCACGGTTTGGTTCTACGGATCGGTTCACGGTTCGGTTTGATTCTACATACCCCAAACCGAGAACCGAACCGATGTAACTGGTTCTTTGATTTTTGGAACCGGAACCGGTGCACTATAGAACCGGACCAAACCGGACCATTTGGTCGGTTTCCGGTCCGGTTCCACGGTTCTACCGGTTAAATGTGCACCCCTAGATATACCTATATGCTTAGTGTCTAATCTATAAAAAATGGCGAAGATCAAGTTCATCTTCATCATGGAGGTCGGAATCCTCATTAAAGTGGTAAAGTTTAAGAAAATGACTTACATATAATAGTTTTAGAAGCTTAGGATGACAGATATGAGTGGGAATCACTTAGGCTTGTATTTCACCAAAAACACATCCTTATCCCCAATGCCCGAATGTCTTTTATATAGAAAATAGTTGTAGCGGATAGAAAATAGGAAAATAACGACATTCTTGATCGATCGACAGACGATTGAGGCCTGTCGATCGATCAACCGTTGTCAATTTAGGCCAGAAAAATTTGTTGGACAGTTTTGTCCATGTTTAATCAATCGAGCTTTGCTCGAAAGTCTACTGGTTTGGGCAGTTTGGTTTATAGCAGCTCAGGACATCTATAGCCTATCTAAGCATGTTCGAAGGGAGCTCCTAAGGCTAAAGAATAATTAAAAGAAGGTTTGCCTATTAAAGTTATGATCATGTAGAGGCTATGTTGTTTTGGGTCTAAGGTTAGGGTCACCAAGGCACCTTAATTTATATGTTCATTCACTCCCTGATACTCCAAATGTTCTTGTGTCTTCGGTCTTTAACTTCCAAGGGCTTAACTGATTCATTGACACACAGATGCACGTGATTGACAAATAAGTATACTAACACCATAAACCTTTTGTGGTGGTTTGATCGAACACATTGAACAAAACTGAATCATATAGAGTAAGAAGAAGGTCCATCATGTCTAATTGATTTTTTCCTCAAATACATTATCTTTCATCTCTTCAGGTTTCTTTTCCTTTCCTTGAATGGCAATTGCACATCCATCTTTAGTTTCCACAATGCATAATTGGATCCGTCGAACTTCGGCCCCTCAAATATGATAGAAGTCAATCTAGCCATCTGAAATACAATTGCAAAACAAACGCCACACTAACCTTGTGGTAAAAGATTTATTAACCTTTGGCTCTGATACTAATTGTTGCAAAAAAATGCTCGTACTTTATCAATGCCAGCAAGACCAAAACACAAAAAGAAAAAAGAGTTATACAAAACCTAAAGAATTCAAATCAAAATAAGAGACGAGGAATAAAGATTTATGTGGTTCGACAATCTGCCTGTTTCACACGCCAATAACATAGAGTTTTCTTCTTCACTTTAAATAAGAGAAGCAAAATACAATGTTTATGTGTTGTACTTGGTAATTGTGTAATTATTATGAAATTGTGAAAAAAAAAAGAGAAAGAAAATGAGAATTGCATCAGCAAGTTGGGTAATCGTGTCCCCCAAGTGAAAGACCTTAGAACCTGTTGGATCCTTCAGAGCTTCCTTTGTGTATGACATATAAGTGCAATTGTGTACGTGGACATACGTCAAATGTATAACTAGAGCATTAACAGCCACACACCAGTATGGTGATGGACCCATTTATATGTTGACCAAATCAAGATAAGAGATAAGATAAATAAGGATTTACGTGGTTTGACCATATGCCTGTTTCACGCACCTATAACACAACTTTCTCCTTCACTATAAATAAGAGAAACTAAGTACAAGGCTTACACGTTGTACTTGGTAATCGTGTTATTATTATGAAATTGTGAAAAAAAAGAGAGAAAGAAAATGAGAATGATATCAACAAGTAGAGTAATCGTGGTAGAGTAATCGTGTCCTCTAAGTGAAAGACCGTAGAACCTGTTAGATCCTTCGAAGCCTCCTTTGTGTACGGCATATTAGTACAATTGTATATGTGAACATATGTCAAAAATACAACTAGAGCAGTAGTCTAACCAGCTAACGTATAAATGATTCCATCACCATGAGGTACTGATGTGTGGCCGTTAATGCAAAGTGACCATCCACTTGGGTACAGTATTGTAAGAGATGATGGTTATTTAATTTTGTTATTTATAAAATTCAAAAAAATATAATGTGTAAACAAGCCCCTCACCATAATATACTGGTGCGTGAATGTTAATGCAACGTGGTTATCCATTTGGGTAAGGTGTTGTAAAAGATGATAGTTATTTATTTTCGTTATTTATAGAATTCATATAAAGTATGGCATTCAAAGTGTCTTTACAACTCCAACATTACCTGTATGTCATCTTTAAGATTGAATATTTTAATTCATGTTTTAAATTTTTAAAAAAGTACTTTTATTATTTATTCATTTGATATAAGTGTAGAAATTTCAGATTTAGATTTGATATAATCCCATGAATTGTTAAACTCACACTTGTATTACCAGTGTTTCAGGGCATTGGGGTTTAGTTAAAGGTGAAGCAAAGTGAAGATCTAACCGTCAATTTGGTTATCTTTTTATTTATACCCGACCAAAAAAATGTACAGAAAATTAAGAAATGAGTCCATAATGTTGTACTTAAATATTATATTAGATGGATGTTTGATTTATTGTGATGTAATTTTTATTAAATTTGTGGTTGCGAATGTTTAAAATTTTAATCATGATCAGGTATTCAAAGTGGAGTTTAGTCAACTCGGGCACCGAACTTCATATCATGATATTCGCACTGTAGATGGACCTTACAAAAGATCTCATATTGAAAAATCCTAGCCATCCAATCTTTTGCCAGTTGAATGTGGATGTCTGATGTGTCCCATTTCCAATGCCTTTATTTGCAGCTCGGAGGGTATCCTCCCATTGAGGAGAGTCCTGAGTCATGATCAATCCACACTCGATTCCATTGCATCAATGGTCTTGATCCACTACCAAAGGCCCCAATAAGTGGGCCAATGACACATGGGATCTACTATTATTGGCCCATCAATCAAGTGAGTATGTAGATGCCCTTACCAATAAAACGAGCAATTTCACTCATGAGCAAGTCGAGACAACCCATGGAGCTTTCATGCTAGGTCCAATAAGAGATGCTTGGGCCTGAAAATCCAATAGTGGACAGCCTCAGGCTTATTAGGCCTCATTGGACTCATCACTGGGCTTAAGCTTGAATTTATGTATATTGGGCTAAGTCCTGGCTGACATGGGACCCACATGGGCCAAGGTCTATTCAATCCCGTCCGTATAGTAATTCGCGGGCCTGAGCGTGGACCGGGCTCGTGGCTGGCTTTTAAAAAAAATGCTTGATCCCAGCCCGAGCACGAGCCAGTTCTGGGCTGTTCATTAGGCGAGTCCTGTCATGCATGATATTTGATAGAAATGGCCTTCAAATCTTAAATGGGCCGTGAAATGGGCTTTGTGCACAGTTAAAGCCCAGCACGGAAGCCCATGGTCCAGACCTGGATTGAGAAAAATGATCACGTGTTA
Source organism: Magnolia officinalis (assembly GCA_021015155.1). NCBI lineage: Eukaryota > Viridiplantae > Streptophyta > Magnoliopsida > Magnoliales > Magnoliaceae > Magnolia > Magnolia officinalis. Next base: position 83,424,775 of record JAJHSJ010000006.1, read on the forward strand.
ACGTCCTGGTTCTTGCATACGTGTGAATGTAAGAGTATGTGTTGGCATGCGCTTTGATCGAAGAGGCCATTCCCAGTATGACGTGTGAGGTTGGGGTCGTTCATCAGGTGGGCCAAAAATCAGGCAGGTCAATCGATAAGGCTGGTCACGTGAAAATTGAATATTAAGCAGTGTCATTTTGTTTTCTTAGTAACCGTGTTTTTCAAACAAGTGTATTCCATATTCACGTCGTGCATCTGTTTTTAATGTGTATGGGCTAATAAATGAAGTAGATTCAAATCTTAAGTGGACAATACTATAGGAAATAGTGGTGATTGTTTTGGATCAAGCTGTTATTTATTGTTTTACTATCGTCTGTCTTTGTGACCTTATTAATAGGTTAGATGGCAAATAAATATCATGAAAACATTAGTGGGCCCTAGAAAGTTTTAATGGTGGGGCATTCAATCACCATTGTTTCCTAATGTATAGTGGGGCCGTACTAGAGGGAAGTGGATTGTGTCCTGCCCCTGCATGGACAATAATCTGTCAAGAGCTCCGTGGGGCCAACCATGATGTATGGGTACTACCCACACTATCTATCCATTTTTCTGGATCATTCTAGGGTTTGAGCTAAAAAATGGGGCAGATCTGAAGCTCAAGTGGGTCACATTACCAGAAGCAACAGTGATAATGACACCCATCATTAAAAAAAAATATATATATCAACTTGATTCAAAACCTCCTGGCACCCCCACTGGCTCATGCACTTACACAGCAATGAGATTTCACCACAATGAGTACTTTAACCCATGACCTTATATTGATACTCTTGTGAGTTTACCACCAATGCATTAAGGACCCAATCCACTTGAGTCTTAGATTTGTTTTTTTTTTTTTTTTTTTTAACACCTTAATATTAAAAAATGAATTGGCACTGATAAAACCCACACATAACGGTGGGCCCCACAGAGCTCTGCATATATGGTATCGTCCACGAGCGGGTAGGGCGCAATTTGCTTCTTGACTAGACCGGACTGGAAATTTAATGAGTGATGTCTGTAGCCAAAATCCTTAAGACCTATTTATGGAGGGAGCGGATTGTTTGTGATCCCCCCCTTCCCAAAGAGATATGCCATAGAGATGTCCGTGACAAATCCACTCCATCCATCTGTTTTGAAAGACCACAATAGGACAGGATCTTAGAAATCAGACAGATTCGAAACTCAGGTGGACCACACCAACAAAACAGTGGGAAGAGAAACGTCGGCCGTTGAAACCTTCCCGGACCTGACCATGATGTTTATATGCCATGCAAACGGTTGATAGGGTTACTACCACTCAGATAAACTGTAGGAACAAATATCATCCTGATACAAAACTTCTGTCACCCCAAAGCATTCAATCCCCACTGTTTCCTGTGGTCTGACCCACATGAGTTTTAGATCTTCCTAATTTTTAGGATCCTGACTATTGTGGTGTTTCAAAACTGATAGACGGAATGGATTTGTCACATACATATCTAAAGGCCCCACACAGCCCCAGGCACAGGAACATATCTGTGCCCGGGGTCACAGCAATCCGCTTCCATTTAACTGTACTTGGTGGTGTGTTCTTTGAAAGTGAACTTGCCTCACACGTGAAAAAAGGCACGCACGTGTAAGATCAGAGCTGCACCGTTTGACAAGTAGGGGTGAGCCGTACAAAGTCACTAATCGGGACTGCAGTGGCTATGATTATTGCGATCTTGATCGGATCAATGGTTTTGACTGGACTGATGACTTGGACGGAGGCCAGGATTTCAAGCCTAGGCTTAGCCTTTCGGCCGAGTTTAAGGGCCCAAACCTCGGCCCTAGAGTGCTAGGCCATACCCCCATCCGGTCGCATTGCCACTTCTAGTTTTAAACCATCATTGACTTATTGATTGACCAAGAACTTTGAATTGTAGACTTAAGATGGAGACATTTGATCGTGTTATGTGGACCGTTGGATGACGAACGGGTCCTACGTAAGCATTTACTTATGTAATGACGCGTAGCATGGTTACCATTACACATCTGCGTTTGAAGACCGTCATTGTTGCAACTTGTATTCTCAAGCAATTCATTCGAAAGTAGAAAAATGTTGAAAAAAGGCATGCAATGAATGAGTGGATACCGATTGGGTAGTGGTCGGTGATCGGTAGGGCCCCACCATGATTTATGTATTTTGTCTATGCTGTTCATCCATTTTGCCTATATATATATATATAGGCATGCTCACCTAGGCACGTGCACACCTTTGCACACGTGTCATGGGTGTTGAATCCGAACGGTCCATAAGATGTGGAATCCCATGAAATCTCAAGGGGTGAAGTTTCACTGTGATCTAAGATTCTGGTGGGCCATAGCAAAGGGAAATTCAAATCAAGGGAATAAACTTTTTGCATTTTTCATGGCCCATCGAAGTTTTGGTTCAAAGTAAAAATTCATACCGAGGGTTTCATGAGGTTCTACTTCATGTGGACTGTTTAGATTTATGAGATATGATGAGTTCTTGGACAAGTTCCTATGTAGTACGTACGCACTGGTTGGCAGGTGAGCCCGGCAGGTGAGCGTTTCCGTGTGTGTGTATATATATATATTATTTTAAATCTTGAGGCAAAAAATGAGGTAAATCTAAGTCTCAAGTGGACCACATCACATGAATAGTTGATTGATTGGTCACCATCCAAAACTTTTTTGGAGGCCACAAAAGTTTCGGATTAAGGTGATATTTATTTTTACTCTTAGTCCAGGTTTATACGACTTAATCAACTAGTCAGATGTCAAATAAACATTAAAGTGGCCCTTAGGAGGTTTTTAATGGTGGACATTCAAGTAGTACATTTTTCCGTTTTGTGGTTTCTCTAAGAATTAGATCATCGACCTCATTTTTTTGTTATTAAGCCCTAAAAGATTTAGAAAAATGGATTAAGAAATACTTACATCATGGTGGGGCTCACAAAGTACTGATCACTAATCACTAGCATCATTAGTGAAATCGCATCGGCAATGAGTCACCTTTATATTCATTAAGTGGGCCCTACATTAATAAATAAGATGTCTAGACTTGTTAAAATAAATTAGGATAATTTTCTTAAATTATAGTAATTTTATTTTCATTTATAAAGATGTGTATTTATTGAAATTACTATAAATCTTTCACATGTATCTCACATCTTCTGTATATTTTTATAATTCTAAGTGAAATAAGTAAGTTATAGTTTATAATAACATAGTCTGTCATAATTTAACATGGTATTAAAGCTCATGTAACGTTGAATCCAAATACAAATTGGAATTTGTCTCTACCTATGCCTATATCCCCACTATGGGATCTTCATTGGATGCTTAGGATATTTCCATCACCTTGATTTTCAGGTATGAGAAAATCCAAGAAGGACCCACATTGACATATATAATCAGATGGACCGTCCATGTAGTACAAAAAAGTGATCCATTGATCATAATTGCATGATGCACGGTGTGCTTTAAAACGTTGAATTTGGGCCATTGCCTACATCTTTCATCACAAGCTCTTCATCGGATGGTTAGGATCATTCTATCACACTGATTTTATGTATGGGAAATTGTAAGATGGGCCCACCATGCATACTTCTCTTCAATGTATGAGATAATGTGGACACAATCATCAATTTCTTCTTCCAAATTCATGTTCAAACATCTGTACATTAACCAAGAGCCGTATTTGATTATTATTATTATTATTTTGTACTTTAGAAGACATTGGATAGAATCCTGTGCTTTGTAGGAGCACTAACTTTTTATACCTCTGCTTTTCTACTGTGCACGTGCGCATGAGTATAATGATTCGAACCGTTCATCATCACTAGGCTTTATACATGGACCCTAGACAAAAAAATTGAAAGGAAAAAAAAAAAAAAGAACTATATGGACCGTACATTCTCACTAGCAAGATTTTGATGATTTTTACAGACCAGTGATAAATTGTTAGGATTGTTGGGTCATTGTAATTTTTGATTTGTGGTCCATCTATGGTTTTCCCTCATGAATGAACGGTTCAGATCATGAAACACATTTTCCATGTATATCGGCATAAGAAAGTGGAGCATCGGCTCTCGCCTGTGTATCAACGGTGCTTTTTAGGCCAATGGAACGTCAGGACATGTTTTAGAAAAACTGATGCGACATGGCTATGAATCGGTTCGTCGACCGGTCAATAAATGCAATTCTGTATCTTTTTCGACAAATCGGACTTAGAAACTCTAAGCTTGGTGGAAATGATTAAAGTCACTGTAATCCTGACCGTGGAATTTAATGGATGTTCCTTCTGGATGGTGATTTCAGTCACCGGACTGTGTGGGGCCTACTGTTATTTGTGCATTTTTATCCATGCTGTTTATCCATTTTTTCAGCTCATTTCAGAGCATGCCCAAAAAAATGAGGCAGATCTAAAACTCAACTAGATCACACTGGAGAAAGCAGTGGTGATTGAATGCCTGCCATTGATAACTTTTGAAGGGGGAATAGAAGTTTTGGATCAAGTAGATAATTATGCTTTCCCTTTTCCTAGCCTGTTTGGTCTTATGAATTGGTTGGCAAATAAATATTATGTTAGACCTAATCCACTTTAGCTGTTTTGTATAATGGCATAATCCACTTGAGCTTTGGGTCCACTTTTTTTTTTTTTGGCTCCTATCCTAAATTGAGTTGAAAAAAACAACTAGATGATTTAGATAAAATATAAACATCATGGTGGGACACCACAGAGTTGGGTGTATGGGGACGCAATCGGCACTATTTTTGATCATTGTTGATTATGTACGTATGATGTGTCATGTAGCTTAGCACTGACAGGTATGTGCGGTGTCGTAAAAGCTCCGTCAGCTACACTTTGAGTTTTATCCAGGCCGTCTATCCATTTTGCAAGCTCATTTTAGGTATGAGACAAAGAATTAGGCATATTCAAATCTCAAGTGGATCACATTACATGAAACAATGATAATTGAATGCCCAACATAAGAACTTCCTTGAGCCAATCTAAGTACATTAAGTCCTAAGCAGTTTGGCTAGTGATGCTGTGGTTGGTGCTCTGTGGGACCACTGTGATGTATATGTTTTATCTATGTTATTCATCAATTTGTCTCAAATCATTTTAAGGCTTGATCCCAAAAATAGGTAGATCTAAATCTCAGGGATTACACTACAGAAAATAATATTAATTAAATGTCCACCATTAAAAACCTCCTATAACCCACTGTAATGTTTATTTGACATCTCACCTATTGATTAATTCATACAGACGTGGATGATGAGGAAAAAAAAAAAAAAATCAGCTATCCAAAACTTTTATAAACCCTGCTAAATTTTTAACGATGCACACTCAATCAACATTGTTTCATGTGATGTGCTCCACCTGAGATTTGGATATACCTCATTTTTGTGGACATGTCATAAAATAATCTGAAAAAATAGATGGACAACACATCCATCATGGCAGCCCAATGAAGCACCGACTAGTGTCTACTGGACATTTGCTAGTGGCAGGGTCACCAGCCAATCTGCGTCCATTAAGTCCGTTCAGAAGCTTCAAAGAAAAACCACTTTTACATCCCGACGAATTGTAATAAGAGACGTCCAGACTTTAGACGTCGTATCAAGCTGTTTTCAATGATGCAAACCGTTAATGTTATTGGACATATCCATATATAGGGAAATATTTCAACCCTTAGATTATTCAAATGTTATAAATACCCGTCCATATTCGGCTAACAAGACTCAAAATTATCTTAAGTATTGAAAATTTGAAATATCACAGTAAGGACGATTGTTAAGCGCTCTCAGGGCACCATGGGTTATAAAGTTCTCCTGGTACACCAGCCAGATAACGGGTGTCAAAGCTCTGTGGGGCCCACCATGATGTATGTGCTTTATCCTTGCCTTCTATCCATTTTTCCAGCTCATTCTAATGCATGAGAATGAGACAGATCCAGAGCTCAAGTGGAACACACCACAGAGACGGTGGGGATTGAACACTTACCGTTGAAAACTTCGTGAAGTCCACCGCAATATTTATTTTCTATCCAACCTGTTCATAAAGTCATGTAACCTTGGATAAAGGGAAAACATAAATATCAGCTTGATCTAAAACTTATTGGCCCTCAAGAAGTTTTAATGGTAGGTGTTCAATTCCAACCTTTTCCCATGGTGTGGTCCACTTGAGCTTTGTTTCTGCCTCATTTTTCATATCATGCCTCAGAATGAGCTGAAAAAATGTATGAATAGTATGGATAAAACGCATGCATTATGGTGGGGTCCACAGGGCTTTGACAGCTATCTGGCTGGTGTTGGGTCACAGCCAAACTGCGTTCCCTTGTTGCATCCGGACACTTGGGAACATAATACTTCCTGAGTTATCAAGTAAAAACATCACACCAATCCAACAATTCTAACCATCCGATCAATGGGTAGAATGGACAGTCAAGATCATTTATGAAATTGTCTAGATCCAACTTAAGCTGTCAATGGGTACTCGGACTTGCAGGCGCTTGTTGACTCTATATCCGATTTTAACAGGTCCGGTACCATGAATCTGGTTAGGTTCACGTCTTACCCCTTTGGACCAGCTCTCATATCATTGCAAGTCATAACGTTCTCCGTTCCATGGGGACACCTTGACTGTCCGATCCATTGATCCAGACCATCTGATCCGTTGATCTTGACCGTTCAACAGGTTCATCTAACATTTCATTGGCTACCATGATACTTAATACAGATAGTTATTAATAAAATAAGTCTAATCAACAATTGGATCCATCTATTTGTTAGGGTTCATCATGGATTGCTTATGATCCCCAATAAACATTTTTATTAGGCAATTGTAACAATCCCATCCGTGCATTCAAAATAGACAATCTACGAAAATAAGGGCATTTCAAAGATGAATCAAATTATCCAATTAGTACAATTTCACATGATAGCCTATGAAATGTATTCTGGATTTAATGAACGGTTCAAATCAATTGATTGAACTATCCAAGTTAACTGATGGGGCCAACTTATTGGAAGGGTTTGATTTTACAAGCGGTTTATACTTTTAAAGTTAGCATATGGGTGTACTATAGCTTGTGGTCCATCAATTTGGACTAAAAAACAACTTTTGGGCTTATAAGTTGCTTTTGGTTACTCGCAGGAGATGACAACATGGAGATGGACGCTCAGCTTTGATATTTTTTATACCGTCCACCGTGATGTGTAATTTCAATTTAGGCCCAAAACCAAGAAAATAGACTTATTTGTAAGACAAGTGGGCTACTACAAATAAAGTTGGGAGAGAGGCCTCCACCTTGGATTTTTACATGCCACTGTGATTATTCCACTGAATCCACTCTGACCATTTCAGTTTAGGGCACAAGCCTAAAAACTAGGTAGATATAAAGCTAAAATGTAGCACACCATATAAAGTAGTGGGGATTGAACACCTACTGTTATAGGGGAAATAGGCCGACCTACTATTGACACGCCAGGTTAACAATTCAAACAAGTGACCAGTGTGATCCAGTGGCTAGACCTCCGTCTCCTCAACCAAGCATGGAGAAAAGCTGAGCTCGACCTTCTCAACTAAGTACGGGGAAACGCAGAACTTGACCTCCTCGACTAAGTATGGGGAAAGGCCGAGCTCGATCTCTAAGCACAAGGTCGATGCCTTCTAACTCACCTCAGGTCGGTGAGACCCACCTTCAGACGGATATGACACCGACTTCGACTGTTCCCTAGCTCGGACTACTTCAGGATAATTGAACTCGCTCTCTATGTGGTCCGACTTGACCTTAATAAGGTCTGTCCGCGTTCTCGGTCGAAGATCACAGAAACCGACTTCCACACAGATCACCCCAAAATTCTAGCCAAGGATCTAAAAAGATCCGCTACGCAAGGAGTCCGAATCCTACTATAATTAGTTTCTACTAAACATGGATATGTGCCCTCTATGACACCGCCTTTATTTACCTATAAATAAGTGGGCCAATGACACGTGGGATCTACTATTATTGGCCCATCAATCAAGTGAGTATGTAGATGCCCTTACCAATAAAACGAGCAATTTCACTCATGAGCAAGTCGAGACAACCGATGGAGCTTTCATGCTAGGTCCAATAAGAGATGCTTGGGCCTGAAAATCCAATAGTGGACAGCCTCAGGCTTATTAGGCCTCATTGGACTCATCACTGGGCTTAAGCTTGAATTTATGTATATTGGGCTAAGTCCTGGCTGACTTGGGACCCACATGGGCCAAGGTCTATTCAATCCCGTCCGTATAGTAAATCGCGGGCCTGAGCGTGGTCCGGGCTCGTGGCTGGCTAAAAAAAAAATGCCCGATCCCAGCCCGAGCACCAGCCAATTCTGGGCTGTTCATTAGGCGAGTCCTGTCATGCATGATATTTGATAGAAATGGGCTTCAAATCTTAAATGGGCTTTGTGCACAGTTAAAGCCAGCACGAAGCCCATGGTCCAGACCTGAATTGAGAAAAATGATCACGTGTTAATGTCCTGGTTCTTGCATGCGTGTGAATGTAAGAGTATGTGTTGGCATGCGCTTTGATCGAAGAGGCCATTCCCAGTATGACGTGTGAGGTTGGGGTCGTTCATCAGGTGGGCCAAAAATCAGGCAGGTCAATCGATAAGGCTGGTCACGTGAAAATTGAATATTAAGCAGTGTCATTTTGTTTTCTTAGTAACCGTGTTTTTCAAACAAGTGTATTCTATATTCACGTCGTGCATCTGTTTTTAATGTGTATGGGCTAATAAATGAAGTAGATTCAAATCTTAAGTGGACAATACTATAGGAAATAGTGGTGATTGTTTTGGATCAAGCTGTTATTTGTTGTTTTACTATCGTCTGTCTTTGTGACCTTATTAATAGGATAGATGGCAAATAAATATCATGAAAACATTAATGGGCCCTAGAAAGCTTTAATGGTGGGGCATTCAATCACCATTGTTTCCTAATGTACAATGGGGCTGTGCTAGAGGGAAGTGGATTGTGTCCTGCCCCTGCATGGACAATAATCTGTCAAGAGCTCCGTGGGGCCAACCATGATGTATGGGTACCACCCACACTATCTATCCATTTTTCTGGATCATTCTAGGGCTTGAGCTAAAAAATGGGGCAGATCTGAAGCTCAAGTGGGTCACATTACCAGAAGCAACAGTGATAATGACACCCATCATTAAAAAAAAAAACATATATCAACTTGATTCAAAACCTCCTGGCACCCCCACTGGCTCATGCACTTACACAACAATGGGATTTCACCACAATCAGTACTTTGACCCATGACCATATATTGGTACTCTTGTGAGTTTACCACCAATGCTGATTAAGGACGTCACCCAATCCACTTGAGTCTTAGATTTGTTTTTTATTATTTATTTATTATTATTATTATTATTTTTAACACCTTAATATTAAAAAATGAATTGGCACTGATAAAACCCATACATAACGGTGGGCCCCACAGAGCTCTGCATATATGGATTATCGTCCACGAGCGGGTGGGGCGCAATTTGCTTCTTGACTAGACCTGACTGGAAATTTAATGAGTGATGTCTGTAGCCAAAATTCTTAAGACCCATTTATGGTGGGAGCGGACTGTTTGTGATCCCCCCTTCCCAAAGAGATATGCCATAGAGATGTCCGTGACAAATCCACTCCATCCATCTGTTTTGAAAGACCACAATAGGACAGGATCTTAGAAATCAGACAGATTCAAAACTCAGGTGGACCACACCAACAAAACAGTGGGAAGAGAATCGTCGGCCGTTGAAACCTTCCTGGACCTGACCATGATGTTTATATGCCATGCAAACGGTTGATAGGATTACTACCACTCAGATAAACTGTAGGAACAAATATCATCCGGATACAAAACTTCTGTCACCCCAAAGCGTTCAATCCCCACTGTTTCCTGTGGTCTGACCCACATGAGTTTTAGATCTTCCTAACTTTTAGGATCCTGTAGTATTGTGGTCTTTCAAAACAGATAGACGGAATGGATTTGTCACATACATATCTAAAGGCTCCACACAGCCCCAGGCACAGGAACATATCTGTGCCCGGGGTCACAGCAATCCGCTTCCATTTAACTGTATCTTGGTGGTGTGTTCTTTGAAAGTGAACTTGCCTCACACGTGAAAAAAGGCACGCACGTGTAAGATCAGAGCTGCACCGTTTGACAAGTAGGGGTGAGCCGTACAAAGTCACTAATCGGGACTGCAGTGGCTATGATTATTGCGATCTTGATCGGATCAATGGTTTTGACTGGACTGATGACTTAGACGGAGGCCAGGATTTCAAGCCTAGGCGTAGCCTTTCGGCCGAGTTTAAGGGCCCAAACCTCGGCCCTAGAGTGCTAGGCCATACCCCCATCCGGTCGCATTGCCACTTCTAGTTTTAAACCATCATTGACTGATTGATTGACCAAGAACTTTGAATTATAGACTTAATATGGAGACATTTGATGGTGTTATGTGGATCGTTGGATGACGAACGGGTCCTACGTAAGCATTTTCTTATGTAATGACGCGTAGCATGGTTACCATTACACATCTGCGTTTGAAGACCGTCATTGTTGCAACTTGTATTCTTAAGCAATTCATTCGAAAGTAGAAAAACGTTGAAAAAAGGCATGCAATGAATGAGTGGATGCCGATTGGGTAGTAGTCGGTGATCGGTAGGTCCTCACCATGATGTATGTATTTTGTCTATGCTGTTCATCCATTTTTTGTGTGTGTATATATATATATATATATATATATATATATATATATATATAGATATATATATATATATATATATATATATATATATATATATGCTCACCTATGCCCGTGAACACCTTTGCACATGTGTTATGGGTGTCGAATCTGAACGGTCCATAAGATGTGGAATCCCATGAAACCTGAAGGGGTGAAGTTTCACCCTTATCTAAGATTCTGGTGAGCCATAGCAAAGGGAAATTCAAATCAAGGAAATAAACTGTTTACATTTTTCATGGTCAATCATAGTTTTGGTTCAAAGTAAAAATTCATACCGGGGTTTTCATGAGGTTCTGCTTCATGTGAACTATTTAGATTTATGAGACTGGTCAGATATGATGAGTTCTCAAAAAAGTTCCTATGTAGTACGTACGAACCGGATTGCAGGTGAGCGTTTCGTGTGTGTGTGTGTGTGTGTGTGTGTGTGTGTGTGTGTGTGTGTGTGTGTATATATATATATATCATTTTAGATCTTGAGGCAAAAAATGAGGTAAATCTAAGTCTAAAGTGGACCACATCACATGAATAGTTGATTGAATACTCACCATCCAAAACTTTTTTGGAGGCCACAAAAGTTTTGGATTAAGGTGATATTTGTTTTTACTCTTAGTCCAGGTTTTTACGACTTAATCAACTAGTCAGATGTCAAATAAATATTAAAGTCGCCCGTAGGAGGTTTTTAATGGTGGACATTCAATTAGTACTTTTTACGGTTTTGTGGTTTCCCTGAGAATTACATCATCGACCTCAATTTTTTGTTATTAAGCCCTTAAAGATTTAGAAAAATGGATTAAGAAATACTTACATCATGGTGGGGCTCACAAAGTACTGACCACTAATCACTAGCATCATTAGCGAAATCGTTATACATGGACCCTAGACAAAAAAATCGAAAGGAAAAAAGAAAAAGAAAAAAGAATTATATGGACCGTACATTCTCACTAGCAAGATTTTGATGATTTTTACATACCAGTGATAAATTGTTAGGATTGTTGGGTCATTGCGATTTTTGATTTGTAGTCCATCTATGGTTTTCCCTCATGAATGAACGGTTCAGATCATGAAACACATTTTCCATGTATATCGGCATAAGAAAGTGGAGCATCGGCTCTCGCCTGTGTATCAACGGTGCTTTTTAGGCCAATGGAACGTCAGGACTTGTTTTAGAAAAACTGATGCGACATGGCTATGAATCGGTTCGTCGACCGGCCAATAAATGCAATTCTGTATCTTTTTCGACAAATCGGACTTAGGAACTCTAAGCTTGGTGGAAATGATTAAAGCCACTGTAATCCTGACCGTGGAATTTAATGGATGTTCCTTCTGGATGGTGATTTCAGTTACCGGACTGTGTGGGGCCTACTGTTATGTGTGCATTTTTATCCACGCTGTCTATCCATTTTTTCAGCTCATTTCAGAGCATGCCCGAAAATGAGGCAGATATAAAACTCAACTAGATCACACTGGAGAAAGCAGTGGTGATTGAATGCCTGCCATTGATAACTTTTGAAGGGGGAATAGAAGTTTTGGATCAAGTAGATAATTATGCTTTCCCTTTTCCCAGCCTGTTTGGTCTTATGAATTGGTTGGCAAATAAATATTATGTTAGACCTAATCCACTTTAGCTGTTTTGTATAATGGCATAATCCACTTGAGCTTTGGGTCCGCTTTTTTTTTTTGGCTCCTATACTAAATTGAGTTGAAAAAAACAACTAGATGATTTAGATAAAATATAAACATCATGGTGGGACACCATAGAGTTGGGTGTATGGGGAGGCAATCGGCACTATTTTTGATCGTTGTTGATTATGTACGTATGACGTGTCATGTAGCTTAGCACCGACAGGTATGTGCGGTGTCGTAAAAGCTCCGTCGGCTACACTATGAGTTTTATCCAGGCCATCTATCCATTTTGCAAGCTCATTTTAGGTATGAGCCAAAAAATTAGGCATATTCAAATATCAAGTGGATCACATCACATGAAACAATGATAATTGAATGCCTAACATAAGAACTTCCTTGAGCCAATCTAAGTTCATTAACTCCTAAGCAGTTTGGCTAGCGACACTGTGGGACCCACTGTGACGTATATGTTTTATCTATATCATCCATCAATTTTTTTCCATATCATTTTAGGGCTTGTTCTTAAAAATAGGTAGATTTAAATCTCAGGTGGATTACACTACAGAAAATAATTTTAATTAAATGTCTACCATTAAAAATCTCCTATGACCCACTGTAATGTTTATTTGACATCCCACCTATTGATTAATTAATACAGACGTGGATGATGAGTAAAAAAAAAATCAGCTATCCGAAACTTTTATAAACACTGATAAATTTTTAATGGTGCACACTCAATCAACATTGTTTCATGTGATGTGCTCCACCTGAGATTTGGATATACCTCATTTTTGTGCACATGTCATAAAATAATCCGAAAAAATAGATGGACAGCACATCCATCATGGCGGCCCCATGAAGCACCGACTATTGTCTACTGGACATTTGCTAGTGGCAGGGTCACCAGCCAATCTGCGTCCATTAAGTCCGTTCAGAAGCTTCAAAGAAAAACCACTTTTACATCCCGACGAATTGTAATAAGAGACGTCCAGACTTTAGACGTCGTATCAAGCTGTTTTCAATGATGCAAACCGTTAATGTTATTGGACATATGTCACATATTCATATATAGGGAAATATTTCAACCCTTAGATTATTCAAATGTTATAAATACCCGTCCATATTCGGCTAACAAGACTCAAACTATCTGAAGTATTGAAATATCCCAGTAAGGACGATTGTTAAGCGCTCTCAGGGCACCATGGGTTATAAAGATCTCCTGGAACACCAGCAGATAACGGGTGTCGAAGCTCTGTGGGGCCCACCATGATGTATGTGCTTTATCCTTGCCTTCTATCCATTTTTCCAGCTCATTCTAAGGCATGAGAATGAGACGGATCCAAAGCTCAAGTGGAACACACCACAGACGGTGGGGATTGAACACCTACAGTTGAAAACTTCGTGAAGCCCACCGGAATATTTATTTGCCATCCAACCTGTTCATAAAGTCATGTAACCTTGGATAAAGGGAAAACATAAATATCAGCTTGATCTAAAACTTATGTGGCCCTTAAGAAGTTTTAATGGTAGGTGTTCAATTCCAACCTTTTCCCATGGTGTGGTCCACTTGAGCCTTGTTTCTGCCTCATTTTTCATATCATGCCTCAGAATGAGCTGAAAAAATGTATGAATAATATGGATAAAACGCATGCACCATGGTGGGGTCCACAGGGCTCTGACAGCTATCTGGCTGGTGTTGGGTCACAGCCAATGAGCCAAACTGCGCTCCCTAGTTGCATCCGGACACTTGGAACATAATACTTCCTGATTTATCAAGTAAAAACATCACACCATTCCAACAATTCTAACCATCCGATCAATGGGTAGAATGGACGGTCAAGATCATTTATGAAATTGTCTAGATCCAACTTAAGCTGTCAATGGGTACTCGGACTTGCAGGTGCTTGTTGACTCTATATCCGATTTTAACAGGTCCGGTACCATGAATCTGGTTAGGTTTACGTCTTACCCCTTTGGACCAGCTCTCAATCATTGTAAGTCATAACGTTCTCCGTTCCATGGGGACACCTTGACTGTCTGAACCATTGATCCTGACCATCTGATCCGTTGATCTTGACCGTTCAATAGGTTCATCTAACATTTCATTGGCTACCATGATACTTAATGATTGCTTGTCTCCAAGTGCAGAGGTTCGTAAGTAGTATCCCGTGAATACGGGGTCGATCCCATAGGGAGATGAATTGTGAGAAGAAAAAAATCAAACGCAAAATAAACTAAGTAATAAAAATTAATTTGATGATTTGATTTTGAGATTTTTGAATGGATGTAATTCAATTGAATAAAATAACACCCACGCTTCAAAGTTCCACACATACGTTAATGTTCCAAAATCATGATGACTTGGATAACACAATTAGGATCTGAGCACTATGGTCAGCCTAGTCGGAAAATAAAACAGTTTAAGTATTTTAATAAATGATATAAAATATTAGAAAATTATGGATTTGCACCATTGACATATATTCTCAAGCGTCAGTGATTTTAAGTATTCAATATCTATAAGATAATGAATATCAAAGAAATATAAAAGGTTGAGAACCTCTCCTATCTAGGAAATCTGATTGATCTAGGGTAAGCCTACACATCAATGTGGATCTCATATGATAGAAACATATGGATCTTACAAGAAGATAAAAAATAAAACCTAAATAATAGATAACATGCATACACCATTCTTCTCATCATTAAAACAATCAATCATCATAATCTTAAAGAAACATTAAACACATGTACTTCCCTTCTAGCTTGGGCTAGAAGGAACTTAGAAAAACATAATTAAATTGTAGAAATAAAAAGCAATAAGAAATAAATAAAAAAAATGCAAATAGAAAAGTTCTAAAAAAAACAACTTATAAAGCTTTAATAAAACTAAAAACTCTTTAAAAACTCTAAATTTTGCTTTAGGATGCCTTGAATAATGTTTTAGAATGCCCTAGGAAACCCTATTTATAAGTAGGGACCTCCAATTTTCGTACAAATTTGAAAAACTCTAGAAACCGCATCAAATATACATATTTTTTTAAAATAGACTTCTCGCTGCATAGTTCGTTTAAAACAGTCTTCCTACTGCGCAGTTTCTCAAAATAAACTTCACAGCTTCAGAATACACTTTTTCAGGACGATTTCAGGATTCTTCACTTCAAATATTCGATTTTCTTTATTCTTCATTCGGTTTTCTTAGATCTTTGGCATGTGAATTCTTCAATCTTGATCTCCTAAGATCAATCCCTTACCTTGGTAATTCTTGAGCATCAAAATCATGCTTTTAACACCATTTTTCAATCAAAACACTTAAATTCACCTTGCAACACATACATGAGTAAAATAGAATATTAAGCGGATTTATGTTCATAAAACTAAGATATAAATGAGAAAAATTATGCAATATTTGAGTCTCAACACACCCCCCAACCAGCATTTTGCTAGTCCCGAGCAAAATAAGCGAAAAAAATAAAAACTAATTTTAGAAACAAAATTAAAATGAAAAAAATAATAAAAATAATAAAAATAAAAATAATAATTCTAACTACACCACTTTCGCAGGTAATCTCGATTGCATTTAGCATATGCAACAAGCCTTTAAACTCCTAAGTTTCCCTTAGTGGACGAGTTATAGTCTTGTGAGGGTTTCCAGAAATGTTACCCACAAACATTGAAAACATGAAAAATAATTCAACACTCAGAAATTTATACAATTATGCTTCCATTCATCATATGAATTCCAAAAAAAAAAAAAAAAAAAACTTACTCTAAGTCTGAAGTTAGTTAGAATATCAATTTCCTAATCCATTACATCCTTGAGTTCAGAGACCTAATCAAAAGTTAGAATAGTTATGATCCAATATCCTTAGGTGCTCCGTGACACTAGTGTAACTTTGAGAAATATGCATGTTCTCTATCCTAACTCCTTTCAATCATTCCAAGAGTATGAAATCTCTAGTTATCTTTTTTTTTTTTTTTTTTCATGTCATTTTTCTTTTATCATCATATCCTCATTATTATAGACCACCCTTAGATGAAGATTCCCACCGGGTTTGCTTCATAACCTAAGGTATCGTATTTGTAATGGTAACAGTAATGGATACTTAGGTATCCTTACTCCGGATTACTGACACGATTGTTATGGTCATTACATTTATGCTCTATAATAAAATTTTCTTTTTCCATCACTCTTTTTTTTTTTTTTTTCTTCTTCAATATTCTATCTTTTAAACATATATCAATGATACTAGTTCATTCAACCTTATTTAAATCAAAAGTTGTTATTTTAGTTCACATATCATATTCCTCACTTAGTTAGGTAGGGTGTATTGTGAATTCAGTACATCAAATTACAACTCACTTTAAACTAGTGATTAGATAATTGAACTCAAGTTTATAATTTTCAGTTATCAGATTCTAACTACTATCAACCTAGAATAAGTATTAACTTTGCCTTTGGAATTTGCATAATATCATGTTCACATTCTTGTATATAAAAATATTATTTTGAAAATGTTGAATTTTTTTTTCATAAACCTAAAAAAATAAAATTAAACTTAAAAATAATAAAATAAACTAAAAAAAATTAAAAAAAATCACATGGATGACTATCCACACCCCCAACCTAAAATCTACATTGTCCCCAATGTAATGATAATGTAATGCAGAGAACAATAAAAATAAAAGAAAGGATGGATAGTACCTACCATGAAAAACTCACCTGCTATGTGATACTAAAAAGAATTGAATATGATACAAATCTTACAGAAACGCTCCGTCATACTAGGAGCATCAATCTGAATATTCTAGCTCATGAAGAAGGAAGGACTCCTCTTCCAAATGAAAGTTTTCCACATAAGGCTTCAATCTCTGACCATTAATCTTGTACACATTATCATTACGTGGATTCTTAATTTCAACAGCCCCATGAGTATAAACATTCTTCACAATAAAGGGGCCTGTCCATTCTTGATCTTAACTTTCCCGGAAAGAACCGAAGACGAGAATTGTATAATAGGACCTTTTGCTGATGTTCAAAATTCTTCTTCAGGATATTTTTGTCATGAAAAACTTTGGTCCTCTCTTTGTATATTTTAGAATTTTCATAAGAGTCTCTCCTCAGCTCCTTTAATTCATTCAACTCTAATTTCCTTTGCCCACTTGCTTGGTAGTATCAAAGTTTAATTTCTAGGGTTTGACACAGGTTGAGAAGGAAGGGTGCCTTTTTTAAGTGAATGATTAAGGCCTAGAATTAGTCCTCATTCAGAGGAGAGTCGATTGTTTTGATCCCTACTCCAACGGGACATAAACCATTCACACCACATAAAAAATACCACTAATTCAAATAGCGAGTATGATACTTAAAATAAAAATAAAAACTTAACCAACAACCCAGGCGGCAGGGCCGACCATGAGGGTTCAATCCACAAAGCAAAAAAAATAAAAATAAAAATAAAAATCAACAACCCAGGCGGCAGGGCCGACTATGAGGGTTCAATCCCAAAAATAAATAAATAAATCAACAAAAGTAAAACTAATGCAGAATTTAAACTATGCTAATTTGGAAAATAGATTCAGCGGATGATCTTTGTGATCAAACAGCAACTGTAGGATAACCATAGCACTTGGGTGATGAAATCCCAAGCAGGGCAACCTTATGTCATAGTTAGTGCTTGAAAGACCCAACTGAATTTATTTTCAAAGAAAAAGAAAAAAAAAGAAGAAAAAAAAATCTACAGAAAAATTTGGAAGGTTTAAAAGAGAACTTACCTTAGGAAAAAAACTTACTTTAGCTATCTTGCACAGATCTGATCTCTTTAAGTCTCTCCCTGGCAACGGCGCCAAAAACTTGATTGCTTGCCTCCAAGTGCAGAGGTTTGTAAGTAGTATCCCGTGAATAAGGGGTCGATCCCACAGGGAGATGAATTGTGAGAATAAAAAAATCAAACGCAAAATAAACTAAGTAATAAAAATTAATCTGATGATTTGATTTTGGGATTTTTGAATGGATGTAATTCAATTGAATAAAATAACACCCAAGCTTCAAAGTTCCACGCATACGTTAATGTTCCCAAATCATGATGACTTGGATAACACAACTAGGATCTGAGCACTATGGTCAGCCTAGTCGGAAAATAAAACAGTTTAAGTATTTTAATAAATGATATAAAATATTAGAAAATTATGGATTTGCACCATTGACATATATTCTCAAGCGTTAGTGATTTTAAGTATTCAATATCTATAGGATAATGAATATCAAAGAAATATAACAGGTTGAGAACCTCTCCTATCTAGGAAATCTGATTGATCTAGGGTAAACCTATCCATCAATGTGGATCTCATATGATAGAAACATATGGATCTTACAAGAGGATAAAAAACAAAACCAAAATAATAGATAACATGTATACATCATTCTTCTCATCATTAAAATAATCAATCATCATAATCTTAAAGAAACATTAAACACATGTGCTTCCCTTCTAGCTTGGGCTAGAAGGAACTTATAAAAACATAATTAAATTGTAGAAATAAAAAGCAACAAGAAATAAATAAAAAAATGCAAATAGAAAAGATCTAAAAAAAATAACTTATAAAGCTTTAATAAAACTAAAAACTCTTTAAAAACCCTAAATTTTGTTTTAGGATGCCTTGAATAATGTTTTAGAATGCCCTAGGAAACCCTATTTATAAGTAGGGACTTCCAATTTTCGTACAAATTTGAAAAACCCTAGAAACCGCATCAAATATACGTATTTTTTCAAAATAGACTTCTCACTATATAGTTTGTTTAAAACAGTTTTCCTACTGCACAGTTTTCAAAATAAACTTCACAGCTTCAGAATACACTTTTTCAGGATGATTTCAGGATTCTTCACTTCAAATCTTCGATTTTCTTTATTCTTCACTCGGTTTTTTTAGATCTTTGGCATGTGAATTCTTCAATATTGATCTCCTAAGATCAATCCCTTACCTTGGTAATTCTTGAGCATCAAAATCATGCTTTTAACACCATTTTTCAATCAAAACACTTAAATTCACCTTGCAACACATACATGAGTAAAATAGAATATTAAGCGGATTCATGTTCATAAAACCAAGATATAAATGGGAAAAATTATGCAATATTTGAGTCTCAACACTTAATACAGATAGTTATTAATAAAATATGGTCTAATCAACAATTGGATTCATCTATTTGTTAGGGTTCATCATGGATTGCTTATGATCCCGAAGAAACATTTTTGTTAGGCAATTGTAACAATCCCATCCGTGCATTCAAAATAGACAATCTACGAAAATAAGGGCATTTCAAAGATGAATCAAATTATCCAATTAGTACAATTTCACATAATAGCCTATGAAATATGAAAGGGTTTGATTTTACAAGCGGATTTAATGAACGGTTCAAATCAATCGATTGAACTATCCAAGTTAACTGATGGGGCCAACTTATTGGAAGGGTTTGATTTTACAAGCGGTTTATACTTTTAAAGTTAGCATATGGGTGTACTATAGCTTGTGGTCCATCAATTTGGACTAAAAAACAACTTTTGGGCTTATAAGTTGCTTTTGGTTACTTGCAGGAGATGACAACATGGAGATGGACGCTCAGCTTTGATATTTTTTTATACCGTCCACATTGATGTGTAATTTCAATTTAGGCCCAAAACCAAGAAAATAGACTTATTTGTAAGCCAAGTGGGCTACTACAAATAAAGTTGGGAGAGAGGCCTACACCTTTGATTTTTACATGCCACTGTGATTATTCCACTGAATCCACTCTGACCATTTCATTTTAGGGCACAAGCCTAAAAACTAGGTAGATATAAAGCTAAAATGTAGCACACCGGATAAAGTAGTGGGGATTGAACACCTACTGTTATAGGGGAAATAGGCCGACCTACTATTGACACGCCAGGTCAACAATTCAAACAAGAGACTAGTGTGATCCAGTGGCTAGACCTCCGTCTCCTCAACCAAGCATGGAGAAAAGCTGAGCTCGACCTTCTCAACTAAGTACGGGGAAACGCAGAACTTGACCTCCTCGACTAAGTATGGGGAAAGGCTGAGCTCGATCTCTAAGCACAAGGTCGATGCCTTCTAACTCACCTCAGGTCGGTGAGACCCACCTTCAGACGGATATGACACCGACTTCGGCTGTTCCCTAGCTCGGACTACTTCAGGATAATTGAACCCGCTCTTTATGTGGTCCGACTTGACCTTAATAAGGTCTGCCCACGTTCTCGGTCGAAGATCACGGAAACCGACTTCCACACAGATCACCCCAAAATTCTAGCCAAGGATCTAAAAAGATCCGCTGCGCGAGGAGTCTGAATCCTACTATTATTAGTTTCCACCAAACATGGATATGTGCCCTCTATGACACCGCCTTTATTCACCTATAAATAAGTACCTCTAATGGTGAAAGGTACGCACAATCTCTAGCCCTAAACCCTTGACATTTAATTAGACTTAGATTCCTGACTTAAGCATAGGAGGGTCCTCGGCATATGTCAGGGTCTTCCTTGTCTGTTTTTTGTGCATGTTCGCAAACACAGGAAGGGCTAGCTAACTAGATTTCTGCATAAACACCTACCATTAAAAATGTTTTGGGTGCAACTAAAGTTTTAAATCAAGCTTATATATGTGTTTTCACTTCATCCCCCTTATGCGTGACTTTATGAACATGTTGAATGTAAAATAAAGATCATAATGGACCCTGGGAAGGTTTTATATGTTGTGGTCCACTTGATCTTTGGAGTTGTCTATTTTTTGGATTATGCCTTGTAACTGATATGAAAAAAAATAGATGGATGGTGTAGATATAACATATAGATCATGGCGGAGTCCACGTAACTTTGACACGTCAACATAGTACCCATAAGGTTCTATGCTACACAATCCACACAATACGAGTTGGGCTTTGGTGTAACCTGGGTAACACTCTAGTGGGTTTTTCACTGACCATGGGGCAGCCTTGTACATGTGTTTTTTTTTTTTATCCACACCCTCCATCAGTTTTATCGACTCAATTTAGGTTATGGTACTAAAAAAGGACATAAATCCAAATCTCATGTGGACCACAAAGCAGGAAGCAGTAGTGATTGATCATTAAAAACTTCTTGCGGCCACAAAAGTCGGAAGAAGCTGATATTTCTGTTTTCCTTTTATCGAAGTGCGTGTGACCTTGTCAACAGGCTGGATGGCAAGAAAAACTTAGTGTGGGCCTTAGGAAATTTTTACCGGTGGGCATTCAATGTTCACTGCTTCCTATGGTGTGGTCCACTTATGATTTGGATCTACTTCCTTTTTAGGAACATACAGTAAAATGATGCATAAAAACTGATGAACGGAGTGGATATGTTGCGCATACATTAAGGTGGGCCTCACAATTAGGAAAAGTTCCAATACGGTGCTACCCGAGAAAAACCTAATCCACTCAATTGTTGCCGGTAAGGTGACACTTTTACAGGATCTAACATCCGCAGTGCCGTGGGCTGCCCTCCAATTTTTCAAGTGGCGCACCGTGATGTGTATCGTAGCTATTAGATGTCTAGTCTTATGTTGGGCTCAGACCCAAGAAATCATGCTGATACATGGTTTAAGAATGCCATACTAATGAAAAAAATTGGAAGAGATACCCACCCTTGATTTTTACATGGCCCACCATAATGATCATGTGAAATCTACTCAAACCATTAGATGCCACACATCAAAACAGTGGCCCGAGACTAAAAAAGCACGCTTATATACGATTCATATGGGCCACAACAAGGGAAACAGTTGGGAGGGTGATCTTTTTATGTATATTATTTCTAATCATGTGGTCATGCGATGGTTTGGTGGATTTCATATTAATGCCATGGTGGGGCTCACCTAAGCCAACAACTCATTTCCCTTCTGGAAATAACCTTCATGGAGGACATTTACTGTTATTAATTTTTCCTTATATTTAATGTAACTAGTTGGACAATTTAACTAGTTGTGTGTGAGATATTTTTTTTTTTTAAAATCTATATATACAATGAAATGCTCACTTGCGCACCAATTCTCACTAGAACTTTTGAACATGTTTTGATACGTGATGTGAACACAAAATCTAAACCTTCTACATGATGCATCACCTCATAAAACTTCTTATGCCTAACTTTCAACATGGTCTACAACTTTGGTAGCCCATGGCAAAATAAAAAAGTTATCTCTCTTGATTTGCCTCTCTTTTCTATGACCCACCAAAGTTTTGAATCAGGTAGAAAGATAAGCCCTATAAATTTCATGAGGTGCTACATCACATGGACCGTTTGAATTTTGTGCCAATAATACATGCAAACATGCACACGGGTGTTGACGCAAGGATCGCAGGTGAGCATGACACTTTCTATGTTTATAGAAAGCGAACATAGATCCAAAGAATAAACGAAAAGCTGCAGTCGATCTTGTCTGGGTCTTAAGAATGACACTTGACTTAAAAAGATGTGCCCATGAGATTTAAAACCAATTAGCTCAGTATAGGTACTACGTACCCAGCCCAAACCTATCCTTCGACAGTCAAAATAAGATCTGATTATGATAATATAGACGATGAAGATTAAATGAAATTGGGCCGGATGCGGGGTTCATTTAATGAGTGGTTTAGTGTAACACCCTAGGTTCTCAGGGGCCGTGTAGGGACTCGGCTCCCAAATTCCCAGGTGCTATGGGTGCCCTAATGAAATTTTAATTACATTTGGATGATCTCATAAACAATGAAGAGTTTAGCAAGGCATGCAGCATAAGTAAATCATAAAGTAGTATCGAGTGCCACTAAATATAAAAGTATCTAAACCATAAATCTCAAGTCATCTAAATAGGGAACTAGTCCCACCCATATATGACCCAAAGTGACTAGAGCCCTGACCCATACCCCGCGGTAGCCCGAACTCAAACTAAAAGGATCCGTCGAAAGTCTGGAAGCAGGGAAACTCCTCAACCTCATCCATGCTCACTTCGCTTGGCTTGTCGAGTTCCGCCTCACCTGCATCTAGTAAATGGTCTGATTGGTGTTTTAAAACACCATCCTAGAGCGGGAGTGAGTAACTAACTCAGTGGTTACTATTACCCTTAGTTACAACAAGCAGCAATTATATGATGAATTTAATAAAAGACATACATTCACAGATCCCAAACTAGTCTTGTTAATGCATGTACATGTATTATGATATGATGCATGACCTCACAACAACACTCCCTTGAGCGACTTTGTCTAACGATCGTGCATGACCAACACTCCCTCATTGCGACCTCAACTGCCGAGTCGCCAAATCCTAGCTAATGCGATGCGTGAATAATGTTAGCCGAGTATTTAGTTAATTCCGTTCATCCGGCAGATTGAGAAAACTAGTACACCCCATGTATCATTGGCCTCAACTGGTTGCAAGGCTAAGACCCCTCAACGTGCGAGGCTAGGACCTCGCGATCCTTGATCCCATCGGGTTCCCCATCTCCGATTCAAGCACATAGGGAGTGCTGAGAAGAGAGATCGCTCGCGGTCACTACGGGGAGGCTTGTCACTCCAGCGTAGGCCGACAGCTAGGACATAGTGTCTCATTCCACCATGCCCGGCTCTCGAGTCAGTGGATCGATTTCAGATGGTTACCAATGGGTTTCAGTGGTTGAAGGGTATTCTAGGTTCCATACAGGCGTGAGCAGACATGGTTAACAAACATGGTTGATCAGTAAGTGGACTAGACCGTACGAGTTTAGGCGAGTACGTGACGGACGACATCGGGTACAAGCGACCCATGTGTCTAAATACTGTCACCCATTCGCATCCGCCCAAATCCGTTGGTCTAGCCTCAGGATAGTCCTACCAACGGGACAACCTTCTCTCACCTCAGTTTCCTGAGCAACTTAGGGATTTGATAGTATTCAATAGCACTTCAACAAATTAGGGTTTATCATCTAGCACAAGTGATGTTAAGTAGTCATACATTAAACATATAAATTCAAGTTTCTCTATAAATGTGACTACTAACATTATTACGAAATAAATGTGCAAGTGTGTTGTGTGGGTTAGTAAAGAAGCCAAGAATTTCATGTATCTCATAATACAAAATACACAAGGGTTAATGCATCATACATGTTATAAGGAAACATTGTACAAAAATCTAGCAAGGAATGAACAAACAATCATCAAATTCATATTCAATCATGTTGAGGAACAACAAACATTCCATAATCATTCCATGTTGATTGAGAGGATCTAAAATGTAAGGTTTTGCATAAATTTTCTCTAGATTATCCAAATACATCACCCAATTAAACATAATCATTAGATTCATACTAAAATTGGTGCTAGGCCACCTAAGAATAATAGTCCGCACCTTTAAGAAGGAATCTCCGATTTTGAGCTCCTAGGGTTAGGTTTTTAGAGAAAATTGTTAAAAGACTTAAACAAACATACAAGCTATGAGATTTGGGATAAACAACTATTGAAATCCTAAATTATATTTGAGATTCAACACTTATCTCCAACCATTATCAGGAAAGCTCCAACGACGACTCTGGATACGGCGAGGCAGCTAAAGAGGGGATGAGAGGGCGGAGGTGCATCAACACCCACACCCCAAGGTCTCTCTCTTCTCCTTTCTCCTCTTTTTCTTCTCTCTTTCTCCCTTTTTTTTCTCTTGATCTAGGTCATGAAATTCGTATGGGAGGAGGGGGTGCCCAAACAAGCCTTTATATAGTGCCAGATTTGGTGTAAATGGCCCTAAGGGTTGGGATCCTCAACTTTGCATAAGAGTGGACGATCCAATTCACTTAAGTTTCAGTCTCTTCCTTTAGGGTATTTGTACTTCTCATGCACTAGTCATTTGACTCAAGCTGAGCAGTTTTGACAGTACTCAGATCCGACTCCGGCGACGGACGTCAAGCTCAGTAAGAAGGACATTATTCTATAGTTTTGGAACTAGTGGCCCAACAACGAGTAGTTTAGATCAGCTTGTTAAGAAAATCGGGGTATTTCTAGAATGAATTAGGTATTGAGATTTCTCGTGGATAATGATTAGGGTTTGGATTAACTATGTTCATAGTGTGACCTATTTATAAGTAGTGAAAGTGGAGATTTGGTCATGTTTACTCTAAACCGTCGGTTTTTGGCGAAAAGAGTAACGGGGTTGATTTGGTCTATTAGTCAAGATCCGGGCCTTATCTGACTTGGCTTCGGTTAGATTTTTAATTTAGTTATGATTGTCTTGATTAGTTAGCGATGGGTGGATTAGATTTGAGCCCTACGTGAGTAAATCAGAGGACTGAACTTGATGTTCAAGTGATCGGACGGATTCGTTGGCTTCCTATGGTTGATTAATCGGACTTGTTCGGTTTTTTACTAGTATAAACTAACATTGAGTGTTAATGGTCAGTAAGTGATAATATAAGTTAATTACATTTAAAAAAATTTAAGAATTTTTTAAAATCCAAAACAATGAAAATCTAGGATGTTACAATCTACTCGCTTAAAAACAATTTCGTCCCCGAAATTGCATAAGGGTAATAAGTAAATATATTATCATTTCATTTGCTTAAGTTTTGTTGGTTTCGGGTTTATATATATTTTAGGGTATATATTAAATACACTAGCCTAGCTCATTGTAATCTACCCCCCTTAAAAGTTTTCACCTTTGAGGTTTGAAAACAAATGTCAAAATCATCATTATAGTGCTAAGTGTTTGATGATAAAGTTTAGTTCAGGGTGGTATATTCTACTCTTTATGATTGGGCAAATACGGAAAGGCAGTTGTGGTAGGCTTTGATCCCATACGTTGATCCTCTGCCTAACCAGGGCAGAAAGATCATTATATCCCTTCCTAGTCCTGGTCTTCTGCTCGGTCAAAGCAGTGAGTCCGTTGGTATTCACCCGGATTGAGAATTGGGTTAAGCCGCGAATACTTCACAAATGTATGGTTCCATAATTCCGTAGTTCGATTATTCTTAACATTTGTAAGATATCAAAATTTATTAAAAAGTTCAAGTTCCACATTTATAATATTTTAGTGGGTGGTGAGTCTCTCACGGCGCCTATGATCAAACGACTATCTTAGAAAGGTTTCCATGAACTTAAGGTTCCTCTCGACATTACCATTTTGATCCTATGGTTAGTGAGTTATGGGCAAATCACGCTTTAGTTTCATAAATTTTAACTGGGAAGGAAGAATCGAAAATTTTAAGGTATTCTGGAGGTTTGGATTGATGGTGACGAAAAGAATGCCGCAGAAAAGGAAAAAGGAAGAGCATTATCTCCTAAAAGTGGTATGAACTTTGAATCCATAAGAGAATAAGAACCCAAAATATTTTAGTAAAGTCCACTTCAAATACGAACTCACAAATTCTTAAGCAATGAAACGAAACCCTACTTAAGAAGTCTAATTCGTCAAGTTATAAATGATTTGAAATAGTAAAATATACTAAAAATAAGAATTTAATTTAATCACCCGGGATGATTCGTAGGATCTTTGAAAGCAATTCCTAATTAGACTTCAAATCCTAAAACTCTATGATGAAAAAGATACATCTGTTCCATCGGCAACTTTTAGTTGTAGAAACTTTCAGTTTCAATACATCTTTTGTTCATAAACTATTTATCACTTTTAATTACTGGATAATTTTTATGGTAATTCATCAATAAGTTGACTATTTTCATATAAAATTTCAATCTATTTCAAGTTCCATAAAAATTATAAAAAATTTTAGAAGCATAAGTTATTCGAAACTAACGATTTTCTGTAAGATATTAAAACGTATCTAATTTTTGTAACGTTTCTTATACTTTTAGCAACTAAATTATTTTTAAAATTTTTATAATGATTTATAATTAATTTTCAAGTCATCGTACAAAATTTCATATCATTTGGAGTTGTAAATAAATTATTAAAATTCTAGGAGCAACAGCTGTCTGAAATTAATAATTTTTGGACAGTTGGTAAAACATTTTAATTTTAACTATATTATAATTTTTATTTTATTTATTTTATTATTTTTATATAAAACTAAACTCATCAAGCTTCAATTTTATTTTTGAATAACCTAAATTGGAGTTGTAACGAAGGAGATATGAATTTTTGAAGTCGACCCAAAATTACAGAAAATTCTGGCGGGGACAAAGCTAACTGGGCGGGGTCCCACCGACCCTCTGGAGGTTTGGGCGGGGTCCCGCCGGGTGGGAGGGGTCCCGCGGACGCCGTGGACGCTCGGGCGGGGTCCCGCCGGCGCACTGTTTCCAGACGGGGCACCTTGCGACGGTCATATCTCGCAAACCGGAATGAGTTATTCGACGTGCCATATATGAATTTGGGGTAGGAGAAGCTAATCTATCAAAATAACCTGGTTATTTCACAAGATTCTATTAAGTTAATAGTCAAAAATCAATTTTATTTACATCTTTACTATTTATAGTAAATTTTCATTTGATTATAGTTTTTCATCCTTTGAGCTTTGTAGTTGTGTTCAATTTGAAAATACTTAGAAAAATTAGAAGGCTAAAGTGGTAAAAAGTGAGATTTTTTGAAAGAAATGAGTTGGAAGGAGTTGAGACTTAGGGGTTAAGTTTTTAGAGCTTGGGAAGAAAATGGGGTGATGATTGAGGGTGAAAGGGGTAGGATTGGCTAGAAATGCCCATCGGGAGAAGCCCTTAGGGCCTTTAGGGAGCTTGGAGAGGCAAGGAGGGGGTCCCCATATGTGGGAGGGCCCCACCTATTAGTCGGGCCAGGATACACTAGATGTTGGGATCGCACAGCTACTTCAGCAGTTTGAACCTATCGCATTTAGGTCGGGTCGACTCAAGTCGTCCAACCTTCGAATTAGAAGTGATTTGGATCACTTTGCGCAGTTTAAGTCTTTCTATTCGTAAACCCTAACGTTTTAGTCTTCAGACTTACCAAATGGTATGATCCCGGGATCTTATAGATGTCTTTAAGTTCAATCTCTCCCTCCTACGTTAGCGAATGCGTTATGGCGAGTTCATAATCCACAACCCAATTTAATCCAAACCATTGCTCTGATACCATTTGTAACACCGCGGGTTTTCAGGGGCCGTGTAGGGACTCGGCTCCCAAATTCCCATGTGCCATGGGTGCCCTAATGGGCTTCAAATTTTAATTACATTTGGATAATCTCATAAACAATGGAGAGTTTAGCAAGATATGCAGTATAAGTAAATCATAAAGCAGTATCGAGTGCCACTAAATATAAAAGTATCTAAACCACAAATCTCAAGTCATCTAAATAGGAAACTAGTCCCACCCATACATGACCCAAAGCGACTAGAGCCCTGACCCATACCCTGCAGTATCCCTAACTCAAACTAAAAGGATCTGCCGAAAGTCTGAAAGTAGGGAAGCTCCTCAACCTCATCCATAATCACCTCGCTCGGCTCGTCGAGCTTCACCTCACCTGCATCTAGTAAAGGGTTTAGTTAGTGTTTTAAAACACCGTCCTAGAGTGAGAGTGAGTAGCTAACTCAGTGGTTACTATTAGCCTTAAGTTACAACAAGCAACAATTATATGATGAATTTAATGAAAGGCATACATTCACAGATCTCAAACTAGTCTCGTTAATGCATGTACATGTATTATGATATGATGCATGACCTCGCAACAACACTCCCTCGAGCGACTTCGTCTAACGATCGTGCATGACCAACAATCCCTCATTGTGACCTCAACTACCGAGTCGTCATAACTTAGCTAATGCGATGCGTGAATAATATTAGCCGAGTATTTAGTTAATTCCGTTTATACAGCAGATTGGGAAAACTGGTACACCCCACATATCATTACCCTCAACTGGTTGCGAGGCCAAGACTCCTCAACGTTCGAGGCCAGGACCCCACGATCCTTGATCCCATCGGGTTCCCCATCTCTGATTCAAGCACATGGGGAGTGTTGATAAGAGGAATCGCTCGTGGTCACTACAGGGAGGCTCGTCACCCCAGCATAGGCCGACAGCTCAAACACAGTGTCCCATTCTACCATGCCCGGCTCTCGAGTCAGTGGATCGATTTCAGATGGTTATCAATGGGCTTCAATGGTTGAAGGGTGTTTCAGATTCCATATAGGCGTGAGCAGACATGGTTAACAAACATGGGTCAGTAAGTAGACTAGACCGTGCGAGTTTAGGAGAGTAAGTGACGGACGACATCGGGTACAAGCGACCCATGTAGTCCAACTACTGTCGCCTATTCGCATTCGCCCAAATCCGTTAGTCTAGCCTCAGGATAGTTCTACCAACGGGACCACCTTCTCTCACCTTAGTTTCCTGAGCAACCTAGGGATTTAATAGTATTCAATAGCACTTCAACAAATTAGGGTTTATCATCTAGCACAAGTGATGTCAAGTAGTCATACATTAAACATATAAATTTAAGTTTCTCTATAAATGCGACTACTAACATTATTACGAAATAAATGTGCAAGTGTGTTGTGTGGGTTAGTAAGGAAGCCAAGAATATCATGTATCTTATAGTACAAAATACACAAGGGTTAATGCATCATACATGTTATAAGGAAACATTGTACAAAAATCAAGTAAGGAATGAACAAACAATCATCAAATTCATACCCAATCATGTTGAAGAACAACAAACATTCCATAATCATTCCATGTTGATTGAGATTAGGTCTTGCCTAAATTTTCTTTAAATTATCCAAATACATCACGCAATTAAACATAATCATTAGATTCATACTAAAATTAGTGCTAGGACACCTAAGAACAATAGTCCGCACCTTTAAGAAGGAATCTCCGATTTTGAGATTCTAGGGTTAGGTTTTTAGAGAAAATTGTTGAAAGACCTAAACAAACATACAATCTTATGAGATTTGGGATAAACAACTATTGAAACCCTAAATTATATTTGAAATTCAACACTTACCTCCAACCATTATCGGAAAAGCTCCAACGACGACTCCGGTTACAGCGAGACGGCTAAAGAGGGGATGAGAGGGCGGAGGTGTACCAACACCCACACTCCAAGGTCTCTCTCTTCTCCTTTCTCCTTTTTTTTTTTTTTTTTTTTCCTCTTACTCTAGGGCATGAAATTCGTATGGGAGGAGAGGGTGCCCAAATAAGGCCTTTATATAGTTCCGGATTTGGTGTAAATGGCCCTAAGAGTTGAGTTTTTACTATACTAGTCCTATGTGAGGGTTTTTCTAGCCTCTAGGGCTCACTACGGGGTGTACATATTGATATACACCGCAAGATAATTAGCCCTAATAATGATCTACGTATGGACATGTCACCTGCCATTTGGATGCGCCGATCGATAGATATGGTTAGAAGTCTGTTCAACGATCACCGATGGTCTATCGGGGCCTCGGCTATACGGATATGAGCAGGAAAATATCGTTACTCCATGTGTGAAGTTTGGTCGTAAACTGACGAAATCCTCAACTTTGCATAAGAGTGGATGACCTAATTCACTTAAGTCTCAGCCTTTTCCTTTAGGGTACTTGCACTTCTCATGCACTCGTCCTTTGGCTCAAGTTGAGCAGTTCTGGACAGTACCCAGGTCCGATTTCCGCGATGGACGTCAAGTCCAGTAAGACGGATATTATTCTATAGTTTTGGAAATAGTGACCCAACAATGAGCGGTGTAGATGTTGTTCGAAAAATCGGGACATTTTTGGAATGAATTAAGTAATGAGATTTCTCGTGGGCAATGATTATGGTTTGGATTAACTATGTTCATAGTGTGGCCTTTTTATAAGCAGTGAAAGTGGAGAATTGGTTATGTTTACACTAAACCATCGGTTTTAGGCTAAAAGAGTAACGGAGTTGATTTAATCTATTAGTCAAGATCCGGGCCTTATCTGACTCGGCTTCGGTTAGATCTTTAATTTAGTTATGATTGTCTTGATTAGTTAGCGATGGGTCGGTTAGATTTGGGCCCTACGTGAGTAAATCATGGGGTTAAACTTGATGTTCAAGTGATCGGGCGGATTTGTTGGCTTCTTACAGTTGATTAATCAGACTTGTGTGGTTCTTTACTGATATCACCCGTATATAAACTAACATTGAGTGTCAATGGTCAGTAAGTGATATTATAAGTTAATTACATTAAAAATTTTTTAAGGATTTTTGGAAATTCAAAACAGTGAAAATCCAGGATATTACACCTAGATGGTCTACTAATAAAGTGGTGGCCCCACACAGGTCGCTGCATAACTTTAACACACAAGTGAATTGCATTTATATCCAGGTCTTCCCATGAACTGCCCTGTGAAATAAACAATAGTGTTTGGTTGCATCAAATACCATGATATTTCATTATAATTGCACTAATTAGATTCCTCGGTCATGAAATTTCGTGATATTTGGTGTAACCAAATGCTCCCTTATAATTATTAATTATATTTTTAATCCATAATAAAAGTGATTCAATATATTATTGCCATAAAAGAAATAATAGTAAACAAACTCATTTTTAAGTGGCACCCAAACAGGCCTCACATAACCTTTTATTTATCATTATTTCCCAGTATATACACAATTCCTCCATAAAAACTCAAAACCTACAAACTCGGTGACTCGGCCGAGTCAACTATACTAACTCACTCACCTTTTACTAGCGCACGAGCATCACTAAGGCCACTGGCTCGAGTAACATAAGAATTCTACTCACAGCCACACATCCCTCTACGAACCCCACCGCACATGTTTCCCTACCCCAAAAATCATTCCAGTCCGTTCATCAGGTGGGCCCCTGGTTGCACCGTGTTTGCCCACATGATAAGCAGACTGGCCTAACTTTTGAACAGGGCACATACATAGTGGGCCCGGGCTGATGAACAGCCTAGATATTCTACACGTGTCGAACCCGTGAGTAACCTTTGCATCCCGGACCCGAAAGGCTCGAGGAGTAAAACAGTTCCGATAGGTAGGTCTCCAAATGGTCAGGAACAATGATATCCGTATCCTTTTCATTGCCCACCAAAACTCGATACTTCCAGTAAAATGCCCGATACGCCGTTAAAATCTTCTTCTTCACCGAAACTTTCATCTCTTCTCTCATACTCCCATCCGGCACCACCCACTCCGTCTGGGCCCGGTATACGGCCCAAAAGGCGTGATTGAATCTCTGGAACACCTCCATTGCCGCGTCCCGCTCCATCACGACCGTTGGATCCTCCGGCAACGACGCCACCACCTTGCCCCACGTGGTGTTTTCGTAGCTTGCCACGTACAGGTGGACCTTTGCGTCGTGCTTTGAGATCCAATCGTTGCCGAGGACATAACGAAGATTGGACGATCGGATTTTGGTGACGATGTAGTGGAGATTATTCGCCAGGAAGAGATACGATAGACCGACGTCCTTGTAGAGCTCGGCCTTTCCGTCGAGCTTACAGAGGAGGACCAGTATCAGCCATGCGAATAGGACGGTGATAGAGGACAACGGGTTTTCCGTTGTGGGTGAATTCTCAATTAACAGCTCCGGTAATGGCGATTGTACTGGTAATGGCTGATTTGAATATACTTCAACGAGAGTTCCGCTGTAGTCGACGAGTGCGCAGACATAGTTCATGACGTTGTGGGTGAGCGGATGGATTCCGCCGCCCGGGACCGGCAATCGGCAATTGTCCTTCTGAAGTGCTGATTCGAAATCGCGTATCATGGTACGGACCACATCGCCGAGCTTGGCAACTGCGGTGGCAGCTTGCGAACGGACGGTGGATGTTGATTCGTAGGAGAAGATCGATTCGATGTCGGGAATGAGTTCGGAGAGGGTGTCGCAGAGATCTAGGATTGGGAATATCTTCTCCGGCAATTTCTTACATTTCGTCGCGACGGATTCTGGGAATGCGAACAGATCGACGGCAGCATCTTTCACAATTTCAGCAAAACAGGTTTCTTCGATCGCACCGGAGGCCGCGAGGACGTGATCGCAGAGAATCCGCTCACCGGAGAAGAGTGTTTTAACGGCGATTTTCGATGAATTCAACCAGATTTTGATCTTGGGCTCGGCGATATCCCAATTGAGCTTGTGGATTTGATGTGGGCCCAATCGTTCGAATCCGAGCGTGTAGAGCCCTTCATCGATGATCGATTTCCGCAGAGTTTTATAGATTTTGAGACATTCCTTTCCATAACCAGATGAGATCATGCATTCGGCAATTGATTGGACGTCTAACATTGCGGGCGACGAGAGCCGTTCGTTTTGTTGGATCGATTCGCGTGTAGCGAGGGAGTCCTCATCAGAGCCTGTGTCGGAGTAATCATAGTCCGATCCGATCGATCTTATCGATGATCCGCCGGATATTGAGTCGGGATCCAGGTTGTCGCGATTAACGGACATGATATGGTAGAATTCCCGGCCGAGGCGGTCCATGGCGGTCTGCATGAGGGTTTGGGCACGCACCAGATTGTTGTGGGAGTCTGAATTTGAGTTTGATTCGGAGACGAAGAAGAGCATGGATTCCTGGAGTTTTGTGATGGCCGTGAGGAAATCCCCACCCTCGTGGTGATCGCCGTAGAATGGGGTGGGGTCTGCGGCGTGTTTGGCGATCACCGATTCGGCGGTTGCGATGTTATCCTCCATCATGGATTGGGAGAGTGTGTGGTGATGATGGGGAGGAGTGGATGGGGATTTGTGAGGGGTGGAGGGGCATTTTGGGGAAGAAGAAGTAGAAGAGTGAAAGGAGTGAGAGGAGATGGAGGAAAAGGAGGATTTGAAGGAGTGGAGAATGGAGAGGGTGTTTGGGATTTTGACTGGCATGTTTGGAAGGAAATGGATTGTAATTTGGAAAGATTGGGATTTGGGAAGAGAAGAATAAGCTGAGGCTCTGCTTTGTTTGAGGGAGTTTGGTGAGGGGTTTAAATAGATTGGGATGGAGGGAAAAGTTCCTTTCAGCTGAGGAGAGGAATTCTATGAACCTGGGGCGTAGGATGTGTATACAGTCCTTGGTTTTTTTTGGTCCCAACAAGTGGGGCCCATAGGCATTGTATGATACAATTGCCCGTCTCTGGATGGTATACACCCGCTTTCAATTCTGGAAAGTGAGGCTTGTGTTTTGACAATCTAGACCGTTGGTTTGTCGTGAAAGAACCTGAATGGATTTTGGCCCAAAAATCTCATCCATCCGAACAATATTAAACTTTTGAATTCGGTATAAAAATAAACGGTTGATGAGAACGGTGCAATTCATAAGAATGAATCCCAAATATCAGCAGCTGGGGATTTTATGATGGGCCCACTTGTCAGAAAGGGTGTGGATGATGCAATTCCTCGTGGGGCCCATGGTTCAGTTGTCCATTGCTAGTGGGAAATACGGTAAACTGATCCCTGCGGTTGTTCTGTTGTGCCCCACAGTTGATCAACTACGCACCGGACAATCAGAACCCTTCAATTTGGGGCCTACAAGTAGATGGTTCAGATGACAGCTAAAATCGGGTACAGAAGGGTCACCATAAGATAAAATGAAGACTCGAGGATTCAGTGGATATCCTCGGGCGTAAGATCAAATAATTTTCGTTTATTAGCTGAGGTCGGGGTTTGATTACTGGTCAAGATGAGAAGTTTACTCACGACGAGTCTACGCGTCTATTTCCTTGAAATTGCGGAAGGGATTTTGTCTATACTGACCTCCAAGTTTAGGCAAATTACCTAGAAAGCTATCTGGTTCCATATTTCCCAAGAGTGGCTTTCTGACAAGCTTTTGAAAATTACTTAGACCAAAATGTCATTGTTCTTTTTTCAGTAGTTGTATGGTTTTAATGCCAATAAAGTGATGTGAACGGGACCTTTATTTTACGCGTGGGCAAGGACCAAACTCGTGGGGCCTACATTGATGTATGTGTATAATTCATGTCACCCATCCTTTTTGCCATATCATATTAGGACTGGGGCCCAAATATTAGCTGGATCTAGAGCTTGTGTGGGTCGCATAATAGAAAATAATGGTCACAATGGAACCCACTGTTGAAACTTTCCAGGCTTACTGTGATGTTTGTTAAATGTGGACATTGTTCAAGTCAGGACTTTTTGGGCCTATGCCGAGCTGGCTGACAAGGTGGACGGAACAGATCTCCCCATTGTTAACCTTAGGCTATTGTACTAATGACTATCCTTTCATTTGGTAGTAAAGGAAGTAAACATGTAACAAACGCGACCCATATGAGCCTACATTGAAGTATGTGTATAATCCATGCTGCCCATCCTTTTGCTGTGTCATTTTAGGGTTACGACCCATATTACATGACAACCGTAACCCATTTCACATGCTAACCACAACCCATTATAATAACTACGATCTATGACAACCACGACTCATTGAACAAAACAATCACGACCCATTTAACATGACAACCACGACCCATTTAACATGACAACTACGACTCATCGAACATGACAACCATGACTCATTGTTCGTCATATCTACGACCCTTCCCTTTGGAATCAGCGCAACCCTTTGGAATCAGCGTTACATGTACGATCCATGAACCATGACCCATTTAGCATGACAACCACAATACATATAACATGAAAACCACGACCCATATAACATAACAACCATGACTCCATTGGAAACCACGACCTATATGTAGTAACAATCACGACCCATTTAACATGAGAATCATGACTATAATTACAATACAATATGAATAACAGTTCTCTTCAACGGGCACCCAACGAGCTGAAAAACTCCGTTGAGTCATGAATATTGGGCGTGTAATCTTAGAGGATATTCTTCACTGCGATAACTGTTGACGCTATCAAAATATATTAGTTAATACAGATGTAAAGTGACACAATGCCATACATGGGGATATTCCTATGGTTGTTGGAAAGGACTTGGGAGTTGATCAGGAGCAATATGTAGGTCCGGTGGAGCACGTTGGGCTCCTGTAGTAATTGATAGATTCCTATTTTTAGCTTTTTGATAAACTTTGGTATTTGGTTTGTATAAGTTCTTTTTTGGGCAAACATCTTTAAAATTGTGTGGGATGATGGTTTCGATCATATACTCAATGCATGGTTTACTTTACTGAGTATTTGGATGCTTGCTTTGATTATTAATGAGATTGCATGATTTAGAATTCCTAATTTTAAAGTTAACACTCCGACTACAAAATCCGGAATATTACAATGGGCCATAAGAAGGTTCCAACCGTGAACATCATTATCCTCACGGTTTCCTATGGTGTGGTTCATTTGATCTTTAGCTATGCTTCAATTTTATCACTGCAGCTTCCTTTGGTGTGGTCCACTGGAGCTGTGGACCTGCCTTGTTCTTTGGGTCATAACTTAAAAATGGTCTAATAAAAGCGATTAACGGTGTGGATAAAGTACTTACATCACTTTGGGCCCCACAGAACCCTGCCTAGACGGATAACCGTCTGGGCGAGGGTAGGACGCAATCCGCATCCATGTTGCACATACATTAAGGTGGGCCTCACAATTAGGAAAAGTTCCAACATGATATTACCTGAGAAAAACCTAATGCACTCCATTGTTCCATCCGCAGTGTCGTGGCCTGCCCTCCATTTTTCAAGTGGCGCGCCATGATGTATACATGAGATCCATCGTAACCATTAGGGGCCTGTTTGGTCGGGTGGATTGAGCGGGATTAGGAGGGATGGGATCGTAATATCCCATTCGCTCGGTCCGCTCATCTGTTCGGGCGTGCATATATCCCACAGGACAACTAATATTTAAGAGCGAAGAAGTCTTCGAGTTGAGGGATTGCGAAATCCCTCTTGGATGCGCCGCCATCTCTCGCTGACATCCTCGAGCCCATCCCATGGCATTTCTCTCATCCGGTTGTACGGAACGACGGGATGGTTATTTTCAGGCGGACATGTCCGCTCGAGTTGGAGGGAGTGAAATTCTTGGCGCGAACAAGTATGTTTACAAATACTTGTTAATTTGTGAGATGGTGGTCGTCTTTTTCCCTGTGACATCAATTTAAGGTGATCAGAACGTTTGATTCAGACCCATTTCGGCCGAGGTATGCCTCCCTCTCCGTCTGAATTGAAGCATCATTGTATTAATCTGTTGATTTCTTCGATTCGATTTCGTAGTTTGATTTCACTATCGATGCTTTCCTAATGGGGGTTTTGCTTCTTGCATGTTGGTCCGACTACGAATTTATGATAGAAAATAAGGGTTTTGTTTCCTGCATGTTGTGATCCCTTGTTCCTTTCATTACAATGTCGCATGAAGTTTTTTGTTGGGGGATTTTTGGGGTTTGCTGTCTATGGACTGTGCATGGTACCTGAGATGGGGCCCTGCATGTTCTGATTCATGGGCCCTTTGATTTGAATGTCGAATGGATTTTTAAGGGAGGGTTTTTGGGGTTTTGCTCTTTACAGACTATGCATGGTACCTGAGCTAGTTTCCTGTATGTTGTGATGTGTTGTTCCTTTGATTTCAATGTCGAATGGCTATTTTTTTTTTTTTTTTTTTTTAAATTGGATTTTTGGGGGTTTGCTATCTACGGATTGTGCATGGTACCTAAGATAGTTTCCTACATACTGTGATACGTGTTCCTTTGATTTCAATGCCGAATGGATGTTTTTTTTTTTTGGGATTTTCCCTTTTCAGACCATGGATGTGTAACGTGCTGAATTTTTGCCAACTTGGAGTTAGACGTCCTTGGGCAATGAGTTGATCATAATCCCTTATTGACTTCTCAGAACTCAATCCTAAAGCCTCAAATGCCCTTTCAACTCATTTCCTTCAAACATCTCACTTTTCACCACCTTATTCTTAAAATTTTCTAACTACTTTCATATTAGACATTAATCCTGAAATTTAAATGATGAAGAACAATACTTAAACTAAAATTTACTATAAATAGTAAATATATAAATAAAATGGGTTTTTGACCATTAACCTTATGGAATATCACAAAATAAATAGGTTATTTGGATAGAGCAGCTTCTCCTACCCAAAATCATATATTGCACGTTGAATAACTTATCCCGGGTTGTAAAATACATCCATTCCAAAATCCCGTGGCAAAACACCACCCTTTTGTTAGACATGCTACACTTGCATATGATTAGAATGGCCCATATTGAGAATGGTGTGGTCCACTGGATATCTGGACCACATTTATTTACTTGTAAGACGCCAAGTCCTCCTTGCATCTAATATATTGGAAGGCTTGGATGACACTCTTTCAGATGGTGTGGTCCATTGGAGACCTGATTTTCAGTAGCTGGACCCAAGTACAGCATGGATTGTGCTTTGATTGGAGTGTTGTCCAAGCCAACGAAAATCTTGGGGGAACGGATTGGCTACTCCCCCTACCACCACCCCCGTGGCTGGTTGTTGGTGCTCTGTGGGCCTTGCCATGATGTATTTTCTTCATCCATTCCGTTCATCCATTTTTACAGATCATTTTAGGGCTTAATCCCAAAAATGATAGGAATATAAATCTCGGTTCGACCAAACCACAGGAAAGCAATAGTGATTGGATATCCACCATTGAAATCCTCCTACGACCCACTGTATTGTTTATTTGACATCCAATCTATTGATTAGGTAATTCAGATCCATATGAAGGGAAAAAATAAAGATCAGCTTGATCCAAAACTTTTATAGCCCCCAAAACAATTTTTAATGATCGAAGTTCATTCAACACTAATTCCTGTAATGTGGTCCACTTGAGATTGGAATATACCTCGGTTCTGGTCTCATACCATAAAACAATCTAGAAAAATAGAGGGACGACATGGATGAAAGACATATTTCATGATGGGGCTCACAGAGCATCGACCACCAACCATTGGCTGGAAGCAGAGAGAATAGCCAATCCGATTTCAAATCCTGGGATGTTGATAGTAATCCAAACGGGTGGAACCACTTAAACCAAGGGATTCATGCAATTCCATGCCACAACCAAATGGGACTCACTTCTGTGATCTCGGAATATGCCAGTCCCACAGGATATGCCTGACGTCCCGAACATGCTAGGCAATACCATGGATCTTACAACAATCCACTGACATCACCATGATTACCTTAAAATTGATCCCATCCCTCCTAATCCCGCTCAATCCACCCGGCCAAACGAGCCCTAGATGTGTAGTCTTATGGTGGGCTCAGACCCAAAAAATCATGCTGATACATGGTTTAAGTGGGCCGTACTAATGAAAAGATTGGGAGAGACACTCGCGCTTGATTTTTTGGCCTACGGTGATGATCATGCGAAATCTACTCAAACTATTAGATGCCACAGCAAAATAGTGGCCCAAAACTAAAAAAGCATGCCCATACACAATTCAACTGGGCCACACCAAGGGAAACAGTTGGGTGGGTGATCTGTTTTATGTATATTATTTCCAATCATTTGATCATGCAATGGTTGGGTGGATTTCACATTAATGCCATAGTGGGGCTCACCTAAGCGAACCGTTCATTTCCCTTCTTGAAATAACTTTCATGGAGGACATTTTTTTATATCAAGTTTTCTTTATATTTAAGGTAAATAGTTGGACGGTCTAACTAACTGTGCGCGAGCATTTCTCTCTCTATATAATGAAATACTACGTTGGACACCAGTTCTCATTAAAACTTAATGAGCACTTTTTGTTACGTGATGTGAACATAAAATCTGAACCTTCTACACGATGCATTCTACGCCCTGTAAAACCTCTTATGCCCAACTTTCAACCTGATCTAAAAATTTAGTAGGCCATGGCAAAATGAAAAAGTTATCTCCCTTGATTTGCTTCTCTTTTTCCTATGACCCACCAAAGTTTTGGATAAGGCAGATAGTTAGGCCTTAAAAATTTCATGAGGTGCCGCATCACATGAACTATTTGAATTTTGTGCCCATGATGCGTGAAAACGTACACATGTGTTCACGCAAGAGCGCAGAGAGTCATCCATATCTATGGAAAGAGAATATAAATCCAAAGAATAAACGGAAAGCTGAAGTCGATCTTGTATGGGTCCTAAGAATGAGACTTGATGTAACAACCCGAAATTTTGGGTTCGAGTTTACCTATAAGTAAGGATGTACGATTACACTTTTACACTTGTTCAACTGTACACTTATAGATCCATTAATATTTATGTAGTTTAACTTGAATCTCAACCATAGAAAATAATTTTCACCCCTAGATTACGTCAACCGACTATTGATTGGTAGGATAAACCCCTGAATACCCTAGTATTCTCACCCGTTCATCAAACCGACCATTAAATTAACTATTTACCATTAGATATCCTCATCTAGTGGTAAATAGTTAATTTAATGGTCGGTTTGATGAACGGGTGAGAATACTAGGGTATTCAGGGGTTTATCCATCTAGGGGTGAAAATTATTTTCTATGGTTGAGATTCAAGTTAAACTACATAAATATTAATGGATCTATAAGTGTACAGTTGAACAAGTGTAAAAGTGTAATCGTACATCCTTACTTATAGGTAAACTCGAATCCAAAATTTCGGGTTGTTACATTCTACCCCCCTTAAAATAAAATCTCGTCCTCGAGATTTGAAATCTAAAAAAATAAATAAATAAAATTATTCATTGTCTAAGACTATCGATAACATTAATGTGACCAAATTTTATTTATTTATTTATTTAGATTTCAAATCTCGAGGACGAGATTTTATTTTAAGGGGGGTAGAATGTAACAACCCGAAATTTTGGGTTCGAGTTTACCTGTAAGTAAGGATGTACGATTACACTTTTATACTTGTTCAACTGTACACTTATAGATCCATTAATATTTATGTAGTTTAACTTGAATCTCAACCATAGAAAATAATTTTCACCCCTAGATTACGTCAACCGACTATTGATTAGTAGGATAAACCCCTGAATACCCTAGTATTCTCACCCGTTCATCAAACCGACCATTAAATTAACTATTTACCACTAGAGGAGGATATCTAAAAGATGTGCCTGTGAGATTTAAACCCAATCAGCTCAGTACAGGTACTACGTACCCAGCCCAAACCTGTCCCCTGACAGTCAAAATAAGATCCGATTATAATAATATAGACGGTGAAGATTGAATGAAATTGGACCGGATGTGGGCTTCATTTAAAGAGTGGCCTAGATGGTCTACTAATAAAGTGGTGGCCCGACACAGGTAGCTGCCTAACTTCAACACACAACTGAATTGCTCTTATCTCCAGGTCTGCCCATGAACTGGCCTGTCCAATAAACAATAGTGTTTGGTTGCATCAAATATCATCATATTTCATTATAATTGCGCTTATTAGACTCCTTAATCATGAAATTTGGTGATATTTGGTGCAACCAAATGCACCCTTATAATTATTAATTATATTTTTAATTCATAATAAAAGTAATTCAATATATCATTGTCATAAAATAAATAATAGTAAACAAACTCATTTTTAAGTGGCACTCAAACAGGCCTCACATGGTCTGATATTTATCATTATTTCGCTGTATATTCACAACTCCTCCATGAAAACTCAAAACTCTACAAACTCAGTGACTCGGCCGAGTCAACTATACTAACTCACTCACCTTTTGCTATTGCGCACGAGCATCACTAAGGCCACTGGCTCGACTAACATAAGAATCCTACTCACAGCCACACATCCCTCTACGAACCCCACCGCACATGTTTCCCTACCCCAAAAATCAATCCAGTCCGTTCATCAGGTGGGCCCCTGGTTGCACCGTGTTTGCCCACATGATAAGCAGACTCGCCTAACTTTTGAACAGGGCACATACATAGTGGGCCCGGGCTGATGAACAGCCTAGATATTCTACACGTGTCAAACCCGTGAGTAACCTTTGCATCCCGGACCCGAAAGGCTCGATGAGTAAAACAGTTCCGATAGGTAGGTCTCCAAATGGTCTGGAACAATGATATCCGTATCCTTTTCATGGCCCACCAAAACCCGATACTTCCAGTAAAATGCCCGATACGCCGTTAAAATCTTCTTCTTCACCGAAACTTTCATCTCTTCTCTCATACTCCCATCCGGCACCACCCACTCCGTCTGGGCCCGGTATACGGCCCAAAAGGCGTGATTGAATCTCTGGAACGCCTCCATTGCCGCGTCCCGCTCGATCACGACCGTTGGATCCTCCGTCAACGACGCCACCACCTTGCCCCACGTGGCGTTTTCGTAGCTCGCCACGTACAGGTGGAGCTTCGCGTCGTGCTTTGAGATCCAATCGTTGCCGAGGACATAACGAAGATTGGACGATCGGATTTTGGTGACGATGTAGTGGAGATTATTCGCCAGGAAGAGATACGATAGACCGACGTCCTTGTAGAGCTTGGCCTTTCCGTCGAGCTTACAGAGGAGGACTAGTATCAGCCATGCGAATAGGACGGTGATCGAGGACAACGGGTTTTCCGCTGTGGGTGAATTCTCAATTAGAAGCTCCGGTAATGGCGATTGTACTGGTAATGGCTGATTTGAATATACTTCAACGAGAGTTCCGCTGTAGTCGACGAGTGCGCAGACATAGTTCATGACGTTGTGGGTGAGCGGATGGATTCCGCCGCCCGGGACCGGCAATCGGCAATTGTCCTTCTGAAGTGCTGATTCGAAATCGCTTATCATGGTACGGACCACATCGCCGAGCTTGGCAACTGCGGTGGCAGCTTGCGAACGGACGGTGGATGTTGATTCGTAGGAGAAGATCGATTCGATGTCGGGAATGAGTTCGGAGAGGGTGTCGCAGAGATCTAGGATTGGGAATATCTTCTCTGGCAATTTCTTACATTTCGTCGCGACGGATTCTGGGAATGCGAACAGATTGACTGCAGCATCTTTCACAATTTCAGCAAAGCAGGTTTCTTTGATCGCACCAGAGGCCGCGAAGACGTGATCGCAGAGA
The DNA here is from genome assembly GCA_021015155.1 of Magnolia officinalis. Lineage (NCBI taxonomy): Eukaryota > Viridiplantae > Streptophyta > Magnoliopsida > Magnoliales > Magnoliaceae > Magnolia > Magnolia officinalis. The sequence continues at coordinate 83,468,025 of JAJHSJ010000006.1, forward strand.
ATCCGCTCACCGGAGAAGAGTGTTTTAACGGCGATTTTCGATGAATTCAACCAAATTTTGATCTTGGGCTCGGCGATATCCCAATTGAGCTTGTGGATTTGATGTGGGCCCGATCCTTCGAATCGGAGCGTATAGAGCCCTTCATCGATGATCGATTTCCGCAGAGTTTTGTAGATTTTGAGACATTCCTTTCCATAACCAGATGAAATCATGCATTCGGCAATTGATTGGATGTCTAACATTGCGGGCGACGAGAGCCGTTCGTTTTGTTGGATCGATTCGTGGGTAGCGAGGGAGTCCTCATCAGAGCCTGTGTCGGAGTAATCAGAGTCCGATCCGATCGATCTTATCGATGAGCGGCCGGATATTGAGTCGGGATCCAGGTTGTCGCGATTAACCGACATGATATGGTAGAATTCCCGGCCGAGGCGGTCCATGGCAGTCTGCATGAGGGTTTGGGCACGCACCAGATTGTTGTCGGAGTATGACTTTGAGTTTGATTTGGAGACGAAGAAGAGCATGGATTCCTGGAGTTTTTTGATGGCCTGGAGGAAATCCCGTCCCTCGTGGTGATCGCCGTAGAATGGGGTGGGGTCCGCGGCGTGTTTGGCGATCACCGATTCGGCGGCTGCGATGTTCTCCTCCATCATGGATTGGGAGAGTGTGTGGTGACGATGGGGAGGAGTGGATGGGGATTTGTGAGGGGTGGAGGGGCATTTTGGGGAAGAAGAAGTAGAAGAGGGAAAGGAGGCAGAGGGGATGGAGGAAAATGAGGATTTGAAGGAGTGGAGAATGGAGAGGGTGTTTGGGATTTTGATTGGCATGTTTAGAAGGAAATGGATTGTAATTTGGAAAGATTGGGATTTGGGAAGAGAGGAATAAGCTCTGCTTTGTTTGAGGGAGTTTGGTGAGGGGTTTAAATAGAGTGGGATGGAGGGAAGAGTTCCTTTCAGCTGAGGAGGGGAATTCTATGAGCCTGGGGCGTAGGATGTGTATACAGTCCTTGGTTTTTTTTTTGCCCCAACAAGTGAGGCCCATAGGCATTCTATGATACAATTGCCCGTCTCTGGAGGGTATACACTCGCTTTCAATTCTGGAAAGTGGGGCCCTTTTTTGAAAATCCAGACCGTTGGTTTGTCGCATAAGAACGTGAATGGATTTTGGCCAAAAAATCTCATCCCTCCGAATAATATTAAACTTTCGAATTTGGTCTAAAAATAAACGGTTGATGAGAACGGTGTAATTCATAAGAATGAATCCCAAATATCAGAAGCTGGGGATTTTATGATGGGCCCATTTGTCAGAAAGGGTGTGGATGATGCAATTCCTCGTGGGGCCCATGGTTCAGCTGTCCATTGCTAGTGGGAAATACGGTCAACTGATCCCTGCGGTTGTTCTGTTGTCCCCACAGTTGATCAACTACCCACCGGACAATCAGAACCCTTCATTTTGGGGCCTATAAGTAGATGGTTCAGATGACAGCTAAAAACGGGTACAGAAGGGTCACTATGAGATAAAATGAAGACCCGAGGATTCAGTGGATATCCTCGGGCGTAAGACCAAATAATTCTCGTTTATTAGCTGAGGTCGGGGTTTGATTAGTGGTCAAGATAAGAAGTTGACTCATGACCGCCGACGCTATTTCCATGAAATTGTAGAAATATCCTTTTATCTTATTTCTCTATTTCCATGAACTTGTAGAAATATCCTTTTATTTTATTATTATTTGACTCGGATGGACTTATTCGGTTCTGAGTCGAGTCTCGACCGAGTCAGGCATATTTTGGGTTGACTCGTGGTTGGTACTCGAGTCGGACGAGTTGGTGATTGCACAAGGATATGTACATATATCCTCGGGTTTTGAATTAAAGGTAGGTTGGCCCGAAATTGATGATCTAGACCGTTCATAATAATGGACCCACAATTTGGGATTGTGCAGGATACAAAAATTTCCCAATTGGGCATCTTATTCCTTCATTTAAGGGCTTGTAAATAGACAGTCGCGAAGTGTAGCAATGGTCCTTACTGAACTGAAAAGGGCAAGAGATTCGACGGACAGGATTATTAAATCAAAGATCCTCTGAGTTTATAGGAGTGGGGCATGTTTGGTAATCCTACGATGGGATCCCTTCGTGGATGCTCTCGCGTAGGATGATACTATTTATAATCAAGGTGGACCATTATTCCCGATAAAGAAGCGGATTAGGTGGCATCCGAGTAACACGTTAGTGGGTGTTTCACTCACTGTGGGGCCCACTTTGATGTATGTGTTGTACATCCACTCCATCTACGCCGTTCACAGGAACAGTTCTCATTGAACACCCACGGTTAAAAACTTCTTAGGTCCCACCGTAATGTTTATTTCCATCCAACCTATTGATGAGGTCTCACAGACCTGGACGAAGAAAAAACACAAATATCCTCTTGATCCAAAACTTTTGTGGCCCTTAAGAAGTTATTAACGATGACTATTCATTTCCTGTGGTGTGGTCCATTTTAGATTTGGGCCTGCTTCATTTTTTGATTAACGGTCAAAAATGATATGTAAAAACTAATGGTCAGTATGGATATAAAAAACAATACATCAAGGTGGGCCCCATGGTCATGGATATACCCACCAACGTGTTATCCGGGTTACACGTAATTCCCTCCCACTTGCGAGGACCTGGGGTCTAGATACGCTTTTAGGAAAGCTAGCGACTTCGCTTCTTCGTTAGCAAGTTAATCGTTCCTTAAGAGACATGACTCCTTCTAGCCGGCATGGGGATCCAAACCGTTGATTGACTGGGCCCCACCGTAGATTAAGGATATGTAAGTCTAAGTTTCTTCCTTAGATTAAGGATAGAGAAGTCTCCTTGTCGAATCTCGAAAACATTTAGTTATTGTTCTCTTAATTAAAATATTAACTGTTTGTGTTTTTATTTAACATATATTTGGATAGAGAAGTCTCCTTGTTGAATCTCGAAAACATTTAGTTATTGGTCTTCTTTGAATTAAAATATTAACTGTTGTGTTTTTATTTAACATATATTTGTGGGCCACGAAGATTGATGTTGGATTACAAGTAGAGTTAGACATGTCTAACCCGATTCGGTGGATTCGACCAGATCAGACCCGATATGACCCGTTTCGAATTGAACCGACGGCCTGGATCGGTGCGGATTGAGTAGGGTCATTCAGATCCGATAGTTTTCGGATCGAGATCAGGTCGTGGTCAATCCGGACCGATCCGATCCGATCCGAAAATTCGATTTTAATGGATCCGGACCGATCTGATCCGGAGTGATTCTTGTCAATACATCTACTTTTTTCCTGCGGTATGGTCTACTTAGCTTTGGATATGCATCAATTTTGGGTTTAACCACTAAAATGATATGGAAAAACGAATGGACGGCGTGGATAAACCACATGCATTCACCCATGGTCTCGACTACAAATGAGAACATGATACATCGTAGATAGTATTCCCATCAGGAACAAGACCAAAAGGAACAACTTCTAGGTTGGAGTAACTTTGATCTTGACTACACATCCACCCATGGTTTTGGAAGACATCTGCAG